>NOXB01000003.1:0-1200000 GCA_002901145.1 Cladosporium cladosporioides
GTGCACTTGCATATACTGGTAATCACTCGAGATTGCAGCTTATTTCAGCAAACCTGGGGCGGATCATATCTCGTCAGAAGAAGCTTGAGAAAGTCCGCCGCTCTTTCAGAACAAAGCATGTTGGAGAACATCCATTTTTCTCGGAACGAGGCGACTTTGGTGTTGAATTATGCATCGGTGAACGACTACATCATTCAAACTAAGACGAAGTACCTGATTGGCCCAAACATTCATCAGACCTTCCGAATCTCGGGGCCGCTGGCTGAGCTGGACTTGTCCTCGTGGCGATTCTGGGAGCTAGTCGAGCCTTATTAGCCTGGGAACTATCAGCACAAGTTGTGATAAAAAGTCAGACAGGCAGTGGCGGTCGAGTCAGGCCTGGGTGCAGGTCGCAGAGTCGATCCCGGAGAAGCATGGAGGGCTTCAACAAGTGAATTGGAAGATACACGTGGCTTTGTAGCGAATAACCAAACAAGATGTATCTAAACATGACCCTAAGTGCATGACCACTCTACGAGGTCAAAATAAAGTTCTGTGGCCAAGCTGACATAAGTCGCCTAGGATGGCACCTGCGCTGAATATATGCTTACCCTCACTGGGTAAATTGCAAAGATTATCATTAATGTCAGATTATGCACTGTGACTTTACCAAACCTCTTCAAGTGAAATTCCGCTGTCTAAAAAGATTTGATAAACCATCTATGCCTCGGGCCGATGGCAGCAACAGAGCAAGACAGGATTGCAAAACGAGACAAAGGCCTGGGGTGATAATCAAGTGTCGCGTCATGCTCGTGTCCAGTGATTGGATGTCTTGATGTACTCAAAATTTACCATTTGATGGTGAACTATTTGCAGTGACTGACTAGCAGGTGGGTTAAATGATTGATATCAGGATGTACTTGAACACTACAATAACGACCCGCGTCTCGAAAAACCACGCAACACAATTTCTCTTACAGCACTTCTGCCACCACATCAAACACACCTCAGTATTCTGCATACGAAACATCACATCGCAATGTCGAGCCATCGAGTGAAGGCCACATTGAGGCCGCCGACCTCTCCTTGGGAACGACAATGCCGTCGAACATCAATGTTTCCAGCAACGCCACTATCGGCGACCAGGCTCCTTCTAAGGTGCAGCCAAGCTACCTTGCCGCCACTATTCTTGCCCACAGCAATAATCTTAGTGAGTATTTCCGCAAAGTTACGTTAGAGGACTATAGCGAAGTCGTCTCCCCTCGAAAGGTTCAATTTGCTGAGTCTAAATCCATGCCAGCAGTGAGCGAAACAACTGCTCTTCCTGTTGTGCAAACGCCGACATCCTTTCTGAAAACGATACGGCCGGAGTTGCGAGTGCTCATCTACCGCGCATACTTTGAGGATTTTGTTGAAGCGAAGAGCAAAATTGCAGATGTCAGGCAAACGGCGAGAACCTTTCTCGGCCTGCTACACAGCAACCGCACAATCCGCAACGAAGCTGGACCCATCTTCAACAAAGAGTTCCTATGCGTCGACAAGTTCACAGTCAGCCACAATTTGGAAGCTGAACTGTGGCTGCGCATCAAGTCCGCTTGCAGTCTGGTAGCCATTCGCGACGTCCATTCAAAGATGACGATAGCATGCACGACGGCTTTTAACGACCAAGATGCCATTTCCAGGCTGGCCAGCCTTGGTACGGTCACGATGTCTTTATCGAGTGCCACGAAAAGTTGGCTCGAGCAGATCAACTTCGCGGCCGAGCTTCGCTTGTTCATTGAACGTGAAGAGAAAAAGTTCTACAAGGAGCGCGCTATCGTCTTTGATCCCAAGATCCACAAAGGCAGGGGATTTGACATATCGTTTCACACGGAGATTTCGGGCTCGAGTGAGACGTTGTACATTGAGGGCCCGTTGGCTGAATTGTGTTGGCCTAATAGCCTTTACAAGGATGGCAGTAGCTATATTGGCAGTGATTGGAGTGACGAAGGATCTGACGACGAGGGATCTGACGACGAGGAATTTGAGGTTGAAGAATTCGAGGGTGAAGAGTTTGAGGTCGAGAAGTCCGAGGGCGAGGAGTCTGAAGGCGAGGATTTTGCGGACGATGATTCTGTGATCGAGGTTTGACGGCGAGGACTGATGACGAACACTGATAGCGAGGACTTGCACACAAGGGAATAGTGGCCCGACAACAGGCTACATCTTTGTATTACAGCCATAACCAAACGCGACTACGTAGTCCGAGTGGGCCTAATTTCAACTCTTGAAACCCAGTTCGCTATCAACATGGTGTAGAATTGATCTACGATGTCTCATGTTTGGTACTTCATGGCTTCTCTCGTTTGTATTGATAACCTCGTATTGCTACGAGTTCTATCATCGGGCTAGACCTAGTTGTGCAGGAGTTCTAGCCTGAAGACCATAGCATCGGGTGCGGTCCCTATTTCTGTAGGTCAGCAGAATGATTCGACTGCATGATTGAAGGTTGCAATGTGTTGACGACCTGAATGGAAGGCTTTGTAAAGGACGATATCATGGATCGAGCGTATAACCGACGGGGTCGATACCGCGCCATGCTGTAACACAACAAGTCAAGATAGAGTGAATGCGATCGAGATTGAGGACTGAGGCAACCCATGTGTCGCGCAGCCCTTGTGACAACGCCTGTCACATGCGCGCAGCTGGCAATGTTGATTTCTTGTGCGAAGCTTGCTGTCTCCAAAACATTATCTAACCCTGCGCACCAAACAAAACCATCGCAATGGCGCGGCCGTGGCGTGTTTCTCTCGTCGATAGAACCGTCTCCACTACATCTGCGACGACTGGATCAAGCATCAACAACCTTGAAGGCGCCACAGCGATCAAACCACTTCTTCGGCTCAGCCTTACATCTCCAGCAATGCTATCGCTTCCTTCGGCAATAGTGATGGCGAGGATACACTTCGCAATCCGTTCCAGCATAATGGCACCGTCGCCTTGGCTCGAGGCGTCGAATCAGACGAGTCGGTGTTCTTCCTACCAGCGCTGGGAGAGTTAAGCATCGCAGCCACACAAGCTCCTATGCACCAGCCAACACCACCCTTCGCAAAGCTCCCTGGCGAGATTAGGAACCGCATCTTCCGCATGTATTTCGACATGTTCTCGAAAGACACGAGGGCAAATGTCATCTTCAGACCGACGGCCGCAAAGTACCTCAACATCTTACACGTTAACCGTCTCTTCCGGTTCGAGGCTGGGTCCATCTTCGATTCAGAGTACCTCTGCGTCGACAACTTTGCCACGGTGGGCCATTTCCAAGACGCCTTGTGGTTGCGCATCAGGTCCATATGCACGTTAGTCGCAATCCGCAACATACATTCGCGCGTCTCGATAACATGCATGATGCGCACCGCACCAGACCGTGCTCCCTTCTCGACCGGACTCCTCTTCGCCTTGGAACAACAGAATTTCGACTTTACCAGAATAGCACACCGACAAGACTTCACCTCGTGGCTTTGGCAATTCATATGCTACGGGAAGGGGATTGAGCGCTTCAGCCGATTCTTCCAGCCAGCGCGGAGCAGGCACCAGCCATTCTTCCCAGGAAAGATAGACCTTGGCACTGAGACCTTTTTGGGCCAAGATTGCATGCTGGACTGTGAGGAATTTCGAGACCAGGTTGACGATACGGTTGACACGTGGATTTGCCTCTCCGGACGACTGGCTGAGATACAATGGCCAGAGTGTGATTGGCGTGACCTGACCTCTGGACAAAGCTACCAAAATGTCTCTGGACAGAGCTACCAAAGTCAGTTTACATGAGAAGACATGCATAGACACCAACGCACAGGCTTCGCTTGGCGACTACAAGGTCGGCGTCTGGTTGAGCACGCACACCAAGGCGATTTGGAAAGAATTGAGCATCATCCATACGCATGGGATGGCTCGAAGATATCCTGCGACCATCGTAGCATGATGGCAGAGGTACATAAGGTAGTTCAGAAGAAACAAAAAGAAAGAGAAAATGAGATGTATGCAGTAACTATCTAACTGCTCCCCTTAGGTTTTGCGAAGGTGCCGTTAGCGAAAAAGACCGCCATGCTCAATCTAGGCACATGTAAATGGTCAATGAGCTGTGAAGTTTCAGAAGCCCTTGATGATAAGGAATAGTGCCGTGAGATTGAGGAAAGGAAGTTCGAGGAAGCGCAGCGCGAAGTAAAAGTACCTCCAGTGCGCTTTGCTCCTCCGTCCCGAACAGGCAAGGCGCGACTTGGCCGCGCTCTCTCCCGCGGCGAAGTTCTGCGACCAGCGTCGTTGGATGTATGGCATGGGATGAGAGACGGAGCATTGGCTGAAAGTAATTGAGGAGCCAGATATCATTTTTGCGCCCATCACACACCATGAATGCCGGCTCGAAGAGTGTACGGCGCTTTGCTGCCAACAATGGTAAGAGAAATGTCCCTCCAGCACACCGCAACCTTCAACTGACAACCACGCAAGCCTACCTCTCACGCGACAACACATGTACATCATGTCTGAACCGCCTCTCACATCAGGCACGCCAATACGCCTCAGCAGCAGCCGCGCCTCTCGAATCCTCATCAACCACACAAGCACAGCAGGTCGCTCCTGTCGCCGCGAAAGGCCCCATACAAAAAGCCTACCGGGTCCTGGCCTCTCCTGTCGTGTCCCGTCCACCTCAAATTACCCGCGACCTCACCAGCTTTGAGAAAGCATACTTCCTCTACCAAAAGCGCCTCAACGAGCGTCTCGCCCTTCCCTTCAGCAGATACTTCTACTACAAGAAGGGCACACCTGCGGATCTGGAGTGGAAGCGCAAAGCCAGGAACCGCAAGACTGCTGCGAGGGATATTGGTGTCTACAGTGGCTATGGCGACGAGGCTTGGAATGACGAGGTGATCGTTGGCGACCAGACTGCGGAGCTCGATGCTCAGCGCGAGGCGCTTATTCGCGATGCCGAGGGAAGGGAAATTTTGGCCGCGCAGGCAGTGGGAGACAAGGAGACGAACGGAGAGAAGGTCTCAGGCGATGGAAAGATTGCAGATGGCACCAGGAAGGAATTGGAGCTGCAGGTGGAGAGGCCTCAACCAAGAGTCACGGAGGCGGACAAGAAGAACGACACATTGAGCTTGAACCGCAAGCTGGATCAGACTTTGTACTTGCTTGTCAAGAACAAGGAGGGCAGGTGGAGGTTCCCGAGGACAGATTGTTCATCAAGGAAGATCTTAACCAGGTATGTCCACTTTTGGAACAACAGAATATCGAAAACATACCAATGCTAACCCCATCTTTTTCCCAAGGCCGCCGAGCGCATCATCGTCCAATCCGCCGGTCTCAACATGAACACCTGGGTCGTCGGCAACCACCCAGTCGCACACTACCACTTCGACTACCCCAAGTCGCAAATCCGCGAGCCTCACCCACCACCAGCCCGAAGAAGGCAAGGCACCCGAGACCAACACCTACAAGCAGGAGGAGTTCGGCGAGAAGGTCTTCTTCATGAAGGCGCGCATCATGGGTGGCCAGGCCGACGTCAGCAACAGCATCTTCGGAGACCAGGCCTTCCAGTGGCTCACCAAGAACGAGATTCAGAGCCTTGTCACGGCGAAATACTGGAGCAGCATTAAGAACATGCTCGTGGACAGATAAGGGTGTAAAAAGCGATTGGGACGTGTACGAATGTATAGGCGATACCTACTTTAGCGTGGACGTGTATGAATACTTTCTTCAAGAGAAGAGGGATAAAAAGTTGCTGGTGTCGTGCTGTTGTTAAAATTAACTTGAAGCTTCGCAGAGAATGAGACACCCGAATACTGAGGCCCTGATAGCTCGCAAGACTCAGACCGCTGTATTTGGTCAATGGCCGTCGGAATACATGAGAGACACCTCTCAAATATCCCCTCTTTACTACTTTTCTGACAAGAAAGCATCGAGTCCACAGATCTTCCGACAAAGCATCAACGACACAACTCACGCCATGGACGCACGAATCTCACAGGAGACCCGCCAGAACGCCGCTCAGCAACTTCGCCAATGGGCATCGACCAGGAATGTCCCTTTGCCACAAATCGAGCAAATGGTGACTGCGGTGCTATCTGGTCAGTGCGATACGCAGATATCGCAAGCGATACCTCCACCACAAAACAGCAACTCTTCAACTCAGCAACCCAATGTCTTCAGCGGTCCAAACCCGCCCTTCGCTTTCCACACGCCATTCGGCAAAGTCCCATTTCCGTCAATACCACCGCTGCCAATCCCAACCGCGCCGAATATGTGTCCTCCGCCCGCCAGCATGGTGCCAAACATGTTTCCTCCTTCCGCTGTGCAGGCAAATCCTCAGATGCCCGTGTCCGAAAGTACCAGGACGCTCTTTCCAGGTTGGCGAGGCTCTTCATCAAAATTCTTCTTACTCTGGCCAGCAAGGGAACACAACTTTTCAGTACAGCTCAAGCAGTACTTCGATGACTTTTACGCCTGAGGTGCAAATGCCGGTTCTGCCGGCACCGTTAAGGCCCATCCAACAGTTGCAGCAACCGGGTATACCAATGATGCCCCAACTGACGATACCACAGTCAACAATGCCACAATCAATCATGCCACAATTGATGATGCCACAATCAGCGATGCCCCAGCCGGCCTTCCTTCAACCGCCGCAACCTTCAAACTCCTATATGCAATCACAAAGCAACCTCTCGAACATGGCGCCAAACTTCCAAGCGCCCATATTCGAAGTCCCAGCTCCACCAGAGCCAGTCTTCAATCCCACCGCAGCCGACCAAGCGCCTCAGAATCCAAGACTTGTGGGCAAATTGAAGCAGAAGTTGGATGAAGCGACGTATTTCAGTGACGTTCCTGGGATGCCGGATCGGAGCGTACAGCGCCGACGTGGATGAGTTGTGTGTGGGAAATGAAGTGGATTTACGAAAAGAACTCTAAGAAGTGGCGAATGACTTGCAACTTTGTTATTTTGTGTATTCATACTAGTCAGAATCGCTGCAAGTATTCCACGCTATCCTGGCAACAGGTCTTGCTCAACTCCACTTCATGCTTGCACACTCAAGGCTAGATAGCTGCTGTACTCGCCAAGTCTAGCCAGCCATTTGGCGACTATGTCGTTCCGGCAACAATTCATTGGACACCGCTTAGCTCTGTCCAAGGCAACTTCGCCAATGGCCCTGAAATACACACCACCGTGTCAAATGTTGAGCGTCCATCGAAATTATCCTTCACCTGGAAGAGGTACTCCTGGCCAACGTGCTTCTCGGTGCCGACGTCTCCCTTTAGAGAGGAAAGGGTGCTCGCCATCGTGCTTTGCAACGAATTTCTCCATTAGAGCCGAGATTCTTCCTCGAAACAAAATTCGTAGGATGACCCTTTCAAACGTGCTCCGTGACATCGGGATCCTCGCAGGTCCTCCTATCGAGGTTTGCGAGCGCCTGGTGCATGTGATCGAGAGCGGCAGGGAAACGTTGCGAATCGCAATCAGGGCGCAAACAGACTTGATACGCGTCAACATGTCGCTCTCGAGATTATAGCTGGCGAAATTGTTGACGGAAAGGTACTCCCGGTCGAATATGGAACCGGCCTCTGAACGGATCATACGGTCAGTGTGCAAGAGGTTGAGGAACGGCGGTGCCGTCTTCCTGAGGTCTGCGATCCTCTCTCTGATCTCCATGCTCTTTTGGAAGACGTCATCTCTCTTCTCCTCCCACTCTTCCCAAGACATGAAGTTACAGTGAACCTCGGCGATGGCAGCCTTCTTTTTCTCCTCTACAAACATATCGAAATATGCTCGATAGATGCGGTTTCTCAATTCTCCAGGAAGCCTCGAGAAAAGTGATGGCGACACATGCGCCGGAGAGTCTGTGGCGGCGAGCGTCGTTTTTCTCGCCCGTAGAATGGATGCAGACCTAGCGAGTTTGATGTCACCGGCAGGAGCGATCGCAGCCTCGCCGTCAGGCGAGCTGTCGATAGAGTGTTCGCCATGCTTGCTTCCAGGCAAAGTGGCAGTAGCTGCAATGCACGGATGCGCCATGGAAGTAGGTTTGCCGCTGTCAATGTCGCTGCTGGAATTGTTGGTGTTTGGATCCAGTATCGAAGTCTTGGAGTGAATGACGTTTTTTGTGGGAGACTTGTGGTAGTTGTTGTTAGGTGGAGGCGGTGCCGGTTGATGGGGTTTGAGGGAGAAGCTTTGCTTTGCAGTTCAGTGAGTGCATGCGATGTTTGATGGCACGAGGAAGGCGGCTGTTGCCTGAATTCATATGCTAATCTTGACTTCACTTCACCCGGTAGTCATCATCCCTTTGTGATCCGTCAGCTGGCATCATAAATGAACTGCTGGCGGATTCTTGGTCGATATACACTAATTTCACAACAGCCACTCCTTCAAACATCAGTCTCACAAGCGCGCCTTGTTTCGGAGGGCAGGATACGTACGGAGTACAAACTTATGACAGCGCACTCTACGAGCACGAACAAAAGCACTCGCAAAGGTTTGGACACAACGCCATCTTTCAAGGGTTACCAGTGGCGCTCTAGGCGGTAAATTTCATCATGTTCACAAATGGACACCAGACATCCCTTAGTCGCATGGGCAAGTAGGCGCATGTGGCGCCTCGCCGATCAAGGCGGGGCGTGGCAGAAAAGTATTTATACAAATTGTCACGGCCGAAAGTAATCTAACAGAGAACATCCTCTCCGATGGGTTACGCTTGTCGCCCGTTCGTGACATAACGCGGCGCATCGACCGAGTCGTTCTTTGGCTCGGCAGTCAAACTTTGGCTGTCGGGCGAAGTCTGCTGCGAAATTACGTCTCCATCGATCTCGCTCTGTCCGTTCTCGACGCTTTGGTGCATGTCGTCGGGATTTTGAGTGACCATGGGAGCGTAAGGGATGTGGCCTTCGTTGCGGCGGTTCGGCGGGATGAAGACGTTGAACCAGCGAGGAACTATGAAGCCACCGAGGAAGATGAGCAGTACGATGTGGCCGACGCCGAAGCCCAGGATATGCAGAGGGTTGGCTTTGCCGTACAAGGGGTCGCTGGAGGTGATGAAGTTCGGGTAGGAGAAGGAGTATACGATGGCGAGGATTGGTCCGGATACGTATTTGACCAGCGGACCCCAGAATACAGGGATATTCCAATTCTTGCCGGTGCCGACGATGACGTTCAGGTCGCGGCGAAGTTGCTCACCCTAAGTTGTTGTATTGTTAGTGAAAGGTCTGACATATAAGAATTTGGGGTTGCTCACTGAGTAGAACATCAAATAGAAAGCCTTAGCCATGAGAGCGTTCGAGCCAAAAATCCACGGCGCGCGAGCGTCGGGTGTCTTAGCAAACACCAAAGCAGCCACAGTAAAGACGATGTATATGGCAAAGCCGGTTACGGCACCTGCCCATGCGCTCACACCTTGGCCAATGGCGACACCCAGAATTTGCCCAGCAAAGAAGGCAATCTGGTAGCATACGAAGGACACTCTGCCAACTTGTCCTTCGACATCTCGCCAACGGTACACGGTTGTGGAAGTGACGCATTCGCTCCAGACGACGAAGACCAGAGCGACGTTATTGGTCCACGCGTCGACTCCATCAAGGAGATAATAGCCAAATTCGGTACAGTAGGGCAGAGACAAGGCCAGAGATAGGAGAGTGAGGCTTGTGACGACTATTGGGCGAGAGACCTTGATGCCAGTATCCATTGTCAGCGTGACAACAGCGTCAAGCATGGCGAACGCAGAGGAGAATCCAAGCGTCATTAGAGTGAAGAAGAGCGCGACAGCCCAGAAGTTGGCGCCCGGCATTTGTTCAATGGCAGTAGGTAAAGCCGATCGAGAAGCCGCCCACGTCGGGAACATCCGGACCTGGAAACATCTCTGTGAAACCAACGACACCGTATACAGCGAACGCGGCAATGTTCTCGAAAGCAACATTACTAGAAACGATCGCGATAGCATCAACCACGGCATTTGAATGCTTCCGATTGTAGCTTGCGTAGCTGGTAAAATATCCAAATCCAACTCCAGTAGAGAAGAAGACCTGGCCACAGGCAGTCTGCCATACCTGGCCATTGGCAAGTTCGGATCCTCGCCAGGTGGCCCAGAAGTACTTGACGCCTTCGCCGGCATTGTCGAGAGACAGCGACCTTCCCACCAGGATGATGGTGACCACGATGGGCAGACCCATGGTCCAGTAGACCACGCGACCAGTAAGTCCGACGCCTCTGAAGATGCAGATCCATACTAGCAGCCATGTGAAGACCATCCAGCCTGTGGTTTCGCCGATCATTCCAATGCCTGGAAACTGGACGTAGCCGGTATCATTTCCACCTTCTCCTGGCAGGATGGGGTCGGCGTTTGCTACGACGTCGTTCATGAAGTAGTCAGAAGCCTGGCCAGTCCAAGGCAAGGGGCTGATGAACGATCGGCGGAAGTAGCCCATGATCCAGGCAAGATTGACAGCGAAGTAGGGGCCGACAACAAAGCCCACGTAGATCAATCCCATACCAGTACCCTTGAGACGGTGGTGCATAGTGTTGTACGCGACGACAGATCCCCCGCGGTAGGCTTGACCGATGGCGATTTCGAGTGTGAGCACAGGGATTGCGATCAAAATCACCGTCATCAAGTAGGGGATGAACCATTGCAGTCCGTAATTATTGTAGACTTGCGATGGATACCTGATAAGGTTGCACATACCAGCGCATCCGCCCATGGCAGCAAGCAAGAAACTTGCGCGACTCGGCCACTGGTCTCTACCATCCGCGGCGGCAGCAGGCGGTGGCGCGAACCACGCGCCGACCTTCTTGAGAATATGCAAGACAGGCATCGTCGGGGCGTTGTGTCCAAAGAAGTTGCCCCAGGATCGTGGGGAAGTGGCAGAGCCGAAAAGGGTAGAGTGTGTACAGCCAACACCGAACGGACCAGAGTCGAGGTTTTGAGGAAGACCGATCTTGCTGTTGGAGCCACTGTCGTCAGAGCTGCACTTGGCAGGTAACGGTGCCTCCGAAGACTTGGAGACGGAGGCACATTATAATAGTGGGCTGCCCGTAGAACATCCTTCGACAGGGATCGCGTGCAGTTCGTTGCAATTCTTCGATGGGCCTTATTGGGCTGGGACCGGGTGAGCCGTGAGAGACCAGCGCTAGCCGTGGAAGAGCCAGCTACCTTGCAGGTCATTGCATGGCAGGCCAAGGCGATTGCATCCTTGGACTTGGTGGGTGAGTGTCATGGCGTTGAGTTCGCCTCAGCTTACGCAGAATGAGAGCGCGATTGGCCCGCTTGAAAGCATCGTGGACTTGTGGGAAACCTTGTGGTCATCTCTTTGGTCCAATCTCGTTGCTCTTTACGCAGACAAATAGCACAGTGTTGGTTGGAGGCGGGTGTATAGAGTGTGACTTTGAAGATGAGGTCCAAGATCTCGGCGCTTGGCGGCACAAGGGTCAAGTCGGAAAAGCTGCCGAGCATCGCCTTAGCCGACGACATCACACATGTCTGGTGCAGAGAGCGTCAGCCCTGTCAGACGAACGCGCACGTACGAGAGCCTTTCCACTGGCTCTTTCCGCCCTGATCGCGCCAACATGGCCGTCAACGTGACTCGTCCTCCACTGAGCTCGGCAAAGAGCAGTAGCGTGTGTACACGGGTCGACAGCATCTGATCTTCATGCGGCTAATTACCTCCAAACCTATTTCCTGACCAAGTCACTGAATCTTGCCGCAGCGGAGGTCTAAGACCACGAGCCTCCACATCGGGAGCCTTGCAGAAAAAAGCTTGTGCACTTCTTCACGTTACAGACGAGCAGCACCCGTTCACACTACGGCAAGGTAGATCATCCTGGTGGAACCATGTACTTGGACTCTATTGTTCGGAGCGCCGAGCACGAGATGGAGCCTGTAGAGCGAGATAGGACAGCAAAATCGGAGTGTCTGCATGCAGGTCTGATCGCGATCAATTTTCTTGGATCTTACATGAGCTATGGAAAACAATATCTGATCGTATTTGCACAACACTCGAGAAAGATTCGAAAACAATATTCAAAAAACGCCAACCAGTTCGATTGAAGATGTCTGTTCCCAGTTTCAACATGTCATAACGATATCCGCTGTGAGCTGAACAGCGGTGGTATTTATCTCCTGGATTTTGGTAACACTCGTCGAGCTAAACGCCTCATCTGCCTTTTCAGGCAGCATCGAAGATCGCCCAATGGTCCAGCCGATAAGAACCATTCTGATCGTGCTTTCAGCAGCGTCCATCAGTAATCGCTCTGCTTCTGCAATGGCCATGTCCAAAGTCATCGGTCGTTGCAAGATACTAGCATATGCATGGATCCCAGCATCATAGTTTGTGCCTGCACCTTCACCAATAGTGCCTGCCAATGCCACCACTGGTACATTGTGTACTCGAGCCCGACGTGCTACTTCACTTGGAATCTTGCCTCGTGGTGTCTGGAAATCGATCCCTCCTTCGGCTGTGATGATCAAATCACAGTTCGCTATCAGCGAGTCAATGTCCAAGAAGCGCATGATGATATCGTAGCGTGGGTGCAAGCGTGCTCCAATCAGTAGGAGGCCAGCTCCTAAGCCGCCTGAGGCTCCACTCCCGGGAGTCAGCGAAACATCCTCTCCGATCTCAGCTGTCACGACACATGCGATGTGATTCATTGCTTGGTCAAGCTGGTCGACTTCAAACGGCGAAGCACCTTTTTGAGGACCGAAGATGCGCGCGACGCCCTTTTCGCCGCACAAAACATTGTGCCAGTTGACAGCCGCGTCTATTTTCACGGCAGATAGACGTGGATGGAGGTCTGAAAGGTCGACGCCGGACAAGTCAGCCAGGTCTTTGCCGCCGCCAGCAAGCGGTACGGCACTGCCATCGGTATTGTAGAAGCGCGCTCCCAGCGCTTGCGCCATTCCGACGCCGCCGTCGCAAGTACCAGAATCACCACACCCGAGGAGGATGTGTTCTGCACCGGAATCGAGAGCCGCCGAGATGAGCTGTCCCACGCCGTATGTTGTCGTGTGAAGAGGAATTCCGGCGATCTTGCGGCACTAGGCTGAGACCCGCAGCGGCGGCCATCTCAACGACAGCTGTATTCCACTGGTCTCCTCCTAGGAAACCAAAGTTAGACTGGACGGTATCGCCGACCGGACCGATCACGAGAACGCGATGCATAGTGCCACCAGTGGCTTTGACGAGAGCTTTCGTGAAGCCCTCGCCTCCGTCGACAAGTGGTGCTTTGACTATCGAAGCATGAGGCATGATGCGATTGATGCCTGAGATAATGCAATCTGCTGCAGTGTCCGGGTCGAGCGACTCTTTAAAGCCTGAAGGACAGACGAGTATCCGCGGTGATTCATTGCGGTCCTGGAAGCTCACACGTCGGAACAAGGAGAACATTTTCGTGAGCTACAAGATGCTGCGCTGTACTGGCGATGGTAGAGCCTGGATTTGATCGAAGGTTTCAATTGACTTTAGCGAATGAAAAGCGAGTGACTGTCGTTTGTGAGACGTGATTTGGCAGTCAGACTGCGGAGAGATGTTGCTCGCTCTTATATATCGCCTTCAGCTGATACTCGAGAGATACACTGATAGACCTGAACTTAGGAGACGACGACAATCACAACATTCACGGTGTCATTGCATTGCGTGTCGCTGCTCAGCCGGTGGAATTACAACCCTATCGCCCTCGACCGTAGCTGAAAGGAATTGCTCAAAATAGACTCATCAAGCTCATAATTATCAGAGTCCTGCAATGGCTGCTACCAAACAGCAACCACAGCGCCAAAATGCTAAGAGCAGTGATGCTGTGGCTGCATGTGCTTCTTGGTTGGAAAGAGAGAATCAAACAAGAGGCTGCGCCTCATCTTGTCATTGAATGCGAGCCGCGACGACTGGATTCTTCGAAGCACGTTACAGTCTGAAGTCGATCTGTGACTCGACCACACTTAGAGGATCATGTGGCCACACTGATCTGACGAAACGTAGAGTTTCCAAGACTATGATCTACCAGCGGAAATGCAAGAATAGTTCATGATCAGTACCAGGCCAGGCACAAGTCCCACCGATCAGGGCAATCAGGCACACGACACTGACCCTTACGACTTTGAGGCTATGGGCTCGGCAGGTACAGTCTCACTGGACCAAGCACATCGAAGGACGTCATTCTTCTATCTGAATGAGTAGCCCTAAGTCTTGTTACAAAGCCCACAACAGAAGAACGATGTAATCACGTACAGCGGCCACCTGCCCTTTCGTAAGTCCACATATAACCTTCCTTTCACTAATAACACCCAATATCATGGTTACAATAAATATCTGACCTAGGTAACGACCTCACAGGAATACACGGTGGTATTTTGCGTGTAGATGGTTTGAAGAGCTGCGTACCAAGACGTGGAGTTTCTGGGCACAGCTCTGGGCAACCACTCCGCCACCCGCGCAAGCATGTCTTGACTTAACCTTACATGACCACTCGTCAACAGCAGAACCAGCGCTATGTACTATCTTTGTATACCGAGAGAATGACGCGAAGATGTTCCCGACAATTCCAGGCGCAGTGCATGCTTCTTCTCTGCAGCTGAAACCAAAGTTTGGCAGCGGCCAAGACTGTTCGACCATGCCTCAGCCTGCATGTTACGAATACCGCAAGCCACCACCGGCTGGTAACAATGGTGTAGTGAATTGAGTGCACCAGATCCGCGATGGATGCATACTATACCTTGATACAATTGTTAAGGTAGTCTTTGGCCGCACCAACCCGAATATGATATCCTATTCCGCAATCGCGTTCACCATCGGGACCATCGTCATTCGTTACATCCACTTGTTTCTGTGGTCAAGGCTAGGACCTGAACACCACAAAAACCAGGTCTCGCCATTGGGAAGCAAATACGGCCTTCCGACTCATGCAAATGGACGCCCAAGAATACACCCTTCCCGCGCTAGTCTTCCCAAGTGAGCTCAGAATTGACGACGTTCTGGATCATTACGCTATTGAGTCTTTCGTAGATGAAATTGAGTATGCGACTGACCAGAGCTCTGAGCTCGATTTCGAAGATGCAGTCAGCTGCTTCAGCCAAGGGTTCTGTACTCAGACACGCGATGACACGAGCGTGGACCATATCGTTGAATCTAGTGTCCCCGTTGCCCGCGACCAGTTGGCCGAAAATCCTCACACTTCATCTGCCTCATTGACAGGCCTCTATCTGCCAGCTTCTTTATTGCCTGGATCAAGAGCCCTGCCCACGGAAATAGATTCGCTGAAGCATTCTCCAAGTCGACGATCGCACAAAGACCCCAATCTGGTGACTTGGGATGGCCCAGCCGATCCAGAGAATCCGCACAACTGGCCCAAGCATCGACGATGGATGTCAACCGTCTTGATAGCAATGTTCGCGTTCATCGCACCAATGGCGTCTACGATGCTAGCCCCGGCGCTCGACACCATCGCCCAAGATCTCAACGTTCAATCAGACATTGAAAAGTTCCTCATGATGTCGATCTTCCTGCTTGCCTTTGCAATTGGGCCATTCTTCTGGGGTCCCATGAGCGAAGTCTTCGGCAGGGTGCGTGTGATGCAGTGTGCGAACCTCATCTTTCTGCTCATGAACACGGTCTGCGGCTTTGCCAAAACGAAGCAACAGATGTTCGCGTTTCGCTTCTTGAGCGGCATTGGAGGAAGTGCACCACAAGCGATCGGAGGGGGATTTTGAGCGACTGTTTTCGCGCAGGAGATCGCGGCGCAGCTACCGCGATTTACAGCCTCATGCCGTTCCTCTCGCCAGCCATCGCGCCAATCATGGGAGCTTACCTTACCCAGTATGTCACCTGGAGATGGGTGTTCTGGGCGACTTCCATCTTCGACGGCGTTGTGCAGATTATATGCTTCTTCTTGTTGAAGGAGACTTTTGCACCTGCCATATTGGCCAAGAAAGCGGCGCGACTCAGAGTGACCGTGGGAAACCAACAGCTGCACACGAAATGGCAGGGTCCTGAACATTCGATGAAGAAGCTCGTAACCAAGAGCCTCGTCCGGCCATTGATCATGCTACTACGCAAACCCTGCGTTGCAGGTATTGCGCTTTTCCGAGCATACCAATATGGTCTGATGTATCTGGTCCTGGCAACCTTCAGTCGAGTGTTTGAGGGAGCCTATAACCAGAGTACAGGGCGAGCTAGCTTGAATTACCTATCTCTCGGGGTGGGTTTCGTCATCGGGCTGCAGATATCAGGGGTGATGCAGGATAAGGTATGTCATCACTTGCAATTCGCTGGTTTCGGAACAATATGCCTTATACTCACCGTCATATCACTGTCATTTTGCACAATCGCCATATTTGCGAACACTTACCTTTATCTATGACATGGCTGACCTGCACCCTAGATCTACACTTGGTGCAAGACACATCAAATCGATCCGTCAGCTTCGATATTCTCGAAGGCGACTTGGAGGCACATTCGCATGCTTCATGACAGCCACGAACACCATGACAACAAAAGCCTATTGCCTAGCAGCAATTCCCATCCTGAACGAACTTTCATCATTCCCCGAAAACCATTGCCGAGACAAGTTACCTCTCAAAGTCTCGATCACAACCACACGAAAGCTCTACCGGAGTATCGACTTCCGCTAGTTCTCCCTTTCAGCCTGCTCATACCCGCCGGTCTCTTCATCTATGGATGGTCTGCAGAAGATCAAGTACATTGGATCGTCCCCAACTTGGGTACCTGCATCTTCGCCATCGGTCTCATAGTCTGCTTCAACTGCGCTCAGGCGTACGTCGTCGATACGTACACCACATATGCAGCTAGCGCAACGGGAGCAGCAGCTTTTCTCAGAACTATGGCGGGCTTCTCGTTTCCGCTGTTCGCGCCTAAGGTGTACGATGCACTTGGAATGGGCTGGGGCAACAGCTTGCTTGGGTTTATTAGCTTGGGGCTGGGCTTTATTGCTCCGCTGATTCTTTGGAGGTTTGGAGGCTGGTTGCGAAGTAAAAGTACGTACTGTACAGACTGACAAGGCTGGACAGCACAACGCTCTTTGAAGCGATTCATATCCGTCAGTATCGACCTTGGAATGCGTTCATGCGCTGTCGAGCTTCACGCGAAACAGTACGAAATTGCGTTTCAGCGAATCCACTTTAAGTAGGACAAATAAGATAGAGACGCTCTGCCAATAATGCCATAGTGTTTGAACTGTGAACCATCTCTACCACTTCTACAAAACTGATAGTAGAATCCGCTACCCTGGCAAGTTGAACCGGACTGCATCGTCATGTCAGCGAGATTCCAGTGAAAATGCAATGCGAACGACTTACGGCACAAGTGGTGCATCCAGTGTATCCCAGAGCCGCCACACTGTCCATACTTTGCGACTGAGCAGCTTCCGCCGCCCGATGTCGTGGTAGTAGCGGCAGCTGACGACCTGGAGGTGGAAGTGGTGGTGGTACGAAGAGTGGTGCTGGCAGGAACTGAGGTAGGGTCGCTGCCTGAGCCGGGAGTGTACAAAGTCTTCGAAGAGTGGTCAGCACACGTTGATATTCTTATAAACTATCGACGGGTTTGAGACTTACGCCAGTCGCAGGCTTTCCTCCTGGGCCCTCTGAAGCAGCTTGACCAGTGCACTTCGAGTTACCAGGAGTCTTCGAGACACCTCCGGCGTAGACAGTTGGACCAGGGTCGACGTAGGTGCTGATCTTCTGGTGGATGTCGATAAGAATACCGGGATCAGTGTTCTTGTAAGCACCAGGGAACAGAACTCCGCTTGGGGTCGCAGTACCACTGCCAGCAACAGTGATCTGGTAGCACGAGGCATAGAACTGTGCTTGGTTCAGTGAGCCAGCGACGTGTAGTGCGATGACCTCGGCGCGCAGCAAGTAGTCGCCGGGTGCGATGTCGGTGGGGATCTTGACGTCGACTTTTATTCGCGTCAGTGCTGTCGTTGTGACTTCCTCAAAACGCTGTGCTCCTACCTCGTCCGCAGCAGTTCTCCATGTCCTTCACGCCCCACCAATCGTTGTCGGCCTAAGCAATCAGTACAAGATCGTTCGTATCTTTCCTACTGCATTCACTCACAGCACCATTGTTCGCAGGGCTCCAAGTGTTAGCAAAGATCTTGAACCACGGAGTCGAACCATCAGCCGTGCGAGCATCCGACACCTTGCTCAAGTAAGCATGAACAGGACCCCAGTGAGCACCGCCAATGGCCGCTGGCGTAAGTGTCGACAAAGTGCACGAGCGGTCTCCAGTCTGCTGGTGCATCTCAACGGAAACAGTGTCGCCGGCCTTCACGGCGCATCTTCCAGCGACAGCGCCGCGGTTGACATTACATCTGATGCTGTTGGCGGAGACGTCGGTGAGCGGGCTGTTGGACTGAGGCATGCGAACGCATGTTTCTCCCTGGTCGACGCCATTGATCCAAAGGTCCTGGAATGTTGCATGGGCGGCGACGTGAGAGACTGACAGCGCTGTCACCAGGGCGAAAGGTCGACTTCATGCTGTAGATCAGCTTATCTCAAGACTGTGCTCCGTTGCCAAGATCGACGAAGGGTGAGCTGAAGTTATAAGAAAAAAGAACGAGCATAGTCTTATGGTAGCGCAAGGTGTGCAGCCTTCCGTAGCTTGTTTTGGCAGTTCCGCAGGGGACCACATAGCTTGAGTATGGCGTCTAGATCGGGTCGCATATCAGCCGCCACCTCATCACGGGTGCCGTGGTCAGAGGGGCCAGCGTATGGATGATATACCTGTAAGCCTAAGCGGTAAACAAATCGCGGCTTATGATGGTACCGACCAATCTTGGCTTGATGGTTGTATGGATTAGAGTGTTGTGGCGTTAAAAGACGGACGGTCTGGGTCCGTCAAGCCGAGTCGGATTGAACGCGGACATTGTGCCGCCGTATTTTGATTGCAACCAACATGTATTCGAGGCAGCATCAGAGCTTGTAGTGAATGATGAAAAAATTATGTACGGTCCCTATCAATCTAATTTTGAAGTAAGTCTGCTGCTATATTCGTCTTCAAAGAGTCGAGCTGTTCCAATGACTATTGTTGCCAACGAAGAAGTTTCCGGATCTACGGAACTCTGAGGGCTCAATGGAATACTTAACACCATTGTTGTCAGATATTTCACCGCCGTAATTCCAATCTTCGTCGGAAGCTTCGCCGATCAGTCCTGAGCAACCATCGCTGTCATGCAGTCAGCGTCTCGAATCTGTGAAATGTTTCGGTCAGGTGCGGACTCACAATATTTGGTTCATGTAGTATTCGCATTCCTCTTTGAAGATCTGATAGTTCCGCTGGCCGGGTGGCCATTCGGTTTTCAGAGTAACGCGATCTGCTGAATCTCCGTTGTATGTCTGGGAGTACTCGGCGCCTGCTTCCGCAATGCCCTCGGTAAAGCCAGAAGCGTCCTCGCAATAGTCTTCGATGTTGCCTTTGAGGAGTTCTTGATCCATGTGGTAGTACTTCTGATCAGAGCAGTTGTAGGTAGTAGCTTGGCCTCCTGACCAGATGCGACGCATGACCAACGGATCGATGTTGAATGTTGCATTGACACCGTCGCTGTAGTATGCCATGGATCCACCATGTTTGTAGTTCCCAGCATTGGAGCCGCTGCTTTCGTCTGGTACGTCGCATCCATCTGTGATCACGTCCAGCCACGCGAGACAGCTATGCTCTTCTATTGCCCCTTCCTCGTCCCAATCGACGGATATACTGACACGGTCCAGGCAGTCCTCATTGAAGGTCGCCTCAGTTGTTGTGCCAGCCGAGCCTCTCGTATTGTTTAGATCTGGAGCAAATCATGTGAGCTTCCATTCACCAAAAAACTTTGTCAGATGATCTCACCTTGGCAGAAACTCTCCACTGCAGATCTCATCGCATCGCGGTCACTCAGACGATTCACCGTCACACTCCCGATCCCCGGCTCCAAGCTCATTGCTAAAAGTGCCATTTACGACTTCCGCAGGGAAGTCTTCGATGCCTAGGATGTATCAGTACGGGATGCCTGAAGAAACCGCAACATTGCGTCTGAGATCGGCCAGCAAGACTCACCCATAGACTCTGCGTTAGTTGCCGCCATTGCGTACAGCACCAAGTTTGCGATAATATTATGGCCGTGTTGAGTTGGGTGGAAAGCTCTCGCTGTCGTGTCTGGGATCACGAGGTGAACAACTTCTTCAAACGAAAGTGTTCGCTCCACAGAGGCGAGTTCGATGTCGACGGTCGTGCCATTAGCTGCTTCTCTTCCAATACGCGTCTTGTAAATCTGAGACGAATGAACCTGGGTATTTTGTGGCAAAGATGTATTGGCGCCAGTCGATTGCCCGATCGCGAAACGACCTTTTGCCTTGTTTTTCCGGATCTGGTAGTCTTCAACTGCAACTTGCAGTTGCACATCTGCGTTAAGTGGATTGATGGTGAGCGATTCGCCAGAATCGACTACGCTCTGCATCGAAAACCCATACTTGACTCCAAGTGTATTATTTTTGATGTCATTGGATTCTTCGTCAGCCGAGCGAGCTTTCAGATCACTATGCCAATCGTCGTCTAAGGACAGCATTGGCTCATCAGCAGTCTTCATTTCATAAAAGAAGGCGTCTTGTCGGTCAGCGCTCTGACCATCACTCTCATCCATGCCTGGCTGGCAGAACCTGCCATCGACCATGCCGACATACTTGTCGTAATCGATGAAGTGTACACGAGATCCGGCGCGTTGCACGGCTGAGCGAAGTGCATCGTTCATGGCGTCCACGAGGTCATTCATCTCCTGTCGTCGATCTGTTGTGAGGTACACCTCACTTCTCAATGGATGCCACAGGTGCCAGGTGACCTGGTCACATGCGTCGTCAGTGGTATCGAAAAACTTTGCATAGCCGACGTAATATCTTCATGATATCAGCGAAGACACCTTTGGTCGGGGTGGACAGAACTTACATGTTGCCGTCGTCTGCAAGCTTTGTCTTCGCAAGGTCAATGAGGCCGTCGATGTCCGCATGAAAGTCGTCACTTTCAATAATCTGCTTAGCTTTACCAAGCTGGACACTGCACTCGCTTCCCGCTATCAACTTGAATCTGTAAACGCAAGAGTCCAGAATGTCGCTCAATTTGGCGTCGTTGCCTCCCTGTTCTACGAGTCAGCTTGGACGAGATATCGCAGATGACCTGACTTTCGATGGGGAAGAATGGGATGTGGACATACTGCGGACATCATGATGAACTGCTGGCCTGGAGAGAGAGCCTTTGCTTGGTCGATGATTTGGTCAACAACAGCACCGCTGCAAGCGGTGAAGGTGAAGTCCATGTCATCAAAGCCGACCCCTAGTTGCATGGCAACCAAACTGGGATATGAGCCATCGTAGCGCGAGCACCAATAGCCCACAGAGTTGCCTGCACCGATGCCTGCCGTATATCTGTAAAATGACTGTAAGCATCCTTCAGTAGTGGTTTGGAGTAAGGCCTTACGAGTCGCCGATCGCTGCTCCCTTCTTGAGGAACGACAAGTCTTCGGGGTCATCTCTTTCAGCGGCAGAGACCAGTATGTCCAAGCATGACAAAGCCACAGTGATGGCAAACAACAGTGTGGATCCCATGAAGGCGGATTGTGTCGGTCTTGCGACTGCCGTGATTCTATTGTCATACAGGAAAAGTGCACAAGTGTTGCGCTCAGCTCATACTTATTCACAAAGATCCCATAATATTTTCACTCACTGAGATACCCACGCATCGATTCTGTGATGTGATGCGCTCGACCACAACACCATGGCGGTGATGAAACATGAAGGATGCGCAAGCGTCGCCAAGCGCGGCAAGGATTCATTCTTCTAGACTTTGTAGTCTGCTCCTTCACGATCTCAACATACTGGTGCTACACTTGTAGTGCCCGCTGTTGCCGCTACCATCCTTCGCTCCATACTCCAAACATATTCTATGGGTCGTTCAGGTTCTTTGCGTTGCCCTGCAATTATGCGTTATGTTTGCAATCTTGCCCCGATGCTGTGCTTCGACCTTACCCATGCCCAAGTCGACATCACCATGACCCGTAGTCGCTCCACGCATGATACTGCAATTTGGCTGTGGAGCTTGAAGATGCGGGCCGACTAAGTAGGCAGACGAGATACTATCCGTCATGTTGCCCCTAAAAATCAATATATTGAAGATGGTGTTCGTGTCTTTGTCAGTGGGATCCGATTGACTGTTACAAGGGCAATCTGACCTTACAATTCATCTTTTCGTTGCTCTGCGCTTTGCTATACTCACGACACAGTATGATGCGGGCACGCTCATTGAAAGCTACCGTCGTGTGGCTGTGGCTACTGCTTTTACAAGCTGTATATTCAGTTTCGTTCGATCAACTGGGTAAGTTAGCTTTCTGTAACCGATATCTTAGAGCAAAGCACCAGGCTTCTAGCTCTTGTCGTCCAGATCATGGATCGATTCCCGCACTAGATTTCACTTCCCGAGCTGATATTGATCTAGATGTGACGCTAAATGCCAAAATGCTCAAGGATTCCAGACATGTGGTTTTGGGATCAATCGTCCAGATTCAAGGTTTGAGTTCCTGGACGCACGGCGAGATTTTGCACCTTGCATACGCGGCGCATCAAGCTCGACGAGAAGCTTTTACGGACGACACAAACGAGAAGAAGCTTCGATCTGCTTTGGGAGTCCATTACCGAGACAAATTGCCTGGGGTCACTACAACGCTCGTCATCGACGATGTAGCATATATCTCCAGCTCGATGAAAGGAGGCCCATATGCCTACAGCATGCGAAACGACAAAGCGCCTCAGTGGCGCGCCGAGAACCTCGACGACAAGAAATGTACAGACCTTGTCAAGAAAGGGCTCATCACCTGCCAGATCGCGTCCAATCCGACCAAGAAACAGAAGGTCGGCCATCGCACTGGTGCAAACTGCGGCGAGGTGCTTGCTCTCCAAGGCTATTGTAAATCGGGACAGAGCGGTGATCTAGAGGCCAAGCTGGCTGGGGCAAAAATTGTTGCAATCAGAGACGTCGTTGATGAGAACAAGGATATAACGGGTATGGAAATTGCAAAGCCTTGCTCAGGCTCATCGGTGAGTCTACGCGCCCCCGAACACTTGCTTCAAGGGGTAATCATTAACACTATCAAAGCTCGAATGGGGCTGTCAGGATCTCTTACAGGCACTTGGGATACAGATCAAAGGATAATCCAGCCGAAGACTGAGGCGGTGGAGAGAGAAGTGCAAAGCAGCGACATAGTTACATTCCCGGCAAGCATAATGAGATCATCGCTGGCCTCTGATGATCTACTACTTTGTTTGGAATGGTTGCGAGGATTGGTAGAAGAGATGAGACGGTTCTGCTTCTGTTCCAATATGCATAGCTTCTGGTGACCTTGGCCGGGCAATCGAACACTTGTTGTGAAAATCTTATCCAAGTTTCATCTCAAGACCGTTGCATTTCCTGTGTCACTAGATTTTCTTACAGGTACATAGGTCATCCAGATGCGTGTTCTAGATTGGTAAAGATGTGGTTTCTCTAGATACTGCAGCGATACCAAAGCGACAGGTCCAACGTCGCGGACTTGCAGGACAATGATCCGGGCTTCGCTTCGCCAGATGGACGTGTGGTTCAATTTACTTCCCATCTGAGTTCTTACCGACCTTCTATCCGGCCACCAAACCAGTGATAATCACCGTCCGGTTCTCCGTCGATTCCATCATCCCTGTCAAACTCCAGCCTCCAGCGCACTTCGAAAGCAAATTCCCACGATTTCTTGCAAGGCGGTACTGAAATCGGCTCAATGTCATCTTCCGGCTCGCGCGTGGCTTCCAAGTCACGGATCTTGTGAGCGCGTATCGCTTCGACGGGGGCCCGGCGGCAGAGGTATGTGGCTAGTCTCCCATAGGTCTTGAGCGAGCCATCGGAGAGTTTTTTGAGCGTGGCGCACAAAGGTCGTCGAAGCTCGGGATAGTGGTATGCAATCACGAACTGTCGCATGAGGTAATACAAAGGCGGAAGTGGATGTGTCAAAGGCTGATGCTTGTAGGTGGATGTTTGCCACTCCAATAGACCGCTGCACGTGGCCGAAGCCAGTTCAACATTGTGTATCAGTCGCGGCACGCATAAGCGCAGCAGAGGCTCCTCTCGCTCTGTATCGAGGTGATGGAACCCGGATACGGGCATCGAACAGCGAGCCTCCATGATGGTAAGAGCGATGGCATCTTGATGGCCAGGAGCCTTGAGCTCCAGACTGCGCGAGATGATGTAGTCCGAGTCTCGCTCCCAGATTGCACGCAAGCGGCGATTTGTTGCCGCAAGCCGGACCATAGAGCGCGTATCTAGACCGGTCAAAATGTAGATCTGTGTGAGAAGCTCATCGGGCAGAGAAAATAGGCCAGCCATGAGTGTTCTAGCCGTATTGACAAGGGTGTTCAGTCAGAAGGGCTTTGAGCAGTTGACGAACAAATTTGGGTGGCACACGGCGTCTTCTGACATTGAATCACGTTGAGGCATGACTTCGGCGGCGCACTGTCACTAATTTCATCATGACAGTCGTAGGATCGGATCTCAGACACAAGAACACAGAGTTGCGCGCAGAATTGCCAGCGAGACGATGCTAAAGACATGGTGAAACGACGCCGCCAAGCTTCGAGAGTCTCGCGCCACATTCGCCGCTGCATGGCAGGCATCAAGGCATCTGGTCCTCACAACGATATACTGCTTTTCAAAGGCTACCTACTTCTCACTCGCCGAAGCACCATGTACTCGTGAAATAAGTCAGAGACTTGGCGCCAGAGTGCAGGAGTATTCTTGTGGACACTCAAATCTGCAGAGGAAGATAGACTTATGGCAGGCGCAAAACTCACGGATGTGCATAAATTTGCCATATATGGCTTAGGGCTGTAAACTTATGAACAAGCATAAACTCGTGGACGATCATTCGCACGGCATCTCAGCAGCGACTGTTATCATTACACACATCGGTGATTGGAGTCAGTACTGTAATAGCACATGATGATCTTCTTGGTATCTTTGCGGTTCCTACGAGATATAGTTTTGCAAAGCCTATACCTATAACCGCCGATACTGGCATGGCATAGGGTGTAAACTTACAGAAAAGTTGTAAGTCCGTCCAGCAGTAAAACCGTACCCACACGGAAATCGAGCTTTCTCACTTGCGCTTGCAGTCCAGCTGGGACTGATGACACCTAATCTCATTCGATCTCGCAAATTCAGATGGAGCCGATGCGTGCTGCTGCAACAAAGTCACGCTCGTAACGCTGACCAATCTACGCTGGGCTCGCTCGAGCACAAGCAAGGCAAGATGGCAAGATGCCACTTACGAATAGACAATCGTATAGCTCAAGGCTATGCTGCTACGCTGCTTATCTGTGATCCTTTCCACGGCCATACTATAGACCTACCTATATTTGCTGGTCCAGAGTTCTGACACTTCAGAAAGATCTCACTGGCCCCCGGGTGCAGATCCCGGCTTATACGTTTGCGCGCAACATAAATTGTCGTTATTATGCCCGTATCAGCGTATACAGGGTTCAGAAAAGTATTTAGCCAATATCTCGGGGAGATGATAGGAGACACTCTGGAAAACTCTGAAACTAATAGTTTAGTCCTGCCTTTACCTCTCGTCTGCTTTTGAAGGATCGGGTGCCGCTGAGACGCTGTGCCGCGCAGACTTTGGAGTAACGACTGTACAAGCTTGCTGACCTACAGCGTGCCCACCATGCCTTGGATCTCTTGGAGCAATCAGATCGACGCAGATAGAAGCGCTACGGCCAAGATCCTGTCCGCTGCAGCAAGTCACAACGATCATTCAAAACTATGACCACCCCGTCTATAGGGTCAATAGTAAGCACATAGCAGCAATATACTTCCCACCACCAGACGAGATGTAATATCGCACAACCAGCAAATCACATAAAAGACTCTCTCCGTCCCTTCCTTCCTTCCTCCTCATCCCCTCTTCAGCCTTCTCTCCTCCTCCAACATCCTGTCCTCTCACTCCAACTCCTTCTACAACGACAACAACGACAACGATGGCTCCAATCGATCTCCCCAAGCACAAGCCGGACTTTGTGCGTCCGCAAACGCAAGACGGTCTGCCAGACTTGCTTGAGCCGGGCCAAACACTGGTTGACGGCCCGCACCACGTCAAAATCGAACCACTCATAACGGTCCCCACGCCTCAAGACAACCGCATGCCGAGCAACATGCCGCCCAAGCTCAACAAAACCGAAGGAACCGTCGTCAAGAGGGACAAGCTCACTCCAGACAAAGGAACCATCGCTATATGGAACTTCCTTACCGACACCGCGACAAAGGCGGTCGAGGGTGCTATCATATTGCTCGGGTTAGGCCCAGCCCCGCAAGACAAGCGCAAGAGGGCGGAAGGGATTGTCGACCCTACGCTCCCGGATGTTGCGGACGCGTTCGACAAAGACCCCGTCGATGATTCAGACAAGTTGCCAGGATTTATTGCTCCCCTCCCAATTGCTCCCGTCCCAATTTACCCCTTCCACTACCCTCACAACGACACCTTGATCGATGGACCGCCTCTCGTGGTGCCGAATCTCAACAAGAGGGATGGCGAGATCGTCGACCCCACGCTGCCCGATGTTGCCGACGTATTCGACAAATACGCCGTCGATCTCAAGCCGGATATGCAGGCGAAGGAGACCGAAGGCGGTCGCATCTCGCGCGAATGCGCTCACGGCGGCGCACACTGTAAGCCTCGCATGCGCGGCCACGGCAGCCGCAAGCACCAGCCGAACGAAGCTGTCAAGGCGATTGACGACGCCCTCGAGCGCCGTGACCAGTCCGAGAGCGTCCTCTCCCAAGGCTTATGGGAAGCAGCGTGCCAGAATCCCACGTTCGAGAACGCCAAGTTCTGTCAAGGCATGGTCGTGCAGCCGCGTGCTGGCGGCGCACCGGCAGCGGGCATCGCGGCGGCGGCAGCCATCGGTGCTGCAACTGCAGGGCACTCGGCTTAGGGGTCTCTTGATATTCTCCGAGACGAGTCGTCGTCGTACCACTGGCTTCTCATCGCGCTCGTGGTCTTCGTCTCTTTGCTTCTGGTTGTGGTTGTCTACTGTTCGGCGAAGAAAATCAGGCGCCAGAGGGCTGAACGTGCTCAAGCTGCTCGGGCTGCAGCGGGTGCCGACACCGATGCCTTCGCTATTGAGCTTCAGCCGATGGGCAAGAATGGGCGTGGCGACGGAGGCAGCAAATGTTAGGTGCTGGTTTTTCGATCTGATTATGGTGGCGTTCTGGTCGGAGGTTTCTGCTTTTTGAGCTTCTGTCGAAGGCGTTGGGTTTCAATCTAATGAGGGCGTTCCGGTGTGATTTTATTTGCTTTGAGCTTTTGCTAAGGCAAAGGGAAAGGCGGCTTTTCTTTCTGTTTCTGGGATCCGGGCCTTTTTCAACGAGACTGGCAAAGTGTTCGACTTGATCCGGTCCTGGGTTGTGCTGTTTCTGGCCCGCCTGAGCCTCGGGGTTTCTTTGAGTGACTTGCTTCCAGAGTGGTACTTAAGTAGACTGTATTGGAATGAAAACGATGAGACGGCTCCTCTATCGAAGTAATATGGAGATCATACTTAGCCTACAGGGAGACGTTGCGCCCGTTTGCGTGTTGTGTGTGGGCTGTGGTTGAATAGATGCGACTGGTATGATATATGCCCGGTATCTTGTGGCGAATACGTTGCCTGACCATAAAAGACGCAATCTCCAATGCGCTGAAATACAGACTATTCGTGATTGACCCCAGTGTGCTCTCACCGGGCCAATAGCAAAATTGGAGCACGTCGTGGCGCTCGTTAATGGCGCAATAGGTAAGAGTCGCGAACAAAGGCTCGTTGCATCGGACACCGCCGATGTCGTCGGAACATCTTGGTTTACACCAGCTATTAGTTTTCAAGACCATCGTATACAAAACTGAAAGCCTCTGCGCAAAAGTGAAGATTGAAGGGTGGTGGTGATGGTGTTGGGTGATGTTGCTGAGTGGAGCATTCTCCGCGATCGCCCGGCAACGCAAACGCCGGCCACCTTGTTGGAGGATTGATAAGCTAGCTGCATGCTTCACGGATAACGCCACTGTGAAGAGATAGCCTCGAGATAGCATGAGTCGCAGTCAGTACTGCCAGTGTATTCTAGCAATTTCTTTTTGCTGTATTATGAAACGCGGTGACTGCTTGGAGCGAAAAGGTGATAATTTGCCGGTGGCAAACACGTCCACCGCGGGCTGTCATTGGCTGCTGCTGCCTGTTTGGGTGCCTGCTTGTGATTCACTTGTTGTTCTAGCCACTTCGGCCTATGCTGACGCTCGGGCCTCAGGCACCTCGTCATGCGTCGCTCAGCCACTCGCCTCTTGCCGACCGGTCGTTCATAAACCCTCCTCACCTTCCACCTGCCAACTCTCTCCCTCATCCACCACACTCTCAACACACGACCGCTTCAACAACCACTGTTCCTCCGCTACCATCATCCATCAGCGACACATCACACATTCCATCACCACACACCACCTGCCACCATGCAGATCTTCGTCAAGACCCGTACGTCTACCCCGCTTCACCGACAACATCAAGGTGGCGTCGCATGCTAACTCATTTCCAGTCACGGGCAAGACCATCACCCTTGAGGTTGAGTCCTCGGACACCATCGACAATGTGAAGAGCAAGATCCAGGACAAGGAGGGCATTCCTCCGGACCAGCAGCGTCTTATCTTTGCCGGAAAGCAGCTCGAGGATGGTCGCACCTTGAGCGACTACAACATCCAGAAGGAGAGCACCCTTCACCTCGTCCTCCGCCTCCGTGGTGGTATGCAGATCTTCGTCAAGACCCTCACCGGCAAGACCATTACTCTTGAGGTCGAGTCCAGCGACACCATCGACAACGTCAAGTCCAAGATTCAGGACAAGGAGGGCATTCCTCCTGACCAACAGCGCTTGATCTTCGCTGGCAAGCAGCTCGAGGATGGCCGTACACTCTCCGACTACAACATTCAGAAGGAGTCCACTCTCCACCTTGTGCTTCGTCTGCGCGGTGGTATGCAAATCTTCGTCAAGACACTCACAGGCAAGACCATCACGCTTGAGGTGGAATCGTCAGACACAATCGACAACGTCAAATCGAAGATCCAAGACAAGGAGGGCATCCCACCTGACCAGCAGCGTTTGATCTTCGCTGGTAAGCAGCTCGAGGACGGCAGGACTCTTTCGGATTACAACATCCAGAAGGAGTCGACTCTCCACTTGGTGCTCCGTCTCCGTGGTGGTCAGTAAACGACAGAGTGGCGATCGCAGAAAGCAGGCTGCGATGTTACGACGGCGTTTCTCATGGACATGACTTGATTTCTCTTTGCGAAAGCGACTTGCCCGGCGTGGCGAGTTGCTGTTTACACGACCTTTTGCTATGACTTAAATAGCTTACTGAATGCAACATACCCGGCTTGTCATGCCGACTTGACCAGGTCTTGACTTGCTACCTACACGACTTCCCCATCTCCCTCTGTGTTTGTTATCTTGTGCTTGCCTGATGATGCGACGTCCATGACGCCAGCTATTTAGCGCATGTAGACGTGTCCACTCTGCTCCACGCAAGCTTGAGCTTCCCCAGCAGCCCCGCTGTGATATAGAGGACGAAGTGGGTCGGTCAGTTGCGCCATGTTTGGTGATGGCGAATAATCACTGGGTGACGGTGGTACAGGAGGCGAATTGTATGTGGATGGTTTGGCTGTAGAGTTGACACACTGGGCCGTGATATGCTAGACATGGGCAATATCATTTGTTCCACGACCATACACTTGCGTGACACAATGAGATCGTCAGAGCGTGCCAGCGAAATTCGGCACAGGCCGACAGCGACTTCTCAGAAGCCGATGCTACACCGCGAAGATGGTTCAACACTCACGACCTCATGCCTTGAATACGACTGACTTATTTCAAGCTTTGCAAACATGAAGGAAACTTCTAGAAATATGCCATAGGCGAGCGACAACAACCAGCGACCGTTTAAGCTCACCTGACTGCCGCCAAACCCTCCTCCTACCAACCCAGCAATGCACAACACCCTCTCCACGGATGCCTTCCTACTTTTTCCACCTCAAGCTCGAGCTATACCCTTCGCCAGCTCACTCTAAGCTCAAGACGCGAAGACCCGTCACTCCTCCCACGAAGACGAACCAGACATTCTTGCCTCCGCACGGCGCCGACATCTTCCAAACCCCACTACCGGCCCATAAAACCTCGCGGTGGTCCTCATACACCTTTCCGAAATATCCTTCCACCTCAGACGCTTCTCCGGCTTCTGGCAGCGATTTCACGAACTCCCCGCGACGACAGCTGCCCACAGACAACCCGGAATCGCATGGTGATGCTCTGCTGCTGCCCGAAAGGAGCTTGAACCTGCAGCACGTGCCTCATTCGCCTGCTCTCACGCCGGTAAAGGTGTCAAACGAGGTCTCTGCGAAAGACTGGAGGTACAGCGCCGTCTCGATCGAGAGCATAGACATGGAGCTTCAAAGTGGTTCGGAGCAGCGCAGCGGCTCCTCGCCGCCGCGCTAGTAGACGAGCCAAGCAAAGAACACAAATGGAGGACTGCACACGAAGGCACTCTTCCTGCCATCAGATCCGAAGACAACAGAGGTGGGCTGGGGTGTGGTACATCTGTATCGCGATGCTGAAGAGACGAACCTGTCGGAAGATAAGACGCAGAAGCAGAAGAGCTTGGAAAGCAGTACACACTTGCAAAAGGACAAAGACTTCGATCCGGAAGATTGCACGACGCTATGCATTCTTGCCGTCCCTTCCTGGATGATGCCGTCGGATCTTCTTGGATTCGTAGGCGATCAGGCACGCGAGGACGTCAGTCATTTCCGTCTCATCCGGACAGGAAGAGCGAATAAGTATATGGTCTTGATGAAGTTCCGCTCAGCCAGGAAGGCGAGAGACTGGCAAAAAGTGTACAACGGCCGTCTTTTCAGCGCCGCAGAGCCTGAGAACTGCCACGTTGTGTTCATCAAGAGCGTGGAATTCCTTGGGCCAGAGGAAGCAGATGTGGGCAGCTTCCCACAGAATGCAAATGACCCTTTCACGCCAGTTGGCAGGTCCAGCGGTGCTTCCAAATCGCTGTCAAGTAAACCACTTGCGCCGCCGCCGCCCAATCTGCTCGAATTGCCTACGTGCCCGGTTTGCCTCGAGCGTATGGACGAAACTACCGGTCTTCTGACTATCCTCTGCCAGCACGTCTTTCACTGCGCGTGTCTCGAGAAGTGGCGTGGTTCAGGGTGTCCTGTATGCAGATATACTCACTCACCATCCTACACCTTCCCTTACCCCAGGCCCTATGGCAGCAACAGCGACGATGACGCAGAGCCCATGTGCTCCGTCTGCGCCTCAACGAGCAATGTATGGGTTTGTTTGATCTGTGGCAACCTAGGCTGTGGCCGCTACGATTCTGCTCACGCCTACGCCCACTATGAAGAGACATCGCATTGTTATGCCATGGATATCTCAACACAACACGTATGGGACTACGCCGGCGACGGCTACGTCCACCGCCTCATCCAAAGCAAGCCCGACACCCGGCTCATCGACCTGCCCGGCCGCCAACGCCACGAAAACGAAGCTTTCCGCTCCGAAGGCGGCGACAACGTGCCACGAGAGAAAATGGAAAGCATGGCAGCCGAGTACACCTATCTGCTTACATCCCAACTCGAAGGCCAACGCCGCTACTTCGAAGAACAAGTCGAGCGCGCCGTCGACAAAGCCTCGCAAGCCTCTGCACGCGCAGACGAAGCCGCCTCCCACGCCCAGAAAGCAGCACAAACCGCTTCGCAGCACCAGCAATCCCACGACGACGCATCCGCCGCTCTCGGGCGAGTTGAAAAGGCTCTGGAGAAGAGCGAGCGAGCTCGCGAGAAATTCGAGAAACTGGCTAGAGACATGTCGAGTCAGCTGAGGGAGGAGAAGACGATGAACGAAGGCCTGTTGAAGCGGATTAAAGCGGCGGACGAGAAGGCTGAGAGCGCGAGGAAAGCCGCCGAGGAGGCTGTGGGGGAGAAGAAGGAGTTGCAGGATATGGTCAATGATTTGACCATGTTCATCAGCAGTCAGGAGAAGGTCAAGGAGTTGCAGGCTGCGGGGGAGGAAGTTGTTGAGGGGGGTGATAGTGGGGTTGTTGAGGGGCCGAAGAAGAAGAAGGGGAAGGGAGGAAGAAGTAGGAGGAACTGCTTGCGTTGCAGAAGACGGTGTCTCACAGATTTCTGGTTGGGCATTTTTTTGGTGCATTGAAGATACCCAGGAGCGTTTGGCAGTGGGCGCGTTTGGAAGCGATTTGGCGACTTTTGCTACAATAGATAAGAGCTTCATACTCGATAGGCTGAACACAAAGTCACAGATTTCATACAAGGCTCTTCTCTTCTCTTCTCGAAAAGCGAATGAAGTCTTCCCGCCATCAACGGACCGCAAAACAACGACCTCCTCCTGCCCTTTTTTCCATAACCTACACGATCTCGACCACCAGCTTTCGAGGACTGATGCTCTTCGCTTCTCCCGCTTTCGGCGAAAACGCCATGTGAATCCGCCCGTACATCGCGTCCACGGCTCCTTGCAAGGCTTCGAGACCTTGGCCGTGGACTTCGGGCCGAGGAGAGAGTTTCATCCTGCCGTCTGCCAGAGCGGCCGTGAGCCAGTGTTGCCAGAGGTGGATGCCTTCCGGCATGGTTGCGAGGTCAGGACCCCAGTCTGTGAATACCATATCAGCCCATGTCCTCGGCGGCGGGGTAGAGTGAGTAGGAGAAAGAAACTTACTGGGCGCAATCTTCACCCCCTCCGCCACGCCTTCGGGAACAGGCATATGCGGCGGCACAACCGTGCCAACGACCTTGCTGCCTCCAACTCCCATCTGGCTCACAATCTGCGAACACTTGACCGTGCTCTCGTCGTTGAAGTACGCCACAAACGCGCCCGCAGACTCTTTGCCCGTGGCTTTGCACGCCGCGACAATGTCTTCAACCACGCTTGCGCTCTTGTAGTCAAACACCGTCTCCGCTCCGAGAGCCCGACAGTGCCCGAAATTCATCTCGCTCGAAGTCGCCACCACCGTATACCCAGCCAGTGTGGCCATTTGAATCGCACAGCTGCCGACGACAGAGGACCCGCCCCAGACAACGAGCACTTTGCCATTAGGTTTCGCAAGCCCGTCGATGGGAGGTAACTCGAGAGCCAGCGCGTCTTTGACGAAAAGCGAATACGCCGCCGTCGTCAAACAGCTCGGGAAAACCGCCGCCTCAGCAAACGAGACACTCTCCGGCACTTTTGCAGCGAGCTTCTCGCTCGCCACGCAGAACAGCTGGAAAGCGCCATTCTCGCAATGGCTCTCCCTCTCCTCTTTGCTCATGTCGATCGAGAAAGCGCAGACTCGGTCGCCGGGCTTGAACCTCGTCACACTCTCGCCGACAGCGTGCACCGTGCCGGCGACATCGAAGCCCGGCACGATGGGGAATTTGTCCGCGGTGTAGACCAATCCTAGGCTCTGCACTGCGGCGTCGGCGGGGTTGATGCCGATTGCTTGCGAGCGGATGACGATTTGGGATGCTTTCGGGACGGGCATGGGCGCGGGTTGGAGGGAGAAAGGGCGGGATTTGAAGGAGGTTTGGTAGGCTGCTATGTTTTCGGGAGAGGAAGACATGTTGAGTGTGATTGGAACAATGTATTTGGAGATTCGTTTGGCGGGCTTTGCTTGGGATATGTGAAGAGATGTCGGCCGCTGGATACTCTGTTTCGTTCTTGGTCGGGTCGAAGAGTTCGCTTGCAGCGTCAGGAACCGGATTTAAAATTGTAGGAGGAATCAAGGGAATGCTGCTTAGAGTATGCGAAACAAGTACATGTCTAGGCACTGTGGCCTGTCCTCTCTTTTATATACGCCAGACCTATCTTACCTCACGCCATATATTTCTTGCAAAGACCGATAACCCACTTCACCGGAGCCAAGCGGCCTCCATCTCACCGTCTTCCTGGAATCTTCATACTTCTCAAAGCAAGCGAATCGTTCAAAGCGTGAAATACGAAATGAGGTTAGTCGGAGAGTCATGGTCGTAGCTGACATACGACGTGAGGTTAGACTGAGCGCGGTTTAGATCAGCACGGAGCGTCGGAGGCAAGAGCTTATCGCCGGCTCCGCTTCGTTGACAACGTACGGCTCGATCTATCGATGGTACGTGGTCACTGTTCTGCAGCGATGAGTAACATATACACTGTACAGTACTAGCCGGTAAGTTTGCGCACGGCATGCTTTTTACACTAAAATTGGGTCACTTACAAAAATCATATAAAATCAGAAAAAATAGCTCATAGCTCGAAATTCTCTATGTGAAGTGTAAATCTATTAATCTATTACTTTGTCTCTTCAGAATTATTATAAAAAAATTACTGTCGTATTAAATATTATTTGTTTTGAGATTAGTAAATAAAGTCATGGGACACTAGATTTTGGTGGGGAAAGGCATATTTAGGCTAAAGGGTTGATAACCCTAATTATAGTTGTCTCTAACTCTCTAATTATCGTTTTTATCACATTATAATCGCGTATAAGTTTGTAAATCATATATATTTCTATCTGTTAACAGAGTCTAAGCCTATCAAGATTGTTGTTGGTAATATAATAGTCGTTTGAAATTCGCGATTTTGGTGAGAATTCATGCGCGTGCGCAAACTTACCGATAGTTACGTAGGTAGGCTTCAAGTAAAGTGTGGAACTGAAACGGGTGGGCAGGCATGACAAGATCGAAGGGGGACGAAAACTCAAAGTTGAGTTATTATGTAAGGTAGGAACGATGAATAATTTCGTTGCGAAAACTCGCTCATGCAAAACCAACCAGATAAAAGAGGCATCTATGGAAGGATAATAAGAATAAGGTCAGAAGAATTCCAGCGCAAGCAAAAAAAATTTGCAGCCAGAAATCCTAGTAGTACATCGTCAAAGAAACAATAACACACAAATTCATCACTTCTGTGATCTTACACCACCACGCCCAGCGCTTTCCTGTAACCATCCAAAAGACCCTTCACACCGCGCTCGCCCTCGCCATCAAGTTCCATTTCCTCGCTGAAAGAATACCTAGCATTCACTCCAGTCTCCCTCTCAACCTCACCGAGCACTTTGAAGATCTCTCCCATAGCAACGCGGACTTCAAGGCTCTTGCTGCCAACACCGAGCATCTCGTCGTGCTGAGCACCTTCAAGACCCTTGCGAAGCACCCAGCAGGTGTTGCGGCCCTCGCGGCTCGTCTTCTGCTTCTCGCCGAGATTGAGCAAGCGCACAAAGTCAGCGTAGAGTTTGCCGCCGTGTTTCCAGCCGCCGAACTCCTGTGCGCCGTGAGCGTCGAAGCACGCGAGCAAGTCTGTCAGATCGGCGTAGTCCTTCTCGATGACGGCGGGGGCCGACGATGTTGCAGAGGACAGCGTGTGCCTCGGCGAAAGCGTCTTCGGTGCAGGTGTAGAGCAGCCATTTGGCCTGTAGTGCAGGCTCGCGGAGGACGGCGTGCGCGTAGACTGCCTTGGCTTCCCAGATGAGAGAGGTGGGAATGGCAATGCTGGAGAGGCTCCAGCCGGACTCGTCTTCCATCAGAGTGTTGTCGTGGTCGAGGTTGGGCGATGGAAGCTGAGCGGCGTTGCGCTCGAGCAGAGCTCGAATTGCGATTGTGCGCGAGTCGGTTTCGCTGAGGTGAAGCAGTATCCAGGCGGCCTTGGTCCAGGCTCCGGCAGACTCCAGCTGCGATGCGAAGTCAAGTGTCAGGGCATCCATCTTATCTTCATGGAAGTCGCAGAGGTCCTTGGCATCGAGGGTGGTTGCGAGCTGCCACGCGAGCCTGCTGTTTAGGGCCGAACCAGAAATTGTGGCAGAGTCGAACAGCTGCTCCACTTGTGCTTCCTTGAGAGCGAACAATCGAAGAAGGCCCAGTAGAGTGTTCTCGGCGCCGCTGGTCGCGTCCGAAGAAACAGGCTTCACCTTCTCACTTCCTGCCTTGAGATTGGCAATGTACGAGCTCACAGCGTTGACGATGCTCTCGTGGCCGCTGAACTGCATGTGCAAAGCCAAGGATTGTCGCCAATCGAGCCCGAAACGCTCGCTCAAGCAGAACGCCTTGCTACGATTCTCCGATGCACCAGTCGAGCCAGATACTGTGCAAGTCTCTCCGGCGAGAATAGAGTAAAGAGCCTTGTGCGCATCCGAGAACTCGCTCCAGTCCTTACGCTCTTGCCACATCTGAAGCTGTTGCTTCATGACCTCTCTGCTTGTCTCGCTACCAGGAAGTTGAGCGACGAGGGTGGAAAGCTTAGCATTACCAGCATCCATCAAGAGCTGACAAGCTGTGACAGCGTCGCCCTTCGTTAGAAGCAGGATTGCCTTCTCCTCGGTAGACCTGGTCAGCTTGACACGCGCATCGACAACCGGCGCAACAAGCTGTGACCAGAAGATCTGAAGGCGATCAAGGCGAAGTCTGGGTTCGTACTCCAAAATCTGTTCATCAGTCATGCCATCGATCAGGTCGCCAGCACAGACACCAAGAGGGTCGAAGAGGATCGAGCACAGCTCCCAAATGGCCTTCTCTTGTGCTTCAAGCGATGAGTTGCCGGCCCCGACCTGTGCAAGCGTTGCAAAGGAAAGATCAGCCGGTGCGATGGCTTGGGGAATTTCAGCTTGCTCATCTTCCCTCTGAATAAGTTCAGTGTGTTGCTTCTGTAGCTCGAGACTTTGGGAGTCGATGTCCTCGAGCGCAGCGAATTTCGCAAATCGGATGTCGCGACCTGTGCTGACAAGCGGCTTGATCGCTTCCTTCATATCGCCCAAAGGCTGTGGTGCGGATCCAGGTGCTGAGTAGACCAATGCATTGTGATTGTCGAACGATGGCTTGAAGCTGTGGTGGAAATCGGAATCATTTTCGTCCATGTTTGAGGCTGAATAGCGACGGCGCTTGGATGGATATGGCATCTGTTAATCGTTCAGCTATCTGGCCTACGTAGCAGGTGAAACATTTCGTAAAGAATTGGTGCAGTGATGTGAAATTTTGGAAGGTGGATGTCAGGGGGTATGTAAATGAGTGATGTGGAACGCCCAGAACAATGAACGCGATGTAGTCCTCCGCCATGGCCGTCCATGCCAAACAGTATACCATCAAAGTGGAAGCGCGGTGCAGCGATTGAACGCATGGGATGATCATACCTCTGCAGTTGCATCTTGAGCCTTCGGCTCTTTCGGAGCCTGGCCCCAAAGCGAATTGATGAGATCCATGCCAGTCGTGAAAGCCTGCGATTTGCCTAGATCGGAATTGCCACCCAGAGTGCTGGCGCCGAACCCAGTTGCGTTCTTCTTGGCGCTCTTGACGGCCAAGTGACTCTGGCCGAATTGACTCTGGCTGAAAAGCGATTTCTTGAGGGGTGACTCGATGGTCTGGCCATCATGTTTTGCACGAGCGAGCGAACCTTGCATGTCTCTAAGCGCTTGACGATCGCGCTTCTTGGGCGACATGGTACGCTGCAGCTGTTCTTCCCAAGGAAGTTCGGCGACCTTCTCTGGAGATGCAAAGTTCTGAATGTGTGCTGAAGGCTTCAAAATGCTACGTGGTGGAAGAGGCTCTGCGCGGTACGATCCAGGCACTTCTTGATCCGACTCCTCGTCATCTTCCATGACGCTGCTGCTGTGGTATCTTGCGAGGTCACCAGTGTTGGGTGCTTGTACAGCACCACCGGCCTCTACGAAAGGGTCATCCATGTAGGAGTTGCCAAGGCCGCCGGACATGACGTGTTCATCCTGGTGCATGTTGTTGGTACGAGGGTCGTCATGTTCGAAGGTGAATCTCGACTTACTGGCCACGTCATCAAAGCCGCCCGGGACATTGAGGTCATCCTGCTGCGATCGCCTTGAAAGCTTGAACTCGAAGGTGTCTTCTGGCTCGCCGAGGTCCGGGCTGTCCATGTCGCTGTCTTCAGACTCTTCGGAGCGCTGGGATTTGGAGGCCTCGGAGTGTCCGTTCGAAACATCGCGCATGGAAGTGGGGATCTTGGGCTGAAGATCCATCATGTCGGTGCCATCTTCAAAGTCATCTTCGTCGTCGCTTTCATCGAACCCGTAAGTAGTGAAGTGCTCGACCTTGAAAGTCCAGATACCAGTGTTCGGGTCGTAGTCCACGAACTCGGTGTCGGTAACGTTCGCCAAGCCGCGTCTGTGCTTTTCAATTGCTTTGGCCGCAGCGACCTGGCTCTGGGTCGTTGCGCTGCTGGCCCTGGACGATCGAGGCCAACTCTGCTCAAGCTGGATGGTGGATGGAACGTTGAGACCTTCACCCCTGGGTGGCTTCTCCTGCTCTTCACCATACACAGTACAGTGCCTGTACTCCAGGCGTACCAGGTCACCACAGATGCGCTCAAGAGGCACGGTGCTCAGGTCGACTCCAGCGTCGCGACCAAATTCAACCTGGCCCAGGTTGTGCCTGCCAACGGTGAAGGTGCCGATGTTCTGAAGTTGCTGGCGTGACATGGTCTGCAACTGCTTGATCGAAGGCGAGGTCCAGTACTCACCGCCTTCAACGATCTTTCTAGATCTGGGCGAAGCCGGTACAGACGCCTTTGGTGTAGTCGACTCCTCAGGGACAGAGTCAAGCCCGTTACCGTTGACCTGTCTCACCTCAGGCGAGCCGTTCGGGTGGTGTCTTCATCTTCACGTACAACCAGGGAGTTGTTCGCAGATGGCTTTGCGGTATTGTCTTCGGCGCTACGATCAAAGCTGACGCGCTTGCGCAGGCTGGGGTCCTGGTCCTTGGTAGCCTCAATCTGCTTCTGCTTGGGGGTGTTGTCGCCGAACAGATCCGTCCTGAGAGTGCGGTCGATCTTGAGCTTTCTAGCGCTGCCAGAACCAAAGGAGCCACTGCCATTGCCAAGCAGAAGCGAAGATTGCCCAGCAGCCGGGGTACGGAGCAGAGATTGGCCTTCAGGGCCCTCACCGCGCAGGTTGGAGGTAGAAAAGCTCTTAGAGAGTCTACCGGAGAGGGAGAGGGAGCTCGTCGGGCGCAAGAGACCTGCAGCTCCGGGTGTTCAGATTCTGGGAACCGGAAGCGGGACTGTTGTAGGTGCTGTAGGAGAAGCCATAGCCGGGACGGGTCCTGGGAGTCATGCTTTGACTCGCACCCAGCAAAGGAGTACCTCCGCGAACAGAGTTCAAGAGGGAGTTCCTTGGGCGCTGCGGTGCCTTTGCGCCACTGAGAGGGGTGGCGAGCGGACCAACTGGCGGGCTAGGGGCAGCCAGTGAGGCGAAAAGTTGAGCATTGCCGTAAGGATCTCCTGTCAACGTAGCAGTGAGCTGGTTTGGCTGCTGCTGCTGCTGTTGTTGGCTGTTGCCGAATAAGCTCGACCCTGCGCCCTGGTTCTGGCTTTGGTTGTTGCCACCGAAAAGACTGTTTCCGCCGCTTTGAGTGGCGTTGTTTTCCTCCAAACAAGCCGCCTGAGTTCTGGGTCTGGCTGTTGCCGAATAGTGAGCCACCTCCCCCCGTACTGTTACCGAACAAGCCTCCGCCAGCAGGCTTGTTCTGCTGCCCACCAAAGAGTGAGCCGCCAGCATTCTGTTGCTGAGTGTTGTTGTTACCGAACAAGGAACCACCGGTGTTCGTGTTTTGCTGCTGGGTGTTGTTGCCAAAGAGGCCACCCCCCGTGTTGGCACCGGTTGTGCTTGCGCCGAAAAGACCGCCAGTAGCAGGCTTAGCTTGATTGTTGCCAAAAAGGCCACCACCAGTGTTCGTGTTGGTGTTGTTGTTCGCACCGAAAAGTCCGCCGCCAGTATTGTTAGTGGACTGCCCGAAGCCCGTGCTCTGCTGGGCGTTGTTTGTGTTGTTGGTATTGCCGAAGAGCCCACCACCTGTGTTGGTAGCTCCAGTAGCGGCACCGCCGAACAATCCTCCTGTGGCAGGCTTGGCTTGCTGGCCGCCGAAGAGAGAAGAACCTGCGTTTGCGGTGCTATTGCCGAAAAGCCCGCCACTTTGCTGCTGCTGAGGGGCATTGTTGGTCTGGCCAAATGCTCCGGTGCCTGTGGTTGCAGTGTTGGAAGCGCCGAAGCCACCGAATGCGGGCTTGTTCTGCGTCTGGGTGTTAGATGCACCGAACAAGCCTCCACCAGTGGTGTTGTTGTTAGTTGCCCTGCACCGAAGCCTCCGCCAAAGGTAGAGCCGGTGTTGGCTTGGGGCTGAGAGTTGCCGAAGAGTCCTCCACCACTGCCAGAGGTGGCTCCGAATCCACCGGTTGTCGTGCCGCTGCTGGCAGCGTTGTTCCCGAAAAGGCCTCCAGTAAGCTGCAGGTTTCGCGCCGAAAAGACCACCACCAGTGTTGCTTGCGCCGAATCCTGTGCTGGTATTTGTGTTCGCGTTTGCGCCGAAGCCAGTGTTGGCAGTGTTTGAGGCACCAAAACCGCCAGTCGTGTTGGTGTTGGTGTTGCCGAACAGACCGCCTCCAGTGGCTGGGGCTGCAGCGTTGTTCTGGCCAAAGCCGCCAAACGTGCTTCCACCCGTGGCACCGCCAAAGCTACCACTTTGGGGCAGTTTGCGGTTCTGCATGTAGTCCTCAACTCTTAGCTCCTCGAAGCTCTTGTTCTGGTACGGTTGCTGCATTGTAATGCTCTGATAAGCACTGGTCTGAGTAGAACCAGCGCCGCCATCTTTCTCTGTGAATGGCTGGAAGGGAGTGGCAGCAGTGCCTTGAGTCGTGTTGCCCGTAGCTGCCGCATTGCCTCCGCCGAATGCGAATCCAGAACCTGTGTTGTTGGTGTTGCTTGCGCCGAATCCAGTGCTGGTGTTTCCTCCACCGAAGGGATTGCTTGCGCCTGCCGTGCTACCACCAAATGGATTGCTCTGCGCAGTTGTGTTGTTCGCGCCGAATCCACCTCCAGTGTTGGAGGAGCCGAAGAGGCCACCGCCAGTCGCGCCGGTGGTGCTGGCGCCGAATCCACCAGTTGCAGGTTTGCTTTGTCCGAAGAGTCCTCCACCTGTGTATAAGTTAGTTTCTGCTTTTTCTGGGTGAGGTATACGGTATGTCATTGCAGCATAACATCTCGTGTGAAAGACAATATGACCGAGCCAAGCGACGGGTGAACAGAGTCGCAAAAGACCTGATCTCGTGCATCGCCGGCTTGACTGAATCTCACGACGAATGCCACGACTGCGCTTGACATTGACCTGACTTACCTGATGTGTTCGCTGCGCCAAATCCTGTGCTTGCAGTGTTATTCGCGGCGCCGAAACCGCCGGTAGAACCTCCGCCAAAGCCTCCAGTCGTGCTTCCTCCTGTGTTTCCAAACATGCCGCCGGTAGCTGCTGGAGCTGGCGATCCGAAGCCTGGCTTGCTCTGGGACTGGCCGAAGGGGTTGCTCGTGCTGCCGCTGCCGAAGCCGCCGGTTGTGCCTCCGCCGCCAAAGCCACCTGCTGTCGAGGTGTTGCCGCCGAAGAGGGAGCTGCCGGAAGTGTTGGTGGTGTTGTTATTCGAAGCGCCGAAGCCGCCAAAGGTTGAGCCGGTGTTGCCACTGCCAAAACCGAAAGACATGTTCGCGTGTTAAGCTGCGCTGATGCGCTCGAGGCTCAATGCTTGAGCCACTGGCGCGATGCGAGAAGTTTGATGTCGTAAAAGTGAAGTAGGAGACGCGCTTGGTCGTGAGAGAGCGTCACTTGAGTGCGAGGTCGCCGAGGCGCCGAAGAAAGTCGCTTTTGAAGACACAAATTGCAAAGGCGGTCGCAATGTACACCTGTAAAGAGAGAGGGTCGATCAGAGGGCACGCGGTGCGCGGTGGAGCTGTCGGCAGCTTTCTTGTAGGTGCTAGCAGAGGATCGCGTTCGTGGTTGTTGGCGAGCTTTGCAGCGCGCAGTCTGTGCGCACCCTAGGCCGAAGGGGGCTGGTGCCTGCAGATGCCTTAGCCAGTGAAGAACAATAAGTCGCGACAATAAAAAGTGACTTGACATTGTATACAGTGAGTCAAGCAGGACTCTTTAGGCAATGCTACAATAGGGATAATACTAGTGGTTATGTGTGAGCCATATCCGATCTCTGTGGAATGCATATGACACTTCAAATCTTGTATCCAAGTACCTTATTGTGCAGACTACAATTTGGCTGTGAGTAGAGACCAGGAACCAGGCAATTAACAAAATGGTGTCATGTGATTGTAGGCAGCGACTTGGAGTGATACTAGCAGCCTTGCTGTGCTGCGGCCTTCCAGGTTTGCCAGGCTTCAACACGATATCTCTTTGCTATTACTAGCAACTCTTTTGCCATCGTTCTCTCTTGCCAAAGATCGTTCTCCAGGACTCAGCCCATTCCCCTACTCTACCGCGGACTTCTTGACCATAATCACAACACCCTGCGCTGCTCCTCTGAGCACATTCTTACCCTCAGGAACCCCAGCCTCACGCAATAGCTTTGCAATATCGTTCCGCAAAGCTCTCACCACATCTTGTTCCGTCCCTTTGGTTTCAGGGTGCGCCTTTCGCCATCTCGAAACCGGTGAACTCGTTGCAAATGCCTTCTCGATGAAGTCCAGACTAACCGGCACGTCTTCACCGACGTGGAACAGCTCATCCGGGCCCCATTCTTTGCGGTATAGAGAGTCTCGGCCAAAGGCTTCCACGGGTGGTGTGGAGTCCCACGGCATGGGAAGGCTCTTCAATCCGTCTTTGACAAGATAATTGCCACGCTCGAAGTACGGTCCCAGATCTTCTGTCTTGAACTTCTCGAACAGTTCGTTGATGGCAGCCGCATTTGGCGTGTCTGGGTGCGCTGCCATCTCGCCACTAGTCCACATCGCAACGCTGCCGCCTGGTTTCAACACTTGTGCTGCTCGTTTCCAGAAACCAGGCATGTCGAACCAGTGCACTGCTTGCGCGGCTGTGATCAAGTCGATACTGTTGTTCTCGATGCCTGCCATTTCTTCCGCACTGGTCACTTCGAAGCGTGCTGGCTCGGAAGTCTTTGTGACGATATTCGCGCCTCGTGCGACTTCGATCATGGCTTCACTCGCGTCAATGCCTGTGACATGATCGAAGTGCGGAGCTATGTCGCGCGTTGCGAGACCTGGTCCGCAGCCGACGTCGAGGAGACTGTCCAAGTGGCCTCCCGTAGCTGTGTGGTGCGCGATGACACATTCATACACGCTTGGGTGGTAGGCCATGCGCATTTGCGCATAGTGCTTGCTCTCATCTGTTTTGTAGGACCTAAAGGTCTCTTCTGGTTTGTGCTTAGTGTCAGCCATGGTCTGCCGTTTGATGCTTGAGCCGATTGCTCCTTGTTCAAAAGAGCATTTAAGCCTTTATGTGTACCCTACCAGGCAGCAACGCAGGTGAGTCAAGCTACAGGTTACATAGCCGCGTGGTAGCACATGTTCCTGGTGGTACCACGCTGCCGGATTGTATCGTACGAGTCACACGCGAAGCGAAGCTCATTCGAGGCGCGATAAGCTGCTTTAGAGCAGGATCCTTCAATGCCGTGTTCCGAGAAGCATTGGATCACTCATCAACAGCACGACCTGCAAGTTGGAGCCGTCATTCTTAAAACGTGAAATCCACCGAACATGATTCGCCATGGCAGGATCGGACGCCGGCGTCAAGAAGAACGCGTGGTCCGCCCATACTGTAGGCGCCCGCAAGCGAACGCAAGCATTGATCGCGCTCCTTCTTCGGATTCGCATTTCTGTCTTCAAGAGGATCAAAATGCGTGTGCGAGCGCGCATGGGCAATTTCGCCGCAAGGGACCGCACAAGAGCTAATAGCCTGGACTTTGACTGGCTTGTTGATCAATTGTGCGATCAGGCGGATGAAAAGCAAAAGAAAAAGAATCGACGCCTGTGTGATTCGAACACACGCCCCCGAAGGGACATCCTTAGCAGGGATGCACGTTAACCACTCCGTCAAAGCGCCTTGATGATTCTCGATTGGTTGAATCTTCGGGATAGCGCAGTTACATATAGCCTCATTTGATCCTGGTGGAGACGACACTGAACCTACATGCCTCGTCTGAGGAGGAGCGCATTCATCATGTTATGACACTCGTAGATTAATGACACCGAGACATGTTGCGATACCCGAAGAGACCGTGATAAAACCGGGCTTGCCCTGTCAAGGAGAGATGCGAACAAGTTCTTGTGCCCCTCCATATTGATAGTACGTCTACATCTTGCAATTGCCTTTCAAGCCTTCGAAGCTGATACGAAGACTTTCGGCATCTTGTCATGGTCACGAAGCGCTGCAAATCACGGTTCATGATGACATATAAGCTCACCGTACCCAGAAACGATGAAAATAGATGTGCAATAACATGAACATATACATGTAATCACAAACATGAAATCGAGTCGGATCCGGACACTCCAACCCGAACCCGGGGGGGCAGAGTACGATTCAAAAATGGGTGCTAAAGTTTGAATACCCGAGCAGGATGTCAATTGAGTGTCAATGCTGCCGTACCGTGTCGAGTACATGTACATTTCCTTCAGTATTGCGGACAACATATCCTAACCGGGTAAGATTGAAGAGTATGCTGCCAAAATGGTGCTATGTAGGCTGTGACTAGGCACAGAAGATGCCTGGCCGTCCTGACCGTCGATACTCGTATGTGAATTTGCGACTTCTTACCTCAACCACATGTATCCTCCAGACTCGTCTCGAAGAACATGGGCCATACATTTGAAGTGTTTATGGGAGTGCACAGGCGCAAAGGGCCATCCGCAGATCGTCACTTCTCAGTGCTGAGCGGTGACGAACTTTGATTGACGACCAAGATTGGGCTTCTCCGCCACGGTCGATGTTCTCTACCTACTGGCACGAGGGTCCAATCAATGACCTTCCTCATACCTCTCCAACATCTCCCTCGGCGCCTCACTCACCCTACGTCCACCCTTCTCCTTCCTCTCATCCTCCAAGCTCTGCGCAAACTTCGACGCCGCACGAATCTGCGGACCTTTCCAGTAGATGATATACACCGGGATCAACACCACAAACGCCAGACAGCCAAGGATCGTCGACGCGTATTCGACCTCGTAGCCACTGCCAGCGCCAATATTGCTATACAGCGGCGTGGCATATATTGCGGCAATACCAGCGAGGAAGTCGCGCGCGAAGCCGTTGCCGCCTGTTGCTGAAGCCGAGTAGACGCCGTAGGCCGCGACCATGTAGTCGATTGTGCTCATGTAGATTGCGTAGTTTGCGATTGCGATCAGGGCGGAGAAGAACATGGGTCCGAACCAGTGGACTTGGGGCGGGCCGAGAGAGGTCCACTGTGAGTGTGTAGTCAGTATCGGGTTATTCGGTTGTGCTTTTGGAGGGTGTCGTTACTTACGGCGAAGCCAAAGAGGCCGAAGAATTCGAGCGGCGCGAGGTATAAGAGCCAGTATAGGCGGCGTTCTGGCTGTAGTGACCCAGGGCCTTTTTCTTTGATCATCTTTTGGTCCCTGGCAATCCAAGGGAAGTAGCTCGCGTACGCAAGGAAGTAGCCAACATTGATAGGAATGAACGCCCATGCGATGGCAAGCGTCCCGAAACCCCATTTCTCATAGACTGGATGGAATCCCTCCTGGAAAGTGAAGATCAAAGCATCGCTGAAACCTGACAGGAGAGAACAGCTCAGCACAATCGGCTCGCGGAAGAACATCTCAACGGCCGTGCCCACGTGATCATGAACTCTTTGCCGCTGACGCGAGGATGCTTCACTTCGTTGGGACCCCAGATCTGCTCTCCGTCTTGTTTGCGGCGACGCTTGGCTTCTTGGTCCATGATGATGGTCGATCGCGATTCGGGCATGAAGAAGTGTACTACCTGTACGACTACACCAAATATAAGCTGGACCCAGAAATTCCAAGCGAGTGGCAAGAATCGAGTAATGGGACCGGCGACCACCGGTCCGACTGAAGTGCCTAAGACGGAGCTCAGGACAACGTATGCGATGGCGTATTGTTGATCATCTGCTTGGTAAAGATCCGCAACCATGCCAATGGTCACCGATCCGCCGGCCATGCTCAATCCGATAAGTCCGCGAGAGACCAAGAGAGCTCCAAAGTTTGGAGCGAGCGCAGACAAGATTTGCCAGATATTCACAAGAAAAAGGGAGGCTTGCAAGATGCGCCAGCGGCCGAACTCTTCGCTCCAGGGCGCCCATAACTCGCATCCGAATGCGTAGAGAACGAGTAGTAAAAGCTGTGAGACTCGTGCTTTCTGTTCGCTGACGCCGTATTCTTCGGCGACGAGCGGAATCGCGGTTGGATAGACGGATGTGTTGAAGTTCATTGATACTCTGCGGTAGAAGTCAGTGCATGGACAGATGATTGCACGAGTTGTACGTTGGACTTACTGTACTGAGAAGATCGACGTCAAGAGCATCCACTGGATAATTTGTCAGCGACGGTGCAAGCACGAACATGCAAACGATCGTTCTGACCTTCTTCCACGTAGGCCATGAATAGCCCAGCTTATCCCAGCAGTCCTCTTCTTGCATAATGCGTTTCCCATCATCAGTATACTTCTGCGATCGTCCTGAACGTTGAGACAGCGCAGCAAGACTGCCGCCTCTCGATGCTCGGGCATGTTCATTGAACTCCGTTCGTTCCGGGGAGGAACCCTCGCCTTTCTCGACATCACGTCCGACTTTATCGGAACTTGAAGACGTATTTGCGACTCGTCCGAGTTGTGTATACGCTCCACTTTCTCGGTTGGTGGAGCCATGGTGACGGCTATATGTGCGAACGATGGTTTTGCAAAAGTGACCTCAAAATGATGGAAGGGCGGCAAGCAGGACAGTTGCGCATAAATACTCCTTCACAGCCACGTTCGCCACGCTTCAGTGCAATCGCATGGCACCCATGGCACCCTCCTCCGCTCGCATTGTCTTGTCGTCTATGTCATATGCATGGGTAGCGCGGCGTACGGATCCGTCTCCGACACGACTGATATCAGATGCGACTGCGGTGGTGTTCACGTGGAATGGCTCGAAGTGTTTCGCCATCCTTATATTCGGTCCTAGACGCCGCACTGCTCACGACTATATTGACAGTTTTGTCACCGAACATCTTGGCTGCTCTGAACATGTTGACAACAAGGCTTCGCACAGCAAGAAAGCGACAAGACTGTCAAGATCGCGATGTGAGAGACTTGGTCTTGCGATGCAAGCTTGGCCCGGGATGCCTGTTCTGTCGAAGATCGCCAGCCGCGGAGCCGCATGGACGACTTGAGATGTGATGACATCGGACCTTGTCACAGCAGTCTGCGAAATGCATTCGACATCAAAACTTATGTGCCTGACAAACTTGTATATCATAGAGAGAGGAAAGCATAAGCATTGCTGCCAAAGTGTCCCTGACATTGAGAATTCCAGCGCTGACTGCTGAGTCAGCAGTCAGTCCGGACGGGGACAGGGATTCTGTCTTGTCAAGTCGACATGTCTCACGTCTTTCGTGACAGTGCCTATATCTTATGGAAATTTGTCTGCCTAACTAGTACTCCAGACCAAGGTTACCGTGAGAGAGAGAAACGAAGTGGTTCCGTATCTGCTAAACCTTAGAACACAGTACCCTCGTAAGAGACACAACGTCTTGAGTCACATCCACACGCAGTGACACATAAATCTTGGCCGCCTATTTCCATGAGCAGACGCATTGCTTTCAGCTTAAAACTCGCAAACCTGAGTGAGACTTCAAGAATTCCAAAATCATCGTCCCATCAAGATACAAGAACAATGACTCTCCCCTACCACATCCTCGACGTCTTCACCACGACGCCCTTCCTCGGAAACCCGCTAGCAATCGTCTCAATCCCACCAAACACCAACCTCAATGGAGCCCAGAAACAGCGCATCGCCCGCGAATTCAATCTCTCAGAAACAGTCTTCGTCCACCCAAACCAAGATGATGATCCCACCTCACGCACCTTCGACATCTACACGCCCCAGGCGGAGCTCCCCTTCGCCGGCCATCCGACAATAGGCACAGCCGTGCACCTCCAAGCGCAGGGCGTAAAGGCTTTGATAGCGAAAGCGGGCCGCATTGAAATCGAGCAGCTACCAGGAGGCAGCGTCCGAGCAACCATCCCACACAATGTCCACCTCCACAGCACGCCACTGCCACTGCCGACTGTAGACCCAGCGTCAAGTCCTCTGCAGATCGGAATCGCCAAAGCACAGCTCAACGCGCCCCTCTTCAGCATCGTCCCCGGCATGACCTTCGCTCTCGTCGAGCTGCCATCTCTCGCCCACCTGGCCGCTGTCCGCGTGGGCGTCGCGCCAGAGCTACCCGTCGAATTGCTAGATGAGGGCTGGCGGGTAGGCTGGGTGACGCGCAGTTACTACTACGTGCGGCTGGATGCGCGCCGCATTCGTACGAGGATGATTAAGGCCGTGCCTGCGATGGAGGACCCCGCTACGGGGAGTGCGGCGTGTCGCTTCGCGAGTTATTTGGGATTGTATAGGACTGAAGCCGGGATGGAGGAGGTTGGGTTTGAGATTACGCAGGGAGTGGAGATGGGGAGGGAGAGTAGGATTTTGGTTGATGTGAGGGTTGGTGTTGATGGGGGAGGTGGAAGGAGGTTGGAATCTGTGCATTTGGGTGGGACGGCGGTGGAGGTGGCGAGTGGGAGGATTGCTGTACCGCCTGAGGTTGGCGGAGTGTAGCTTGAGGGCTGCATGTGTGCTTCTGTTCGTGGAAGGTTTAGGGTACTCTGATTACGGGACATCTTGCATATACCAAGGCTGCCAGTCTTCAGGGCGATCGAATCAATGTGAATCAATCAATGATGATGAACTTCTAGGTACACATGATTAAAGTCTATCGACAAATTTCAACGCCATCGCCCACCTCTCATCAACACAACTCTCAACATCTCCAATGTGAGAACCTCAGCAGACAGGAACCTAGTGATTCCCACACCTCATCCAAGTCGGGTTGTTCCCAATCGTCTGCTGCCCGCACGTATACTTATCAACAGTGGAAACCCAGTTCTCGCCACACTCCCACAACCAGCTCCCGTCAGCATTCTTCTGCACAACCTTCCACTCAAAGGTCGTCCCGGCTGCAACCTTAACATTGCCACCAGTCCAAATATCACCGTTAGGAGCGCTCGTGTACGAGTTTGCGTTGAGTGGGACAGCACGCGATAAGTCCCATTCGCCGAGCTCGGGAATGGAACCGGCGATGTAGATGCTATCGCCGTAGTCGGTGCGGACTTGGACGGGGAAGGTGAGGGTCACAGTTTTGGCGTGCTGGCAGGCCGGCGAGGCGTTGGTGACGGGAAGGGTCAGAGGGGATGTGGTGGCGCAGTCGCCTGAGGCGTGGATGTTCCAAGGGTTCATGTATGGGTTGATCGTGCAATTGTAGGGAACCGAGGAGGTGGTATTGGAGACGTGGAAGGGGGAGGTGGTGGTGAGCATCTGGGTTTGGGATTTGTTGCTGAGGAGGAGTTGGTTAGTTCTGGGTTTGTTTTTGATTTTGATTGGATGCATCCGTGGTTGCATGGAGTGAGGTGGGCAGGTTAGGGTGAACGAACAGGTTTCGGTGAAGTTTTGCTGTAGGGTGAGGTAGAAGTTGCCGATCTGAAGTTGTTCAGGGAGCTGGAAGGAGATGTCGCTGAGCTCTGATCCACCTTGCTGGGTGGTGCAGGCGATCCATTTGTTGATTGGTGTTTGCTTGGGATCGTCGCCCCATGAACTGCAGAAGCATTGTGAGTATGAAAGGCAAAGACATCGTTTTTCGAAACTATTCTTACGCAAAGCACCATGCAGTGTGAGCTCCTCCAGTCTGGGTGGTGACGTTGAAGTCGATGTTGTAGTAGCTGAACTTGTCGCCATTGGGCTGATGGGTAGAGAGATAGGGAATTACAAAGTCGGCGTAGTTGGTCGCTGCGGCAATGCCAGCAAGCGCGAGGATGGACATTGACTTCATCATGATGGTCCAAGGAGACAGTTCGATGAATGAGTGAAGAGAAGTGATAATGATTGAGATGACCGAGATGGCAGGGAAACGGCATGCTACTTATATTCTTCCACGTCGATACTCAGGCTTGAAGCATCACATGTTTGTCGGCGGATGCGATATGAAGGATTCGAGTCCAAAGATCCATCGCTTGTGCTGGCGACGTCCCAACAGCGGTATGTGCCACGATGATGGGGTCGCGTACAAGCATACGGATCCTTGAGGCTGCAGAGTACCTAGGTATCGACGTGCACTCCGTAAATAGCTCGGAAATCTCAGGCTAGCGGGCTTCCATGAGGATGGTGCGGCTTCTGGACGCGCTACGAGGTTTGCATTAGGCAGAGCAGCTGCAGTGCGTTTTCAACCACAATACTGCAATCTAATAAGCGGAAGCGTATTTTCGGTATACACGCGGACTCGAGTCCGCGGAGGCGTGCGTCGATAAGGGTAGCAGAGGTGTATTATAGTAGGCGACGTTGTGGCGTTTCCCAACAGGAGGCCTGGCCTCGTCACACTAAGAGACAAGAACACGTGCAGGCGGCGACTTGTCCCTGGAGGCGGCGTCTGTCTCGTGGGCGTGAAGACGCGCCAGGGACGTCCGTCGTATAACGGGTCATCTCGTAGTGGAGCAAGTCTGGGACGGGTATCGGGAGAAGCGTGGTAGCGTGAGTCGTGCAGCCCCCTGAATTGATCGAAGCCCGCCGGCGTGGTTGGATTGGAGCGCAGCTGCCAGCCGCAGTACAAGGTACAGCCTCGCGGCCGCTATCCGCCGTGTACCTCGACGCTTTGCCTACCTCAGCATAATCCCTGCATGCCGCCTCTGTAAGCGGTCGATCGCTGTATTTGTCCTGCTGGGCACTTTGTGCACTGCTCCCTCCTGTGTGTATACCGAACCATCTCTACCAGCAAACGTCTCGCCTAGCGACACCCTCGCGTCTAGAGCATTCTCCAACGGCGCGTGGAGATCCCACTACGCCCGAAGATTGATCCCTGCCGCCTTCTCCCGGCCAATTACTCGGGAACCTGACACGAACAGCTCGGCCTCCTGGTTGTGCACGCAAGACGCTGCTTCTCTACCTACCACACTCAAGCTCGTGCTGCCAGCGCTCAGCCATCCTTGAAGAGAAGCTGCACTGAAACGCGCTAGAAACACCTCCGACAGGCCATTGGTGCTTCACCGCGCCTCCTACGAGTCCGCCAGCAGGAACATGGTACACAGTGTGAAGGCCACATACCACGGAGAGGGCTATGAAGAGTGGGATTCCTATCCGTTGACGCCGCAGCGCTCCAACTCTAGCAGCGAGTACAAGCCAGTCGCCCAACCTGCCGCCTTGGACGCCTCCGTCTTCAATCGCAACGACTACAACTCACCGCCCGACGACCAGGCAGGCTTCACAATGGCGCTCAACACGAAAGTACGAAACCAGAACCAGGATGTCGTGGGCAGGCATCTGCTGTACGAGACTGCCATGCTGGACTCGAACTCTTTCGCCATCTTGACCCTGGAAGAAGTGGAGGATCTCAAGAAGGAACTCACGCGATTGCAATCGCGCATAGATGGCACACAACGGAAGCTGGCCCTGGAGAGCAAGGTCAAAGATGCTGCCACAAATCTACAGCGATTATATTCAAACGACTCGAGTCGTGCCGATTCACCACAAAATCCGGATAGCCCTAAGAAGGCTCGCAAGAGCTTGCTCGGTGAAGGCAAAGAAGCGGTAGCAACGCAAGTAATGACGGCAAGACATTAAGCCAGACTGAGAATGAGTTGGCTACGAGCACCCGCAAGGTTGACGAACTGAATGAGACAATCAAGAGCTTGCTGGATCGCAGACAAGTTGCCGAGCGCAAGCTTTTGCGCCACACAGCTGCGGTGCTGGCCCAGCAGCAAAGCAAACAGCTCGAAGAGACGGCAAGTGCTTCGCGCGCAGTGGAAGAGGACGACGCCAGCGCATATTCACCAGACGAGTTTGACGGCATTCGCGATATTCTGCTTAGTAAACCAGCACATGCGAACAACAAGCTTCACAAGCGGTCCAGCCCTCAAAAGCTGCAAGAAGAACACGAACAGCAGCTTCACAGCATGCAGACTAGGATTGAACACCTCAACGAGCAGCTGAGGAGTGTCATCAGTGAGGCAAGCAAGACTCGCGGAGTATCATTGGCTCCCGAGCCTCATTACAGTCCTGTGGACCGCAACGATGCTGCTGCAAGGCTCAACTCTGACTTTGACCGTTTCGAGAACAATCTTCGCGCACTGCAGCAAGAACAACAGGAATCGAAAAAGCACTTCGCGCACGTCCAGGAAACATCATATCAAACCAGGAATGCTGTCGAGGAACAGCTGGAGAGCCTCAACACCCAATTGTACAACACACTCATGCTTTCGCCTGCCGCGCAGTCAATCACCGATCTGGAAGAACCTCCTAAGGCGACAGGGCACGGCTACCAACCTCAATTGGCGTACCTCGAAGAGAGCTTCCTTAATATTGAGCAACTTCTCCGTCGCCACACAGATGAGATGCAGAGCGCACGTGAAGGTGGCGAGACATCGCAGGACAGCATGGAGAAGAACAAGAAATTCGATGAATACGAAGCGACGATTGGTGGACTCTGGGAGATTATGCAGACCGAGCAGTCTCTGCTTCGCACGCCACCCATCGACGAGGGACGCTTCTCAGGTGCTGACCAAATGCCACGATCGCCACTTACCGACTCGTTCTCTCTGGCGGCTTTCAGCTCCAGAGTGCAACATCTGTTCAACCGCGCGTCTGCCGCCAACGAACAGCACGACATTCTGCGCAGGCAGATCCAACAGCAGCGTGAACTCAACGGAAAGTCTGACGCCGAGAAGGACCGTCAAATTGAAGAATATACCACTAAGCACGAACAACTTGTCGCTAACGGCGAGCTCATGCAAGACGAGCTGGCGAAGGCTATGGCTCATCACAAACAAGCTGAGACTGAGGTCAACCAGCTTAAGGCTGAGCTTCTTAATGTCGAGAATGAATTTGCCGAACTTCGACGCACAGCAGAGCTGAAGCACCAGGAACGCGAGGAGATGACCCGTCAATTGCAGGCTCAGCAAGAGCACACTGGTCACTTGCAACAAGAAATCCAAGAACTCGAGGCTCAGACCGCAAATGGAATCTGGCTCAGCCAAACATGCGGATCTCACCTTTGAACTTGCTGCCGCCAACGCCGCTCGGGAGGAAGCAGAGCGCAAGCACGTGGCTGCAATGAAGGAGATGGAGCAAGTCGAGTCAGAGGTCGTCCGTCTCAGCACCGAGCTCACCATGGCCAAGGCGGAGCTCGACGGCGCGTATGGCTCTCGCGCCGAGCGCGCAAAGGAAGCACAAGGCAGCGAGATCCAGATTCTCTCCCAGAAGAACGCCGAGATCACTTCTGAACTTGCAAGCTCTGAAGGCTGAGCGCGGCGACAACTCTCGCGCCACTGCTCTCGAGCAAGAGCTGCAGGCCATGACCGTCGACTTCCAAGACCTGACGCGCGAAGCCTTGCAGATGGAGCACGAGCGTGGCCAGCTTGACGCGCTGATCGATGGTCTTAGGGACCGCTGCGAGGCACTCGAGGGCCAACTCAGCGATGAACGCGTGCGCTGGATCGGCAACAAGAGTCCGGGTGGTGCACCTGCTGGCGAACGTACCAGCGCTCTGCCGCCACGAGAGACAACCAGCGTCTCCGTCATGCGCCAGGAGTTCAAGAAGATGATGCGCGAGACTCGTGCCGAAGGCGTGCGACTCCTGAGGGTAAGTTCTTCTCATCTCCTGATCCACTATATCACTACACACAACGTCGAGAAACACAAGCTGACATTAAATCTCCTCTCAGACCGAACAAGAAGAACGCCGAAAACTCGAAGCGAACTCCGCCGTCTCAAAAACGCCAACGGCGCCGCGACCGGCCACACCTCCATGTCTCTCTCGCCCAGACTCAGCAGTGGCCATGTTGGCCAACACGGTCATGGCAGAGCCGTGAGCTACAGTACGAGAGACTCTTCTACGCGTGGTTGAACAGGCTAAGCTTCACTACTTTGCCCTTTTGCACCATGAGGAAAAGCCCATTCCAATTCACGCCTTCACATGTCTGATATGACTTGTCACATTTTTGCTTCCTTTCTTCTTGCGAACATCAGCGATAGATTTTACTTTCCACTTACTATTTTGGCATCGCATCTTTTTTTTGACATCTTCTACTTCGTCGAGACATGTCCTCTTGCCCAATTGACGACAAGATGCGAACATGTCTCTTTTGTATTTTCTCTTAACTTTACTTTCACACCAGACTTCAACTTCAACTTGAACTTCGCTAGACATGATAGACGGTCACCATCATCGAAAAAACCTCGCACCACCTTTCCATCATCTCAACGGAAAACCCCCAGAACGTCGTTCAAGTCTTCGAGTGTTATCTTCTGTTGACGAAATTTCTTTTTTTTAGGTGGCAAAAGTTCTCCTTCCGTCTGCGTTTCTACTCTGGCCGCTTTGCCTGTTACTTCGGCAGCGATCACGACGGCGGCGAGGACGATGACACGGCACGGACATGGGCACGGGCATGGGTGTGGACGGAAGAGAGGAGAGATTGGAAGTGAAGAGGGAGGCTCTTACTTCTGGAGGGAAGAAGGTTGTTTGCCGTTGGGTGGGATGGAGAAGGATGTTACGAAGGGGGTCCAATGTGGGGAGGATCCTATACTCGTTTTTTGATCCTGTGGCCTGAGCTGAAAGCTTTTCCTGAGACTGGTTGGATCGGGGATGGCAGTTGAGCTAAGGCAGGACGGTACCATTCATTCATTAATACTGGCTTGCTTGGTCTTCTGTCGTCGTTGCATCGGAACGCTGTGCGCAACAGTGATGAGAGGTGAGCACGCACGGCATAGCAGCCGAGACGAACGATCAATCTTGCGCATACCTTTTCTCTCGACATTGGTGATTGCAGCATCACGAATCGCAGGCACTACGCTCTCATCATATGACACCTCAGCACATCAGCACCTCAACACTCCTACCATGCACTAAGCAGCCTTCTCCACCTCCGCCGTCTTCGCTGCCAAAGCATCCGAGTTGGACAGATACCCTCCCTCAGGCAACTTGTCCAGCGCGTCGTTCTCCTTGTCCAACGACCTGAACGCACCAAAAGGCAATCCATCCGAGAACGTCAAGATTGCAATCGCAACGTACAGCCATACCAACTGGGTCTTCAGCCAACGGAACGAAAGCCTGCGCCACAGCCGACGAGAAGGCGTGCGTGAACCAGAACACACCAGTAACGAGGCGCGCATGTTCTTCGGCGCTTTGGTGTACGCGTACTCCAGGCCTGTAATGGGGCAAAGATCTCGCTGAACGCGATGAGCAGGTACGCCGGGGTTTGCGTCCAGACTGTGAGGGCTGGAGGGTCGTCGCAGGACGAGGCTTGGTCGCCGCAGGGCGATTTGACGTAGATGAAGTGCTGGATGAGGGCGGCGACGATCATGCTGAGCATTGCGCAGATGAAGCCTGCTTGGATTTTCTTGAGGGGCGTGAAGTTGATGCCCATGCGGGCGAGTTGGGGGTAGAAGAATTTGTCGAAGATGGGGATGAAGCTGGGGGTGTCAGTTTTGCGGTTTGGTGGTGGGCAGGTGAGATTGTGGGAACATACATGAGGAGGGTGAAGGGGTTGAGATTGTGGATTACGTCGTTGGGGACGCCGTTGAGTTCCATGGTGGCTGCTTGGGATACCAGGTTTGTGGTCATCTGTCGATGGAGTAGTCGACCTGTTATGCTTGTGGAGAGTGTGTTGTCTTACTTGACCGTAGGGGAGCCAGAAGATCGGCACCACAAGAAGACTTGACATGCTTTCACGCCACGACGAACCTCATCGACCCACGCATCATCGAAGGTCATCCCGCTCGGCTTTGTTGCGAGGTTGCTTGGCTTGACGCCGTCCCAGAGATCCGGGGAGGACAGGTTCTTGTATGTACGCATAGGATTAAAAGACCATCTTCCTCGCATTGCGAGACCGTACAGGTGCAATGCCTTAACAAGAACATCGCCTTGCGGCGGTTTCTTGACATAGTGCTTGCTCAGACCCAACATAAGAAGCGGGCAGAAGACGAACAGGATCGTAGGCAGGAGGTACGACAGCCAGAAGCCTACATACTTCTCGGCGTACACCATTGAGATCTGGCCAGTCAGAGCGCCAACGTTGATGAGCATGTAGTAGCGCATGTAGATTCGAGAGATGGTGATACCAGGGTCGACGATTACTCGCTCGCCACTTGGCTCAGTGCGAATGTATGCTCGTGAGTGGCTGTGTTCATATTGCTCAGCAACAAGCGGAGAGATGCAGGCTTTGAAAAAGCCGACTCCGCTACCGAACAGGATAAGCCCAATGATGAACGATCCCAGGGCGCCACTCGGCTTGACGATGACCTGCGGAATGGCGGCGATGATGATCAAGATGTGGCCGACAGTGGCGAGGCAGATGGCTATGTAGATGGTTTTCTGTCCAGGGAGAAGAGTATAAATTAGCAATTGTCTCAAATACTTTAGGGGTTATACCCGTCACACTTACGAACTTTCCCCAGTACTGGTCGGCAACCCAACCGCCTGTTGAAGTTAGTGCTGCCATTGTTGAAGAGTAGGAGTTGAATACTTACCAACCATGGGCATAACGTAAGAGAAGAACTGGTTGAATTGCACAAGCCCAGTAGATGCTTGTTGACCCATACCCAGAGCGCCAGCTTGGCCACTACCGGCGGCACCAGCTGATGGGAAAGGTCCTGAGTCCGGTAAAGGTTGCTGGATGAAATTGACAACTAATCGCGGTCAGTGCAAATCTCGCTCGCACAGGAAAGGGATGCACGTACAGACGGCAGTGGTTCCGTAGTAGGCGAAACGCTCACACATCTCCACGATACCGATGATGTAGATCATCTGCGGGTCAGGAAGATATAATGTCAGTGATAAAGAACATCACGACCTCTCCATATGTAAGCAACTCACCCAGTTGACCTTGCCGTAGACTTTGCGCAGAGTACGCAGCTCCTCATCCGTGGGATACCGCTCGCCATTGGGACCTGTCAGCTCCTCTGAGGATGATGTGACCGCTTCCTGCTTCTCAAGCACCGTCTCATCTTGCATGCCCTTCGAGATGGCTGGGTAGTCCGCGGCAGCAGCGTCCACGATATCAAGAGCCGCACCAGAAGACATATTGAGAGATGACAAAACAGAGCATGTGCCAGCTGCCGGCTGGTATGTGGCGACTCAGCCTATAAATCCTCGAGCTTTCATCACATCTCAGCGGCGAGCTGCCTCATTCAGCTTGAGCCGCGGTCTCAGCAGGCCCTCCCACACTTGTCAAGCATACAGTGACTGCATTGGCGCCGAGTGATATAGAAGTGTTCGTGGTACCAGTTACTGCGCTGCCAAGGATGCAGTAGTGAGCCAAGGCGAGAAGCGATATCGAGACCAATCAGCGCAGTGCCCATGCAACTTCGAGAGACGGAGTGATGGCTGGAAGATAGCGACGGGACGTGATAAACTCTTTGGCAAGACTGTATAGGATCGTGAAATTAGATGATCGATGTTATAAAGCGCATAGGTAAGCATCTTGGGTTGACCGATCTGATGTAGAACGAGCACCTTCCCAATTAAGCATAAGGTATTCTCTGCACCAAGTTACCAAGACTGGGGAAATGCGGCGCTGGATGCATCCACCATAACAATCACATGTGGTTTCACCGTATCTGATGCATGGGAGACCCTTCGCTAGTCAACGTTGCATTGCAGCGGTTGCATTCAGTTTCTGATAGGGACTCCAGGTCTGTCTGATGGGGCACTGCAACTCGCGAAAGCTTGTCTGACTCTTCCAGAACAATCTATCGCGCGTATGGGTCTATGAGAGGGCTCAACGATAGATGTGTAGAAACATATTGCGCCGGAGAGGATAACAATTGAATCTCGATGTCGTTCCAAATCCGGAAGAACACGCGCAGAATGTCGAGATGGTGAGCGAGCGGATCACGTGATGACTACAATCCTTTGCAGTAGTATACTTAGCGACCCCACACTTTGAGGACAGCCAACTTTTACCAACTTTTTCTTAGAGAATCGGGCCTTCTGTGCGTAGTATTCAGCACTACTAGGTATATCTTAGTATAGCCTCGGGCCGCACTTCCCCGTAAAGCCCTAACCCTAGGTCTATAAAATTCGCAGTCATGCTTAGCCATACGCGCACAAATTCCTCAGTTTCTCATAAAAGTTGCTCTAAGTCGGCTGTCCTTAATTGTGGGGTCGCTCAGTACCTACTGCAAAGTGTTGTACCTCTGGCCAGGATCGTTCGGCACCTCACTTCGCGAGCTTTGGGGGTGAACGCGCTCTACGTTCTCGCCTCTCCATGTAATCCTCTCCCATAAACCACTCCAATGCTCACAAATTTGACGTTTACCTTGGGAAACTCCCACCGAACTCAGGTGTACTACAAGACGAGCACCTGCAGACCAAGCAATTAAAACATGAGGAGAAACATACTTGCAAGGACGAGATGGAATATTTCATCATCTCCCCCATGAACGCCGGTGATTGATCAAGAAGCGATCATTGCACATACAAGTACATGATATGCTAGGGCCCCCAAAGCTCTGCTCGCTGCATCGGAGCCGTGGCCAGGGAGCAGGAGCTATGTCCTAGAACAGGGAATGCACGACTTAGCGCGATCTGTCTGCAAGAAGGCGTCACGATCAAGCCACGATCTGCATTCTCTGAGTCGGTCAGCAATAACCGCACTGACTTATCCATATCCTGGAGTCACAACTTGGTTGCTTGCCGCTCGGGAAAGACGGGGATCCGCAGCTGCTCGTCACATTGTGCTGATAGTCCATCAGTATGAGACGGTATAGAATCAAGATCCTACAAATTCTTACACAGCGTCCTCGAGAAAGCATTGCTTACGATATACATACTGTAATAAGCTAGTTCCCAGTCGCACTACGCTTGTCTCGCCACAAAGCTCATAAACGTCTCATGGACGAATCTGTGATTAGCTTATCGTCCGTTTGATCTCCAATCTGATATAATCATGAGCATACTCTTATATTTTCGACTCTATACATGATTTCAAGAAAGCGACGCAGCGCCAAATAACTTGTCACACAACCTTCCCTTCTCGATGCCAGAGAAGTTGAATGGATTTCTGGCTTACAAGACCTACTACCTGGACGATGCCGCTATATATGTGCTCTCCACACCGGGAAACGCTTGTGATTTGCGGGTCTCTGCCTGACCGACTGAAAGTTGTATGCGAAGCTTTTTTTCGTGCATTAATAAGACCTCACGAATCCTGTTGTCCTACAATGGCTTCAATTCTCTCATCTACTTCATCTAAGCTTTCCCGTGCTGTCTATAATGGGCTCGATGCCCACGCTCACTGCCATGGGCAGTCGCGCTGTCAAGACTGCCACCGCTCTCACCGCAGAGAAAAGTTTCTCGGCCCTCAACTACCTATCTCTCCCAATCGTTTTCGCACAAGCTCGAGGCGCCGAAGTATGGGATCCTGAAGGCAAACAATACCTCGATTTCCACTCCGGTTCGACGGCGCTCAACCATGGCCACTGTCACCCGAAGCTTGTCTCTACAATGATCGACCAAGCGCAAAGACTCACCCTTGCTTCCCGTGTCTTCCATAATGATGTATACCCTATATTTGCTGAGCTTGTCACAAAGATGTTTGGTTACCAGAGGGTCTTGCCCTCCAATACGGGCGCTGGAGCTGGCGAGACGGCAATCAAAGTCGCTCGCAAATGGGCATACCGCGTCAAAGGTGTGCCTGCCGACAAAGCTATTATCCTTGGTGCGGCTGGGAACCATCACGGCCGGACGGTATGTGAATCTTCCATCATTTCGGCGAAATTACAGGCATCGAAGCTGATGAACGTAGATGGCTACTCTATCACTATCATCAGACGTAATGTCTCGCACTAATTATGGCCCTCTGGTTCCCAATATCAGCTGTTCGATTCCTGGAACCAAGGAGCTAATTAGATATAACAACAAGTTGACCCTCAGGAAAGCGTTCAAGGCTGCCGGAAGTAATCTTGCTGCTTTCTTCGTTGAGCCCATCCAGGGTGACGCGGGAGTCATTGTTGCCGATGACGACTATTTGCAAGAGTGCCGAGCACTTTGCCTTGAGCACAACGCTCTCCTGGTCTGTGACGAGGTGCAGACGGGCATGGGAAGGACGGGAAGGCTTCTCGGCCATCACTGGAGTGGCATCAGACCTGACATGGTCATGCTTGGGAAAGCTTTGACGGGAGGCATGTATCCCGTGTCGTGCTGCTAGCAGACGACGAGGTATTGCTTACTGTTGAGCCCGGGACTCACGGCTCGACGTACGGTGGCAATCCTCTTGGCGCAGCGGTTGCCATACGTGCTCTTCAGGTGCTTGAGGAAGAAGGCCTAGCAGAGCGTGCGGAGAGGCTGGGCAACATTCTCCGTGAAGGACTGAGAGAGATCCAGGCACGGAATGCCATCATTCAAACCGTTCGCGGCAAAGGGCTTCTGAATGCAATTGTCATTGATCAGTGTAAGAGTAATGGACGCACTGGCATCGAACTATGTGAGTTGATGGCGGCTAAAGGACTGCTTGTAAGTCACATTGCTCTTTCCTTGCCGCTCTATTTCTAACAACATGTGCAGCTCAAATCCAGCCCAACAGGTGTCATCCGTATTGCACCTCCCCTGGTAATTACAGACGAGCAAATAGAGGATGCGCTGCGGATCATCAATACGTCAGTCGAAGAACTCCCGTATCTTGTCCGCGAGTAATCAACACTACCTAAGACACAACAATGGTTATGCCACGTCTCAGATCGTTTCTACGCCATTTGTATGTTGGCTTTGGCGCGCTTCCCGGTGTCCATGACCTTGAAGCCTGCTCCCATCATACTCTGTTCGTATGAAAGGAAAAGTATTGATTGACAGCCTCCGCCGGCACCGTGATCTCGTCTGACTAACTGACTAAGTACACGGGACTGCCTTGATGTGTTCAAGACGCAGGTCACGACAAGAAGCTTGCAGAAGGGAGTGCTGTTGTCACTTCGTCAATTGAGCGTCATATGGTACCAGCATCGCCACCGAATAACGTAAGTTGGTCGAGCGCCATCAATTTTGATAGCCATACCAGAAAAGTACCAGTTTAATAACTTTGGAAGGATTTCGGATTGCCAGAATGTGACGGAGGCCCACGCACTTGATCACTCCGCGTTTCGCTTCAGCCGCGCCTGCTGCGCACATGCGAGCATGCGGCGCTGCCAACGCGCTACCCCTAAGTATTGCATGCAAAGCCGCCAGCATCTCCGATTATTGGTGTGCTGGCTGTTTCTTGTACGCTGGCAGAATTGTTGATAGGCGAGATGCTTGAACGTCGCCGGCCGGCCCGCCTTTTGATTGCCCCCCAAGCACGCTAAGGGGCCTCACACGAACTCATCCAGGCCCAGGGACTCGGCTGGCGGCTCATGCACCTGCAGCTTGTGGCTTCTTCACGAGATGAGCCATGTTTCGCCATATCTATTGGATGGCCAGACATGCCGCATAGGGTCTAGTGTGCTATCTGGCAGGAGATCAGCAGCAGGCATGTCAGGTGCAGTCTTGGAGGTCGAAGCTATATGGGCTCCAACGCTGTCTCGATGTGTGGATATCCCAGTAGCATGGAGCATAAGAGAACCGAATGGCGGAACTACTTTTTATCCCGCAAAATACCCCCGATGGCAGTACTGGCCCTAAGAACCGACCTCTCATTAGTGCACACACGCTGAAGCACAACCGGAAGCTCATATGCCAGGCCAGACTTCGAGGCAATGGCACTGTGCGATTCCGCAGCTTGATACCGCGTGGCAAGCCGCCAGTACAGGGCACCAGATGCCCGAAACCCTTCTCTCGGAAAACCGAAGCAGAGATCCTTTACGCCGCCCCCAGGATGTCGGAGCCGGCAAAGAATAGCACGTACCTACACAGCGACTCGATGCAAACGCAAGGCAGAGCCTCATTACTGGTAAAGACCCCAAGAGGCCCCATCATCTGCGGTCAGGACCGCGAAGACGTACAGAGCATCGGCCAATGGTATTTCCAAAACCAGCTGCACGAAAGTCAAGCTTCCTATTTCCGCCATGCGCAGAATCACTGGACAACCGGACTTTGGGAGATGGCGCTGGCTAACCAGGCCATGCTCACGAGTGTTGTAGCGCTTGCTTCTTATAGAGAAGTTGCGTTGGCAAGAGGACGTTTTGAGTCTTCGTACATTGAGCTAAAGGGCCGGGCAATATCCCAGATCGGCAAAACATTGAATAGACGGCATGACAAAACAGACCCACTGACCCTGGTCGCCATTGCTCTCTTGGCTTATTTGGACGTACGTGACTCGCACTTGGACGCCGCGAGACTGCATCTACTCGCACTTTGCAATCTTGTCGACATAACAGAAATGCCAGCATACGCCTGGCTATACTGTGTTTGGGTAGACCTCCGATTCGCCTTGCTCATGAAACAGCCGCCAATTCTGCCTTACCATGTTCCAACTTCGTTTCAACAAAGTCATCCATGTCGGCCCTCAGACGAACTGCGGGCAAGCCAGCGAGCGTCCATCAATGTGGCCAACTGCCCACAGACAAGATCATTCGATCATCACACAGCATTTGATATCTTTAATAAGCTGCACAACCTCTGCATACGCTCCGATCGGCTCGCCAAGTCTAACAACCCGCCATTTGGCCAGATATATGACTTGGAGTACGCTCTCCGGGTCATTCAGTCGCGAGTCTCAAAAGACAATTCGCAATACCATACTGCCGCTGCTGTTGAGCTCACAATCTTGGCCGCCCAGTTGCATGTCTGGATGGCCTGTCGCTTCTGGACGCCCCAAAGGCGAGAAAGCCATCTTGCATTCTTGTCGAGAGCATCGACGATTTTTGACGCATTCGTCGATATTTCTTCACGGTGGACCGAGTTTGCGACTTCGGAATCATTGTTGTGGATCCTGTTCACCACAGTCGCGATGATGCGCATTTACGGAGAAGCAAATCTAGTACCCATGCTCGATCTTCTCCATTCGGCTTTGACGACTCTTGGAATCCATCATCACCAAGAGCTAGTCGCGGAACTCCGCGAGTGGCCTTGGATAAGCGACTGGCATCCTTCACAGATTGTCCATGTCTGGACTCTGCTCACCGAACGTTTTGATGATCTCGTGGTTGCCCTGCCGGATACACTGAACACTGCAAACCCAACACTTCCTGATGAGCCGCCACGGAGATTGTTTTTAGGCGGACTAGAATACTTTCATAGTCCCTAGAATAGAAATTCTCCACCTACGTTGATCTCACGTTGGACTTATGAATAGCTGGACCTGCAGGTCTGGCGCCGCCAGCATACAGTCGGCACTCAGAAGTCTGCGCATAGTGTCTCAGCGGCAACTATCCTCCGAAGTAAGAACGAGAGCTAAAGACATGACTGTACTAGTAGTCGCAAATCTTGGAAATGTCTCTTCTCATCTCTGAGATGTATAGTCTCGAAATTGGAGACTATTTGTGCCGATACTAGCACGGCAATACATTGAGATGTGCGCAAACTCATCAGCTAGAACTGTAGGATACGAGCATTCTATCAAGTGAGTATGCTCATTTCAGAATCAGTATTGACACATACGATTCGTCTTGAAACGAGTAACCCGTTGGCAGTCTTGGTCGATGATCAGGAAATCTTGTCGCTCTGTCACATATCTTGCGGCCTCCAATGATGAAATTCTGACTTGCGTCTTCACTGTACCGTAGATAGCTTCGAACCAGCATTTGGCGTCCAAACCTGTCAAGAGAACCCAGCTACCCTTGCAGTCTTCGACCTGAAGTTTGCAGTGAGCATAATGAGACGCCAACTGTGCGTCTTTGGCGTAAGGCTCCTTCGCTCTGAGCCGTTTGCCATTGCGGTCTGTGATGGGCTGGCGGCGCGAAGAAATTCCGACGACTCGACATCGAGAGGCATCCGGGACGAGCTTCTCCAAGATGTCCATCGAGTACTGTGGGCGGTCGAATGTGCGACGGAAGTCAAGCGGCTTCTGAAAGATCTCAAGATAGTCGGCATCACGCGCGTCATCACACTTTCATTTCTGGCGGAGGCTCTTCAAAGTTCGTCGCTCCTTGGGCGTAAGGGGAGCCCAATGACACACAACAGCACCGTTGTCACCGTCACTAGCTCTACCGGGTGCTACGGAGAACTTGGATCAGTGGACTGCACCCAATCTTCTGAACTATACAGTACTACCTCATCGATTTGCACCTGACCCAGTCTCGCATTCTGCTGGTATCTACTGATATAGAAACAAAGTTCAACTTACATCTCACGGAGATCCCAGAAGACACTCGTTTATCTAACGGCGGCTGGTAAAGTTCTATCTAAAGCCTGCATCAATGTTAGAATGAGGGTTTCCGCCGAGATATTATGTGCAGAGTACCTCCTGATTGGTGACGACTGTATGCCATTATGGTCACAATTCCTGCAAAATCTGCAAGTTTGAGACATCACTTCACCGTGCTCGGTGGCCTTGATATGTATGCATCTGCTCTCGTACTCTCGATCAATCTTATTCCGCAGTATTTCTTCACGTTCTATAGGGCCAATGAGTCGCAACATTCATTCATTATCTACATAGTCACACTGAATGGGGTCTATACCAAATTTGCAGTATCAAATCTCTAGAACAGCTGCAGCGAGCGCTTCACACCACCAACAGTCTTGCGGACCTCAGAAACGCTCCTCTTAGTTGTAGCGTTGGCAGAGGGGAGAGAGCGAGTAGGGAAGCCCTCCCACGAAGTGGCGTACTTGGCGACAGCAGCAGCAATACCGCGAGCGTGCAGCAGCCAAGCATCCTGGTTCAGGTTATCGACTGTGTCCTCTTTCATATGGTAGTGCTGATCTAGTATTTCTCCGGCAACACCGCCCCAGATCTTCTGCTCCTCCTCGGTCTTGACCTCGTCAGCACCAGTGGTGGTGCCACCAGCAGGGATGTTGGCATCGAGGAAGGGACCGTAGTCAGAGCGACCGTTGAACTCGGTGGCGTTAGAGGGAACGCCGGCGCGGACGAAGTACTTCTCGAAGAACTCCTCGATGTCGTCGCTGCCGTCGGGGCCGGTGAGACCGTAAGCGCTGCCATCACCATCGTAGATCTGGTGGACGAAGTTGGGAGAGGCGATCATGTCAAAGTTGAGGTAGGCGCGGATCTTGAGCGACTCCTCAGGCGTGAGGCTCTCGACGAAGTAGGTCGAACCGAGAAGGCCAGACTCCTCGCCAGACCAGAAGCCGAAGGTGACGGCGTTCTTGACGTTGTACTTGGCGAGCGACTTGGCAACGTTGAGGATACCAATGGTACCGCTACCGTCGTCGTTGATACCAGGACCGGCGCCGACGGAGTCAGTGTGGGCACCGAGAGCCAGCTGGTTGTCCTTGTCGCCACACTTGCTGGTGGCCAGAACATTGTTGGTGGTGATGATCTGAATGTCAGTCAAGACGTCCAGAGTGGCGGTCAAGTTGGCACCGCTGGAGAGCTGGGAGACGTAGGCCTGACCTTGCGCCTGAGTAATGCCGACAGTCGCAACATAGGGGCCTTCTTCACGAGGAGGCGGGCCAAGGGTTCCTGAGACGGCGGCGACCTGGTTGTTGTAGATGACGGCGCCGACAGCACCTGCAGCTCCAGCGAGAGCAGACTTGAGACCAAAGTCACAGCTACCACGAGAGATGAGGGCGATGTTGCCAGCCAGGGAGGCTGGGTAGTCAGATGCCTCGCATCCGAGGTTGCTTACAGCGACCAATGGCGCAGTAACGGTTCCATCTGTGGAGTTGGAGTACTCGAAGAGGGTGCCGTTGACTGCCTGTCCGCCAATGGTGAAGCTGTTGATCGTGCCGTTGACCTGCACATAGTTGGAGAACGGCTGAAGAGTGACATCGTAGTATGAGGTGGACTCAAGTTCCTTCTTCAGCCAGTTGACGGTGTCGTTGTGACCCCATGATCCTGTTACGGGCTGGGTAGCTGTAGGCGAAGTCCTGAAGTTGCTGGGCACCACGGAGAAGCTTCTTAGAGGTGATATCAGATTCGAGCTTCCTGCTGCTGACGGCCGGCTTGTTTGGGCATGGCTTGCTGTTGTGGCCTGCTTGACGCTCAGAAAGCTCTGAGGTGGCCGACGCAGCGGCTGCGAGAGCAGCAACGGCGACTGTGACCTTCATGTTGACAATAATGATCCTGTATCTTCAGCAATAGGCCTGTAAAGATAAAGTAGCGGCTGGATGTCCAAAGCAAGAAGACATGGGGAAGCGAGATTTATTACTTGACCATCAACAATCGCACCATCTGGCCTGACATTGCGCATTGTCAATCGCTTCCCATGGCGCGGATATGGTCCACTGCAACTGCCTACAATCGCTTGCAGTCTGTCGCCTTGCCAAGCACCTATATATCACCTGCTTCTTATCGTATGCAGAGTAGTCCACTCGCCATGCTTGATCAAGCAGCTCGCTCGCACAAGCCGCGCCAATACCTGCTTCTCTGCGGTAGGCTTTCTAGGCAAAAGCTGGGCATGCATGATAGTGGCAAACGATTGCGAGAGTAGCGAGAGATGGTGATCTGCAATTGGAAGGAATGTGATTGTGCAGAGCGGAAGTAGGATCCCGCCAAGAAGTCCGGATCAATGCTGAACAGGAAGGTGTCATATCGGCCGCTGCAGGAACGCCGCTTTGATCGCCGGCAGGCGCTAGGGTTGCTGGGCTCTATCGCAACAATATCTGCCTTACTATAACGATATCCGTACAGCAATACTACTCGATGTGGATAGTTACGCCCAGTCATATTCGTTGTACAAGCCTGGAACGATCTAGATGCAATCGATGTCTTTGCACATCAGCACCACATGGAAATTAAAAGGTAGGCTGCATAAGTCTGCGTACAGTGTTTTAGTTATGAGGTGCTTGGTGTCCGATGTCTGTCTATCTATCTCTCTGCTAAGCGAATACATCAGTTCCGGAGAGGAAAACATGGCGTAAATTTCACCAGTATATTCACGATACAAGCACGGAATTCAGCATCGATAGCTGAACATGTAATTGTCAGAGTATAACTGAAGAGTGTAGACTTATGTTCAAGAATCACATCAGCATTGTTGAGTATAGATAGGGTTGATACTGCCAGGGTACAAAAACAAACCACCACTTGCATCCTCTCGGTGCTTCGTGCCGCCATGAACTTTGGGTCTTTACACTGGTGTTTGCAAACCTTTGCATGGCTTCTCGGTGGTCATTGTTGCCCTGCGGTCCGCCAACTGTAATTGGATGCGCATGATCTCATCGGACATCTTAATTGTCCGCGGAGTCATTCTTGCTTCGCTTGCTACTAGTCGGAGCATTATTGAGGATGAAGACATGCTTGATGGGTAGATATCTGCGTAACACCGAGCACCTGAAGTTTGTGGAGGCCAATGCATACTACTAAACAAATATAAAGTTCACCTGCTAGACTCTTGAGGAGTTTCTGTGTGATGTCATGATCCGTGCACCGTTGCTCTATGTAACTCCAAGTCGCCTTTTCTCGCATAGCCATCCTTCCCTGTCCTTTTACATCCTGCAAATGTGCAATCAAATTTGCCATGCCCATGTTTCCTCCGCATATGCACGATATACTCCTGCTCTGTGTCCAAAGGATACCTGGCCTGAGCGTACTTGCAGCCAGACTCTGTGCAGAACTTTGGATATTCTTTTAGCAGCTGGTTCCATTCCTCCGGGTGGGATCTCCGTATATGAAAATTGAGCGAATCTTTCCGAATGAAAACCTTGTGGTTGCAATGGTCACACGAGTACATCTTCGTTTCCGCGTGAATCTTCAGATGCCTTTTGATGTTGTCGTAGCTTGAGAAAGTGGAAGTGCAATGGGGTGTTCCGCATTGGTACGGGCGGCATTTGCTGATGGAGGCGTGCTGATCTAAAAGTTTGGCGGTCCGGTATTCTTGACGGCATTCATGACACACCCATAAGTCGCGCTTTATATGAGCATAGCCGGGAATGCAACTCAAGAGTGATGAGACACTATTCATACGCCCAGTAGGCACGCACCGTGGGTCCTCGTTGTCTGTATATGAAGGATGTGACGGATTTGCATTGTCTTCTTGGATCCCCGGTTTGAACTGGATCTTGCCATTCTCGTCTGGGACAAAGTGGACAAAGTAAATTGCGCAGTCGAAGCTCGGAATTCTGTACAGCTTGCTTTGTCGAGCGACTGAAGACCTAGATCCGTATGAGACTGCCGCTTCCTCGAGTTCGGACCGTCGCAAAACACCGGTTGGCGGTCGACGATTGGTTGTACGCCTGTGAGGAGCGACGATGGTTCTTTTTGGGGATGAAGTGTGGCTGCTCGGATACTATCATCGATTGGCATAGCACGCAAAGTCGGTGATGTTGGCTGCTTGGCTTTTTTCGTTTTCGGTGCCTGGTCGGGTTCAATAGTTTCTCGGTGTCCTATTCGCGTAGCAGGTTCTCGCTGAGTTTCAAGGATTTGCCAGGTCTGTTTGGGTGCATTGAAATCTCGACCCGATTCAGATTCACGCATCGGCAACCCTTCAAAGCATACATCGAGTCCAGAAGGCGAAGGAATTCGAACGAAGAGATTCATCAGTTCATCTATAGTGGCAAGCGAAGGACTCTCGACGTCGACATTTGTGGAATTCGTCTCGTTGGTGATAGCATGCGAGGCGTTCTGTAGGATGCATTCGCTCCAATCATCAGAATGACGTGCTTCATGATCTTTTGATGTTGGGCATAGCTCAGCATCGACTTGGTCGCCTATTGGACCGTAGGCAATCAGTGAAACTCCTGCAATCTCGTCGAAACATAGGAAATCTGGATATGGTAGTTCATCGGTTCGTAACGCTGGGTCCGCAGCTGATACTTCGTCTTCGTTGCTAAACGTGAACTTCGACATTTTGACAGCCTAGGACGGGATCTCGATGGTGTTGGGCTTGGCCACAGAGGGACGCCAAATCCGTTTCGGACGCTAACGATATATTGAAAATATTCGAGCAGTCTCAAGACGTGCTGGATAGCTTTGTTGCCATTCACAGTCAAGCGATTGTTGAAGCGTACAGGATGTGAGCTGAGACAAGTGCTAGGAGGTATGTCCCCGCGGGAGGAGCAGAAGAAACACGCTAAAATCCCGCGTTCCTGGTTTAACTAAACCTCATTCAGCTAAATCGGCTGTTGCGAGTACTGCCCTCCTTGAACTCCACTTACAGTGTGCAGCCAGAATGGTTGTTCACTGACCAGCCATTATGCATGCACATAAGCGCTTTTTATTACGGCCATGGCTTTCCCTGTCTTCTCTACGAGCGAAACGGCTTGTTTGTTCTATTGTCCTCATTGAAATCACATCACTTGTTCTTCATTGCTGAAGTATATCTCTTTCTATACTTCGCCACTCTCGGAACGAATCAAGTCATGTCTGCAAGCCTGGAGGAAGGCAACTCGGCTATGTCCTACCAAGGACTGACCCAGTACGAGCCACCTGTTGACATGACGGTCCCTGCCTCGGTCACTCGATCCTTTCTCCAAGTCGATGAAGCGATCTCAGCCGCCAGCGTGCATGGGTTCTTGAATAGGCACCTACAGAGAGTGGCTTCTATTCGCGATACCTCGCTTCGCCGAGCTGCAACAAAATGGAACAGTATTCGTACTTGCGACCTAGTCTCCAACATCACCTCTCTGGGTCAAACTTTGAGACACTACATTTACATGGCCATTGGGCTTGCCATAATTGTTGTCCTTGTGGTCAGCTGGTTCCATGTTCCCGTTGGCAGTATCCACCCAAACGATCTTCTATACAACTGTGTTACCACGCTATCAACAATGGCACTGATCATTGATCAGTTGCGCAAGCTCAACAAGGCCAGAAACCGTCAGACATCAATGGTCATCGTCTACATTATCTCGGTCGTCATGACAGTGCTGCTGCTCGCTTCAGCATGGAGTCTCTGGACCATCGGCACTGACAAACACAACTATCGTCTCTCCCGTACCGCATTCTGCTTGTTTAAGGCTGTTGAGGGCATTGCCATCTTCGTTCTCGTCAGTCGCAGTGACACTGTGATCATTCACGATGACCTGCCGTTGCCCACCACGGTCTGATCGACTTGACCTCACGCTCCAAACACTTCCCGCTCCAAACAGGTCTCGCCGCTTCTTTAACAACCTTCCTCTGCCGCGGGTCACGGTCAGCGCCTACCTCTGCCGATGTCAGTACCCCTTGGTCCCAGTCCTTTCTGATCCTACTCATGATCGCCGATACCGACTCATGACCACAATCATTCCACGACACCATAACAACGACCCTCTTTCATCTTCAGAACACCAGCGCCTGGTCGCTTTCCCCTTTCCGATTTAGCAGAATAGAAAAGATGCTTTCCACTGGATTCCTTTACGAACACACCTTCTTTCTCTACTTGCGCTTTTGTGTTGGCATGGTGTACTTCATTTTAGTCTAGAAGTGTCCCTTAGACCGATTTAAATTTCAGTGCTGTCCGACGAGTCCGGCTAATACCGTTCAAGCACATCAGTGATAGGAGGTAGCTGTGAGTGTCTTTGACCGCTCCACCTCTGGCCCACGATCCCACACGCATTGATATATTCTATACACGCAACAAACATGGTCACGCTGCGATTTGCCGCTTTTTGACGGACCGCACTTCGTAAGCGAGCGAGAGAAGCGGAGGTAGCAAGAGTCATTCCCGGAAGAACATCATGGTATAACCTCTACGACTACCGTAGCTTCACGGACGTGACGTACAGCAGAGCCTGTCGCGCCAATCGACTTGTACAAAGCACAAGAGCCTGTGTCCAGACTGGCAGATACACGAGCTATCGTGTCCAAATCCTAACTTGCTTTCTTCCTCTCCTCTTCCACCAGCCCGTCCACAACCTGGAACACTCCCGTCACGACCTTCATTGTGCCCTCATCCACAGCGCCGGCGAATCGTTGCTGAACCTTGTCCGGATGCCATCGCACGCGCTCAACTTTGAGAGCCTGTAGACGGCCAACGGAACCATCGCCGCCATTAGAGGCCGGTGCATGACGCATGAAAGCTTCGATGTTCGGCCTTGTGGCCGGTCTGTTTTGCAAGGTAGGCCAAGGAAAGCGTTTCGAGGGTGGGATAGTTGGATTTGTAGGAGATGGCGGGGTTGCAAGTGCTGCCTTGAGAGCATCCCAAGCAGAAAGATAGAGTTTCCACTCATGAGCGTACAATTCCTCGTCGGGCTCGTGAGCCTTGGGCTTGTAGTTCTGAGGCCGATCGTCCTGAGCATCGTCATCTTTCCCGTACGACCCTCTTGCACGACCTGCGTGATCCCAAGCTTCTTTCTGCCTCGCTCGCACAAATTCTTCGCGCCTTCGCTCTTTCGCTTCCCTCTCTTCCTTCCGTTTCCTCTCCATGCGGTCTCGCTCGGCCACAATCTCCGGGTTCTGCTTTTCCCACATCTTGCGCTGCACATATGCGGCGTAGGTTTCATCGTCCATATCCTGTAACTCTCCAGATGCTGTTTGTTCGACTGGTCGCGCATAGACATGTATCGGCTGTGAGTACACGGACTCCCAGTAGGAAGCCGCCTCGTCGTCGGCAAGAGCATCGAAGAGGGACGTTTGAAAGGCAGCAGTGTTGGATGGTAGAGACGGCGCATCTGGGTCTGTTGGTTCGCGAGGGAAAGGGTGAGCGACATCAGGCCCTGGCGAAGCTTCTTTTGGCGAATGTGAGCGCTTAGAGCGCTTCTTTGGCTTGGGCTCCTCTACGCCAGACTTGAATCGGAAGCGGAGATGTCGTTCGCGGCGGCTCTTTGAATCGCGATCATCGCGATGTCTCCGTCGCTTGTGTGGGCGCTCCTTCCTGATCTCTTCGGTCTCCCGGTTGTGTCTGTCAATTTCGTGCTGGAGACTCGCAAGTATCGCATCGTGCTCGATCTCAGCAGACATGCCCGCAGAGACCTGCCGCTTACTCTCTGCTATGGACGGCATGGTGGACTTTGTCTGCTGGCAGACCCATTAGGACGCGTCGAATGTATTCGTGTTAGGCAGCTAACATTTTCTCAAATGGCTCGCGAGGACAAAGTCACTGGCATGTGAAGGCTGAAGTGACGCAGCTGCTTGACAAGGGTCTAGTGTCGCATGCGCGGGCCGAGCCGGCCGAGATGGCGCGCTTATGATTGTCGCGCAGAGCCGCATGTTTACGCATCCGGCGTCTCGAATTCGCGCTAGGGCGTGTTTCACATGTGCGCAATCCTGCCAGCCTTGCGACTCGAGCATGAACTAACATAGCATATCGGAGCGCTTCCAAAACAGACACATACGAGTAGAAATGGCTCGTCCATCTTCATCCTCGTCGACCTCGTCGCGGCAGAGCTCGGCGCAACAAGCAAGCGGAACTCAGGCCCCTGCTTCGGAAGGAGGCAGGCTGCGTCGATCAGTGTCAACCACCAAAAAAGAAGACGACAACGAAGGCGAGCACGACTTCGCAGAGATTCAGAGCCCTTTCACGAGCAAGCCTTATCCTTTCGATGCCTCTCTCTCCCCTCAAGGCAAGCGGTCATTGTCCGGCATCAGCTCCCAATCTTTCTGGCTAGGATTCGCTCTCGCCACATCTCTCATCCTCGGATCGCAACAGCCTGGCAAGGCTACCCTATCTGGCGTCTGTTCGCTTTCACCACATCCTTGAGTCTCTTCCATTTTCTCGAGTTCTGGACGACGGCAGCATACAATGCACCCCAAGCCCGGGCCAGTAGTTTCCTCCTTTTCAGCAACGGCACGGCATACAATGCCGCACACAGTCTCGCCTTGATCGAGATTGTAGTCTCGAACTTCTTTTTTCCAACCTACCAAGCACGCTATGTCAACTCCACTACGATCAGCATTGGGCTGTTCCTGGTGATCGTTGGTCAGGCGTCTCGGACGCTAGCCATGGCAACTGCTGGGACCAACTTCAACCACACGCCTCAAAAGACAAAGCAAAATGGCCATGAGCTGGTCACGTCAGGCATCTACGCCTACTCCAGACATCCGTCGTACTTTGCATTCTTCTGGTGGGCGATTGGTACGCAGCTACTGGTAGGCAACAAGATCTGTTTCGTGGCCTTCTTCGCCGTGCTTTGGAACTTCTTCAACGACAGGATTAAGGGTGAGTCTTGAAAAATATCACAAACGAATCTGCGCATCTTAAAGACCAGTTGCTAACCACATTCACCCAGCTGAGGAACGTTCTCTGGTTGAGTTCTTCGGCAAGGACTACGAGAACTACAAGAAGCGCACAAGGACAGGCATTCCGCTCATTCGATGAGTCAGATGATCGATCGTTGGGAGAAGTCGTTCGATCACCTGTATGAAATAGCACGAGACAATTGACAATTTTCGATTCTAAAGACTCCGCGCGGGAAAGGCGTTTTGTCAATTCTCTTCTATATGCCCATAAACTGCCACGACCCGGTCATTGATGCCCAGAATGCAGAAATTGGGAGCCGCTTTCCCACTACAGCGAATTCACGTCAGCACATCAACAAACTCACGTGTCACAAGGGAAGAGACGAAGAACGGTTCACAGAGGTAATCGTCGGCCAACAGCATCGTTTCAATCCATTTCATTTCCAGCAACTACATATAGCAGCAATATCGGAAAAGAACTGGTGGCTGTACTCGTGTTACGGTACCAGACGTTCGGCATCAAGCACCTTCAAAGAAGAAAAACATCAAAATGTCAGCACTTCAAACTTTGCAACTTGATATCCACACAGTTTACTAAGCTGACGAAAGATAAAGTCGAATCAAAGACAGGCGCGTTCTACGGTTGATCTTGGGCGTTTGATAAATTGATACGAGCTGGCCATGGAGAAGCAGGCGCAGCTCGCCGTCCTGAAAGCATCCCGTTGCAATTTGTTGTTCACGTGAATTGAGTGAGAAAGGGGGTGTTCGGATCGGGGAAGAATGCGGAGACGTGTGAGGTAAGATATGATGATAGCTTACGCGTGTGGTTCATGTTTCGTGAGAAAACGTTGTTGACGGGCTTGATGGGCGTTGTAGAGGTGTGGCATTGAGCAGTACGAAGCGAGTGCTTCAGCTTTGAGCTTGAGCCTGCTCTTTCGCGGCCTTTCTGGCCAGGTAGCGAGCCTTGGCATCACTGACATCGCTCTCGGTCTTCTTGCTCTTGCGGCACGCTCTTCTTTTGGCACGCTGTTCCTCGTCTTCTTCGCGCTTCCGCTTCGCAGCTTGCTTCGAGCTGCTCTTCGACCATCCTGCTTTGTCTCTCGCGTTGTGCCTCCCGACTGCCAGCATCCTTGCGTGAGAAAGCAGATTGCGCAGGACGATTTGACGAGCGAAGGTGGTCTGCGGAGTTGTTTCCGGAACCAGATTTGCCACTTGGGATGACATTCAGTCCAGCACTGAGTAGGTCGCGTTTATCAGCGACAGCGCCATCTTCTGTGAGCTGAACTTTGACACCCTTGGCTCTGAGCGCAGCAGCAATCTCAGCATCATTGGTCTTCGGTTTCTCGTCGATCTTCTTGACGCCGCCTTCTCTTTCGAGTTTCATGGCGGCGTCAATCTCGTCTTGATGCAGCTTCTCGCTTTGATCCATCATATTGCGATAGAAGCTCTGCATACCGCCACCCATCTGCTTCTTCCGCTTCTCGTCCTCCTCAGCGCGTTTCCTCTCCTCTTCTTCGAGTCGTCGCGTCTCTTCTTGCTGTTGCTTGTACGCGCCAGTCACGAACTTCTCCTTGTCAGCGAACTCATCACCCTCGTTCTCTCGCTCGCGTTGGAGTTGTTTCTCGCGCGCGATCTGCTGGTCCTGCTTCCGTCGCGCGGCGGCGTCGAGAAGGTTGTTGATGTACTTCGGCTTGCGGTCGATGGCATCTTGCCGTGTGGCTTCTTTCTTGGCTTCCAGCACGGTAGACTTTGCATCGTGGAAGGAGTCGTAGTCGAAGATGTTGGCATCGATTTCCTCGGCGGCTTTCACTTCCCTTTCCGAGGCCGCCATCGCGGAGGCATCTTGTCTCGACTCTTCGTCTTCGAGGTTGAAACGCTTGTTTGGCGGCTTTGGAGGAATGCCTGTCTTTGGTTTAGGTGCTGGCTTTGACCGTGAAGGCACGTTCAGTCCAGATCTTGTGGGCGCGGCGCTGAAGCTGTCGATGGCTTCTTCGGCGACTTCGTTCTGCAAGACGTTGCCATCGTCCTCTTCATCATCATCCGGCTCGTCGTCGAGGATGGTCTTCCTCTTGGGAGGAGCTGCTTTCTTGAGGTTCAAGCCGTATTTCAACGACATGGTGGGAGCTAGGTGTTTTAGCGACTGCGGCATCGGGAGTGAAGTCCAGTGGGGCTTGCAGGAGCTTGACCTTACTCAGCACGACCCTAACCCTGCTAGCACCCATCTTACTCGACCTTGCCACGTCACTACAACTTGTAAGTGAAGTATTACCTGATCTATACGATACCAGACCATCTCCTCAAGTTCCAGATTGCCGTAATGTCCGAGAACACTGCTCGCGCATTGCGTGGCGAGCTCTACTACGCTTTCACCCCAGAACTCATCAAAGCCCGTCGGCGTTGCGCTGTAGCTTGCACGCAGTTCAACAATGCAGGGTTCACAACGCGTAGAAAGCAAGTCGAGCTTTGGAAAGCGTAAGTGACAGCTCACAGAAGGCAATGGTCACGCTACCTGACCGAAAGCAATATTGATCACCATCTTCCATCCGACAGCATCATAGCAGACTCCTCTCCACTGCCTCCCCCAGCCGCCACAGAAGAAGCAGACGAGGCGCTCTTTGCAAACGATGCCTGGGTCGAAGCACCAATCCATATCGACTACGGCTCCAATGTCCGCGTTGGCGAAGGCGTGTTCATCAACTTCAACTGCACCATCATCGACACCTGCCTTGTATCGATAGGCGCTCGGACGTTGATTGCTCCAAACGTATCGATCTACAGTGGCACGCACCCGCTCGACCCGGATGTACGGAATGGCACGAATGGACCCGAGTCGGGCAAGGAAGTATGGATTGAGGAGGATTGCTGGATTGGTGGCAAACGTGGTCATCTTGCCTGGTGTGAGGATTGGGAAGGGTTCAACTGTGGGAGCCGGGAGTGTTGTCACGAAGGTGAGTTCCTTCCAGGAGGTGGATGGAGCATGCCTTTGACTGACTAACGACTCGAACAGGACGTGCCGCCATACAAAGTCGTCGCCGGCAATCCAGCTAGAATCATCAAAGACGCACCGCGCAACACGGATGCTGCTCGGACTAGTGGCGCCCTCGCTGCTCTTGAAAGAGACCAGGCAGCGAACGTGTAGCGATCGAGGGGCACAGACTGCGTCCCATTCCTCCTCAGCACATCCACCATGTCAGAGCTCACCTATCAGAGGGTCTCGATCTGAGTATCTGTGGAGGACGGGGTCCCTGTTGAAGCACGAGTAGTACGCAAACACAAGATGCCGATCATGACGTCCCAATCATAGACCTGAGAAGATGTCATGCAGTCCGTCTCGCAGAACGAACAATCTTATCAAGCCACACCGTCTGCAAGTCTCCCAGTCTAGTAGCCACCCGCTCGCAATTCCAATAACGCCTGTAAAGTGCCCACAATGATGAACCCCACATGCCAGCAATTTAATGATCCAGCAGGCGAAAGGCGAGTTGAGTTCTTCCACGCATACCCAAACCTCGGATTCCACCGGCCGCTAAGCGGAAGTGAGGTCTCGCGTTGCCTGGGAGCGTGAAGAGAAACGGCCTCCGGAAAGTCTGTGCAGAACTGCACCAGGGTCTCAGGGTTTACGTTTGCGCGCATCGCGTTAAGCCGCGAACGATGGCGTACCATGCAAACGAGTCTTAGAGTTGTATCTGATGAGAGGTAGCAGTCATGCTGCGTAATCGAGTCTCACAAGCTGTAATCGCGAGTAATCAACACCATGCAGAAGCAGACGACATCGCCATTCCTAGCAGCAAGGCCAAGCAGTCCAAATCACGCCGGGTTGCCCGGCTTCCCTTTCACGCGCATTAACCGTAATGACGATTACGATACAGCACTCCACCTCTTCCCCCTTCTTCCCCCTTTTACAGACCCTAAAACGGCGAGATTAAATGTGACACGTTCTTTTTTCGCGTGACGACACGCTAGCTCAGGGTCTCCTTCCGCCGCGAGCAATCATACATCTTGAACGACTTTTGCCTTTCGTTGTTGAAGAAAACTGTTTCAAAGCACGATTGTCAGTCGATGAAGTCTTCTTGGGACTGCATTCCTTGGAACACTTTGACTTTTTGTACGACTGACTACTGACTACCTTATCCCCCATCGATCCAGAGAGCCGAACTCGTTATTACAAGAAGAAGGAAGACGAACGAAGTAAGGAGCAAAGGAAAGAATGACAGGGCAAGATCGAACAGATTAACGAAAAAGCGAAGCTGAGTATGTATATGCGTCTTGCTCTCTCGCCATGTAGACGCCAAATTGCCCATCGCTAATGCGTTCCCAGAAATAAAGATGCCCGGACTCCAGTATCATACAAAGAACCCATGACAGTACGAGAAAAAAGAGAAAAAAAAGGAAGCGAGAACAAAGATGAAAGTGTGTCGTTGGTCGTCGTGATGCACTGCAGCGTGATCTAGAAGATCATGCTCTTCACAGCATCACGGCTGCGGTGCCCGGTGCGAGGGGAAAGAGGAGGAGTGCCAGCCCTGTTGGCGACTGGAGCGCTGCCAGGACATATGCTGATTGCCTGTTGGCTTGACTGGCAAGAGGCTTGCGCTGGCTAGGCGACTTTGACGGCCATGAAGCAAGTGGACCGCCATCCTGGCGCGGCGTGCCAGGAGGCTTGGTGAAGTCTCTGACCTCAGTGCCACCAGCGACGGCACCTTCGAGCAAGGGCTTCTCGATAGCTTCGCGCTCAAGGGCAGCTTCCTTCGCACCCTCTGATCGCTCGTGAGCGAAGACAAGGTCGGTCCAGCACTTCTTGCGGTTGCCAGGATCGGCTTTTCCGACGACCTGTGCGAGTTGTTCCATCCATTCCTCCTTGGCTGCCTTGGAGTCGGCGTAGAAGTCAATGGTTTCTCCATTGGCGAAACGGATGCGGAAGCCCTCCTCGACATATTGATACCCATCATCCTCCTCCGCGAAGGCACTCTTACGGCGGTTGCCTCCGTTTGACTTTGCAGGCGATGATGGGCCAACAGTGTCAGCGAGTAGGGTGCGGCGGTCATCCACAAGGCGGACCGCTTTGCTGAGGTTGATGACTGCACGCTTTTGGTTGGTGTGTTCATGGTAAGCAGTCAAACGAGGCCCTTGGAGGCGGAAGTAACGACGACGCCAGTGCTACGATATTGTTAGCAGATGATCATTGACTCTCAATCTCGGAGCTTTGCCGACTTACCTGACAGTCACCACCTTGTTGACTCAGGGCACCCTCGTGGCTGACCTCTGTGATCTCATGCGCGCGGTTCATCTCGCGAATTGCAGAGCCCATGCTCTTCGGCATCTCCTCATCGGTAGCACCGTTGGGTTTCGGAACATACAACAACTGCAGCTCGAGAGCTCCAATGATGTATGGAGGCTTCCTAACAGGACCAGCGTGGGCACCACGCTTACTGCGTACGCTGTTGACAACCATAGAGTTCTTCTCAAGGGCCCATTCGTTGTAGCAAGGCACGTCCACGGTCAGGGGACGACCGAAGCAACGTGGCTCGTGGGAGGATAGGTTGACGTAGGACCTGGCGAAAGATCCATCTGCAGCGTTGACAAGGTCATGCATGAGGTCCCATGCTGAAGGGTGCAAAGCGGCCCGTTTGCGTTGGGCCTCCTGGTCCTGGCGACGCTTCTCTGCTTCTTGAGCCTCGCGCTCCTGACGCTCACGCTCAGCACGCTTCTTGGGGCTGGAGAGGAGTCTCGATATGCTGGACTGCTTCTGGTGCTTCGATGGCGACACTGGAGCAGCGGAAGGAGGTGCCGGGGGAGCACTCTTTGGAGGCAGCTTTGTGTTCAGAGTGAGCTGGAATTCGAGATCGTCGTGGACGACCAGCTCAAACTCTTGACCAATAGGTGCGCTCTTCCCGAGCTCGAGCGGAGCTGTGGTGACACAATGTAATCCGTTGTCAAGCGTGAGCTTGAAGTAGACGCGATCGTTGCGAGGTAGAGGTAGGTCCAGACTCTTTACGCCAACAACCTTCACAAACAAGCGACCTCTTTCGGCGCCCTCGGGGCCGTCATCTGCTGATTGATCTTCAGAGACGACACCCAGGGCGCTCTCCTGGCCGGGGAGTGGCGGCGCCGCTTCAAGCTTTGGTCGGGTGAGGCTTGAGTTACGTTTGCTCTTTCGCCTCTGCTTGCCAGTCCAAGGCTCGGTCTTGATGTATTGCTCGGCGCTAGGCTTCCGGGGGCTGCTCTTTGCACTTCTCAGTGACGGGCGCGGTGCCATCGAATCAGAAGCAGGCGGCTCGTGGGATCTGGTAGTGCCGTTACTTGAACCAGAGAAATTGCGGTTAGAAGCGACGACGAGCTTGTCGTTCTCGCGCATGGTGTAACCCTTCTTTTGGCGGACATAACTGTTAGTTCCGGGATCTTGTATATCATAGTAAGAGGGTGAGCACACCTTCTGATTCTCAATAACACGATCAAACTCGCGGTCAAGTCCCCAGTCCTCGTACTCGACAGCTGGGATGTCGACGTTGAGCTCTACCTTGTGGCCTGCGTAACGTTTCTCGGCTTTGTTGGCAACATGCTGTTCGCCGTCAATACCAGAATCGACCTTGCTGCCTTCAGTTGATTCAAATGACGAGTCTGCGTTCTCGATCTGTGCTTGGTAGCCGTCGGGGATCGCAGGTACTGGGAAGTTGTCGGTGTCTGGCCCTTCGAACATGGCCGAGAAGTCTGCCGGAGTACCAGAGGGGCGAGCCTTCAATTTACCACCCGTCTTAATCGTGGCCTTGCGCTCTGGGATTTCCTGTCGCCGAGGCATAGGCTCGGTCTCGAGCTCTGTTCCAAGCTCAGTCTCGAAGTCTTCATCCTGTTCGTCTTGCTCAGCTTGAGCATCCTCATACTCGTCTAGATCAGTCGAGTGATGGATGACGGAGTCGGGAGTACCGGCTCGCGGCACATCTGTCTGACTGTCCACAGCTGATTGTGCAGTTGTAGACGGTTGCAGAGTGGGGACGTGCTCGACATCCAGCTTCTGTGCAAGTTCTTTTGATCTTGGCGGCGACGGTGTCATGTATTCGCCCATGCCGAGTTTGTAGTCTTCGCCAGCGCTAACATACTTCGGCAGCCCCATGAAATCCTTGTCGGAGCTTTCTGGCTTGGAAGCATCTTGGGTAGGCTGAGAGTAGTCTTTTACCGTGAGAAGCTCCATGGCTTCTTGAAGGGTCTCTTTGCCATCCTCAGCCTCCACGTCCTCTTGGTGATGCAGCATTGTGCTTTCAAGATCAGGTTCATCAAGAGAGTACATGCTTCCATCCGTCTCGTCCTCGAATGAATCGGCAGGAACATCGTGGCGAAGGACAGAATTCTCGCGATCGTAGTCAGCAAGACGAGAAGGGGATCTAGGCGTAGACATGCGAGTCTCATCCATGGTTGGGATAGCAGCAAGATCGATGCTCTCGTCCACAGGCTCTTCTTTGATCACGATCTCTGGCTCGTCCTGAACGTTGTGACGCATTGTAGCATACTGCTCCTCAATGCTCTGCTCGCGAGAGGGAATGGGCTGATCCGGGTGCATTTGCGCCAGCTCAGCATAGGAGGGTCGGAACTTGTGATGCTCGTCCACGAACTCTGATCCGTCGACATCTTCCTCGTCCTCGTCTTCAAAATCGTACTTGGTGTTTCTAACCTTTCTCAAGATAGATTCACGGCTGATGCGAGGTGCCTCACTTGTGTAGTCATCAAGATCTGCGAGGCCGGAGTGGTCATCCTCTTCCGCCTCACGGTGGGCACCATTTGTGAGGCCCTCAGAGTTGCCTTGAGACTCAGTCTGTTCTTCTTGGGCGGAATGTTTCGACGATGGACGTTCGGACTCCGTGGTGCCCTCCATCTCTTGGGCGCGCTCAACCAGAGGAGACGAGCCCGGGTGAATGGTATTCGACAAGTCTTCATCATCGCTGCTTGGACGCCTTGCAGGTGCTGGAAGGTTTCGTGCCGCGTCTGAAGCACGTTGAGCTGCAGCGGCAACCTGTGCCGACTCACGACGTTTCTTGTCACTCAAACCAGGAATTGGTGGCAGGGGTCGCGATTCTCCATCAGAAGCCACACTCTCGGATCGACCAAGCACGGGCCGTTGCTGTGATGGAGAACCAGTGTTGAAGACGTCGTCCTCATCATTCACCAAGCTGTTGTGCCCTGCGTCTGGAGACATGCGCGACCAATGCTCTGGAAGCACGACAGGAGTCTTGTCTGCATTTTCCAAGTCATCGTCGAAGCTGTCCTCTCTGTCTGGGTCAACAGAGCTGCCGCGGTCGAAGCTGAAATCTTGGTCGTAAAAGTCATCTGAATCGTAGCTGCCCTCTCGCGAGTCGGACGCTGCTGACACAGACGGCTCGGGTGTTTGTTCTTCATATTCATTGATCATAGGCGGTGATGTGTTGAAAGTCACGCTTTTGTTGTGACGGTGCAAGGCTCGAGGAGTCTGCGCGCACGCCTCACCGTCTGACCACGAGTCAGTCTCGTGGTCGTAAGCAGCACGAGAAGTGGCGCCAAACTGGCTGATGCGAGAGAGTGCGGACTTTGTTGGCGAAGGCGAACCTTCCTTCTCTGGTGACTCTGGCAGAGCAACACTTGCAGCAAGTTTAGTTGGGCTGAACTTGGCCACGCTGTTCTCGCTCTCCGTGCGCAGATGTGCTGGCCGTGGCGAGCCGCCACCGCGGATAGGGCTCTTCTCATTCCGCATGGTATCGAAACGTGTGAATGTGTTGCGAACAAACTGCTCGCTGAGAGGGCGGTTGGCGCTGGGTCGCTCGACTATGGGAACGATCTCAGGATCGTAGGCGTCTCTGTTCTCGAGCGAGAAGATTTTGCTGCTCTTTACCCGACCAGCGGACTGAAGCTTTTCGATGCTGGCGCGGCGCCTAGCGGACATGGCAGAAGTGGTAGAAGGCGACTGAGAGCGGTCGGGTGTAGCCTCCAGGCGAGTGGGCGACATGCCTGGACGTGTGGACCAGAAGTCACGAGGTGAGGCTTTTGCTGTGGTCGGCGAAGGAGAAGCATTTTCGTTGAATGGCGAAGGCTCAAGCATTTTCTGGCGAGGTTGAGGTTAGCGAGTGCTGTACTGCGGAGGCTTGCCTGTAGACTTACCCTTGTGCTCTGGTTGTAGCTGGGTGAGTTCCGTCTCGTCGAGCCGGAGCTGATTTCTGCCAATGGCCGTGACATGGCGGCCTGCTTGTCGGGCGAGGCGGTGGACGCCGGTTTGCTAATGCGCAACGGCTGCACCTGGCGCACCATCTTGTCAGTATTGCAGGCGGTGCGGCGGTGGTGTCTGTCGAGAGCAGGATGTCTCGTGACTGGAGGTTCATACCGTGGTGTCCATGGTGTTGCGCCGTCAGACGGGCGCGGGTTTGTTGTGGAATGCGCGCTTGGCCGTGCGTAGCTAGCAGGGGCGCGGTGAAGGTGGAATGATGTGCGAAGCGAGTGACTGTGATTATCGCATAGTCTGCGAGCACTGAGCGATAGAGGGCGGTGCGACACGATGTGCACCGGTATTGTGTGGTCAAATTTGGAGGCGATGTTGGAGATGAATGGCGGTGGTGGTTGGCACTGGGACGGGTTAGGTGTTGATTCACTACTCGGCCCCAAGCGGGACCACAACAAAACGTCTGCCCCAGCAGGCGAGGCGGCAAGTGCGGCCATAGCTTTGGCCGTTGCCAGGCAACCAAAAACAGCGGGGATGCTCACGAGCCAATATTTGCCTTTCCTTGCGAAAAGCCACGGCTTAGGATGCTATCTACTGCTTAGCACCCAACCAATGCCTGTGATCCCGTGAGAATTGCGATGTGTGGAATCCGGTGTACGAATCGCAATACCTGTTATCCACAGCCATATACTTTCCAACCCCACTCGACCACGGCCTGTGTGAAAGGTTGAAAGTCGTGCATGTTCCGCATTCGCAGACGAAAATAACTCAGTGGATACATGGACGATGGTAGATCTGATCTCGCATGGGCATTGTTGTACCATTTGCATCTTGCATGAGTAGACGGATGTTGGTATGACACGAGCCAAAACCATGGACATTGACTACTGCTCTCCGCAAACCTCACCCTCATAAGCAGATCAATTAATCGTTCATCACGCGACATGGTAATGCCAGCGGCACCCGAACCATCTCGGACTGCATGGCCAGAAGCACGTTCTCCGGTGTGAGCTCCGCAATGACATCTCGATCTGTTGTTGACGGATAGCAACGAGGTAGCAAGTAGAGCACCCTAAAACTAGCTACCCTGCTGCCCTGCTTTGGCCAGGCTAAGCAACAGTGGAACAACTCGATCGGGCCTTTGAGCATGCCCGCCGTTCGGCTATCTGTGGTACACGCTAAAATCGCATCATTTGGCTTTCCATCTTGAAACGACATCTCGTCATGTTTTGTGTCGTTCGTTCCCGTCCGCCTGGCCGTAGCTTATTCCTTAGTCAGCGGGCCGCGCGGACTCTTTCCCAATTGGGACACGCATGGGAGAAAGTTCACGTCGAGGAACATCGAGATGGACATGTGAAAGCACGTAAACGCTCTAACAACACTACAACACATTCGCTGCAACATGCTCCGCCTCACATCAGCGGCGTGTCCATTCTGCGAAGCGCACGCGCTCTCCAGGGCACTCCTTACACCATGGCGACAAACACGAGGCGTCGCGAGCTTCACGAAGCGCCAACCTGCCCGTATGGACTTATCATCACGAGTGGCGCAAGGACCCAGGAATAATGCGCCGGATGGCAAACCAGTTAAGAAGAGCCGCAACAGTCCTTTTAATGCCATGAACACAACACAAGTACCGAGAGATCTGCAAGTAAAAGCAGCGAAACATGTCTCTGCGGCGGAGGAGAAACGAGTTATGCGCCACGTTAAAGGAGGCAAAGGAAAACCCGTCAAGCAGAAAGATCCCATGAAGGCACTTAAGATGCAAAGAGCTTTGGCGAGTGTGCCATACGAGAGACGTACAAAGACAAAGTTGGAGTTGGCGGAAAGGGACCGGTTCGAGGAGTTCGATCTCCTCGATGAGATCAAAGAATCTGTGCCTGTGCAAGCACTTTCAGGCTTGGACGATATTGCGCCAACACCTATTCAGAGACTTGCTATTCCTGCGCTGCTTGGTACGGAGGATGGAAAGAGAAGGAAGAAGTTCAAAGAGGGGCCCATTACTCCACCCAAGAAAGAGATGAAGCAGTTCTTGCTTGCCGCCGAGACAGGATCTGGAAAGACGTTGGCATATGTGCTTCCTGTCATCGATGCACTGAAACGGGCCGAAGCACTTGAAGCGCAACAAGAAGCAGAAGCCGCTGAAGCAGAGAAGCTTCAATCCAAGACAGGACAGGGCTACGAGTTGCCTTCGCCAGAGGTTGACGATCCTCACCACACGACTGGCCGTCCTCGCGTCATCATTCTCGTGCCGACGCAAGAGCTTGTCGCCCAAGTTGGTGCTCTTGTCAAGTCGCTCTCTCACACAGTCAAGTTCCGTGCTGCCATGATCAGTGCGAACTACAGCAGCACCATCATTCGCAACCGCTTGTTCTCCCCTCAAGGAATCGACATTGTCATCAGCACTCCCCATCTGCTCAACAGCATCACCGAGTCCGATCCTAACGTCCTCTCTCGCGTCACCCATTTGGTCATCGACGAAGCCGACTCTCTCCTCGACCGCTCCTTCTCCCCACTCACATCCTCAATCATTGACCGCGCCACTCCATCTCTCCAACAACTAATTCTTTGCTCCGCCACCATCCCACGCTCACTCGACACCTACCTCGCCAAACGCTACCCCTCCACCCGCCGCCTAACAACACCCAACCTGCACGCCATCCCCCGCCGCGTCCAGCTCACCGTTGTCGACATCGACAAGATCCCCTACCAAGGCAACCGCGACCTGACCTGCGCCCAAGTCATCTGGGATCTCGGCAAAGAAGCCGACAGCGACGGCCACCAATCCACCGCCGAGAAGCGCATCATCGTCTTCGTCAACGAGCGCGAGAAAGCCGAAGAGCTCGCCACCTACCTGCAAGGCAAAGGCATCAACGCCACCGCCCTCTCCCGCGACACCAGCGACCGCACTTCCACCGCCACTCTCGCCGCTTTCACCGGCACTTCACACCGCCCAGCTAAGAGACGCAAGAAAGAAGCCGCTCAGAAGACAGCCGCAGACCCTACTGCCCGCCGTCTGCGCGGCGTGAACGTTCTCGTCACGACTGACATCGCTTCTCGCGGAATCGACACGACTGCCGCCAAGACCGTCATCCTGTACACCGTCCCTCACACTTCGATCGATTTCATCCACCGTCTCGGCCGTGTTGGCCGTATGGGCAGGAGAGGTCGCGGCATCGTGCTCGTGGGCCGCGGAGATCGCAAAGACGTCGTCAGAGAAGTCAGAGATGGTATGTTCAAGGGCATGGCGCTGATCTAAGAAGAAAAGCCTTGCTTCGCGTTTTGGACGAGACAGTGTTTTACGTTGTCATGAAGGAGACGCAAATGCTGGGTTTTTGTTGGAAGATTTTATTGTAAGATACGAAAAATATTACGAGGAGCATGCTCTCCTCCTCTGGGCCATCGAGTTGGAAAAGGGTCTGTAAGGTATGTAAGATATACTTGTAAGATATTAACCAGAGCGAAAGCCGCTTGGCAAGTCTCTTCGCTTCTCACCACCCGTCATCGTGTCAATCTGTAGCCCTATGTAAAAAAAATTATTTGCATCACAGCATCATCAGACACACAACTTCACAAACTGGGCGAAATGTTATGAGACGACTACAGTCTGTGATCGAGCCCTGGTGACAAGAATTATTCCATTCCATTCTTTTTCTTCCTGTCCATCTATCCTAACAATAAAGCATTCCCAGGGTATCATTGAAATATCGTCAAACGCCTAATAATTTTCCCTTTCCAAAAGCAGGCCACTGGCGGCTTCAAACCCACGTCGACGGCGTGATTTCGTCTGGGCTCTTTTCCCAATCTCGTGTAAATTCATGTTAGCCAGAAGAGAACAATGTCGCCGCAAGACCTATCGGTCGAGTGCAAAGGCTCTTGGAAACAATCATTTTCGTGGTGCCCATGAAGTTCAGGTATGGCAAAGACTCGGTCACCGGTTTAGCATTCGCTGCTCCGATAGTCCAAGGTAGGCAGTGGCCTCAGATCTCAAGGCAAAGAGCTGCTGCGGTTATGACTGGCGTGTAATCTCTGGCTGCGGCGAGGCGGTGTCACGACAGCGTTGGGATTCGGCTCGGAGCTGTCTGCAGCAACAGCTGCAACGCGAGCAGCGACACCTAACAATCTTGAGTTCAGCAACTTGTTCTGAAGCATGAAAGCCGTTGTGATCTCAAGCACCGATCGAGGCCACACTAGCCTTGCGGCTTGCTGGTGGAACCATACTCCTCGCTCCGGGCGCCACGCTTGGTTTGCGTGCATGAGTCGGAGCTGGATCATCTTCGTTGCTTTCTCTCTGTTGACCAAAGAGGCCGCCACCTGTTGATCTCGCGGCTGGAGCGAAAAGATTGCCCGCCGACGCGATCATGCCTTTGATGCGGATACGATCGTACTTCTTGCTCAAGGGCACCATTCTTGGTGGCACTAGTGGCGCTCCGCCCCAGTTCTCGGCAAGCTTCTTCATGAACTGGTCTGTTTCTGCCTGTTCGTCGATGGGCCCGGAAGGCAAGGCGTCGTCTTCTGGATCTGGTGCATTCGCATCGAAAGCAGCCTTTTGTTGCCTTGCAGCGTTCTTGCGCTGGTACTCCATCAGTAGCTTGTCGTAGGGTGCGCTACGACCAGCCACCGCTCGCTTGGCTCCCATACTGTGGCTCTTGCAGGTCAAGCTTCTGGCGCATTGTCCGCCCATGGGAAGCTCGACACCGCACTGTCTTTCCACGTCGACGGGTGCCTTTGGCTTGGATGCCTTGGCTTTCGCCTCGTCCTTTTTCTTTTTCTTCTTTGTAGGCGCTCCATCGTCACCTTCGTCGGCAGCCTTGCGCTTCTTGCTTGCGGCGCCACCCTTGACAGCACTTCTCTCGCCATCTTCTTCCTCATCGCTGTCTAGGCCTCGCTCCTTCCTTGCAGCTGCGTCCCGCGCGTCCTTGGCTTCTTTCTTCTTGCGCTGCTTTTCTTGCTTCTTGTTGAGACATCTCTCGATATGCTTTGGCATCGCATGCTCTGTGACAGTCCGCTTACAGTGATTACATTTCAGCATCTTGGGTGTGTCCATCATTGGCCGACCGGTTGGGAAAGCCTTGGTTATGTCCGATGGAGGTCGCTTGACCAGCGATGGCTTCTCTTTCTTCTTTTCGGCTGCAGGGTATTAGCATGGCAGCGACATTATGTAGCCATGAAGACGAAGCGTACCAGATCCATTCTCCGAATCCCAGTTTCCCAGCTTCTTGACTACGGGCAGCGTTCCTTTGACCTCAGGCTTCAGCTTGGGAGAAGTGATGTCTTCTAGATCTTCGAAAAGGTTGCCGAGCAGCTTGCTGTCGCGTGCCTTCTGCGCAGGCGCTGGAGCTGTTGCCTTCATGTTAGCTGGGTCGCGCGTCGCGATGGGGCTAAGGAGGATGCGCACTCTTGCGACTCGTGGCGCCGTTGGGTGCCATGGTTGGTAGAGCTATGTCGAAGCGAGTATCATGGACGACGAGAGGGAATTGCGACGAGGCGAGCTCGAGTATTGCGCTGGCATGTGACAGCGGCAGTGCAAGATGATGAGCGGCGCATTGCGGAGGTCTGGGGTTGGTTGGTGTCGACATCGGATTTCAGCCTCAGGCATCACAATCAGCGAGTCTCCATCCGGCAGACAAATGTTTGTCAATGAGGCCAAGCAAGGCAATCGACCAATATTGTAAGACTGCAAGATGCTAAAAATAACGATGCACACATCATGACACTCCCGTGTACAGCATCTCGCTCGACTTCCAATAGCGAGGCGGCTTCAAAGTTTGCCCGAAGGCGCGTCGTGACCACCATCCTGACAATTCTGGCCTGTGAAGATGGATTGTCGACAGCAAGTCTTTCGAAAACTCAAGCCGATATGTGTGGGCCTGACACAGAGCACGTTGGCCTTGAATGGCGCTAAAGGCAGCATCGCAGAGTTGTCAGCAGGCTTAGAGGAGCTCGATGGAATTGTCTCTTCATTCGCCCCAGACAACGATACGCTTGACGAAAAGCTTGCCGACTACATCTTCTTCCCGTTATCACAAGTTCTCAAGCTTAGTCAGAAAGTCTCGATAAGATGTCTGGAACTCACACTGTCGATCTTGGCTGTCCTCATCACACAAGGATGGCGACAACGAATACAGCCACAGCTAGCCAACCAGATACTGATCTTATGCACACTCCTGGCTAGTGACAAACCTTCAGGGCTCGCCTCTACATTTTACCACGGTGGAATTACGAACACATGCCCTTAGATGTCTGGGTGGGACTTTCGAGGCGCTGACTGCATCCGATCAGGACAGGAAGCTGTGGCAAGGAGAATCCCACGCACCACAACTCGGACAGACACTGAGCACAATCCTGGACGCACTGGTTGAGGGTGCCAATCTCGACATCGAGAAAGCAGCTACTGCTGCTATGAGATTCCTCGTCACCTCAATTTATGATCAAGACATACTGGCAGGATTTCTACCTGGAGTGGTCTCTAAACTTACCAAAGTTTTGATTCCGCAAAACAAGCCAGAGAAGGAACCATGAGGTCTTGGTTGAGTGTCTCGAGATCCTGCGAACACTGTTGACATCAACAGTCAGTGATGAAACTGCGGCGAAGCACCACGCCACAGACGCAGCCGACGATGAATCCACAACGCTCGTCATTGATGATAAGTGGTTGGAGCAGGCAGCAACACAATTGAAGCCAGCACTCGCAAACATCTGCCGGCTGAGAGCACATGAAAGGGACGATGTGAAGCTGGCGACGGGTGACCTATGCTTTATGCTACTCAATAAATGCCGGAAGACCTTGGCCAATTGCACCAATATGGCACTCGAAACGCTCGTCATCCTGTCAGCTTCACAAATTGGCTCTGATCTGGAGGCACTAATATACATGGATCAGTCTCTGTCGGTGTCTCTTCAAGAGCTCCTGCACGAATGGCTGCAATCTCTGCCTCGTGTCATGCAATCAGCCGATGAGCAGGCCAAGTTAGAGAGGCTTGGTCGTATACATGCTGCCTACGAGACTTTACAACGTTGCAATGCTGACACTTCGATGGTCGATCGTACCATCGGAATTACCTTACGCGACGGTGTGGTCATCACGCTTCAAGCAGCCACCAGTGTGCGCGACAAGGCAGCGCCGATCACAACAATGCAGCCACTGGATGTAGAGCTTCTGGGTAAGACTGCCACAAAGAACGAGTTTGGCTCCGCACTTGTGCAATATCGTGGTCAGCAAGACGTCATGGACAGTGTGGAGTCTCTTGTGAAGTCCATTAGACGTACATCAAAGGCTTTACGTTTTACTTCTGATTTAGTAAGAGACCTGCGCAGCTCTCAGGGTGACCATCAGCTGGCAAACTTCTGGCTGTTATACATAGCCACCAGTTCTGCGTTGAAGGGCGCAAACGACATTGACGATCTACTCAACATTCAAAGCGATACTGGACCACAGGATCTTGTCGAAGAGTTGTATTCTTTGTCGATTCAGATACTCAACGAGAGCTCAGCCGACCAATCAGATCCCCGTCTCAAATTGCTTGCCTTGCGTGCGCTTGCACTCCGTGCTAAGCACGCAGGCGAAGAGTTCCGATACGAGCTTATTGACGCCCTGTACCCGGTGCTCCACACTCTCGCAACGTCAGAGCCGCAACTTCAACAAGACAGTATCATCTGTCTCAACAAGATCACAAAAGTCTGCGCATATAGCAGTACACAGCAACTCATTGTCGACAACGTCGATTATCTCACAAACGCAGTCGCACTCAAACTGAATGCTTTCGATGTCTCGCCCCAGGCGCCTCAAGTCTTGCTCATGATGGTGCAGCTGGCGGGTCCGGGCTTGCTTCCGTACCTGGAAGACACAGTCGAAAGTATCTTTGCTGCGCTAGAAGACTACCATGGTTATCCTATTCTTGTCGAACTGCTCTTCAAAGTCCTAGCCGTCATGGCAGAAGAGGGCGTCAAAGCGCCCCAGCTTGCACTGACAGATGGTGAAGGTAGGAGCGGCACCTTTACGAGCGCTCAAACCTTGCTGTCCACCAGCGTGACTGGGCTTGTCGATCTGATCAAATCCAGAAGCGAAGATCGAAATGAGCAGACTCAAGCGCGAGAGACCGACGAGACCCGAGGAAGCTTCCCGCATCGCCCTTGGAAAGAGTGGACAATGACGAGGATGAAGAGGAAACGTCGAGCTCACAGAAAGACCAAGAGGCTGCCGATGAAGTAGCGCCGCCTCCAGTCGCAAAGACCTACAACCTATTGCTCAAGATCACCACTTTGACACAGCACTACTTGCCCTCGGCCTCCCCGTCGCTACGAACCTCGCTACTCGGGCTCATCCGCACTGTTGTCCCAGCCATGGCACAGCATGAAAAACTCCTTCTTACCTCTCATCAACACCCTCTGGCCTGAGGTAACTGCCCGGTTGGAGGATGCCGAGGTCAACGTGCAGGTCATGGCGTTGGAGATCATATGTATCTTCTGTGAATACGCGAAAGATTTCATGCGTTCGCGAATGTTGCAGTTGTGGCCTTTGCTGCAACAATTGCACCAAAAGATGGCTCGGGATGGTGCGAGGTCCGCGGCATCTTCGAAGTCTCGCGGCAAACAACAAGGAGACATTGCACTGGCAGATCATGGTAATACTCTCACTCGTATGTATGGGATGCGGTAAACAAAACAGTCACGACGGCTGTCCAATTCGTCCCGCTTCCTCCTGAGAAATTCGACGAGGCTTGGACATATTGCAATCATCCATGGGCGACGGTGCGGTCAGGGAAGCACTGGTAGCACAGAATGCAGATGCCGTGGTTGGCAGATTTGAGAACGGGCCGACTGGGCAGCATGGAACAGCAGCCACACAGTGATGCTTACAGTGGGCGATGGGCTGCGATTGTGGTATGACGATGAGGCATCGCTTCCGGCTGGCTGATACTCCATTAAGCTCTGTCATTGCGACCCACTAAACGTTAGTGTACAGTACATCTGTGGCGGCGACAAAATATTTGTTTTGTAGCTAATGATACCAGCATCTCTTTGCAGAGCTTCTCCCTCACTTGTCCCGATCTACTTACCGCGGATGAGTTTACCAGTAATAGCAGCGGTAACTCTGGAAATACACACCGGTCTATACAAAGAACATGAACAAGCAATCAGTGCCCAAATTCACGTTCGAAACGACGGAATTGCCAGCCCAGCAGTCTGCAAACACCGAGCACAGCCTTCTCATCAACAATGGACGCCCGAGGCAAACTTGGAAAACCCAAGGCTCGTACAACCGGAACCTAACAATTGGACTTCAGCGACGTCCGAAATAGCCAAACAATACCTCCGAATGAACCCTGCCACGTGTGGCAAACGTGTTTGCGGGACGTTTGGGCGTGCGCCGGATCTTGTTTGCACCGTGCATATCGCCGCAGCCGAGGCAAACAAGTACTTCACCTCGAGCAGCAGCGCCCGATTCTTAGCAGTGGCACAGAAGATAAAAGGCTGAGGAGTTGTCGCGGTGTTGCTGGCATCTGCTCACAAGAATTGCACACTCCTGAGTTACTCCCGCTTGCTGTCTCACTCAAGCCTGCCTTTCAGCATCTTGCCCTCCCGCTGTTCCCCAAGAACCAACACCACACATACCATAGCAGTTGCTCGAAGCCTGCCACCGATCGAGCACCATTAGACTACTCGCTGCACCCAATCTCCAACCAACGTACAGCTACAATAGACCAGTCAACCAGAATGTGCTTCCACAAGTACACCCACTACTTGCAATGCACCACCCACGTGCCATTGCACACCCACGTCTGCCCAAGAACGTCACCGACGACATCTCCCGCGTCATCTTCTGCGAGAACTACCGCGCCATTCGCGTCAATGCCAACGAACTCTGCCCGTTCTGCTCGCCGGCGGACAAAGCTAAGCCTGCACCTCGCGGCCGTGTAGTCGGTGCCAGTCAGGAAGCGTATCCGAGCCCGGCACGTACTGTGACGCCGCAGTCGGGGTCGAGTTAGTGGTCGTGTGTATGTACCTCGAAAAGGCTCTCAGAGCCAGCTTTTGGCGCGCCAATGCAATTGTGCTGACCTCGCCTTGGAACGACAGACTGCTTCGTGCAAGACGGCCGAGGGCGCGGACTTCGGAGCTCGACGGGTTCCCTAGGCCCATATTGACCAGCCATTTACCCGTGTGGATTTGCCGTCACTGCAGAATCGCGATCGCTTCCTACGCAATCTCACAGCAATTTCCATCAGGCCAGTGGAGGCAAACCTTCTCTGAACGGCAGCTGCTCCCGCCTTTCAACAACACAGTCTAAAGTCGCGCCTCTGGGATAGGGCCCGTTAGATGGCTCCTGCGGACAAAGGCTTCCTATGACGGCAGGCGAATTGCCCTCGCTCCTTGCCATATCGACTTTCTATCAGTTGAAGGCGCCACGCTCGACCACCACAAAGTCTATGCTCGTATGGGTTGAACCGGGCGGCGTGAAGTTGATCCGCATCTACTGCGCTAAGTTTGTCGCTGGCAACAACGCGGTACTGCATCGACTTGGTCTCGAGAGACTAGCTGTAGATCGCGACCTGTATGGAAGACGCCGTGGTGAGGGCAGGACAGTGGTGATCGCAATTCAGCTTGGGTGGTATTTGCACGAGCCTACTTACTACATGGAATCGGTCCTTATGAAGAATGTCATCGTTCGCATTGGGAACTTTGAATTATCTAGTTACGGTAGCACGATGCATCCAACGATCAAGCTGGGCGATGTCGCCACGGCGTGGTTCGGAGCCTTGAAGGATTTGTCGAAGGAGAGATGAATAGGGCGAGTCGGTGGTCGTAGCAAGAATCTATCAAACCTTTCTTTTCCTCGAGCTTTTTTCATCTCAGTGCAAATTCCACTCTGCGTATCTTGGCCTACTCCACTCGTATAATCGCCACCTTTTGTCTGGAAATCTTGCGATAATTATGGATGCCAACATTCTTTTGGATGATGATTTTATCTACGTTGTTCGACCTGGACAGGCTGGCAACCATACGTCGACATTTCACGACGTGAAGAACACCACATAGAACCCGATCCAGCTTGCCACCACGCCGATCGCGGAGTATGAGCTGATGAACATAAGCGGAAGGAACTCGTAACGTGCGCCAAACAGGAGCTGGTGGCCGAGGGAGCAATAGGCGATCAGTGGGACGGCGGCGATGGCGATGTAGAGGAGAGAGAAGCGGTCGAAGAGGAAGTAGCGAGGGTTGGGAGAGCTGTGGATTTGAGAACATTGTTAGCGAGGGCAGCTCATAGTAGACATTGACGGCAACGCAGATGAAATTGCGCTGTGATGAATGGTTACTTACGCTGGCGCCAAGCGGTCGAAGGACATCAAGAACGCGATCAGCCAGAGGATCGTGTATGCGACTTTGACGGGGAACTCGGAGACGGTGAAGAGGAGTGGAAACAGGCTGACGTGGCCTGCGACGGCGAGTGGGCGGAATGCTCCTAGATGACGGCGGTCGTTGAGTGCGATGAGGCTGAAAGGGATTATGACAAGCAGGATGGCTTTCTCATGGACGTGCCAGCCGAAGAGGAAGGAGGCGTAGGCGCAGAGAGTGGTAGTTGCGACGAAGTTGGACCACGTTGGGGAGGAAGAGCTTGATCAGTGCGGGCTGGATATGGAGGTCAGCGTCTCGAGGATGTGTAAGGAACACTCAGAAGAGGCTTACGATCTGAGCGGCGAGAGTCAAGATGAATGTCATGCGCGGCGTGATGTTTGGTAGGACAGCGAAAGCAGTGTCTCCGACAAGGCCCGCGGGTGACGCTCTGGACTGCCGACGAGTCGATTGGTAGTTTGAGGTAGGGCGCGGCTGAAGGGGAATGGTCAGAAGCAATTTTTGTGCACGAATTATGGCAGGGACTTACCATAGATCAGAACACGATCAGTAAAGGAGTACATGGCCCAGACATTGGGCGCCCAGTAAGCGTGGCAAAGACCTCGCGAGAATGGGAACAGTCTCTCCAGAACCTGTGGAATCTGTTCGTAGTAGACGAAGGGTCCGAACGCAAGAGCTGCGACGATGCCGATACTCAGGCCAAGCTTTATGCAGTTGAAAATTTGAATGTCAAAGATCGAACGAGGTCCGATACAGTAGGCTCGCAGCAGGTAGACAAAGTACGCCGGTGCCAGGTAAAGGTAGATGTGCTTGAAGCAGAGCAGAGCGGCGAAGACAATACCACTAGCCAAGAGACCAGATTTCTGTCTTGCAAGGACGATCGAGAGGATCAGAATACCATAGAGGAAGCCGTTGTACTGGAAGTGAATGTGGTCGATGATGAGAAGGCCAGGAGAGAGCAAGATCGAGAGCGCCGCAGCGTGAGACTGCTTCTTCGATCCGATCGGTGAGGACTTGACATATCTGTATGACATTAGCTTCGCATAATCAGCGCACTTATAGGAGCATACGTACAGATGCAGAGCATACACCAAGACCAGCTCGGTGATCAAGACTGTTGCACGCTGGTAGTGGACGGTCTGCCAGCTGTCGTAGCCCAGATTGGCGACCTTGAGCATGGCAGCATCGGCATAGTGGGCCGCTTGAGACAAAGTCCATTCGAAGTAGGCGAAGAAGGGCGGGTAGTCGAGTGTCCATTCCGAGGTTTTCTAGGGGTCATGAGCAAAAGCGTCCGATGGTTGTGTCGAGAAATTTGAGCATACCTCGTAGTACCACTCCTTCAATGGTAGCGAGTTTGTGAGCGCAAGCCAGTTCCTGTGCACCTCAAAGTCGGTCGATTTGCTATATGCGTGTTAGCTGGTTTACGCTGAGCGATTGGGGTTCGCTGAGTGCTTACTATGACGGCCATAGGAGCACCTTGAGAGCGGTGGCCACCGCAGCGCACTGCGAGATTGTTGGATATTGCTCAGACATTATGGCTTCATTGCTCTGCGCATGCAGATGTCAATGTCAACAGGCCTTCACGTGCACCGGATGGCTCAATGATAGTTTAAATCGGCTATACGTGTCCCGTGACTTCGCGTTTGGAGGTGATCGCCGCCGGCTTGCGGGCCGATGGTTTGAGAGTTTTAGGCGACGAAGTCAATTTCAACGTGAGGTCTAGCGTTGACGGCATCTATCATCTCCTCCAGCAGTTTTTTTCAAACGTCAAGTACACAGTTATGACAGAATTGGGCCTTGTTATGGTTCTGAGGATGGTTCTGTCTACTGACTATGTTCGTGGGACCTGGATGATCTGTTCGCCGATCCATCTGTACGCGTAACACCTCCTTTCTCCAGCACTTGAAGCATGTCTGCGGGTGACGCTAGCCTCTGCTACAGTCTGTGCCGTCCATGATGGCATCTCTCGAGGTACCCTGTGTTTCTCATAGTCACAGTCGATGCTCTGCGTCTCTCCTTTACAATTCATACCACTGACACCTCCGTTTGTGGAACGGCAATGCCAACTTCTTCCTCCCATTAAACTCTCTTTCATATCATCGTCGACATGTTGTCTCCTTTCGCTCGACGTTGGGTCTTTCTTTGTGTTGTTATCTTCACTTCATTGTCATTGTATATTCGCTTCAATTTCACGCCAGAATCTGACATAGACCGCTTGACACGACCTCGCTTCTTGAGACGAGCTTTCAGCTGGAAGGACTTACCGATCCGGCACCCAGTCACCGAATTTACCCAATTGCCCAATGGACCCGTTGCCGACATACCAAAGGTGCAACATGTTTTCGAGCAAGAGTCGGAAGAAGACAAGGCTGAGAGAGAACTTCGTTTGGCTGCGGTGAAGAAGGCCTTTGCCTTTTCCTGGGAGGGCTATAAAGAACATGCATGGATGCAGGACGAAGTTGCGCCGTTGTCGGGCGAGCATAAGAATGGCTTCGGAGGTTGGGGTGCTACGCTGGTAGACTCCTTGGACACACTCTGGATCATGGGCATGAAGACGGAGTTTGAGCTGGCTGTCAACGAGCTGAAGCGAGTAACTTCACCACCATGTCTCTGACCAAGGTCAATGTCTTTGAAACCACTATCCGTTATCTGGGAGGACTGCTCAGTGCATATGATCTATCTGGACAGAAGTATCAAGTCTTGCTGGACAAGGCTGAAGAGCTTGGTGAGATGTTGTACGGGGCGTTTGATACGCCCAACAGGATGCCAATCACCCGCTGGAACTGGAGAAAGGGTGCACTAGGCGAGGACCAAGAGGCTGAGAAACGCTGTCTAGTCGCGGAGGTTGGATCGCTCAGCATGGAGTTTACTCGCTTATCCCAGCTCACTGGAGATCCGAAATGGTATGATGCCATCGCCAGAATCACGGACGCTTTCGAACAAAGCCAAAGTAGGACCAAGGTGCCCGGCTTGTGGCCCATCTACATCGATACTTCGAGCAAAGACTTCGGCTTCGACAGCACGTTCACACTCGGCGGCATGGCTGACTCAGTATACGAATACCTGCCCAAACAACACTTGATGTTGGGCGGCAGGACAGACCAGTATCGGAAAATGTACGACGCCGCCCTGGCGAAAGCGAAAGAGGTGTTGTTCTTCCGTGTGCTCAACCCCGAGAACAAAGAAATTATTGTCCCAGGCACAATGCGATTCCGCAACAAGAAGAGGCACGACCGCGTAGCCCAGGGCCAGCACCTTACTTGTTTTGCTGGCGGAATGGTCGCCCTCGCCTCTCGTATCTTCTCGCAGCCCGAGGAGCTCGAGACCGCGAAAAAGCTTGTTGAAGGCTGCCTCTGGTCATATGAAAGTATGCCTTCGGGTATTGGCGCAGAGATCTTCACACCCGCCACATGTCTGCCTGTCAACACTTCTGTTGGCGCCGAAGTTGATGACTGTCTTTGGAGCGAGGAGCGCTGGCACAAAGCCATCCTTTCTCATTCCAACTCGCTGGGTGATGTGAAGAGTCTTGCCGAGCGTGCTCAGATCGTGATCGACTCCGCGCAAGCTCGCGCCAGGGTTTGTTGATGTGCAGGATCCGCGCTACCTCCTGCGCCCTGAAGCGATCGAGTCTGTCTTTGTGCTGTACCGCATCACCGGCGACAAAACGTTGCAGGATCGCGCGTGGAAGATGTTCAGCTCTATTGACGCCGCGGCGAAGACGGATATTGCGTACGCGGGTGTGGTGGATGTGACGGCGGAGCGACCGAAGTTGATTGACAGCATGGAGAGCTTCTGGACGGCGGAGACGTTGAAGTACTTTTACTTGATCTTTGCGGAGCCGGATCTTGTAAGCTTGGATGAGTTTGTGTTGTAAGTTTCTGCAGTAGGTGGCGAGTTGTTTGGGCGGAGCTGACGTGTTTGTAGCAATACTGAGGCGCATCCTTTGCTCAGGCCGAAGCACTGAGTATTCGAGGTCGCAAGACGTTGAAGCTGATCTGCTAATTGTAAAAGCACCGAACGTTCATCAAGGTTACGAGATGCTGAAGATGGTGTGGCAATATCCTAAGGCTCTCTGGACGCTCTGGAGGCAGCGCTACGTCTGGCAGCGCAATCTACGAGGTGGACATAATGCCTGATGCTACAGAACAATGACCGCTGGAACATGTCTTTGGAAGAAGGCGAAGATACAGCACAGAAGAAGAAAGTATTTGGACGTCTACACAATGCCTTCACGATACGCGCAACCCTCTCGTTGTTCTCAAGTCCACCCGGCGAATTCGCCACTCGACGGGCTGTTTGCCTTCTGATATGATGGCCTCCAGGTCCCAGCCGCTAGGCTGAGCCACTGATGGCCTACACCAAATGTTAGCGAAAAGGGGGAGAGTTTGGACGCACCTTTGTGGCCCTGGAGGATCGAGACGCAGCACAACGGATCTCACCAGCGGCGCCGTAGCATATCAACTTGAGTGGACGCCTAAACCTCCGCCGGAGCTACGAAGTCATGACGCGCAGCGCGAATGATACGTGCTTGAGACTCCAGCGACCACAGTTTGCGCACCACCGATTGCTCGAATCGAGTTGTGACCTGCGCATGTCGAGTCGTGGGAGAAGGTGGAAGTGGAAAAGAAGGCGGCTTTATGGCAAGCGATGTGGCCCGAGCGCCGCCTGGCAGGACAGCGAGGCTGGTGACGAACTGCCTGACTGCGTAACATCCTTTCACTTGACAATAGCAATCACCAACCACCGGCTTCAACGAGAGAAACGCATGGAAGATCATGCCGCGGATTCGTGCCCTGATTGGCTGCCTGGCGCTGGCAGTGATTGAGCGCATGTGGAGGAGGCAAAGGGCAATGGCTGATCGCCCAGCTTCATTCACTTCACTTCCACGTCTTACGCTCTCCCAGCCACCACGCCTATCTTCGCGTACACATGATGCTACAGCAATTGCTAGGCTACCACAGTCAGCCATTCGCACTCACTGGTCTTGAGCCTCGATTGCTTGTGAAAATACCGCCTCCACGAGCCCCGTGATATCAAATCCCAGGGTCGCACAGCAGTCACTTAAGTTGTACTTGTTGCTTTCACTGATAGTCAATTGAAGCCTTGAGCAAGTTTATCGCTGCAAAAGACGTCAACGGGTCACGAGCTCGTCGTCAGTCTCGCTCGCCCACCGCCCTCGCCCCAACATAAGAACCGCAGCCTCCCACACCACTCGACCTGCCACACCGACCCTCATCCAACACCAACATACTCAATATCCCCAAATCCACGCCCACTATGGCCGAAGTTGGCCGTCGCCGTCACGCCGAGCACCAAGCTCGCCCTCCCCCACCGCTCTCGCGCCATTCGCAATGTCGCCGTCACTGAGCCGGAGCTCAGCAAGGCATGTGCATCGATAACATTCCTCTCGGCTGCCTCACTAACGATATAGCAGCACCAGAAGCCGCCGGGCTACGAAGAGTCTCCGGGCTACACCTTCAAGGCTGAGCTCCCCTTCGGTCTGAGCAAGAAGCGCAAGGACACCGACGAGCTCCCTGGCTACGCCCCGAGCAAGAAGCGCGCCACGAGCGAGAAGCTTGACATCACCAAGAACAAGAAGCGCGCCACGGGCGAGAAGCTGAAGGTCACCAAGATCGAGAAGCGCACTCCAGCCAAGAAGCGTGTTGCGACCAAGAAGCGCGTCCCAGCCATCAAGCCGTGGATCAAGGCCGCCAAGGTATGTCTCAAGTGTGTCAAATGATAGTATCAAGAGCGATACTGACAGTCTGATCCAGGACTTCCCGCCGCAAGGCATCCCCAAGCCCAGTCCCCTCATCTGTCGCGCCTTCGAGCTCTACGACGAGAAAGAGGCGAAGCTCCTCCAGGATGAGGCGACCGCGTGGGAGTTCGCGGAGCTGCACATCCTCAAGAATGTGCACATCAACAAGGCCAAGCTGCTGCACTCCACCTTCCAGACCAACATCAAGAAGGAAGTCTTGGGTAGCCTCAGAGCCGAGGGCTACAAGTTCACCTACCAGGGTTGAGAAGGTAGCAGCACTCTACCCTCAGTGAAGGCGAGCTTGAAGGCGAGCTTGCGGATGCTCTGGAGGGAGAGAAATTGCTGTGAGATGTTGTTCTACTACCAACGATTGTGGCTTTCGCCACCCAAATGAATGCGAATCAACGTTTAAAACCTCTTGTTCCACATCTGCTCGTGAAATCAGTCCGATTTTGCCTGATACGTAGCCTGAAGACCATTCCGCCGGTCCCTTCGTCGGAGGTTAGCGATATCCTCTCTCAATGGGCTTGATATCGAATTTTGCTCTACACCTGTCGATACAAGCATGATTGTCCCGAAGGATGTAGCCTATGCTGCCTGTGCCTTCGACTTCGATAGAGGTAAGCTATACCATCTCTCAATGGGCCCACCATCGAATTTAGTTCCAAGCCCGTTGATATGAGCATAGTAGTCCCGGAGAATGAGGCTTGAAGGGTTGTGCCTTCGACATACTTCGACATGAGTCAATGGTACCATCTCTCTGGACCTACCATCGAAATTAGTTCCACGCCTGTTGATACGAGCATAGTAGTTAAAGCAGGGCTCTAAAATGGTTCATACTGTCTCAATGGGCTCCGTATTGAATACCATTTCTACACCGGCCGAAAGAGGCGTAGCAGGCTCTGTGAGACCCAAGAAAGCATAGTATTGTCTCAGTGGGCTCTTGGTTGAATTTGAGCTCTACATCTGCTGATATGAGCATAATAACACCTACAAAGTTGATGAATGTAGGATACTATCTCAATGGACGCTTGGTTAAATTTGAGCTCTGCATCTGTCGATACGAGCATAATTACACCTACAAAAGTGATGAATGTAGGATGCATTCTCAGTGGACGCTTTGTTGAATTTGAGCTCTACATCCGCTGATATGAGCATAATAACACCTACAAAGTTGATGAATGTAGGATACTATCTCAATGGACGCTTGGTTAAATTTGAGCTCTGCATCTGTCGATACGAGCATAATTACACCTACAAAAGTGATGAATGTAGGATGCATTCTCAGTGGACGCTTTGTTGAATTTGAGCTCTACATCCGCTGATATGAGCATAATAACACCTACAAAGTTGATGAATGTAGGATACATTCTCAAGGGACGCTTGATCAAATTTGAGCTCTGTATCTGCTAATATGAGCATAATTACACCTATGAAGCTGATGGATGTGGGATGCTGTCTCAATGGGCTCCTGATTGCATTTGAGCTCTCTATCCGCTTATATGAGCATAATGACACCTACGAAAGTGATGAATACGGGGTACTATCTCAATGGGCTCACCATCGAACTCTACTTCTATTTCAGTCGAAAGAAGCTTAGTGGGCCCTGTCAGATTAGAGAAGGTGTAGCATCATCTCAATGGGCTCTTCGTTGGAATCCAGACCTAAAATCGATAGTACGTGCATAGCAGTTATCATCAGGCCGAGGAGTGCATGACACTGCCTCAGTGGGCTCCCTATCGAGTTCATATTCTACATCTGTTAACATTAGCATAATAATACCTACGAAATTGAGGAATGCAAGATACGATCTCAATGGCCTCCTTATCAGATGGCAGTCTCAAGTCCTATAGTATATGCATGGAATGTTTCATAAGGCCGAGGAGTGCAGAAAATCATCTTAGTGGGCTCCCTGTGGAGTTCGTATCCTACATCTATTAATATGAGCATCATAATACCCACGAAATTAAGGGAGGCAAAATACCATCTTAACGGCATCCTTATGAAATTATCGTCTTATGCCCTATGGTACATACATAGAAGTTGTCAAGAGATCGAAGAGTACAGAACATCATCTTAGTGGGCTCCCTATCGAGTTCGTGTTCTACATCTGTCGATATGAGTATATTAATACCTACGAAACGAAGGAATGCAGAATACTATCTCAATGGTCTGCTGGATCAACTGCAGTTTCATATCCTATAGTATATGCATAGCATTTATCATAAGGCCGAGGAGTGCAGCATTTCATCTTACTGGGCCTTATATGAAGTTCGTCTTCTACATTCGTTGATATGAGCATAACGCAATCAAGTCAACAGTCGGGTTTGTTATTGGTTTCGAGCAAAACTCAAACTAAGCTTAGCAATGGTACGCATGCCTAATAAGAAACCCAAATCTGTTCGTATCTATTGAGAAAATCGCTGCTCTTTGAGCCTTTTGGCTGTTCGGGTGTGCCATAAAAGGTCACGTAACATTGCTTCAGCATGGTCATTAGAGGATAATAGGACGTAACAGCACTCCATTTGCTTGCTTAACGATATATCGACGAATTGACGGTTGAAGCTCGCCTTTGAAGGCACTTTACAGGTCATGGACTATGCTCTCGTCGATGAGCGAGTTTATAAGCCAGCTTTTGAGACATTCTTTATGTGACACTCTCTCTGCTTTGAGCTTTTCTCAATTGCACGTTGCAAGACTGCATCTTGGCATACTGGGTCTATCGCCATCGCTCATAGCAGGTCTCAATACCAACTGCGCGTCCGGCATCATTCTGCCCATCGGTCGACAAAAAAGGGGTGGAACTCGATACGCCTCCTGACTTTTCGTACTTGTTCGTCCAGAGCTCCTCGACACGCAAAGGCCAGTTTTGATCCACCTGGGCTTCCAGGCTGCCTGGAGATAAGCCTTGCGTTTACTTGCATGTAGCAGAATGGCCTTAACGTACGCGCCAGACTCGTCGATCTTATTGTAGTACTTGTCCATGGTGTATCACCCAGTAGCGATACACTCTACTAATGGCCCGTCGCTACGGTGTTTGTGCAACTGCCTCTCGAAGTGATCAACGAGGAAGTCCATCGACTCTTGCAGCTGGTCAAGCGTCACGCTGTCGCCCTCGCAGCGCTTGTTCTGCTTTTTGGATGGCTGAAGGAAATGTTCTGTATCACGAAGCAATCGCCACTCAGCTTGGAATGGCTCACAAGCGCCGAGCTGCGGGTTATCGTGGACAAAGCTGGACATCTCGAACTGCGAGGTAATGGCACTAGCAATGGTGTACCACCAGCCGTTCCAGCGTGTGAAGTTGGCTGAGTGAACAGTGCATCCTTTGCAAAGCTTCTTAAATGCTGTATTCAACGTTGAACTACGATCCAAAAGCTACACAGAAGGTGGTTAGTTTTCGCAGCAGAAACTCTTCGTCGTTGTCACGATTTGAACGCTGAGATTGTCGCTCGGCTTCTTCAATAGCATAATAGTCTTCGGCAAAAAGAAACGCCTGTACAGCAAGATTAATAATACGACTAAGGCAGCGAAGACGGTGGTCTACTGGGTTCCACCCCGGGACAGCCTCAGCAACAGCCCTACAGAGGGTGTCATTGGCTCCGTGATTGTCGCCGGTTATGAATTTTAGCCTGACTCTGAAGCCATATCACTCTATTGTCTGAATCACATGCTTGGCGACCTCCTCGCCACTGTGGCCGGCCTCCAGCTCCGCAACACGACCATGAATCATGGTGAACACGGTGCTTTCGAACCATTACATCGACAGCGTATCCGTGTTTCACAATCGGAACCAAACGGCGCCTATCAGAGCTTGACCGTTGTCATTGTAAAGTTGCGGAGTGGAGGAAACCAAGAGGATGCGATAGGATGCACGTGGATGCATGTGAATGCATTGAAATGCGGACTTGATTAGGCTGGGACCACGAGTCGGAGTGCTACCCTAGCCCTCTGCCTCTTCGAAATTCGTTCCTCACATTAGATCTTACATCTCACAGACTTATAGGAAATGCTTAGCAGCTCGCGACCTCTCTCTCCCGGGAGGCTCCACAACATCATCAGATACGTACGCTGGACGCCACAACGGCATAAGTAATTCGCGAATGTCAGAGTGAGAGGCAGTTAAGCGCAATTAAATGAGCTTGAAGTAAGTATTAAGCATCTTTTTCGTACCATAATATTTTTGTCTTGCACTGCGGCGCAGCTTCCCGAGCGTCCTGTGCTAACAGCGTGGCAGCTCTTTGGAGACAATGACACCCGCTAAAATAGTTCCTTACGGAGATGGGTCGTGCGCCTAATGTCAGAGAGCGAATCACCGAGATCTGCTACTTACACCAGGTCCTGGGTACCGACCGCCGCCTGGATGACGACACCTTGAGCAGGTGCGAATGGGATCAGTTAGAGCGGATCTGCACCTTACCCGAAGACTTCTACACTATCACGATGGTGAACGGGGGCCTTAGAGAGGTAGTCCTCCGCGATTGGTTTCAGTCACTGCACGTTTTGCTCAACGGGATCGATGATCAACATAATTCGTTTAAGAGGGAGCGAGGATATGAGGACCTTGCAAGAAGCTGTGAGGCCGCGTGGGCGACGTGCTAGAAGTGATCTATCAATTCTGATGGCTCACCGCTCATTCATGCTGCGACAATGCTTTGTCCTTGGTACAAACTTGCCTGGTTCGAGCAAGAGTGGACAGACTGCTCTCAAGCCGACTGGACCTCAAACGTCCGTGACTATGTCGAGAAACTGTGGCAGGCAGAACACGAGCCGTCACCTGAGAGACTGGCACCCTAAACAGCACCAAGATTACCTCCGGACGTGCGAGAATCACCGTTCGCTCAGCAAGCTGAAGCAAAGCGCTTGAATTTGTCACACAGCCCGGCCAGTGTGGACAGACTTATGGCGTATCTAGCCTTCGATCTTCTCGCCAAAGATGCCATAGATGCGATCTAGTATTAGATTGAACGTAGATTCCAATTTCGTAATTTTTCCAGAATGGCTTTCGACACACTCGCAGTACCACCAATGGTCGGTGATAACGAGAGATTATTCAGCTCTCCGCGAGACCTCATAACCTGTTGCCGTAACCGCCTCAAGGAGAGCTCTTATTTGCTGTAATTACATTTGGTCAAGGCAGTGTTTGCCCTCTGGGTCTCGGTGTCTTCATATCTTCATTTGGTTGAAGGGTCTCCTGGGTTTGTGCCTGCTTGGAAAGCCACTTTCGGTCTCACTCGCATCGGCTCTGTGCCCGCTGTCCTCGTCCCTCAGACGACTTGATTGTCCACTAACAGCCTGTGATAGGGCCGTCATGATCCCGAGGTCTTCTGATCAAAGAAGGTCGAGATCGAGGCAAAGACTGTTCAAGTACTCGACTTTTCGAAAGGCATGAATGGCTTGGCTAAACTTACTAAAGAACTGACAGGATCGACGGGTCAAGCTTGCGCACGTGGTTCATAGCTATCGTCATCTGGACCAATCTATCCGGTGCAGCAAGACAGTGTAGCGTCCAGATCTCGGAATCGTCGAGAAATGAGAAAGTGAGTGAAGTCGACGTTGGCGATATCAAAGCCAGCCAATCATAAATGTGCAACTTCATTCGCATGTGGAGCTCGTCGAGGGTCGCTCCCACATTCCCTCTCGCAATGCCATACAGGTCTTGAAAGCCTAACCATCGCTCAAGATCGAGGACCCGCGCACTGGTGACATCTTGCTCGTAGGAGAGCTAGAGTTTGAGAAGACACGTGAGCAGCCCTAGCGAAAGGTGCTGGACGCCTCAGTTCGCACAATGCGTCTACGCAACAAAAGATTGGGTTCGAAGGGAAAGAGTACAATTGGTGACCGCATGGTCTAGGAGCCTCGACCACAGAAGGATATTCGAAAAAGCGAACAAACAATCTTACAGCCCACCGCAAAAACACCACAAGCAAAAGAGAATTTCCTTCGCGACAAAGCATAGATCTCGAAACAAACCCTAGAAAAAACAAGGGAAAAAAAGAGACGTGAAAACGCCGGAAAGACGCCTTCGCTTGCGAAGCGCCCACGTACAATGGAATGAGGAGAACACCGCGAACTCCGATCACCGATTATGTGCCTGTACAACCCGAGAATTTTTCCTTTCTCGCGCGGCAGTGATTGATTACTGGATTAATACAACAGTTCTTTGCTTGAGCTTGGAGCATCCGTTCAGTCCACGCCAGCGTACAAGTCGACGAGGATGTTGATGCCGGCGACGACGATTCTGCGGCGATGAGGACGATGACGATCCATTCGAGGTATTCGCCTAAGATGTCGTTAGCAGACGCTTGTGGTGGCGAGGATAGGAAGAAACGGGCTTAGACTTACCATGCGTGTGCGTCAACTGGTCCTTCAACACCTGCAGCAAATCCGCAATGACGTCCAGCCTCTCGGTCAGTAGCCCGACTCGCTGGTCCATTTCGAGGTAACTTCGCACGGCTTGGTAGACGGGCTCGAGTTGAGGTTCGGCCCACATGAGCTCGGGAGCGTCGAGGACGGAGCCTTGTAAGTGGATGTTGATGCGGAGGATGAAGAGCTCGCCGATCTGCATATTGATTTCGCGGCGGGTGAGGTTGATGCGGCCGGTGCGAGCGATGGTAGCGGGGATTGATTGGGTGGTTGTGATGGTTGCATCGACGAGATCTTCGTATAAAGATGTCTGTGAAGAGTGCGTGTTAGTTACTTGTGTTGAAATGAGTGGTCAAGGATGGTCTCAGGTTGGCATACTTTTGTGCTTTGTGCGAGGGCGTGACTGATCGCAAGCTTGGTCATGTAATTCCTCTTCTCGCGCAATGAGATGAAGTCGTTGTAGATGCGAGCCTGGTACTCGCGCGTGTAGTAGAAGTTGAACTCCTCGGTTTGGACGTCGTCTTTGCCCAGTTTCTCTTGCTCGAATTTTGCAATTTCTTTGAGGAAACGCTGTTCTTCTTTCACAGTCATGCCCCAGATGACCACAACACCGTACTCGAAAAGGAAGACTTCCGGAACATGCACGGTTGTGTCGAAGTCGGCCGTCATTGGACGATCAACCACAGCGTCAGACGGTATCTCGTCAACCGCGGACGTATCCTCTGCTGTGTGTGCTTGCGCAAACTTGCCAGCTTCTGCATCAGATTGCAGGTCAATCAGGTCTTCTCTTCTTCGCTCGGCGTTCTCCTCAACCTCAATGGCGCTGTCGGAAAATCGTCTTTGTGGTTGCGAATGTACCTCAGCCTGCTCTGCCGCACTGCCTCTTCTTCGGTGGATGCCCTCGCCATCTTTCGATATTGGTATGGCGTGTATATACACTCGTCGAACAGTTTGGGATGCGCACTTTTAGTCTTTGTCCTCCTTTCAAGAAACGCATCAACTCGTCGAGTCTGTAGCTACTCGCTGTGCAGTATGCCGTCACACGTGGCAGCTTATCTCGATCATCTTTGCCCAACCTCGCCGCATCGCGTCTTGCGGTCGGGTCTTTGATTCGCGTAAATTGACTGTACACATCTTTTCCGCTCTCCTCGTCAGGCCCATCTTCGCCAAGCTCGGGATTGGGCAACAGCTTCAGCTTTTGCGTTCGTACAGACGTTCTCTGGGGGCCAATTTTCACTCCTGCGGATGCGGCGGGCAATTGCAAAGGCGCGCCAGAGCTGTTTCTCCGTCGTAGTTTGCTGTTGAGCGCCGAAAGCATTGGCTGCGAGCCATCTCGGAGCTGGGCATTGGGTATGCTATTTGTCGAAGTAGATGCTGACGAGGGAAAGCCGGGACGGTTTCTGCTAGGTGGGCTTGCGGTAGAGACTTGGGGATTGAAGGTCACGCTGCGAGTGGCTTTCGGGATGGGACGTGAACTATTTGAAGCGGTACGGTCGAGTAGGGGTGATGTTTCCGACATGATGGTCGGTATGTATGGATTTCGGTGGTGAGAGTCGAGTTGGTAGCTCGGAGGAGAAACGAGATGGATGTCGTCAAGGTGGTTGGCGCGTCTCAGATCCAGTCCATGCCCTTGGGTGAGGTTGAGGGAGGGTTATTCGGTCGCCAGAATGGTACAGGTGACGGGTAGTAGTATTGACCGCCTCTGTCGAAGAGCTGCTGGTGTACTGGGGTGTAGTTGTCGGTGCCTGACAACGAGCAGCGCTTGGCTCGCTTGGGCCGGAGTTTGAGCAGATCAAGATGTCAAGCCACCACGCGCGCGCACCGAGCTCAATGACGTTTGCGCTGAGGCGCCGTTTAACGTCAATTGTCTGCACTGCATGTGCAAGCTCCACTCTGCATACATGTATTATTGCAGCATACCGTTCCATAACACATACATCACAAAGAATTCTATACAAGGTACGACGACTAATTGAAAGCATCTAGCTTCTCATGGTCAACAATGTCATAAAGATCGCAGTGAAAATACGCCTGTATTTATCTTGAGTGCAACCTCGTGCCTAAAACTATACCAGGAGAACACCGCAACTCATAAGCAAACATTAAATAAGCGCTAGAGAATCTATGTAATTCATAGCCTATATCTTGCTCGCCCTAGCCCCATTGGCATCATGCAGCTTTCTCACAGCCGCTTTGGCTGCCCTTCGTCCAAACACACCACCAGCGGTCAAGCCAGATCCACCAGGGTAGTTGCCGTAGAACAGGCCACCGACCATTTCACCCGCGCAATGTAGACCCTCAATCTTGCTGCCGTCTTCTCTCAGTACGCCAGCATCTTCCGGATCGATTGCGAGTCCGCCGAACGTGAAGGTGATGCCAGAGGTCACCTTTACGGCCAGGAGAGGTGATTCAGTCACGGGCAGAGCCCAATTGCTCTTAGCCAGCGAAAGCTTCTTCTCGGAAGACTGTGTCGATAGGCCGTCCTTGATGGCAGGGTTGAGCTCCAAATTAGGGTGTTCCTTCCTGTGAGATCTGATGGCCTCGTCGAATTCTTTCAATGTCTTTACAAGTGTCGCCTTGTCCGTTAAGCCATCCTCCCCAAGCTTCTCAGCCAGCTCATCCACATCATCATCGCCACGTCTTCCTCACAATCTCATCTCGGTACTCTTCATCTCGCAACCACTTCTGCCCTTCCTTGCCCCAGATCTGCCAGGCAACACCACCTGGCTGCTCCAGAATCGCGCGCCCAAACTTGGCGTAGGTGTAGTTTCTCAAGTCAACACCTTCATCGACGAAACGTTCTCCAGCTGAATTGACCATAACGCCCAGTGGATATCCGCTCTTGGTAAATTCGTTTGTTTTTTCGCGATCGCCACCATCGGCAGGCGAGTCGTAGTCCCAAGCCGTGCTGTGGCAGCCACCAGAGCTGAAATCGCCAACAAGCTTCGCTCCAATCTTCTGAGCAGCAATCATCATATCGCCAGTGTTATAGGCGGCGTGCCACGAGTATGAGCCCTCTCCACCCTTCTGCCAAGTGGCTGCGTCGCAGCTCAGGATTCGCCTCAAATCCACCCGCACAAAGCACCGTGCTGCTCGCCCTGACCTCTAACACCTTCCCGTCACTCTTCCTCTCAACCTGAACACCGATGACCTTCCCACCCTCATCAACAATCACTTCCTTACCCGCGACTCCAAACTGAACCACTCCTCCCTTAGTCCTGACAGCTTCCAACAAATTCCTAATCAACGCCTTCCCCTGCCCCTCCACAATCACACACAACCCGCCCCAAAACCTCCACCTTCCATCAACCTCAAAAGCCTGCCTCCGGAAACTCATCTCCCACCCCACGCCTCCGACCTCTTTCAACCACCTCAACAACTCCAACCCTTCAGCTCCCACAACATTCTTCGCAAGCTCGACATCGCTCCTCCCGCCCGTGACGCGAGTCAAATCACTCTCAAAGTCGGCCTTGGTGTAGGGATCCAGGTCCACGCGCTTGGCAAGCTCTGGCGGAACGTTGGAGACGAGCGGTAAAATGTCTGGCAGCCCGGCGTGGGAGATCCGATAAGCGCCGGCGGTGAAGTAGCCATTGCCACCAGCCCAGTTTTCGGGAGACTTCTCGAGGATGAGAACGCGTGGAGGCGGTGCTGAAGGGTTGGTTGTCAGGGCTTCGAGAGCGGTGGTGAGAGCTGCGGCGCCGGAGCCGAGGATGACGATGTCCCAGGACTGCTGGAGAGGGTCATTCGATGTGGATGATGGGACATGGTTGTGGTTTTGGTAGTCTTTCCGCAGCCGGGCTGGATTCTTTGTGGTTCGATAGTAGGAATAGTCCCACCGAGCTGCTGGCTCTTTTCTTGCAAGTGTTGCGAACTGGATGGATGGATGAAAGTATGTTTGTGCCGTGCAATCCGGTACAGATCTTGCCGTAATGAGGTTCAATGTGGTTCTGGCTCGACTGTTCTTGAGACTCTTCCTCAACAGTAGGTAATGTGACTTTGTGTCTAATTCAAGCGCAGGGTAAATTCGTGTTTGTCCAGACGTATGACGGACGACGATATCCAAGCGTGCGAGACGATCGGAGAATATAGTATACGAAGATACGAAGAGGTAGCAAGCTGGAAGCTCAAGCCCAAAGTACAGAGACAGAGACAGTTCAAAGAGTATAAGCTACGTTGGCTCCAATCATCACAAAAGAGCAAACGACCGCAGTCGTCAAGAAAGTAATCCAAGTCCGCTAAATATACTACCTAACCTTACCCAGCATCCATCGAGTCGAGTTTGACCCGCGGCTCCTCCCCACCCACGGCCTAGTCCGCCACGTCACAGACAACCAACCCCTCATACACGGAGGCAGGAAGCAACGATCCGCGACAACACAATAGCGAAGCAGGAGATTCCGATGCCGCCATAACCGACTCAGACGAAGCAAAGCGACAAGAAGCACCAAAAGCGCGAAACAATGGACTCGTTGTCGCAACATCCGGCCGGTGTCGGTCGAGCCGTGACGTCTGGCTGGCTTCGGGGTAAAGTCACAGCGACGTCGCACTGAAAGCTGAAGCTCATAGGTATGCTCCAGCCCCAAAAGAGCACTAAATGCCTAAAAGAAACGAAAAAAGGTACAAGCAGTTGAATTGTCAGGCGCCAGCCGCCTGTGTTGCTGATACTTGACTATCATAATAATGTATTGCGACTAGGGCGGCCACGTCGATTCGTAAGGTCCTTGACCCCACGATGTCAAACAGCGAGCAGCAGGTCACGTGAGACCCAGTTGGAAGAAACACACGAGCTGGTGAAGAGCACAACAACTGGCACGAGGTTTGGAAATGAGGCTAATAAGTCAGCAAGACCCCCACGCAGCAATTCAGGTGAGAGATAGAGAGAGAAGCAGTCAAAGAAATGATTCAGATGCACATCAATTGCAATACTGAGAGTATCGAGATGATAGAGAGAGGGAGAAAAGAGTCCCAAATCTAAAACCTGCATGTTCGGTTCATCTCCAATCGTAGGATGATGAGATGAAAAAAAAAACCCCCAATGGCCACCCAAAAACCCCAGAGGCCAAACCCAACCGTGAAATGCGCAAGCACAGCAAAAAAGCAACGAATGCTTCCCTCCACTCGTGAGAACCCGACAAATGCATCATTCCCAATGCCCGATCCCAACCCGTGATTCCCAGCCAGAACCCTAAAAAGTAGTTCCCCCAGGTATGAAGGAGCTCGATGCTCTTCTCCACGCAACCGCCGCCAACTTTTTGCGCGGTAAAGAGATAATAAGAACAGCAAAAAATGTAAATCGGAAACAAGCCTCCGTTCGTGAGAAAGGAGCTCGGAGTAGCGTCGCAGAGAAAAAGCAAAAGCAAGCCATGGTTACGTGATGGCCGGAAGAGAGAGAAAAAAGCACCAGGTCCCCAGTCTATGTTGTTGCTCCTGGATCCAGATTATAACGCCGACGCAGTAAAAGTTCCCAAGAACGCTAAAAGTGCTAAAAGTGCAGCTGAATTGTTGTTGTTGCAAAGCAGAGAATGTTCAATTTTGGTTGTGTCTTCGAAAGTCCAGGATGGCAAATGCCAAGTTGTTCGTTCGAAAACGTTCTCAGGTCGTATGATCTATGAGTTTGCCAGGATAGCTTGTCGTAGTCAAGTTTTCTTGTTGGAAGAAAGAACGAGCTGAATTTGATTGGAGAGTCGATTTTCCGCTGTTTGAGTTCAAAGGCTGGAAGAGACTGTATGTTTGTGCGCAATTTTTCGGCACAACGCTCAACCACGAATGGCAGTAGGCTGTGGCGAGTCAAAGTAGCCATCGCGCATGCTGTTGGCGTAAGGATACCCGAAGCTTGCAGGCGAGGCAGCGCGATGGGTGTAATCCGGAGCGATGAGAGGAGACGGCGAGGCTGAGCGAGAGATGAGGGCACTCACAGTCGACGAAGCACCTTTACGGCTGCTGTGTTCGTCTTCTGGAGTGTAGGGCGAACAAGAGCCGGAAGAAGCGGTGGTGACAGAAGCCTCGTCGTCGGTGCCATCAGCGGCTGCCGGCTTTTCGGCGCGCGGCGGCTGATCTGTGGCGATGAGGTCCCCTTCCCAGTACCAGACGAGGTGAACTGGGATAGAACTGTCAGCTCAAGGCCTTGTGGGTGCGACTTGGGAAGCGCGGGTGCTGAGCTGACGCCTGCCGAGGGTGATCGACTGGTGGAGGAACCTACGTAACAGAATTTCTGGACGAGGTCGCGGTACTGAGCCGAACCCATGGCGGGTCGGTCACTACCACCACTGCTGACACTGAAGTCAGGCTTCTCTTCCTTTGCCGCAACAGTCGAGTCCTTGCGGTTCTGCAAGGCGAAATAATCATCGTCTTGCTTTTGAGGTGCACCATACATCAAGCCACTGTTACGGCCGAGCCTATCTTGTGCAGTCGACAGTGCAGCTGACAATGATGCACCAAAGTCGTAACGGCCTCCGAGGTTGTTGTGAGATTGTGCCAAGCCGTTGGAGATGTTGGTCCTCTTCGGCTTGGGTTTCAGAAGGATGGAACCACCAGATTCGGTGATGATCTTGTTGGGTGTGCAGAATTGGTAAGTGGAGCCCATATCGAAGCGAGCTCCAAATTCATCATCGGTGGAATCCGAGCGGCCACGTCCAACCGGGGAGCTGGGTGGCAAATGGCGACTGCGGGGGATGGCACTGAGTGGTCTTGCACCAAGTGATGAGTTAGGCTGATTCTTCGATTTCTTGTTGACCCTGGTGAAGTCGATCTGGTAATTGCGGTCGTCGTTGTTGTCCCAGAAGTCGGTTCCATTGACATTGTAGCGAACACAAAGGAGCAGTGTCTTGCTCTCAATGTTTGAAGAATCGGACAGCTTGATGTGGAAGTTGAACTTGTCGCAACCATCTGATGACTGCTGGAGGTCATTGTTGTATTCTGCAACAACTTCGGATGTGGTCTTCCAGTGATCTAATGTGAATCGAGCAACAACCAGTTTTTGGAACGAGAGGTTTGGACGGCGACCGTGCCGACCAGAGTCTCCTTGTCAGGTGACAAAAAGAGGCGTTCAACCCGGACAGGCTTGAGCTTCCGCTCAAACGTGTCTGATGGGAAGTTGGAAAGCCTAATTTCGCGTGCCGACTTGTTGCTGTAGTCAAAGGGATACTCTGTCTCGCTATCGTAGGTCTCTACAGGTGAAGTACCAGCTGACACGGCCATGGGCTTGTCGACCTGAAGGAAGTGGCGAGTCTGGTTTTCACTCTCGTTGAAGTGTACTGATTTGTGGTAGGTGGGTGTGCCAGGCATGCTGGAGTACCTTCTCCTAGATGATGGCCTCAACGCGGGTTTGACGAGCTCGCCGGACTTCTTGCGTACGAGTGAAGGCTTGGACAGAGCGCCGTCCTCGTCATCTTCGCTGTCGTCAGTGGTTTGAGTTGGAGACTCAACGAACGTTGGCCTGTGGTTCACAATTTCTGCAGTGTTTGACCTGGAGTGGGCGATCTTGCGGGCTTCGGGTGAAAGCGCGCTGGGTGAGGTGATCTGAGATATGGGAGCGGAGACGGTCAGCTGCACACGCTTTCCGACCTTGTCGTCGGGCGATCCTTCCCTTCGCAGGTCGATCGATCGGACAGCTTTTTGGAGCTCTGCAATCTCAAGTTCCCGGCCTCGATCCTTGCCCTCGCCGTCATCTGAGTTGTCGGAGTCGGGCGGAGAGATGACTGCACCAGTGGGCATCTTGTGATCGTTCACAGGCGAAGGCGATTTGCGGATGCTGCCGCGGGAGGCGAAGTCTGTTGATTGAGGGCTTGGTGCCGTGGCTTCAGCGGGCGTGGGAGGGCCGTCGACCTTGGTGATGGACGGTGATCGTCTCTGGCGGCTCATATATGAAGCGGAAGAGTGCGAGCGAGGTAGTTGAGGACGTCCAGTTACAGGTGACCGAGGTGGCTCCTCGCTCATTGAGGAGCTTCGGCTGACTGCAGGGCTGACGGTGCGAGATGATGCAGGCGACTGCTGCGAGGGCGGCGTGTAAGGCATCCTGTGTGGTGTGTGGGAGGTGTTGTCGAGGGTTAGTTGGTAGGACGGAGCCGTTATGTCGTAAGGCACATTAAAAGTTCGCAGCAGTAATTACAAGCACTGCGGTGGCCATTGGTCAGCGGGAATTGTTTGTTGGGCGATGGTTGATTATCCACGTGAAAGCGGGTTTGCGGCCGGCATTGACGGATGGGGTGACGACAGAACTCACAGAAAGATACAGAAAGCTGGGCGTCAGACGCTGGGTGACGCTGGACAGGCGACGATGGGCCTGGCGGTGGTGATAGTAGGAGGCGTGGTCGTCGAGGAGCGCAGCAAGTAAATGCCGGCAAGCCGATGCGAGAAGAGGGCAAGGCAGTGGGCGAGGGCGAGGATGATAATATCGAGGGAGGCAGGCGTGATGGCCCGGCCGGAGTCTCAGATGCGCCTGCAAGCGTGCGGATGTTCAGACTGTCTGGGGAGCGGCAAGTGGCTCGAACCCAACAACAGCACAGCACAGCACAGCAGCAACGGCAATAGCAAGAAAGCAAGGCGCGAGTGGTGGTGGAAGACAAACAACAACGCCTGAGCACTCGGGCGCGGGGACGGTATTATCAAGGACGGATGCGCGCAGGGCAGTTGGGCGGGCCCAGAAGGTTGGCGGAAATGCGGTGCTGTTGAGAGGTGCGTGTGGAGGGTTGGACCAAGAGACGCACTCGCCCGTGCATCACGACCAGGATGTGCGAGGAGACGCGCCCACGACCTCCACACGCATCCATGCGCCATCCGGCAGCAGGCGAGCGACACGCCTTGGAAGCAGGCCGTAGGTTACGTTGGGGGCACGAATGCAGCGGCGCAGACGACACACGACGATAGCGCCCATGCATCCCGCCGGCGCCGGCGAACTTACATTGCCAGCCTGCGGCCTGCCGATCGATACCAGCGAGGAACCTTTTCACGTACCGGGGGTACAACTGGATCAAGCCACAGCGGCCACCCTCGAGAGTTGTGCATATGCAAGTGTGAGCGCTGTGCGACTCTCTGCTCTACCAGCTACTGCTGCCGTGTGTCTCGCTGCTCATCGCCGCCGTCTGCCCTCGTCTCATCTCTCGCTCTATCTCGCCTGCGAAGCGCAGCTCTTTGAAACGTTGGCAGCATGCCGTCATACCCTCGCGATGACATCTCCTCGCTCGATCGCACCAGGCTACTGTGTCCGGAGCGTCTGCTAGTCCAGAGCACCCGTTCGCGCTTGGTCCACTGGCGCTCGAACCGTCAGCCACAGAGCGCATGGCAGACTCCAGTGCCATGGGCAGCCAACCGTCTTACTCGCGCGACAACCGACGCCTCACAGTCTGTGCTTGTCCGGCCGCACCCCAGCGCGCGTCTAACTCTGCTCAACTCCTCAGCCGCATTCGTGCTTCAGATATGGACATGATTTCGCTATATCTGGTCGGCCATCTCCACACCCGTGGGGACGCTCCTTCGCACGCCTCCTGCTCCCCATGGTCCGAGTCTGAAGCCAACGTCGGTCTCACACCCTGATCCGCATGCAATGCCGGACGGTGCGTCTACCACGGCGGCCGTGAATCGATCGCGCAACTGCCAGCATCAGCATCACAGATTACGTGCAGGCTGAGAGAGCGAGCGAGGGGCGCAACGGCTTCGTGCTAGCGCCTCCAACGCGTGCGCGCAGAATTGCTGAAATTCGTGGCACCGCCGTCGCAGCGCATCGCATCCTCCGCCCGCATATTATTGACACCTCCAGGTCCACCCTCTCCAACTGGGGATATAGTACTCCAACTCTCGGTCGTACTCTGCCTGGAGAAGTGTGGAATTGCACCGAGTCTAAAATGTTCCTCCACCTCTTCACACGTCAGGGAGAGTAATTGCCGTGTAGACGACGTGATGGGCTCGACAAGCGCGCCGGCAGCCTCAACCAAACTGATGGCTCGCGCGCTACGCAGAGTCGCAGGTCAGAGAGATTGTCTGACAATATCAGTCAGACAGACAGGCCGCAAACACAGGGATGAGTCGTATAGCACGTCCCTGCCCCGACCAGCCATCTACTCACACATGATGGTGTGTGCGCAAAGTATGAATATTTCTTCAATATGGGAGACGCACGTCCATCTGTAGCAGGTTTGTTGTGCATCGTGAAGTCGATTCGCACTGCGCTCTCTGCCATCGCCGATAGATGGGCACTCAACTATGGAGCCTTGTTCCTTGCCGGCGATCAGCCTATCGACTTGATCCGCTGTAAAACTTCTGCATACGCAAGCCCATCGCGATCTGTAGAAATTTCATGATCGAGTATCGTGCCCATGAAGTCACACTGGAGTTCTTCTCACCGCTGTAATCACAATAGTGTAGCTTTGCTTGCTAAGCCCAGCATCACACACCGGATGCCGGCAGCTCGAGGTAAGCACGGACAACACCTTATCTGACATACAGCTCCCACCCGCGTGTTCAACCAGTGTGGCGAAATTGCCATGTCCAGCAATCAAAACACACTCCGAAAACACACCCCCTGCGCATATTGCAGGTCACGAGGCCACCTGCTACTTGCACATTCATGGCACCTCCCAAACAACATCAACAATCCCCGGAGACAACCCCGCTCGTCAACCATGACCCCAGGCAGGATCTCACTCATCAACCAGGGCCAGAACTGCACCTTCCCCGCGTGCGCCACATGAGAAAATCCTCATGCACGCCAAACGTCTCGGCCAGCGGTTGGCAAGCCTCAAACGTGGCCTACCCTAACCTACTCGCACTTATTGCAGCAGCCTCATCAAGACCGCGGACGCGTTCACACATCCATCTGCGAAGGTGTGGCCCTTTGACATGATGGCCAACTCCAGAAGCCCACCACGCTACCTCCTCGCTTCGTGCCGAAGGCGGGCCATGTATAGTTTGCGAATGTTATCGCTACACTACTAGCACAACTGGTTAGCACAAACGAGCGGCTACTCGCTTCAGCGCGTGTTATGGTTAGAGGAACACCAGCTACCCCTCTTTCCATTGTGCTCGACGCTCTGTCTTCCAATATTATTGACTCTGCTAACTTTGGCTAATTGGCAGTCGAGACAATCTCACGGCTGAGAGACGTACCACCACGCCTGCCCCGCGGGATCTGAGATCTTCAGGACACAGCCTTCAAATGGACTCGCGCGTGAAACGATGTGCCGGAGAGATCTTCCAGTCCATTGAACCAGATGCTTGATTATCATTGTTTACAATATGCCCCTGCAGATGCCAGAGAAGTTTGACCGTCTGCAGTATCAACAATCATGACAGCGTGACAATTGCGCCTCATCTCTGGCAACATCGCAGCTGTCGGACGACATTCCGACCCGCAACGCCTTTTCTTGCTGGCCGCTCTCGACCATGCTACTACCGGCGAGCTGCGAAAAGCATGCCGAATTCCGTGGCGTGCGCAGTCGGATTCCCCTCAAGTCCACGGAAACCGGAAGGGCCGCGTGCAAAGTCGAGCAAATCACAACACGCGTGGCCGTCCATACCCTATCTGTCAAGCTGCGCTCGAGTAGAGTCTCACCCTGCATGGCTTGCGACGAACGCCGCGGACTTGTTGCAGCAGAAGCCAGACAGGAAGGTGGCTTTCTGCAAAGATCTGTGCATAACAGAATTGTGCACGCACCGCCACACTCGCATCGTCCTACCAGAAATATCACCAAAGTACCACCGCAAGTACCGCTGTTGTACCCAGCAAAGCTGTATCCTGTGCCCTGGCCTCTCTCCCTCTCTCGCTTGCCTCGCCTGCAGTCTGGACCCCGTAGTAGTACACCGCCAACGATAAGGGTCCACGCAACATACATAAGGGGATCCTCTGGGGTGCGTTAGGCCCACTGTCTCGTTTCGATTGTCGCGACGCGTTCTCCAGGTTTCTCCACTCCTCACCCTCATCATCCCTTGAATCGTTGCGACGCACGCATATGGGTATTGTTGTATCAGTGGGTCTTGTCTTGGGGTCTGGGGATCTCCAGATACCAAGACGTGACAGACCGCTCTGTGTCAATAGTAGCGCCGATATGGTGATATGGCCTCCTCAACGGCGTTGCGGATCACCGCTGTGATTTGCAATCCAGATGCAATGGTAGCTTCGCCGTCGGGCAAACTCCTTACAATCCTGGAGATACGCTGCACTGCACGGATCAATGCACTGTAGGAGGTAGTGCTTGGACGATGCCTCGAGCGCTTCTACTCTGTATTACTCCGCACGTCGGACATGACGACGACGCCAAAGGGCGCTTGCTCGTTCACTGCTCAGTGCATAAGCTGTCTGCAGGCGCACGACATAATTGACGAAGCCAGGGTCTTCCTGCTCCTGCTGTAATCACAGCGCCTCCTCGTATGCCTGATAGCATGGCACTGCGACACCCTGCGCTCGGTTGCCGGCAACAGCGATTCCTTGGGTTCGGGCGGCGCCTTTGCAACGTCTCACTGCTTGCCCTTCCATCCCCCGAGAAGCTATGTAATCTGTGGCGGTTGCAGTAGTAATATGTGGCAATTTAGAGTGATATGCGATCGTGAAGCCCGTCGTCTGTGACTTCCACAATCGACTTTTGACTGAATGGAACTTGCCACGGCGATGCACGCCTCACGTCGCCAATCCATGCTACTGTATTGCCTACATCAGAAGGCGTCCCTCCACCCCTCAGCGCGGATCTAGCGAACGAGCAGTGCAAAGCATCAGCTCGCGTGCTTCGCTCTTTCAATCGCACGGGCCGAGAAACAACCAGACTCTGACGAACGACGACGATCAGATATGCAGACCCGTAATGTGATCAACAAGCATACAGCACGCAAAGATCAGCCGCGCTACGCAGCGAACCCCAAAACTGACTCCACCAATCTAAACCTCTACTCCCTCCTTCCCTCCTCAATCCCCAGACCAACCCATCTCCACTCCCCAGCCAGAGCGTCAACCCAAGCACCCAACTCCCAAGCAAAGAATCCACAATCACATGCCAAAGAAACCCCCAACACGACTCCCCCGCTCCGCTCCACCACAGCCCCAGAATCTCACATCCCTTCGCCTCTACAGCAGTAGTTAGCAGGCAAATACGCGCCGTGCAGAGGCCGAAACGAACAACCCCCAGCCATTAGCAATACATCTCTCCCTCATCGCCACACATGCGCCGCTGTCAACTGCTACCATGCCTGCAGGCACGTCGTCCTGCACCCCACAAAATCAAATCCCTACCATCCACACGGTGGCGTTCACGTTGAGCAGACGGTGCGCATGCACGCTGCAGGCCGGTGTTGCGCCATGGTGCACGTCGCTCGCTGCTGAAGGAGGGGTGGAGAGAGGAAGCGGTCTCGGCGCGGAGAAAGACAGCGCTGCGATTGCTTAGGTATGTACTACTGCTACTCTTGCCACTGCTATTGCGGCTACGGTGGCGATGGCGTCTTTCTTCATGCAGAGCCTTGATGGTCTGGGGTTGCGTGGCGGAGGCGGAGGGAGGGGGTGGTAGGAGCGTGTGCTGTGCAGAAGGATTTGCAGGGTCTGTGTTTGGTCTTTGCTCTACGGATGGTGAGGATGTAGGTTTGTGATTTGTTCGACGTGAGTGGATAGCAGTACGCGTGGTCCTGACGATTGAAGCCTAACCGCTATGGTCTCGAGGCCACTCAAAGGACTTGCTCAACTCTCTATCTCGTCTGTCCGTGCTATGCACTGCAAGCTGCGGTCTGGAGACGTGGTTTGGTTGGATCCTGGGGATCTTTTTTGGCTGGGGTCTTTTAGTTAGCCCCCGTCTCGGACCGTTTTGAGGATCGCTGTCCGCCGCCGCGCCCGAGAGCGGGTACGAGATGCAAGCGTCCCATGGGGTTCAACCAGAGTCTACGGCTAGGGTTCGCGGTGTGGTAGGAGTGGAGAAAAGACTCTTGTTTAGATTGGACTGAATAACTTGCCTCCAAGTGCTCAGTGCGTTATGCTCAACCAACGTACTGCCGTCGTGGCTTATCAGAGTAACAGAGTAACCAAACTGCAGACGGCCAGGCATATTGTTAAGCTACGGAGTCTACACAAAATGGTTGGAACGCTTTGCTCTACACGTGACTTGATCGACGTCGTTTCGTCTTTGGCTTTTCGTCTGGCCCTTTCGCGCGACTCCTCAAGAAGTAGTGAGGAGATTGATCAAAATGATGGTAAGAGCCCTAACTATAGCACTGAACCTGATATGCAAGCATAACGCCATCCACGCTTTGTGGCGCTCGCCACATGCAGTCTCCACAACACAGCGGACTCGAGCGCTTGTCAGTTCAATAGAAACGCTAAATTTCGCAGGAGGCGCTTTTGCTCTCAGCGTGCTGGCATGCGGCGAAGAATCGTTACGTGCGTCGACTACTGTGCTATTCTCGCCTCTTCGCTGGAACCCGTTTCGTCTGCGATGTCGGACGTGAGCTGATGTGCGACGACGTGGTTGACCGTGCTCGAGCTGACGGCGAGGTGAGATGGTGCCTTCCTTGCCCTATACTTCATAATAGGATACGGGGCAAGGGTGAGATATTGCGTGAAACATGGCCTTACTATCGTGACTCCACGCTTCGTTCTCCGGATCATGGTATGGGGTTTGGTCCCCCACCGACCGGGCCTAGACTCTATATTCGGCACGTATGGAGTGGTTGGAAGGTGGTTCAGGGACACGAGAAAGACGCTGAACTACTACCGTCCGCTAACCCCATCTCCCACCCAAGCACTGTCAGCCGCACGGGCTTCCAGCGCTGGACGTTGAGCGAGAGTATCAATAATAATGCTGTTACGGGGATTGAATGCGGTCGGTCGGCGAGATGCAGGCTACCCCCGACGATGGGCGCACAAGTTGCTTGCTTGCCTGCTTACAGTACGGCTTCTGGAGGAGAGCAGTCAGATTTTGATCTGGAAGTGCTGTCGGGTCTACCGGCTGTGGACCATGCTGTGCTACACGCGTAACTCATCGTACATATGCTGCGACACGGAATCAATCACGGTGCTACTCCAAGACTGCATTGGATTTTAGCAGGCAACGGGGAAACAGACCCTCAAACGTGCCAAAGGTACCATTGCAGGTAAAGAGACCGACAGACCGCTCTTGGCGTGCTTCGACAAGAGAGAACACCATGTCTACTATGCTCATGCTCATGCTCGTGCCACGCTCATGCTCGCACAAAAGACGTGCGAGATCTCACCTTCCGCTTTGCATCTACAGCACAGCGCCATGGCTCGCACTGCCATGCAATGAGATGACACTTTCGTGCCCTATCTGCTGCTGCAAGTCCGTTTGGTATTCGCGGGGTTTGCATTGCACCGCATCGCACCGCATCACATGCATGTGCATTTGCATACATGCCATGCCAGTAAGCTGGCAGCGGAAGTCGGCGATACGCTTCGTCGTCTCGTGTCCGTTCTGGATGTGTGTGTGCGTGCATGGCGTGCTGTGTGAGATTAGCAGCAGGATGTGCCAGGGTAGCTGCAGTGGTGGTTCGAGGCTGCTGTCAATTAAAGATGAGGGGCAGGTGGAGTGGAGTATTTGTTGTCAGCCTGCAGATTGAGGCGATTTCCTATGCATATGATATGCATTCGGATCTGCTTCCGAGATAATGCATCACGTGAGGTCGGTCTGCTTTGAGGCTCTGCGGTTAGTAAGGGAGCTGCCGCGATTGGCGCGGACATGAGGCGGATGCTGATGTCAGGCAAGCGAGAGAGACCGCGGCTTGGAGTTGTGAACATTTGAGGTGCTTATTGGATCTCGCCAGCAAATCACATCGCTATTGGCTACTTGACTTCACCGCCAGCATCACTGTTTGATAACAATGTCTGTCTCGCGCACCATCGTAATGCGCGCCTCGCGCACTCTGGCACTCGGATCCTCAAGAACATTCGCATCATCCAGAATCGCCGCCGCCGCGCCATGGCGAGCATCTCTCCAGCCCACCAAGAACACTTCAGCCTTCACATCAACACGATCATACAGTTCCGAAGCTCCCGCGAGCGCCGTCGAAGCGCCCGACTACCTGGATGAGAAAGAGCTCAAGGTGTTCAACATGCTCAAGGAGGCTTTGAAGCCTGTAAGATTAGAGGTATGGGATACAATTTTTCTGACGCATTGAACCTTTGAGCTAGGGTAGAAAGATGGCTAATATATACGCTTCCAGGTCCAGGATGTCAGCGGTGGCTGCGGCTCGATGTACGCTCTCGACATTGTCTCCGAGCAGTTCAAGGGTCTTCCGATTGTTAAGCAGCACCGACTCGTGAATTCGGTGCTTGGAGAGGAGATCAAGAAGTGGCATGGTGTGCAGCTGAAGACCAAGGCACCTTAGTGGTGTGCAGAGATACTTTACAGCTGGGCGATTTGGGCGACACCTTGAGAGGTTCGGAGGCCGGATGCCTTGAACGCATATTTGTCTGGCAAGAGCAGGGATGTTGCCAATACGGATTGAGCCGTGGCTCTTTCCCACGCTGGTAGACCTCGATGGCATCGTAGCACGACGAAACTTGACACTGTGAGCATGTCTCTGCGTCGCAATATGTTTCGCACAACACGTCACATGTGACGGCTGACAGGGATCTGTGGAGCATCTTGTTGTAAAGAGGGGGATTAAATGTATGATTAAAAGCGGTGTCTCACAAGGCTGGACAAATGTACAAATAAGGGGATGTATAATATATGGATTGGCATATACTCTATTGGATCTGAACACTGCTCAGCAATCGGAAGTATTTCTTGAAAAGTGGGTTACGTTTATACCTCACGTTGGAAACCTGACTATTCAACGCCTTGGTCGTCAGTTGCGCTTTCGCAATAGCGCCAATCATATTTATAGAGAGGACTGGTTGATCGGTTTCCAGATGGATGGAAGGGCTCATGACCTGGATCGAGACGATGCAACGTCCTGCACATACGACCAGTCGGCACCATGGAGAGCAGCGTGCTATCACGGCCCTACGACCCGCAAGGTTTATAAGTCAGCAACAGTTACCTTCTTGCTGCCTCCCGAATCCACTATATCGCTAGAGCCTCCTGGTGGCACATGCAGAAGGTGTGCTCGTTGACGGAAGAATTGGGTCGGACAAGAGGAATACATTCGTAGCTTTGCAGAGTCGCGTTTGTATACATGCGACACAGTAGAAGTTGTACATTGTGGGTTCGACACGCAACAGGACAGCTGAGACCTTGGAATTCTTTTGCATGGCAGGTTGGAGGCATGAATTGCAACGAACGACCTGGTGTTTTCCATATTAAGACCATCAAAATGAATTGCATGTCTCCTGATTTCAACACTAGATAAGTTTCAACTTCACAAGTATTACATTGGTAGAGTTGTGAATGTTTGAAGGATGTGCTTGAAAATCGAGCCGTTAGGGTTGTGGGTTATGGTATTTGGTACATATGCATTTGTTCTCGAACATCTGGTTCGGCGCCGGCAATCATGACCTATTATGAATATCCTGCGTGCATATGTCACTCTACCGATCTCATCACGGCAGTCTACCTTGATGGTCTCAAAGCCTAATCAAACAGGTTAGTCGTGCAACCTTTCCTCACAGCCAACAACAAGATCAACTCACTTGCTTTGCACACCCGCCTTCTTCGCAGTGTGAGCCGCAATCATATCCATCAAATCAGGGCTCAAGCAATCATAGCTCGTCAGGCCTTGCTTCTCGAACGCCGCTCTAACACCACCCATCTTCGCCGGATCAAAACCCTGCTCAATAATGCTGCTAACGAACGCAGCAAACTGCGGCTTCTGCCACTTATCCTGCGCCGACCCAAGCTCGCTGTGAACGAAATCTAAGCCCTTGAACGCATGGTCCGCCTCAATGCGTCCGAACATGTGCACGCCGCAGGACTTGCATGCATTGCGCTGGATCACCGCTGAAGGGTCGACGATCTTCAGTTTGTTGCCGTTCGCGCTGATGCGGAGCTTTTCTCTGGGCACGACGCCGACGATCGAGAACAAAGCCCCATTGGGCTTCCAGCACTTCGAACAGCCGCACGCGTGGTTGAATGCGACGTTCGAGTCGATTGTGATTTCGACGGGCGAGGAAATGCATTGGCAGCGCAGTTTGCCGCCGGTGCCGTTGTCTGCTTGTTGGCGTGCGATGCCGCTGTCGATGGTGGGGTGGAGTGTTTGCGATGACATAGCTGGTGGAGGGGTCGTGGGCTGGCGGGTGAGATTGGACGATTCAATAAGACAGACGAGACGGACAAAAGGTTCTGTAGGATCTTTCACATCTTCTATACTGTGAGGGGCTGCTACATATAATCCTTGTCGCAACCCCTCAGTCAGCCCGCCAACATTCTTCCGAATAGTGGAATAATGTCGCGACGACAAGACAGCGGACTCGGCATCCCATGCCTGATGAGGAAAACGTTCCCGACGAGGCGAGGAAACAATCTCGACCCATTTATACCAACGAGCACTGCTCTAGAGATTGCTGCTAGGCAAAAATGGACTCTTTGTCGACCCGTGGAAAGACTATTACTTGCAAGGCTGCTGTCGCGTGGGCGGCTGGCGAGGAGCTGAGCATCGAGGAGATTCAGGTTGCGCCGCCCAAAGCTAACGAAGTACGGATTCGCGTACATTACAATGGTCTTTGTCACACTGATGCATACACGCTGAGTGGAAAGGATCCTGAGGGTGCGTTCCCTGTGGTGCTGGGACATGAAGGCGCTGGTGTCGTGGAGAGCGTTGGGCCTGGAGTGACGAATGTCAAGCCGGGCGATAATGTTGTCGCCTTGTAGTACGTTTGCACTGATGTGCTTACAGCCTTCGTGGATGCAAACAATGATTAGCATACTGATCATACTCTCAGCAACCCGAGTGCAAAGAATGCAAGCTATGCAAATCTGGAAAAAAAAAACGATGCGCCAAGATCAGATTGACACAAGGCAGAGGTGTTATGCCCGACGGAACATCTCGCTTCACATGCAAGGGTAAGCCTTTACTACACTTTATGGGATGCAGCACACTATCGCAATATACCGTCGTCGCCGACGTTTCAGTTGTCGCGGTCGACCCTTCCGCTCCAATGGACCGCGTCTGCCTTCTGGGATGTGGCATCACCACCGGCTACGGTGCCGCAGTAATGACAGCAAACGTCGAGAAGGGATCTAACGTGGCAGTATTCGGCGCTGGATGTGTCGGCCTGTCGGTCGTACAAGGTGCCGTACGCAATGGCGCGAAGAACATCACTGTGGTGGACGTCAACGATTCCAAGAAAGAGTGGGCAGAGAAGTTTGGAGCTACCGATTTCGTCAACCCTTTCTCGCTCAAAGGTGTCAGTCTCACTGACAAGCTCGTTGAGATGACGGACGGCGGATTTGACTACACATTTGATTGCACGGGCAATGTTAGTGTCATGCGGGTCGCTCTTGAAGCAACACACAAGGGCTGGGGCCAGAGTATCGTCATTGGAGTTGCCGCTGCTGGAGAGGAGATCAAGACACGACGTGAGTTCTGAGAGTTTCTCACATCGTTGTGCATTTTGGCTAATTTTTAACAATAGCTTTCCAACTCGTAACCGGACGCTCGTGGAGAGGCTGCGCCTTTGGTGGCGTAAAAGGCCGGTCGCAGATGAGTGGGCTGGTGCAGGACTATACGGACGGCAAGCTGAAGATTGACGAGTTCATCACACATCGGAAGACGCTTGACCAGGTTGGCGACGGGTTCCGCACCATGGCTTCTGGCGAGTGTATTCGGTGTGTGGTCGATATGAGATGAGATGGCAATGAATACGGAGTATATAGGGAGACGAAACAAACGACGCTCCCGACCAAGGTCCTCCATGCAGCATATCGCGTTCGAGGTGCTATCGAGCCATCAATGCCAATGCCGTGAATGTGGTAACCAGTTGGCCGCTTGCCAATCACAGAGATTTGATTCGCTGTGGACTTTGGTGCTGTATTGCTGTCATATGTCAACCAGAGCGGCTTGATTCGCTCATGGTGAGGAGCGAAAAAGCTGGGTGCCAATGTTCTCAGCAAAAAAAAGGAATAGCACCAATAATCTCGCGTACACGCGTTTGTAATTGCTTTCAGACAAGTGTGCGTAACGGTTGATTGCAGCCTCCGAGATTAGATAAGGGTAAGCGTAAAGCGGGAGACGCGGGACATGACGTCAGCGAGGTGCGCACCTCTGTGCGAAGCAAAGACAAGCTCGCAAGCTTGGATGGGGTGGAGTTGCAGAAGAGTGGGAGAGGAGGAGCGTTAACGGTCCGGGCCTGGAGCTAAGATTCCTATAGAACGCGTGCCTAATAGATTAGCAGCCACGCGTGAAGCCAAACTATCTGAATCCCACGCAGGCGATTATCATTATCGATACATCTTGCGACATCCCTCACGAGCAGTCACTCGCTCCAGTGAATTCGCCGTCGCACGAGATCTGCAAGCCCACAGCTTCTTGGCGCCGTCGCGGTTGCCTTCACTTGTACTGCTCAGCCTGAGCTCGCGCCTCTTCGCCCTGCACTCGATCGATAAATTTGTCTGACGCGCCACACGCTCTCCCACCCGCACGCAACCCAGCAATTGTTCCCGACCACTCCTACGCAGCATGCACTACCCTTCGTGAGACTGCAAGCCCGGGAAGCGCCGCTGCGCCAACGTCATGTCCACAGCAAACGAGTCCCCATCGCCGGGTGCCATCATCAACACACCCGACCGCGACCACGCTGCAGACAGCGATGATTCTCTCGCCCGTAAGCGACAGAGATTCAGCGAGGAGCGCGAAGTGCGCATCGAAGCCGACGAGCCCGAAGATCTGGGCGACGATCTAGGCAACGCCATCATGATCGAAGACGATCTCGAAACCAATGCTTACAGTGACTCCTTCCAAGTCTTGGGAACCAAATTCGAAACGACTGCCACCGAGGAATTGAAGCAACTTCAGCGCGTGGTTGCAGGCAATGGTGAGAGCACCCTTATCTGACCTCTTCGTATCTGCCACGCATTGTGTCAAGTTTGATCACAGGCTACAGGCTAACATTCCTATAGTATTCTTCGACACACCGGTCTTTGCCAAGTTTGTCACCTGGATTGACGAACATCTCGAAGACACCGAACACGACAAGCGCCGTTGGCAATTCAATTATCTAAAGGACGAGCCATTCTTCACCGAATTGGCCGCATTTGCACACAGCGTTCTAGACTGTCCAGATCTGTTCGACCCTAATATATCACCACCAATCATTCGAGAATTGGCAACCCGCTTCTTCGATGCACTTACACGACTTTGCCTTCGCATCGTATCGTTCATCCCAAATCTTCTGGAAGAGCCCTTCATGCGACGCGACTCTGTTCAGCCAGCTGCCGCCGGTCAAGGGCTGCCACTATCTACCTACATCTCGCTATTGGCTACGCTTCTGAATGATCGCATCGCATTTTCGCTTATGTTGCAGCGCCAGTTCGGTGTCAGACCGTTGGCTGGAGCTAGTAGAAACGCGAAGCTTGTTCTGGAACAGAAGACGACTATTCCTTCGCTCAACCGGATCCTCCTGACTCTCAGTATACAACCGCGAAGCTTCAACGATGCTTGGCCTGTTATTTCGGATGTTATTCACGTACTTGCCGTGGCTTTCAGATCTGCAGATATTGCGTACCATGCTGGAGACGGCTTGAAACACGTGGACGACATGTTCATGGCCATCAACGAGTACGTGGTACCGGCAGTCTGCCAAAAGCACCCGAGAGCGCTCCCGCCAGGTTTTCACGAGCACCTGACTGTACATATGGCGGCCGTCTTGGAGCATTCTGTCACACATCGATCCATGTCATCTGTCCTCGAGGCCTACCACGCAATCACTCGAGTCGACCATGCGCTCCCCTGTGGTATCGTGGACGAGCCTGCCACCGAGTCGAAGCTTAGCGATGCTTGTGGCGGTGATCGCAGGATTCTCGCAGAGTTGCTCCGAGACTTGTGGCTGTTGCAGGTGCTGAAAGGTTACGTGTCGACCGACATCCTGGACATAAAAAGCAAGGGCATCTTGTCCTTGAGGCAATTGCTCAAGGACTCATACCACGCTTACCATAAGAATGGTGGGGACGAACATACAGTCTTGCAGTATCTTGCCCGCTTCCTTCGCATTGGGAACTTCACAGAGTATATCTTTAGTGCCGATTCTCACGCCAGCCTCGTCAAGGAGTGCTCAGATGTTGTGGGCTTCCTAGCTGCTATCGGCACTTATACAAATCACGAAACGGATTTGATTTGGGGCGCGTGCTCAACCAGCGTCGAGGCTGAATTTGTTAAGGCTTCTTTCGAAGTTCTCAGAAACATTCTCACGTACGTCAGGCCACCGCAAGTCCTACACATGGCGCGCAAGTACAGCCAAACCCCGGCATCGGCGCTGGGTCCTTTTGCTGTCCATTTCTTGTCCGACGTCTTCGCCAAATTCCACGCAACGAATGTGAGTGCAGATCTATCGCTAGAGCCTTTGCGCATCAGCTTCGACATTGTGAAGCGTTGCGACTCAGACCCGGCCGCAGCTTCGACGTCTTCGCTGCGGTGTGCTGCAGTCCATGAAATCTCGTTGTTGAACGGTACATCATATGGTATCGAGGAGCGCAAGATCCTGTACGACATGTGCTTCCAAGAAATCAGGAACCGTACAAGACATGCAACGAGCAGCATGCAAATTCTGTTCCTGTTCATGAAACCATCCAACGCTGAAGATGTAGAGCTCATTCTTGATCTCTTCCCTGTCAAAGCTGCTGTTGACGAACTGGAACACTTTGTCTCCAGCAGCACGAGGGATCAGGAGATTGGAGCGCATACCATGCTTGAGGCCGTGAGAGTCCGCTTGCAGATGGTGTTGTACCTCATTGGTCTTGATGGATTCACAGAAGACAAGGAACTCGAGGAGCGCCTGTGGGCCTGCGCCATTGGCGATGCTGCTTTCAGCAGCCAAGCGCGGGAAGTCGCTCTTGACTGCTTCATCTCGACACCACAGCTCACGAGGAACCCCTCTAGTGTTGGCAAGCTCTTTCATCGTGGCGTCGATCAGTTCCTACCGACTATGTCAGCCGATTGCGCCACTTTGGGCCTTGTTGCCTTCCTGCAAGGCAAGGTCAAGGAGGCCGATACGGTCGCTACACTGGAAAACATTGAGTCCATCCTGGAGGACCGATCCTGGCAACAACTCACTCGATTGGCCACTACAACGTCGAGCGACATTGTTGCAGCTGCTGAATCTCAGCGATCAATGAGGTTCTCTTCCCGAAATATATCTTGCGCGACAGTCCTCAAGTCGTGTCTCGCCAAGCAGCATTTGTGCGCGGTCACATTGACTTCTTGCAAAGTTTACAAGACGAGAAGGATGCATCGATACGCCAAAACTCCATTGATCGTGGAATTTCCTTACTAGAGACAGTTCATCACCACAGCAAGGCCTTCAAACCTCAAGTTGTGGGAGACGTGCACCCAATCGAGCTTGCAGGCAACGAAGAGTCCGACCGCATCGAATTCAAGGTACACATCCATGGACCTCAAGGTAGCCCCGTCGAGCGAACTGTCAAAGCGCTGCAAGACTGCCATATTGTCGACTTGGGCAAAGCACTACAGTCTACCAGCGGTGTCGCTGACCATGACCTTGTCCTCAATGGTTCTCTCTCGCGCTTAGAAGACATCTCGGATCAGACCCTGCACGAAGCCGGTATCAAAGCATCTAGTGTGGTGTCAATCCGCCCACGCTACACATTTGACTGCGACTTCGAGAAAGTCTTTGCGTCGACTAGTCCTGTCGAGAGCGAAATTCGTGCAAAATTTCAACACCTAGAATCTTTGCTTGACGGTCCTGAGGTGGTTGCCGAACGGGTAGGTTGAGTCCTTTTCAGCATGTTTTGTATCGTTGCCACTAACCTCCTTGCTACAGGTGTATAATTTCCTCTCTGGAGTGTCGCCACCGATGTCGACTCGTCGGCACGTACTTTCGCACGATGTCTCGCTCGAAGTGGTGTTCCCTCACGATCGACTATGGAGAACAATGTACTCCATCCACGTACTATCAAGCCATCTGCGAGAGTGCAACAAGCTGGGCGTTGCCGATCAATCATTCATCCTCCATGGTGCAAAGCTTCTTTCTGACCTGCTCCTGGACTCTTCGAGGCCGCTCTCTGGCGTCGTTCTACTCAAGTGCTTTCCCAGTCTCGTTGGCTTCTTGCAAGGTGAAATCGAACAGCCAAAGTTGTCCACGAGTCTGCGTGTAGCTAATATCCCTACAGAGCGCCCCCAGAACAGCCCGCCTCCCCCTTACATTGGAGAACCAACGAAGCTCGGTCTCCGCTTGTTTGAGATCATCGAGAAACTTGAGCACATCAGCGCCACTTCCATGTTGACATCGTCCCAGCAAGCCTTGGCAATGCGAGCGGATCTTGCAAAGCTCGCGTACGCTGTCGTTTTGCAGCTGGCAAGGACCGACGGGCTGTGGCCTGAAATCGACAAGAGTGACGCGTTCACAAGTGCGCACAAGACTCTTCTTCTTTGCAATGACCCCAGCATATCGCAATCAATGTCCGCCATCATGGCTGATTTCGTGAAGGAGAAGGCCGAGCTTGCTACGCGCTCTTATATGAACACGCTGCTCGCCCTTCTGCCAGACGCATTGAGCCAGCATTATTCTACCTCTGGCTTCTTTGTACTTTTCCGAGAAGTCCTCCTGGTCGACCGTAGGGCCAGTGACAATGATACCAGCATCAGATCGATCATTGACAAGCTCGTATGGCACCTGTGGAGATACCGACACATCGAAACTGCCGATAATGCGGTGCTGGATTCGACCTTCTGGAACCTACTTTCCTTGTTGAATTGCGCAATCGATATTCTCAAGAGCTTCAAGAAGCCTTTGTCACTTGGCACTCTCGCGATGGATCTCCACAGCCGTCTTCTATTCTGCGACCCTCCTCGTACCCAGGCTGGGTCGGCACTTGCAGATTCCGTTGAAGTTCCGACAGCCAACCTGGCTTTACGTTCAAATCTTAATCAAGTCGACTCCACAGCTGCCACCAGACAAGCAGTCCAAGCAGAGCCCGAAATCTCCGTCGGTCAGAATGTTCCGAGACCTCTGTATCATATACACTCGAGGGCCGTGTGCTTGGAGATTGTGCGCAAGCTCTGTGATGATGCAGAAGCCCTTGCGTGGCTGATTGACCGGGCGACATCTGTAACACATCAAGTCTCTCGTTGTCCGGTTGGCGCTTTCCCAACTGGCACTTTCATCAGAGGCCCGGATGCAAGCTCTGGACTCACAAATCTCGGCATGACTTGTTACATGAACTCTTTGCTGCAACAGATCTACTCCAACATCGAGTTCAGAAAGTTCATCTTTGACATACCTGTGTTGCATTCTTCAGAGCCTGATTTGATTGGCCATGTCAAGCACTTGTTCGCTGAGATGCAGGATTCCAACCTGCCGTGCGTCGACACCCAAGCACTCGCCAAGTATCTGAACATCTCTGTGGAGAACCAGGAGGATGTTCACGGCTTCTACACCATCTTCATGAGCGCTTTGGAACAATGTCTACCAGACCCTGCAGCTACCGCTGCCTTCAATCGCATGTTCTCGGGCAAACTCGTAACGCAAGTGCAAGGATCTTGCGGCCATGTTTCTGCTCGTACCGAACCATTCAGTGATCTCTCGATCACTGTGCAGAACAAGACAAGCTTAGCTGACAGTCTCGACGAGTTTGTGCAGGGCGAGCCAATGCAGGGTGCGAACAAATACAAGTGCTTGTCATGCGATGCTGAAAATGGTGGTAAGCTGGTCGACGCAATGCGCAGGACATGTTTGGAAACTGTGCCTGACCATTTGACCGTTTGTCTGAAACGATTCACTTTCGACATGATGGGACAGGAATCAAAGAACAATGATTTCTTCCAGTTCCCCGAGCAAATCGACCTTGCCGAGTACAAGCGCGACAGCCTCGAGAACACCGAAGAGCCAGTTCAACCGGACTTCTTCAAGCTTGTGGGAGTCATCGTACATTCTGGTATCCTGACATTTGGTCACTACTGGTCTTATGTTCGTCAACGCTACCCTGACCACCGCATCTCCGAGTGGGTCAGACTGGAAGACAACCACTTCCGCCCTGCCAGAGGCTTCGAGGAAATTCGAAATGAGTGCTTCGGTGGTAGCAATCGCACGCACAATGGATACGTGCTGTTCTATCAACGTGAAGCTTCGTTCGAGACCGCGGCGTCGGCGATCAAGTCTCAAGATGGACTCATGGGCTACAGGTTGCCGCCTCGCGTACAGTTGCCCGACGAATTATACCAGGAAATCCACCAGCAGAACGTTGAGCGCTATCGCACTGCTCAGCCTTTTGACGACAGCTTCCACAAACTTGCCATGGACATCATCCATGAGTATCGTGCACACGAGTCGGGTGGTGTGGACAGCGCTAGCCCGACTACTCCAGATGCCACACAATCGCGCGATGAGCAGCTGGTGATACTGGACAGGTTACAGTTGCACACCTCGCTGGCTCGATTCGCATTCGAATACATCACGCGAGTATTACTCAGCGAGAGGGTCCACCCAAAGCTACTGCAATTTGTCACGGCTTTCAAGAACCTGGCCTGCGTCGATACAAGACTCGCACGTAGCTCATTGAGGAGGTTTGTGGTGACCCGGAGATCTTCCTTCGAATCATCGACCACGACGAATGTGACTCCCGGCATGTTCTCAAGATGTTGCTGAGGGATTGTCTCCTGCCGTCAGAGACGACAAACTCGGATGGATACTTTGGCCTGCTGGTGCAATACGTGACCGCGCACGCTTCACTGTTACCTCGGATTAGTACTCGTTACCATAGGTGGTTCGACTACTTCTCCATGCCGTTCGACGTGAAGATGTTTGGCGCCGACGAGAGCTTTGTGGTCCTGAATGCAGGCTACTTTGAATGGATTCTGAAACAGCAGTCGACATCCCCTGCAACCCTTCGCGACACCCAGATCAACAATACCTCATACATGCGGCCAAGAAAGGGAAAGCCTCGTACTTGCCGTTGTTCCACTTCGTTCAACTGTTCTTGATGTCAGGTGGTGCTTTCGACAATCTGGACAGTTTCGATGACTTCGGCCACGATGGGAAATACAAAGCGGCACGTGCTCTAGTGCAGCATCGTAGGGATACCCGGAATCCTCGCTTCGACTGGATGTTTCTTGCCTCCTTTACCGAATTCAATGGGCTCACTTGGGACCAGTTTGCTCCTGCTAACCTCGTTCGTGCCATGGCAAGTTCGCCCGATTCGAGATTTAGACCTCTGCTCGCTCAATCCTTGGTTTCCTGCTTCCAGAACAACCAGGACTACAGGCCAGCGCTATTTATGATGACCACAGGCTTCATCATCGCCTGCGGAGATGAATGTCCTGTCCCAGTATCGAGTGTTCTGAGTGCCATGGTTGAAGGCGTCAAGCAGTTCGAAAGGCCACCTTGCAAGCTAGCTTTTGAGGTCTTCGACACTGTCATTCCGTCAGCACCTCTCGCTGTGCTGCGTTCCATGGGTGCATGGGCGCCTGAATGGTTACTACCAGAGCATGGAAATTCGAAGCGTACTACTAATTGGCTGCGTACGCGTGTCTTCACCATGGAGCCAGTAAACACGGACCCAGAGCATCCGACCGTTTGGGGTACCGCGGTGGACGTCGCTCGATCCCGTAGCGTGCGCACAGTCTTTGAGGGCTGCAGGCATCACTTGCTGGACGCGCACGAGGTCGATGAACCGGCGCTTTCCCGCAAATGCAGATTGTTTTACACCGACATGGCGGAGTACTTTGATCGTTTGCTCAACACGTGCAGCGGCATTCTGCAAATTCAGCATCTGCAGAGATCCGAGAACGGCACAGAGGAAGCCGAGGAATCCATTGTTTATGAGGACGAGGCCGCGGAGCCAGAGTCGTCGAGCACGAACGACGTTCCTGTGCTGAGCAACCAGATGGCTGAGGAGATGAGGTTGGTTGTTCGTGCCAGACACGATCTACTCGCGCTGCGGCAGCAATTGCAAAGCTGGAATGAGGAGCAAGAGCCGCTCGAGGAGGAAGGCGAGAGCAGTGCTTTCGATGAATCGGAGGACGATGAATTGTGAATGACACAAGATACCTCTTTAACAGAGGGGTGATGGAGGTCCAACGAATTGCTCTTGCACCTCTACGATAAACGAAAGACGGCACGTGTGAAGAAAATAACACGACGTTTTACAACAAATATCCAACATATGATGCGGGAGTCGGGGCTGCGGAGCCTGAGATTGTTGGGCGGAGGAAGTACGATAGAGAAACGATGACGGTAATGTCTTCACGTGACAAATGACAGCAATTGGCGACGAAAAGAACTTTTCTTTCTTTCTTTGGGGCGCAACAACAATGGGTATGATTTGGGTTTTTTTTCCCTTTTGGGAGCATAGCGAGAGGAGCAAATGGAGATTTTCTTCCTGACGGAGTTTCTCGGCCATTGGTAGACAGACACTACATGTATTCGACTTTGTGTTTTTTTTTGGGGTGCTTCTTGCCAGGCTTGCTACTACTGCCTGGCGCATATCCATTCATCTTCGTGGGCGTGACTTGAGCGTGTCTCTCATGTATATCTGGTCATTAACGAAACGGCGCAGTAAGTGGCGGTTTTGATTAGGAGAGGAGCGCTGAATCAACTAACTACTAGAGACCGCTTGCCTTTAGACAGAGGCGATCTGGACAAAACACCCACATGTCTGGACCTCCTTTCTTATCAAAGTCAACTTGGCCCAACGAGGGCGGCGAATAGAGAGAGGCCTGGCTTCATCAGCTCACAAGTCCCTATAATAAGACAGCTATCTAGCTTGCTTGCTTGAAACATGGAGATGTGCAGTCGATAAAATTATCGACTAATAACCCTTCTTTTGACTCTCAAAATTGGTTAAGTATTGACCTCGGACTCTTCTTTTCATTGACATACATCTACAACCATCACACGGTGCCCCGGCATTATCTAGAATGTAGTCTGAGCCAGCCGGCTAGCTGCATTCCTAGCATCAACGCGATCGTCGTCTTCCTCTTGCACCTTCGATAGCGAGCTGGCAGAGCTCGTGGCTCTCTTCCGGCCTCCGGCTCCGTCTTCTCCATCGTCGGCGCCGCCTGCGCCGTCTTCGCCCATTCCTGGCATGGAGCCGGAGATGGACCGGTTCAGGCCGTCTGGCCTTCTTGCGACGCCGCTCCATGCGTCACCCTTGGGGCCTTGCGAGGAGGCCATTGATGAACGTCTGATCTGTGGGTGTGACTCGCGGCCGAGGCGAGAGAGGCCACCGGAAGCGTCGATTGCGCGGATGTCGGGACGGACTTGTTCCAGGGTAGCGAGGGTGCGGCGCTCGTGCTCGATTTGGCGGATGACATACTCGCGGATGGCGGAGCGCAGGTCTGCGGATGTGCGGGCGAACCACTTGCGTTTCTCGAGGAGGAGGTTCGAGGTGACGCGTTGAGTCTTTTGTTGCAGATAGCTCTCGTGGCTGCGTGCTTCGTCCAGAGCTGAGATTGCTTCGTCGACCTTGTCGCGCTTGACGCTCGAGCTTGCTTTTAGTCTGTCTGCTGCACTCAGCTTGGAGCGTGTAGCCTGTTGAGCTTGAGTGAGCTCTCGCAAGAGGATGTGGCGGTTGGTAAGCGTCTCCTTTACGACAAAAGCGTCGCTTGAAGCGTATGCCAGTGGATCAGAAAGGGTTGTAGCTTCAGCAGTGCCTTGCGCAGCGTGGTAGTCACCTGTGGTCTGGATGACTTTGCCGATTTTGCGGTATGCATTACCAAGACCAGGGTGGGTTTCCTGCACTGCCAGTCCTGCGATCTTTGTGCCGAGATCCGATTCGGAGACACCAAGAGCTAAACGGATGTCAGTTTGTGGAATCACGATTGTTGCTCGCCAATACTCACCTCTCCTGTTCTTGACCACTTTGTCGACCTTCTGTTGGACATCCATGCTGCTAAGATAGAAGCCTTTCACCAAAGGTCGGCTCTCCAGCAGTTCGGGGTTGTCATCTGGTGGTGGCGCAAATTGCTTGAGCATTTTCCTGCGCATGCCGGTCGCAGGCTGCTTCTTCCTCACAACAGGGCTGTAACCGAAATCGCTTTCCACGAAGAAGACCATCTCCTCGTCCCTCATAAGGACTTCGTTGCTGCAGATGTTGTTCAGCCATCGCTGCAAAGACGCTTTCGTGCGAGCCTCGTCCTCGTCAGTACCCAATCCCGCGGAAGTGAAGGATGGAGGCACAGAAGGCACGAGTGCCTCGGGATTGGACGCTTGTAGATGTGTGCACAGCTTTTGGAATTCGGGATACGTGCGGCGGATGTCGCGGAATTGGGTTGTTCGGAATTTCGGGAGGTTTGTCTAAGCGTGTGTAAGTGTCTGGTGTTCACGTCAAGTAGGCGGCAGAAGTCATACGTATACGTCAAACCTCAGGATCGCATCTTTCTTGCCTGTCCGCTCGAGTCCTGTGATCTTCGCCTGCAGCTTGTACTGCGGCTGCTGCCTCTGCTGTGCGGGGTGCGGTGCAGCACCGCTCTGCGTCTGCGGTTCTCGGGCTCGGCTTGTCTCTGTCCGTCGGCATTGTAGTCTCGTTGCTGCTGTTGCGCATGCGCTTCGTTCTGTGGCTGCCATTGCTTCTGCTGCTCTTGTTCCCAGCCGCTGCCAGGTCTCTCAATGCCTTCGCCTGAACTGGTGTGGCTCACGGCGGGCGGGGGGAGGTCTTCCCGACTGACATTCCCATCGCCGAAGCTCTGCCTGGAGGCTTCTGGACTGCTGGCCCATGGCGAGCTGCCGCCAGCGAAGCCAGCCGAAGCAGAATAGTCCATCCTGGGAGTTGGCGGGCCCTCACGGTATGAACCCTCGAGGTATGCGCGCTCGCTGGTGCGGCGTTGGAAACGTAGGTTCTGCGGATGCGGCTCCACTGGACGCTTGCCTGCGGAGATGTCGCTGGGTCTCGGGCTGGAGTAATGGCTGTAGTCGCTGGGGCCGGGCTGTTCGTTGTTCATTGAGTCGTCGCAGCACGCATCGTGGTGTGGTGTTGTAGTGTTGTCGTCGTTGTGGTAGCCTGTAGACAGCTGGTGGAGCGACTGCGGACGGCAGTTGACGAGAGCTGGACTGCGCGGACGTGGGGAGAAGCTTTGGGCAGGCAGGGATCGTCATCGTGAAGACCACGCCTGTAAGGCTAACAAGATTAAGTATTGTGCCCCTACTCGCGTGCCAACTAGCAGTGTCGCAGTACTAGGCATGTGGAGACAGTATTTATAATCTGATATAGATCAATACATCAGGCATGTTGACGCGATGGCTGTGTAGACGGCACACCGCAGTGAGTCTGCGGGCCACTTCACAGAGATATTTCTCGCAATCTGCATCCAAACATGCCGCTGTAACAGACGGCTCGTCTGCAGCCAATGCGGCTCTGGATCGGACGAGGAACATTGGAATCATCGCACATATCGATGCAGGCCAAGACAACAACCACAGAGGCGTATGCTCTACTACAGCGGCTTCTCACGTCGCATAGGAGATGTCGACGAAGGCAGCACAGTAACCGACTTTCTGCCCGCTGAGCGTGCTCGTGGTATCACAATTCAGTCTGCAGCCATCACCTTCTCCTGGCCGCCTGGAGCTACGCCAGCGAAGACAACTACCAGCACACCACGATCTTCCATTCCTCACAACATCAACTTGATTGATACGCCCGGCCATGCGGACTTCACCTTCGAGGTTTTACGATCCCTAAGAGTGCTCGACGGCGCAGTCTGCATTCTTGACGGCGTCGCAGGCGTCGAAGCTCAGACTGAGAAAGTATGGGCTCAAGCTGACGCTTATGCAATCCCACGCCTGATCTTCGTCAATAAGCTAGACAGAGAGGGTGCCGCGTTCGCCAGAACTGTCAAGGAGATTGGTTCCAGGCTTGACGTCTGGCCAGCACTGTGCGAGATCCCCTGGTGGGATGAGCAAGGCAAACTCATCGGCGTTGGTGATGCAATTGGCCTGAAAGGAATGCTATGGAAGCAGGGTGGAGATGGAAAGGAAATTACAGCGTATGCAGCTGCGGAGCTCGAGAAGCAGGACTCGAAGCTGGCTGCTGAGTTGAAGCAGGCTAGAGTGGCGCTGGTGGAACTGCTTTCGAGCACGACGACGAAATGGTTGAGAAGTTTCTCGAAGCGGACGAAGATCATCTCACGATCACCTCACAAGACATAACAGCAAGTCTGCGTCGATGCACACTGCAATACCCACAGCAAGTTGCTCCAGTCTTCGCAGGTGCCAGTTTCCGCAATATCGGAGTGCAGCCACTGCTGGATGCCGTGGTGGACCTTTTGCCATCGCCAATCGAACGCCCAGACCCCGAGATGAGTGTCAACACATCAACGCCAACGACAACACTCTCTACCTTTCTTTCTGGTGCACCCAGCAGTGGCTCAACCGGCAAATCTTCGAAAGCTCTCAGCAAGATAAGGCACAGACCGCCATCCAAAATATCACCGCCTGCGCCCTAGCTTTCAAAGTTGTCGCAGACCCTCGTCGTGGCGTTCTAGTTTACGTCCGAGTATACTCTGGATCACTGGACCGCAACGTTGCCATGTGGAACACCACCTCCAGCTGACGGAGCGTGCCAGAAACTTATGAGAATGTATGCCAATGATGCCGTCGATATTGACGCTATCCACGCCGGCCAGATTGGTGTCATTCCAGGCTTGAAGCATACACGCACTGGTGATACTTTGGTTGCCTATGCAGGCGCCAATCCCAAGACGGGACCTCCAGGTGACGCGCGAACGATGCAACTGAAGCCGATTGATGTGCCACCACCGGTCTTCTTCGTTAGTGTCGAGCCTCAAAGTTTGGCAGAGGAGAGGAGTGTCAAGGAGAGTCTGGAGTCGTTGCTAAGAGAGACCCAAGTTTGCACGTCTCGATCGACGAGGAGAGTGGACAAACACATCTCGCCGGTATGGGCGAGCTGCACCTTGAGATTGCCAGAGACCGTCTTGTGCAAGATCTCAAAGCTAAGGCTCGCATCGGTCAAATCGAGATCGGATACCGTGAAGCCATCACCACAAGCAGCGGCGCGATCACAGAAACATATGACCGCGAGATCTCAGGGAAGAGTTCCAAAGCCGCTTGCACGGCAACTGTCACGCCATTGGAAGATTCCGACGATGTCAACACGACTCAACACACCTTCCGCCTCCCAGACAACAACCTCCTCACAGTCTTGACACCAACCCTGAAAGAAGACGGCTCTCCATCAACGACGAAACGCCAGGCCTCCCCGCACCCTCCCCCTCCTCACAATCCTCCAATCCCTCCAGACCGGCGTCTCAGCAGCCCTCGCCAGAGGACCAACATACACCTTCCCCCTGCACTCCACCTCCATAGCCCTCACCCTCTCACCCCCAGCTCACATCTTCCCCACACCACGCCGCAGCTCTCAGCTCCGCCGCCCGCCTCGCGGTGCAGAAGGCTCTGCGCGCCAGCTCTGAAAGCCGCCTGCGTTCTCATGGAACCCGTCATGAACGTCGCCATCGCCGTCGACGAAAACAGCCTCGGCTCCGTCGTCCACGACCTCTCCTCCGCGCGCGGCGGCAACGTGCTCTCGCTCGACGCGGACGAAGCGCAGTCTCTCACGCCCACAGCAAACGTCAACGGTCCGCTCGTCGATGTAGGCAGGATTTACACGCCGCCTGACCCGTTTCAGAGCTCGGCTGGAGCGGATGTTGGGCGGGATGGAGGGAGTGCGATGCGCACTGTTACTGCGAGAGTGCCGCTCAAGGAGATGGTCGGGTATTTGAAGCATTTGAGGAGTTTGACTGGTGGGCGCGGCACGTTTACTATGGCTGTGGATCGCTTTGAGAGGATGGGTGGGCAGAGGATGAAGGAGGTTGTTAAGAGGATGAGGGGCGATTATGAGTGATTTGCACCAGTGAAGATGATGCTTTGTGATCGTGCCGGAGAAGATGAGCATGGAAGGAGGGATGAGGGGATGGGGGAGGGGAGGGTGTACGATAAGGTATGGGGTTGGGAGGGATTTGTTATGATTAGGTATAGAGCATTTGTAGAAAAGGATTTAGATGTTGTGAGAAGGAAAGCCTTGCAGTACGCTCATCATAGTACCAGAAGTACTTGTAAGCTTTTTCGTGAAATTGTGTACATGTGCTTCCATTTTCGGAGCATGGCTACGATGAGACTGAGCACTACACAGCCCTCCATGCTTCCGTCTAGGAAATCAAATTTTCCAAACCATCGGGTATCATCCATCCATCCATCCCCCCCCATCTCTACATGGATCCCACACCACCACCCCCAGCAATCAACACTGAAACGCCACACCTTGCCTCTTGACCATATTCGCTCCTCCACCCGCAAACCCAGTGCCGTCAGACTTCAATTCCACGAGTCCCCTCTCAGCCTTATCTTTCTCCTTTTCGTTTTCCTTACCACCCTCACCCGCTTTACTCTTCTTCACTTTCCGCCCAGGAGTCACATCTTCCTGACAAACATAACACCTCACCGCGTCATCGTGCTCTTTATCGTGGGCACTCTTCTCCGCCACGCGCTGGAACTTGTCACTACAAGGCTTGCACAGCACGTGGCCGCAGGGTTTGGCGAGCACGGCTTTCGTGGCGTTGGAGAGGGGTTTGGAGCAGCTTGGGCAGGTTCTGGTGGGTGGTGTTGTTGTTGTTGTTGCTGAGTCGGCAGTTGAGGCTTTGTCTGAGGTGAAGTGGACGGTTACTAGTGATTTGAGGGATATGTCGTGTGGGTGATCGGCTGCGGCGGCTGGGCAGGTTGGATGTTGTTTGGGCGGTTTGAGCGCTGCTTTTTGGGCGGCGGGGATTTTGCCGGGGACCCAGAAGGAGGGGAGGTCTTGGGATGATGAGTTGTCGCCTTTCTTCCTGCTCTTGCTGCTGTTGGCGAGATCTTGCAGCTCGGCCTCGTCGAATTCGAGTTTGCGCTTGACGCCTTTGTCGCCTCCTCCTCCTTCGACGTCTTGCTCGATTGTGATCTTGCCGTCTTTGCGCCCTACGATCTTCTCTCCCAAACCGCTTGATCGCGCGCTCAAACCGGCTTGCACTCTCTCGAACTCTTCCACTGCTCGCGCTTGGGCTTCGGCATCTTCGATCTGTTTCTCCTCATTGTCTTCCAGTTTTCGTTGCTCGGCTTCCTTCTTCAGGCGCTTCAGTTCCTTGTTCTGCGCGAGCAGGTTGCTGATGGCGCATTCGCGGCAGAAAAGGTGGCCGTGGCTAGGACATGAGACGGGATCTCGGGATGGGAGGAGGCAGAGCTGGCATGATCCAAAGGGAAGGAATGAATCGCGCGTTAGACGTGTTGAGCGGCTGCCCCAGGAGCTTTTCAGCTCGTTGCGCTCGTGGGCCGTGAAGAAGGCGAGGGAGGTGTTTCTTTTGCCTGCGTCGTCAGCGGGTGCGAGGGTTGCTTGAGGGGGTGGTCGGACGCTTACTGTGAGCCATGGTTGCTTTGCTCTCCTGGCAATTGGGAGTGTCAAGCACAAGGTATCGCGATTGCGTGGAGTGGTTTGCGACTGGTATGAGGACGGGCATCTAGAATCACATGCAATCTGGGGAGAAAGTGAAGCAGACGTCATGCTTGGCAGGCACGTATCGCGCTACTGCATCCAGGACATTCCCCATCAACAATAAATGTCAATGTATACAGACTTCGTCACACTTCATCTCATATACACTCGGTCAGCAGGCTGTCCCCGATGGCAGCAGATGAACGGCCTTACGAGCCACCAGCCCTGACCCGCGCCATCCACAATGGTATAGTCGGAAGCGTGGGCTTCCTGTGCCGTGGGTTTTTGTATGGCTTGAGCCGTACCGAGGTGCATGGCCTAGAACACTTTCAAGCTTTGGTAGATGAGAGGAGTGATCCTAGGAGTAGAGAACGAGGGTTGATCACAGGTAGATGACTTCTTGATCGGCTTAGTTTGATGAATGGTCGTTGACTAGGCAGCAGTATCCAATCATGTAAGCATGTACGTATCGTAATGCATTGTGGACATCTTACAATCGAAGACTGATCGTCTGTCTCAAGAATCGATGATCCTCTCGCATGGGGCGTGCTGCCATTTCGATACCACTGGGATGCGAACAACTCTCGATACAGCCTTGGCAGCCATGACATCTGCTTCAAGCGAGGGTGTGTTTACTAGTCAACACCATTTAGAAGCTCTCGCTAATGCAAGCGATTAGATTCAGCGTTCTTACCACCTTCTTCAACTATGGCAATACTCTACCCATGCACCGCATCGCCCACTCCAAATACGGCGGCATCTTCCAACCCACCATGACCCAAGTAATCCGACTTCTCAGCGACCCACACGCCACCTCATTACCAACCACAGAACCCAACTCTCAAAAATCAATCACACCAACATCACCCTCGTCTCTCCCGGCAAGCGACCCTTTCTCCGCCTCCGAACTAACCTACACAACAAACGGCACCGACTCCTTCCCAGCGCCATCTTTCTACCCCAGCCGCCGCCACAGCTGGGTCCACGTCTTCCCCGAAGGCAAAATCCACCAGCACCCGGACAAAATCATGCGATACTTCAAATGGGGCGTTGCACGAATGATTCTCGAATCAGAACCTTGTCCTGACGTTTTGGCGATGTGGATCGATGGGCCGCAAGAAGTCATGGCCAATGAACGCACTTTTCCTCGTCCCTTGCCAAGGCCTGGGAAGGATATTTCGATCACTTTCGGGGAGAAGCTGGACGTTGAAAAGGTCTTTGGGCCTTTCCGCGAACGGTGGCGGGAGCTTGTGAGCAAAGCGGAGCTGCGGCGACGGGCACGGTTTGGGGCGGAGCCAGAGGATGGCGAGTGGCAAGTCCAGCTCGGCGAAGTCCATGACCACGACCTCAGATATGGCGCCGAAGCTGAACAGCTGCGCAAAGATGTTACGCTCGCTGTGCGGAATGAGGTTCTGAAAGTGCGCCGGTCGACAGGCTTGCCGGATGAGGATCCGAAGTGTTCGCTTGTTGAGACGTGGCGGGAAGAAGGCAGCGTGGATAAGGCGGAGGGGAAGATGAGAGATGGAAGTTCGGTGCAGGATACGTGAACGTGTATCACATCTGAGGGGCATGGAATTGTAAGAGAGGGAATACCGCGCATTTTAAATATATTGAACTCAATGTCGCTGCTGACAACGACTTGCGGCAGATTCTCCATACCGCAAATCTTTCTGTTTTGTTCTGAGTATGTGCTCAAAGCCTCCTCCCGAATCCCCAGAAACCCATTCTTCTGGCTAGTGCTGTGCATGCTGTATCTCTACTTCCGATCAACGAGGGCATATCGGTTTGCCGCTCACGGTGATTCAGCGCCTAGTGCTCCATGTCTTTGACGCAATTACGGTCAGCCTCCCAGCGGACAGTGCATGACCTTTCCCCTCTTAAAAGTGAAGCTGGACTCTCATGGGTAGCCGCGTCCCTCCATGGACGGGTCGTACAAGCCTGAGAGGCTGCTCCAGTCAACCTGACCAATCGGCCCTTCTAGCAGAAACGTTTTACCATCAGCATAAAATTGATTGTAATATCCGACAGTGAAACGCTCAGAGCGTGAAAAGATTCCCTGTCCGTCTTCGACTCCCGAGAGCTCGTGGACGGCTTTTGCAATCTTCCACATGTCGCTGCGCTTGCCGCTTAGGGAGCATTGGATCGTGACTCGGGTTTCCGGGCCGTGTTCTTTGAGCTGCTTTGAGATCGCGAGGAGAGTTTTGAGCATGTCAAGGACACTGTTAGATTCGAAGATCCATGGCTTCTCGTCTTCATCGCCGGCATTGCCGATGTACTCTTGGTAGAAGATGGGTGCTGCTTCTCGACGGACTTGGTGACTTGCTTGCAGGATTGAGAGGAAGGCAGCGCCGGTTTCGAGCCAGAAGGCGCAGTTTTGGGATTTCAATGCAGACAGTTCGGAGAAGTGTTGTCGATAGATGTTGTTGCGGAGCTCGGCTGGGAGGTCCATGAGTTGGAACGGTGCGTCGGGCGGCGCAGCCGTGCCGGCAGTGGCGCCTGAGTGAATACTCATTTCGTTGAGTGGGTTGTCTGGTGAGCTGCTGGGAGCTTGTTCGGAGGCGCTGATGCTTGAGTGGACAGGCGTGTCCATAGAAGCTCCGGTCAGTGTCATGATGTCTGCTTAGTCGTGTGAGAAAGTGAGAAAAGGTTGCCTGGTGTGGCGAGGGCAAAACGTTGACGACCTGGTGCCTAGTCTGCAAGCTTGTGGGATGGTCACGTGGACGTCAGTGACCGCGTTGACAGATTGCGAGTGAAGTGGCCTCGCACTTTGTCAACACGGAAATGCACGGATATGGAAGGAAGCGCTTGATAAAGGCACGTCACACATCACGCTCTCGCTGGCTGCGGTATGTTTGACTGATAACAAGAGATTTGATACGAGATCTAAAATTCATGACGTGCCTCGAGCCATCGCCCCATCCTCTATCCAATACACGAGCCGTGACAAGATGCCTGGATTATCGGACTCGGGCGTACTAGCATGCAAGCCGTCCCAGGATTGGTCGACCAAACAGCTCATTCAATCTTGCTTTCAAATCTGAAGGAACTAGCAAGCTGCATCGCCTCCTGCGGATGTGATGTCGCAGGAATATCTCAGCAAAGCCATTCCTCAAACCGCCCTCCTGACATCACCGAAGATACTGTTCAACTCCGAAAGCGCAAGCCACTCAAGGTTAGGCGGTACAAGAAGCTTGCTCAGCTCCACAGCAGCAGCACCGGCGAGTGGGTTGTCGGTGTTGACAAGCGCGAAGTACTGCTCAGCATGGGCTTTTTGTGCAATCCGCAGCTCCGTGACGAATTGGCGTAGCTGGTGAAATTTTGTCGGATCTCTGATCGCATCCTCGCACAGATGCTTTCGGTCTAGCAGTGTTTGCCATTGCACTTTGATGGACTTTTCCAGAGGACCAAAGAACTCCTTCAGCTCCTCGACGAAGTCGGCGCTATGGCGGTGGTTCCCTCGGATGAGACTGAGGCGTGCTTTGGCGCGAAGGACATGCTCCTTGTTGTCCGCGTACTCAACGTGAGGCTCAAGCTTGAGCACAGCATGATTGCTGTAGTCTTGCTGAGGGTGTTTCTCGACAGGTGTCTTTCCATGAGTACCTGAGTGCTCCGAGTCGTTGCACAACCACACGGCTGCATCATCAGACGACGAAGCGAATTTCAAGAGCTCACTGCATGTTTTTATGGGATCATTTTTGTGACCTGTCCCATAGATTTCCTTGGCTTCGATGTCCAGGAGGTTTTGCAGAGCCCGGCGAAGTTTTGTTCCAGCCTGATCGCGTATACTGGACATGCTTTTTTTGTACACCCGCATCTTGCGGTCTTGTGTGTGGATGAAGGTGACGGTGGACTCGTCGGTGGTTGGCTGTTTACGTGTCGACTTGTCCCGTAGAGATGTACTTAGCATATCCAAAGGATCCCAGCCGGTGTCTGTAGTGGTCAGCTCGGTCTTTCATGGTAGCGGGTTTGTGGTCACATACTCTCCATGAACTTTTCAGAGGCATGGCGGATCTTATAGCCATAAGTTTTGTGCCAACTTCCTAGCCTACCCTCATGTACAGGAGGGTGGATCGAGTTGATACGACCGATCCTGAAGAGCCTTTGCTGGAACAGCATGAACTGGTAGATCATGAAGAACTTTCCTTCATCCTCGTAGTAGTAATCGTGCCACTTGAGACCTCGGACGTCGCTGTCCTCATGCTTGGACCCGGCGTTCACTTTGAAAGCAAGGACGGCAAGAGCCCGAGCAAACAACTCGAGTATGGATCGAGGTTCACCAAGCTCCCATGAGATCGTGTGTACGCGATGTTCCTTGCGCATGTCATACCTGGCCTCCCATGCCTGGCCGTCTCGTTGGATGAGGTCCCAAATTCGTTGCCACGTAGGAGACCTGGCTTCGAGGTCATTCTCTTTGAGATCTCGCTCCCTGATTTTATATGCAAACCAGGCTTTGAGTGTCCAACTGTGTCTCATACAGTCAAATAGGAACTCTTCTAGTTCGCCGCTCTTCACGGAGAACGCAGCTTCGTATGGGCCTGAGGATTCGCCTCCAACAGCGACTTGAGGGAGCGCCTCATCACCAAGTAATTTGCAGCCTTGAGGAGCGAGGCAGCCAAATTTGTTCACTTCAACCATGTTTGGTGTGTTTGAGTGCAAATTGCTGCTGTGGATCTGAGCCTTGGAGTTGTTGCGTGGTGACTGTCAACCGTCTGGTTGAAGTTCAAATGATATCACGTACGCGATGTTGTGATCGCACTTAGCGGGCAGACGATTTGAGCAGACTTGTCTTTGCTGAAGTGAGTATGCTTTGCTGGCGAGCTGAAGAGGCTGGAAAGTTGTTGAGGGTGGATGTCAATGTGAGAATGAGTGAGAAGTCTTACTTGGGCATCGGCATCTGACAATTTCCATGTGAAACTGCTCAGCAATTCATTACATGTGAGACGGGAACACTCATTTCCAGTAAGCCCTGGAGCTCTCGTGTCATCGTACTTTGCTCGATGCGACTGCAGTCTTCAGCTGCTCTCTTCGCGAACAAAAGTCAGGCATGTTCACATCTTTGCATTTGTAGACAGTGTTGTTGCAAGGTTGTACACGGTTGTGGCGTTCGTGCATCGAGGCGTCTTCTAGGTTCCAGGATACAAGTGATACTGCACCGCCTCCTTCGAGAGCTCAAAGTTGAAGCCAGTCAAACACTTGCCAGCGCACTTGCTGTAAGGGAAACAAGGCCCGCTGCTCAGATACTCAGTGAGCTCGATACTACCATTAGACTCGTGGCGGTATCTTGCGCACACCAACCGGCAAGTAGGCCGGTGCAGATTTGGGACAGCAGCGCGCACGGTGTCGCTGAACCTAGCAGCCTCGGGGACTGGATGGCTCAGCATACTTGCGTTCTCCAAACCTGGAATGATGTTTTGTGCACGCTGCTCTTCGATGCGGATAGTGGCCAGAGCGATCTGTGCCACGACAGTGCTGGATCCAAGACCCTCGCGACGATACGCATTGGCGAGGATCTCCACGGCACGATGTCTTGTGGCTGGGGCGCGGTTTTGAGGCTGATGAGATCAAGGGCTGCCAGTGTTCCTTCCTCCAGACAGAAGTCGTCGTCTTGGCCGTTGCCGTAGATACTGCGCGGTCTTGCTGGTCGAGGCCGTGATGTGTCAGACTCCAGGTAGAATTGTGCAAGATCCAAGATTCGGTTGTAGTCATCCTCATGCGCATCTAATTGTGTCTCTTGAGTTACCCTACAAGTTGCGAGGGTGAAAGATGCTGTCCACTGTCGTTTTGCAGCAAGGCTAGGGCTCGAGCGGCCTTGGGATGCGAATCTTGAACGTCGGGTAACGCGGTAAGCCACCGCCTGTGACACACTTGAAGTCTTTCAATCTCGGAGAGAAGTGTGTCATCTGATGGCAAGTCGATGGACCTACTCCAGCAACTGGCCAAGCAGTAGCGAGCCGATCGATCTATTGATTCGCCGTAGATGGCTGTGAGACGCTGCTCGGTGAAGTCAAAGAGCCTACTTAGTAGGTGCTTGCCTGCATCGAGAAGCTGATCAAGCTCGTCCCAAGCATCTGAAAGCTGGAATGTGCAAGGCATCGGTCTGGTAATCCGAGCACTTCCGGCTGGTTGCACCGATGAAGCATGCTGATCGCGAGTGTAGTTGGAGCCGACACCCAACTTCTCGAATGCAGTAGCCAGCTGCTGCAATGAGGACGAAGGCCTTCGGTTGCTGTCGCGCAGGTGTTTCTTGACAATGATTTGACCCATACTATGATGCCGAAGGGCCATACTGGATCGCTCTGCGTGTAGCTCGTAGCACATAAGCAAAAGGCAGGTCAAGAGAACGGGCTCCAGCGGCGATCTGCCATCCATAGCATCTCGAATCTGATGTTGAAGAGCGGCAATAGTTTTACTATACTGGTTGAGAGCCTCTGTATACCTTTCCGGCCGATGCAAGCCCGCAAATGTCGGATGTGAAATGCTTGCCATGGCGAGGTTTGCGCTGCCGAGTGCTGCTATGCCATGGAAGACGGCTTTGTTCTCGACGCTGAGTTGCAGCGCCTGTTGAATCCAGACTCCTGCTGGTGCCATAATCTCGAGTGGGCCGGCCATGCGAAGCCGAAAGAAATCGAATGCGCCCCGCTCCGTGTCATTTATCGCGAAGGAAACTACACATGGTGGCGAAGACGGCGTCACATGGCGAGAATGGTATGGAGTAAGCTGTGACGAGTTTGTGTAAGAAGACCCATCATCGCTATGTGTCGATGGACTGCGCGATGCCGGCAGAAGCGGGCGTGATGCGGCGGCGCTGCGTGGTGGCAATGCGTCGTAGCCGTCGCATATTCTACCAGTAGAAGTACATTTGGTACAGGATGGACGGGCTTGATCACATTTGATCCGTCGATTACTGTCTCGAGATCAGCAAAGTTATACCATGATGGTCCCTGGAGGCACGCACCGGCATGTCTTGCAGCCGTTGCGCGTCGGCTTCGAGGTCACCACGCGTTTCCTCTTGGCCGGCAGACCATCGTTCACAGGCACGACGCCTTTCCCTCTCGCACTGGACATGGCTGATGAGAGCACGCATATTCATGGTACTCGAGAAAGAAGAAAGGGGAAGTGGCATGTTGTGCTGCGCTACGATTGGCGCTCGATCCTCCCAGCTGAAAGCTCGCTTCGCACCTTGGCGTCTTTCCCAGCTGAACTTCCCACATAAAGGCCAACTTGACAACTTCACGCTCAACAAAGAAATGACAGCTACCGATATTTTCTCGCGTGCTAAGCTGTATACCACCAAACCGGCACTTCGGTTGATCTTAAGATTACACACCCATTCTCGGATCCGGTCCTGCGTGGCTGAAAAAGAAACGGACGTGTATGGGACTAGCGACGCGATAAAACATTATCATTTCTCACAGACGCGAATTGAACCAATGCTCCTTCGGTCTGCGGCTATGGCGCAGATTTGGCCGACTCGAAGTCCACATCTTACAGTACTCATGACTTATACGTCACTCTCTGATGATGCTCACCTGCGCCAGCACAGCTTTTCCTTTGGGTGATGCCACACTGTCCGTCAACCATGATCATGATATCAGATCATCACTGGCTTGACGCACTTTTCCCAATGCACTTTTCCCAATGCCCTTTTTGCCTATGTTGGAGAAGCAGCACTCGTGGAAGCGGTCGCAGCATTGTGCAGATCAAGGATGAAGAAGGTAAGTACTAGGATGTCTTTGTTGTGCGATTGAACTATGGAGCTTCAAGCTTTGTCCCAACACAAGTAGAAGAATTCCATTGTCCCATTGTTTGAGCTCATGTGTCAAAAGGGGAGCGAAGTTCGTGCTTAGATCTCCCAATACCCAACAACTCTTCCCAACGGCAATCCTTCACCCCCGAAGTCACAGCAAAGGATTACCACACCATGTACAAAGGCAAGCGATCCTTCGACAAGTTTGCCGAGCCACCTCTCCCTTTCAGATGGGGTGGTCCATGGGAATTCATCAATGATGAGGACGATTACCAAACCGACAGCTCTGACGGCGAGGTCTCTGACACTGAGAGCTCTGACGACGAGTGCTCTGACGGCGAGTGCTTTGATAGCGAGTGCTCTGGCAGCGAGTGTTCTGGCAGCATCTGCGAAACCGAGTCAGACATCGGCCCTCCAGAGTATGGTCCCAAAGAACAGACCATTGGCGACCTCATTGCTGCTGGCAGCGATACGACCAAACTCCTGGCTACCATCTCATCCCTTACCAACGACATCCACCCTATCTTCCGCGACGAGAACATCTGCGCTTGCGAGTACACAAATGATCTTTATTGTTTGGCTCCCCATTACGCAGCTCATCCCGAGGCATTGGAAGGAGTGGAGAAGGCGCCTGAGATCGCTTCTCCTTCTGCAAAAGACAACATCCTCATGCGGGCAATTCTGCAGCTGGCGACCAACATGATTACTCATGACGATACTCTACCTTTCTGGGCAGGTATCGTTGATTGTGGACTTGGCCCGTCTGGTAAAACCCCGTTCCGGGTTCACCCTCGGAAACATCTCAGCCCAGTGCGCAAGGCAGAAATCTTGCAACACCTCGAAGAGTTTGCTGACTTCGTACGCTTCCACTTCAAAATTTTCGAGCAGTGCCTCGCAGGGTACTCCGGTGGTATGAGACCAAAGAAAGGAGAGCCTGACTATGACCCAGCCAGGGACCCCTGGGCCCCGGAGAGCTGGTGCAAATGCCCTGTCAACAATACTGCGACTGTCGCCAAGGAGCTGTATATGCCTATCGAGATGGAAAGCCTGTGGTTCTGGAAGACGTATGTTTCGAGCACTGTTTCTTGAACGCTGAGTGGATCGAAGGCTTTGACCAGTCAACAGACGAGTGGCGAGACATGACCATTCTCCGAGGCGAAGAAGGAGGTATTCACGGCAGCTGTGATTCTCTGTCATGAATTCGCGCATGCGTTCATGAGCCACCACTGCCAAATTGAGATTTGTATGAACGACGAACCCATCGCGGAGACAGGTTTCTGCTGGGAAAACTTCGTCTTCGGCGGCATGATTCGGGACACTCCATACAATCCCCATCTCGGCAACACCGTGATCCGCACACATGTGGTGCAGTGGCCTGACATACATATCTTCGAAAAGTACATCGACGACGACGCCGCGATGCCCATTCGCTACTTCGGAAAGTTACGAGGAGAACGCGAATTGCCTTTCGACGCATCTCGGTGTACACGATTCTTGGACCAAAGCTTTTGGGACGAAGGAAGCCTAGCAAGGATTTCAAGAAGATGTGGCTGAAGCCTTACATCGAGGCGCCCATGCACTATGGCGAGTATCGCACCTTCAATCCTGAGGCTTACGAGCTACCGGTAGAAGTTTCGGCTAAGAAGAGGAGGCTCAGCGATGCGACAATGGAGCGCGAGAGACTTTTTGCAAGCAAGCTGAGGAGGGCTGAGCGCATGTTGGCTAGACCTGGTCGCGAGTCTAGGTATCTGGAGAAGCTGGAGGAGCGCAAGGAGGATTTCCACGAGCGTGAGAAGCACAAGCTCAACGCTCTATGGGAGAGCTACACTGAAGCCTTCGAGACTGAGATGTTTCTGAAGCAGCAGGCTTGATATTCTCCAGGATCGCATGAAAGAAGACTTCGAGACAGAATGATCATGGAATGAACAGAAGGTCAGTAAGATCTTCAAGGTAACGTATAAGGTAAGTCAAATGCAAATCCCTTCCCCCAAACATATTCCAAAATATCAACTTCGCCCATATACAAGCGTCATTCACCCTATATTCAAACGTTGTAAGTCTCTCTCAACAACCCAGTCAGTCTTTCTCCTTCACCACGTGATGCAGCTAGTCTCCGGCTGCGATTTTAGCCTACCGTTAACCTACAAGAGGTTTTTTTATGCTCCATGGCGTGATCTGACCTTCTGTCATAAGGTGTGCTGGTATCTGCTGCCATTACAAAGCATCAAATATTTCTCAAAACCCCAACGAGAGACATTTTCCCCCACAAAATGCTACATTCTCAGTATCTTTAATTCTTATCACAGTAGCCAAGAATCGAAATGTGTAATGTGCCCTCGATCTCGTGACATGAATGTACATTTCTTTAATGGATCGACACACTAATATCAGCCATGGACTGGTATCAGCTTGGATTGCCGCGGAGATGAGAAGGACTTTGTGAGATCAAAACCGTGGAAATGACAACCCTCAGCTCTGTATCCTGGTTTTGATGCCAACCATATTAAGTTCTTTGGCTAAAAATTGACGACAAGGGCTGGAGACACCAGTAGCTCGTGGGAAAGGGCGCCGCGGAGCAAAAAATGCAAAAGAACAGCTGCTCTGATGAGCTTTGATATAGGAATAGCCGAAGGTGGGGCTCGAACCCACGACCTTGAGGTTGATCTCTTTGCTGTTATAAGAGCCACACGCTCTACCGATTGAGCTACCCCGGCATGATGCACTGCTGGTGAGTAAGTAGCTTTATATTGCCTCACAATAATGCTCGAATTTTCCTGGAATTTTTCCGGCAAAATTTGGTGGAGTGGAGCCGATAGAAGCTCAAAGCGCAAAATTGGCATGGGGAACGAGATGTCGCGACCAAACGACGCAGACGATTGATGCTGCAAGTCTGTTAGTACTGGCTATCACCTGCTATCCCGACCTTGCTAGCAGATTGATCCTATCGTAAACCGGATCTGCCTTCTCAAGGAAGCCTAATCCACGACTGCTTTAAGCCGTTGCCGCCCAGCGTCACAGAGCGTCGTACAAGCTGCCTCCGGAGGTACCTTAGTCCCTACAAGGACTGCAATTATTGCCTGCAGACTAGCCAGATCTCTGGTGTAGCGAACTGCAGTAGTGGCGTGATCGGTTAATCAGGCTAAGGAGCTAGCTCAGCGGAAGATGGCCGATTTGCTGCAAGCCCTGTTTACCGTGCCGAAGTGAACTACTACCTACTAGGTAGTACCTAGATAATTAGCTGAAGAACTCGCTTAGCGGAAGACAGCCGAGTTGACGCAAGCCCTATAGCCGCGCCTGCCGCGTGATTTTGTCAGCGAGTCTGACTCTCGGGCCAGATGTTGACCGATAAAACCGATGCTGTAGAGCTCAGCAACTGTCCCACTAAAAGGCATTCGGACGGAAGAAGTGCGTCCCACTAATAGACTGGTGATGTCTTAGCATGTCCTGGTGATCCACTCAAACAGGAAGGTGGCAGGCCTTGCAGAAACGTAGCGGGTCGGCTTAATTATTAGGGCCTGAAGAGGAATTTGCAAGAGCCGAAGAGCTAACGGCTATCTTTGATAACACTTGTTTGTTATAGATCTACTCCACGATTGTTTGGGGTTGTCTTAGGGCTGCCCTTGCGCCAGCCAACGTCACTCGAGCTCGACTACGATCAGATAAGCACGTATACTGTCAAAAATATTCGAGTAGCACGGCCAGTGAGAGAGCTGTGCTTGGTGAAAGATGCCCAGAATGTCCCCTCCAGCTACGCCGTCACTTTGCATATTCATCCGGCATGCAACGGCGGCAATGAACATCTTCGTTGCCGTTTGCTAAGCGCGTACTTGCGAAACTACCGCTCGGCTGGACGACCTCCACCTAGCGATGACCTGTGAGTTCCGCATCGACCGGACTGGCTCGACTGGGTCAGATTGTGATAACGCTTGTCTCAAATTCTCAAGGGGTGATTATTAACCAAATCCTGGGAGCTTATGAAGAGGGAATTCAAAAAGGGTCCGCGGAAAACTAGACGACCGACCGTGGATCACCTTGCGTAATTTCTAGTCAGACTTCACACCCGTTAGTCTAAGCGCAAACCCAACGTAAGCCATGGATGAGCTAGACTCACACGAAAGCCCGAAGGGCCTGTGAACCCCTGCGGAATATCCACACAACCGACCAATGCCGGACAAAGCCATCATGTCTGCGATGGACATTTCATAATCCGATGCTCCACTATGAATTCCAACGATAGATCGAAACTTTGACGCCAGAGTTGGGTAAGCAGGTGAGCTGTGAGGCTTGAGTGAGAAACGCGGGATTAGCTGCAGAGAGCTTCGTAATAGCTTGCGTGCTTTGGGTTTTGGGGCTTGGGGCTTTGCACACAATGAGATCTCGATCAGTCGTACAAGGCTAAATTAAATGTTGCGCATGTCTCGACGTAGTGCTACGCTGTGGATTCGGTGGATTCACAGGTAGTCAATGTAGACCGAGGAACACATCGGGTCAGTGGGAAAAAGTGTATGATACGATCGTCGTCATTGAATGTACCATAAGAACGAATATCTTTCATGTATATAATCTACAGAGAAAAAAAACGCTAAAACGCCTGCCAATCATGCATTTGGGATTTTTCAAGGCGCTTGCTGCCCTTGCCCCTGTTGAGGCGTTGTATCCTGAAAGCCAGTTCCGATTGTTCCAAAGTCCATGTCATCAAGATTTCCAAGTACTTGACCAGATGTGTTCATGAAAGACATCCCAGGGTCTGCCATTTCGAGACCCATAAATCCGGAGAAGTTCATCTCCAGGCCATCCCAGAAGTTTGCGTCGTCACTACTGTCGGTGAGCGAGTCCTCCTGAGAATGTCCGGTGGTAGTTTGAGCGGTCTGCAAGAAGATTTGCTTTTTCGTACAGAGGCTGTCGATCATGTTAGTTCAGAATGAAGTCGATCATGCAACCGCATTGACCTCGAGGCGTGATGATTGTCGGTCAACTTACAGTGAGAGAGTCTAGACAGCGTGCAGCAGAGCAATTCTGTACTGCCAGTCCTTGAAGGAGAACTTGCGCTGTCCGACCAGTTGTCCTGGTACGATCTACCAAGGGATCGCCGGGAGAGCCAAGCTCAACGACTAGCAGGCTGGTCGCTGCCATCGCAAGTATATCCACTGTGAAGGCGTAGGCCTCGTGCAAAACTCCTAGGGATTGCATTGCATCCGCGACGCGTATAGTCTCGATGGCGGCTTCCACACACTTTGAGGCTGCCGCGTAAGCGCTTGGACTCCGAGTGCTCGACGGTTTAACGATGTGGTGGAGCAGAGGGCAATGCAACATGAGAAGTGCGAAGCAATAGGACCATCGAAGGTACAGGTGGGATCTGTATCGATACTGTCAGCATTTGAATGGACGAAAAGATCATCTCTGTGCCTACTTGGTGCAAGCAGACAGATCTTCATCACTTGTCTGCGGATGAATGTTGTATTTCGCGGCCCATAGAGTCAGGGAGTTATCAACTTCCTGCAACTGCTTCGGGCTAACCATCGTTGCGCCGTTGCTGGTTGTGACGACGTCTCTGAAGTAAATGTGCTCGCGGGCGTCACTCAAGATGTCCAGTAATTCCACGTTCGCATTTGAGGCCACGAGTTCGTCTGGTGTCCCCATATATGGAGCGTACGTGGAGTTGTCAGCTTTTCTGATGGCGCGGATATTGCGAGGAAGACCCAGGGAGCTGGTGTTGTACGCATCGAAAATTCTCAACGCCGCGTACGTCCGCTGCCTTACTGTCCCCTCCTTGCCGTATGACCAAGTGCCATTCGCAGTTTCGTGTAGTCCGAGCTGATGTCTGTAGACGGAAATGTCAGTTGATGTACTTCATTGGCCGTCCACTGAGTGAAGTCGCCACTATGCAGCTTTTGGGGACACGCGAAGGCATCAATAGCCATCCAACACTTCGAGGGCAGGAAGGTGACTCATGGGCAATACTTACGCTGCATAACATGCTGTGCTCACGTAAGAGTGGACAGCTCTCTGTGCGGAGATGGACTTCAAGTACAATGCCATACACGCAATTGTTTGCACGGCAGTAAGACTTCGGCTGCAGCTGACCAAGGGCACGAGTTCTTGAGCGGCTGCGAAATGTCGGAGACTGTGATACAAGTTTCAGTCAGTATGCGAATGCTCTTGGTCTTTGATCGCTGTACTTACCCACGAGTCTCTGTTGACTGAGACCGGTTGCCCTCCGGTGTGAGTAGGTCCGGATCATGGCGCTGCCCTAGTGCAATAACAGCATGGAAGAGACCGAACTGGTCTTCGCCTCCGTCCACAAAATCGGGACCACCATGTTCGATGAGGCGTTTGACGTAAGCGTTGAAGGAGTCGCGATCGATGAAAGGCACAGGATAAAAGCTTCGTCGAAGGCGAGGTTTATCCAACGATATAACAGGCCCTCGGCAGAAAAGAACGAATTTGCCGACGTGACCAAGGGTATATTTCCAGAGGGGATCGAGTAGTCAAGGGCACTGACTATCTCGGAGCCTCCGTGGTCGTGGTCGATGGGGAGGCCGGCGAAGGAGTCACAAAGGTTCCTCAGGCTGCGTAAGATCTCTACGCCGGTAGTTCTCCCACGGTATATCGAGACATTGTTGCTATTGCGGAAATCCGCGTCTTCGGGACTGAGGCCGAGGGTCTCAACGAGGTCGTTGGAAGACCAGTGCGGGTTGGTCCTGTATATGAAGTCCGGAATGTGGCTTCCCTCCATCTGCATTGAGACTGCAGAATCTGTCCGGGCGCTTGACAGGCGGGATTGTTGTTGCCAGCTTGGAGATTCTTGCGTGCTCTGTTTGTCATCTTGTCCTTCCGAACTCGTACTTGTCGTTGTTGATAGCCTCCGCAGTTGATTCTCGAGGCCCGATACTTTTTGTTCAAGGCGTGCAATATCTTGAACAAATGTCAGCAGTGATCCCCGACGTCTGACAAGAGGCATGACTTACATTTGGGACCGGAAGTCGGCGTTGCACGATCCCCATATGAGCACTGTAGTCTAGGAGCATGTCAGTCCTGCCACAGGTGACTAGCAAAAAGTCTCACTCACCCAGCACTGACACAAGGCTTACAACGACCTCCACCGTCGCATCTGGTCTTGCGTCCGCGGCACTGATCGCACTGTGCTGAACATTAGTACCATATCAGGCGTGCAGGCGGAGAACGTACGGCTCGTTGAATCCTTTTGCGTCTCGATACTTCCATTGTTCGGTCTGTCATCGTGCTTTGGTTGGTGAATTTGTCATTGGACGTCTAGCAGTGAACGTAATAGTTGATATATGTTCTGAGCCATGGAGTAAAGACCGTTGACTGCTAAGCGCCACTTCACAAACAACCCACATGTCCACGCCGGTCCCATTGTCGCCCAGGGTTCTGCCTTCCAAGGATGATCCTTGGACAGGTTCCTAATAGCTAACTGACGTGAGCGCCACCAACCTACTCTTCGACACTCGCGTGGGCAAAAGAAGCAAGCTGCGTGGCATCGCATATCCAATCTTTGCTCAGTGATGGGACTATAGCGGAATGCTCCACTGGAACGGCTTGCCATGCTTGCCACGCTACGATTTCTCGCTACCAAGGCTTGAGGGGTTCACGTCAGGTCTTGCAGATCCATCATGCGCCAGTTGCAGTGACGATCAGGACAAGACACGAACGGTTCGTTGTGATCCTTGAGACGCTTGAGCGGCTAAGTGCTGTGCGAGCTGTGGTCGCCTGTCGAGTTGACGGGCGGAACGACCGCTTGCGAGGTCTGCAGTCACGTTTGCTGCCGTTGCCACGTCGCCATGATACGCACTTTGGTACTTTGATACCTACGCTTATCGCATTGGTTGCCCTAGACGTCCGCTTTTCACAAGGAGACTCCATGTCGCACAGGATCGGAGTCCCCATTACCCTGATCTTTTGTGGTATGCCCGCCGCCCCGAAACTCGTCGCGGAAAAGAGCCCGCGAACTCGTTGTTCAATGATAAGAACCGTTCCGCCTAGGCCTCGCCGTCGGAGTCGGCCGTGAATGCTGACGGCCGGCTAGGAAGCGCCTCCGAAGCTTCTCAACGATATACCTCGCCGGTAACAGGATTCATAGAGCGGAGTAAGTTGGCAACGATGGTATGTTCAAGCGATGCGTGGACTCCGGGGACCGCGGTCCGTTTACTACCTCCTCCACCTTGCGTGCTTCGTGATCGAGCTTCGTTCGACGGAGTGCACTCCGATCCGCCGAGATGATCCACTTTCGCTTGCAGGTTAATGGACGAATCACGATACCTTCCAGCAGGCGGAGTTGAGTCCATCGTCATATGTTGGTCATGCAATCGCCGTCTGCGCAGCGGCAGAGCAGATGGTCACACATAGGGCTTGGATCGATTCCACGAATCCGGTCTGAGATTGGTTCATCGTACCTGGCATATCGAGGTAGCGCAAGGATCTGCCGCACGCATTGAGTTAGAAGATAGAAGGCAGTCTCAGCTGCGAGGCTGTCAAACCTCGCCAATGTGTTGGTTCCCCTGAGCAAACAACGTGGCTTCTGTCAGGCCACCGCTGATTAAATTCATTAACATCCATTACGTATGATACAGTCCTATGCTTCCTTGAAGGTATCTCTGCATTCGTTTCCACGCATCATACGATTGAGCAATCTCAGATGTTCCTGCGTCCAATGGCTTTACTGGACGAGTGTGAACATACGCCGTCGTCACGGCATATTGACAGCTGCGTACCGTCAACCGCTAGATGCCACCATCGAAGGAAGGCATCGAAAGTGTGGGGTATGATTCCTGCTTCTTCTGCTTATGTCCAATGCATGCCTCTGCGAGACTTTCTACTCAAGGGTTCAACCTTTCTCATCGGCGATGTGTCCATCGTAAACGGCGTGCCCGTGCATACGACTGAGTTTCCACGTGGTCCCGTCACTCCCGTGTCTCGCAACGAGGACCAAGGGGACACCTGGACGGCACTTGCCCGCTAAAGAGCGGAGAAATCCCCTTCTCAATCTTACGCCATCATTGAGCACTACAGCGTATCATATATGCTTGCGAGATAGTCCCGTGCTCCAGCGGGGAAGACGGGTAACGAACGACGCCTGTGAGAAGAGCAATGACGGGACGCACTGTGCTTGAAAGGATCTAGACAGCAGATATGACTGCGAGCAAGCTCTGAGCTCCAGTGGGGAAAATGGGTAACGTACCGCACTTTTGAGAAGAGCGCTCTGGAACTACGGGAGCACTGCTCTTAGTGCACTGCTCCTAGTTGGATCCAGAGGGCGAATATGATTTCCACTTCTGGCTGCTCGACGTGAAGGGCAGCCGCAAGCTCGAGCGGAAAGGAACAGAGGGGAAGACAAATGGTTACGATCTTTTTGAAGAACTTCCTATACTAACGATACCCTGGGAAATTTCCTCTGCTCGCCGCATGTTGAAATTATGCAAAGATTTGCAACGGCAGCGAGTCTTGTCATGTTGTAGGGCAAGATCCCGCAAATATGTCACGAGCTCTCGCAGTTTGCGTTCGTGTCGTTTGAGATGCGCGTTCTGAGCCGATCCCTGCTCGAATTCCTTCTGCAGAGCTTTGTGATGGACTTTCTGCTTTGCTCGGCATTTGCTGGCGGCGGTCCTGTTCTTGGCCCGGCGCCATTCCAAACCGGAAAGCTCCACCGGTGTAGGCGATGAATCTCGACGCTCAAAATTGCTGTTGCTGATTGGCCGGAGCTGGCTCCTTTACGAGAGAAAGTGGCGACATGCTATCAGACGAATATGAGATGTTCATATCGTTTGTGGTGATATCGCCGACAAGTGAAGAGGGATGAATGGAGTCGAAGCTCTCGGTCCGCTGGCTGGCGATCATGTCTTGCCAGGGTTGCTGGGGCAAAGGATCGCACTGTCCTAGAGGATCGAAGCTGTCTGACCTGGAGAACCAGCCCTGCCAGTCTATCGCAAGATCGAGTCCTGGTCCTTGGTCTTGGCCGGCGTTACGCGTCTTCGCAACAGATGAGTCGAAGCTTGCCGGCAGACTGTTCCCTCCAAGACTTTCTGAGACTACAAATGTTAGTCGAGTCAAAATTGAATAACATAGGATTATCTGAACATGGCCATTGCTTACCATTGTTGCGGTTGCAATTCGCATCTTGCGCTTGGATATCACTTAATGCAGCGAGGTTTCCATTGTTTTGCTTTGCGATCTCGTTCATACCAGGAAAGTCGAAGATCTCGTCAGAAGGGAGGGTATTGAATGAAAATGACTGTTGATGTTCAGACATCATGAGGCACTTCAATTGCTTCTCCAATGTTCGTCAATGTCGATGAATGCAAGCGTAGGAAGTAAGTCGTCTTGCTTTGCCACGTCTGTTCATGACACCAGATTGCTGTTATAAAGGACAATCAATGCTTCGGTCTCCGTGCCTAGCCCGGACAGATCCTCGAGAAACCCGTGATGTCTCAAGGGTATTAAGGTTTCGCTCTAGTGAGTTAAGGTTACTCAGACGCGACACAGAGCTCCGCCTCCGCGTACACTGCTGGACGTCTCCATGGCTGTTCGGCTCAGCGACCCCGCGAGCCTTAATATGATCTCGTCCAATCGACAAAACTCAAGACCCCAGTGGATGGCCCGTCTTAGGGCTGGCATATCTCCACCCTTCGATTACTCAGCTCCAATAAGATCTGGGTATACCCGCGAGCCGACCGTGGCTCTGCTTGTTCACGACGTCTTGCCTGACCAGGCCACGCGAGCATGGTTCTTCCATATACGGCCCGTTTCGGCTGGTAGCTTCGTCGTGTCGCATTGCTTCCCATTGAGCATCCGCAAACTCCCACCAGGACTCCACAGCGTTCGTCAGCCAGCGTCCTCATGTACCTCCATTCGTTTTTGGCCATTTTCCTCCCGGCAAGTTTGTTAGCTCGGGTTGCCGAATAACAGCGTCCGGATGTCTGTCGGTACCAGACTCGCCCACTCCGCAAACCATTGAATCAAAACAAGAAATTCTAGGCCTGATGGCCTGATGCAAAGGTCGGTGTTCTCCGTGGTGTTCCGCAGTGGCTCTCTGGACCGACGAGGAATGGAACTCTGTGTTCACGATGAGGCAAGAGGTATGTGGCAAATGTGGACACAGAACGGAACATCAACCTGAAGCAAGAGCCTCACGGCAAACATATTTGTTGTACATTTAAATTCAAAAAGCATTGCATTCTTGTTCCAGGTTGATAATAATCACCACGGACCCTTGTACTTCCTCACTCGACTCATCCAATCACTCAGTCCACATTCGTCATCATGCCTGCTGAAGCCGAAAAAGGCCGTTTGGTCATTGTATCGAACAGACTTCCAGTATCTGTCAAGAACATGGGCCAAGGCCGCTATGAGACCAAACCGTCATCCGGAGGTCTAGTGACAGGAATAAGAGGACTCGTAAACAGCGGCGTCGAATTTATCTGGTTTGGCTGGCCTGGAGAAGAGATAGCCAAAGACAGCATCTCCGGATTGAAGGGCAGCTTGCTGAAGGACCACAATGCTGTTCCAGTCCTACTTGACAAGCGCGTATCAGACCTTCACTACAATGGCTTCTCGAGTATGCATACCATTGGCTGTACAATGATCATTCCACTGACTGGGAAACAACAGATTCCACAATTTGGCCATTGTTTCATTACCAACTGGACAAAGTTTGTTTCGACGAACGTTACATGAATGGGTATCGCGAAGCAAATGAAGCTTTTGCGGATACCATGATGTGCCATCTCAAAGACGGTGACCAGATCTGGGTGCATGACTATCATCTTATGCTGCTTCCGTCCATGTTGAGGCAAAGAGCCGAGATGATGAACATCAACATCAACATCGGCTGGTTCTTGCACACTCCTTTTCCAGATTGTGGCTTCCTTGATGTACTTCCGTCAAGGGCAGAGATCTTGGACGGCATTCTCGGCGCTGATATGGTCGGCTTCCAGACAGATCAAGCTCGTCACAACTTTCTTGACTCTTGCTCGCAGACATTGTAAGCACGCTCTTCCCGGGCGAGCATTCACTACAGACAATTGACAATATCCAGGAAATGGTGGACTACTGATACCGGTGTTCTTTGCAATGATCGAGAGGTTTCTGCTCAGACATTCCCTATTGGTATTGAGCCGTCAGAGTATTACTCCCGATTACGAAAAGATTGCGTACAGATGACGCTTCGCAAGATGAAGAAAGACTTCTATGGGATCAAGCTCATCTTGGGCGTCGATCGCTTGGATTGCATCAAAGGACTACCGCAGAAGTTGCACGCATTCGACAGGCTCCTTGAAAAGTACCCGGAGCTTATCGGTCACGTTTCTCTTCTGCAACTGGTGATACCAAGCCGAGATGACCTGAAAGCTCACCAAGATCTCAAAGACGAGATCCACCAGCTGGTTGGAAGGATCAACGGCAGACACGGTAAGTCCCTCCACTCCATCATCGATTCAACAGGTTTTCCTTGAGGTGCATCGCGAATGCGTACGGTACGTCGTGTAGGCTGACTTCAAACAGGCAAAGTGAGCTACGTGCCGGTCCAATTCTTGTACACTTCAATAGATCCGGATGAGCTCACTGCTCTTTATGCCGCCGCCGATGTCTGTTTCATATCGAGCACGCGAGATGGCATGAACCTAGTGTGCTACGAATACGTGGCATGTCACAGCCAAAAGGCAGTGCAGTCTTCCAATCAACACATCGTCCCTGGAAGTCTTGTGTTGTCCAAGTTCGCAGGTGCGGCAAACATGATGGACGGAGCACTGATCGTGAACCCATGGGACAAGGACGTCTGCGCAGACGCTTTGCTGCATGCATTGAGCACGGACGCCGTCGAAAGCTCCGCGCGGATGAGAAAATTGGGTGCGCTGGTGGAGCGACAGACTAGGTAAGGTTTGGTTTCACTCAACCACGTCGTGACGAGACTGACAATCTTTAGTTCTCGGTGGGGGTTCAGCTTTGTCCAAGCACTTGACCAAGTCTGTCAGTCTCGCGTTGCGAAAGAGAAGCGCCGTTGCGATAGCGCGATCGATCTTGCGGACGTTGAAGTCTGCGCGTTCTGCGAGTGAGACTCCAGTATTCATTTCTACTGATCTCTATTTACATGGAAGGATTCAGGTCTTAGTGCCAAGTTTGAAGCTGCATACTGCACCCTTCTTGTACGGACAAGCATGATCATTCGACTTGACATCGCGAGAGATTCTTGGAACGAGAGAGATGTGACGCTTGGTGTAAATAGGGTTGGAGCCCGGCCGATATACATTGAGCTTCTTCCGCGTGTATTGGAATCACAATCGTACTCGTAAATGCACTGTGCAGTCAAAGATTGCATCAAAAAGTTTGTTTGAAGCTGAGGTTCGGGAAGTGTCGTTTATGTGAGTTGCGTGTGCTGACGTTGCAAGTCTTGTACTTTTGCACAGTCGGAATTTGGACACTGCAGGCCATTCCTCGACTTCCAGCTTTGCGATCGGAAAAATATACCACGGGTTCTCATACATGTACATGTAGTCTGTTGCAGAAAGACTCATGTAGCCGTAGATAGCTGTGTCTACGTGTCGACAAAGCATTGTGCTTCGAAGGGTCCCGTCGAAATGTGCCCCTTGCGAAGTCGTCGAGGAATGCGACTGCAAGCACGCGCGTCTTGACGAAGACGATACGTATCCAATTCTGCGACAGGTCGATTGTGCCGTGCTGATAATGGCTCTAACATCTAGCTCTATCTATCGTCTAGCTCTGTTCTAAAGATGTCTCTCCAAGACCGCGTCTCAAAGCTCACCATCTACCACAAATCCTCCTCATCGTCGGCACTCTGATCCCGTTATACTACCTCTCCTACCGCTTCCATCCTACTTATGGCTGCTAAACACCAGCAAACCGAAGCCTGTCACCCACGCGTATGATCCCGAAGAATTTCAATCTCTCTGGATCTCAACCCACCTTCTCTCTCCATTCAACCCATCCCCATCCGCGCCTTCTGCGCCCAAGCAACATGGCGCCCAAACCTAGTCTTCAACCTTGCGGACGCGAACGGCGGTGTCGGAAATGTGCGGGCAGAGTTTCTCGACTTCCTGTTCTATGCCATGGAAGCGGGCGCGAGCATCGTGTTGCCTGGGATGGCTAGGCGGAATGAAGATAAACTGTTTGATGTGTGGGGAGCGGGGCGAGCGGACACACGATGTTTGATCGGGAGTGGTTTGTGCGCAGTCTGGGGGAGGCGTGTCCGGAGATGAAGGTGTGGGAGTCTGTGGAAGCAGTCCTACAAGATGGGCAGGCGAAGAAGGTGGAGGGATGTATAGGCCTGAGGTTCCGTTTGCAAGGCGAGATACGACGCGGGAGAAGTGGTTGGAGGAGACCAATGCATGGTTGAGAGACAGAGGTGTTGATTTGGGCGGCGAGGGCGGGAATTTGACGGTCGTGGATGTTGGAAGGACGATGTGGGAAGTCGACACGAGAGATACCAGGCCAGGCTTGAGACTTAATCTACCGATGGTTCTAAGGATCAATCCGGACGTTCGCGAGTTTGCAGGAGCGGCGATGGCAGCCTTGGAGCAAACGTTCCACGGGCATTTCAACCAACCGCTGGTGCCCACCGACAAGCTACATCGGCGAGCTTTCTACGGCGCGCATCTACGGACGGAAGCGGATACCGTAGATGCTGGATGGCAGACGCCCTGCTCTGAGACGGAGTGTGGACTGAACTGGACGGCACAGACCGATGAATACATGCAGCATGCAGTCCTCAACTCGCTGAAAATCATCTACGTCGCCAGCGGCAACGCCACCGAGATCGAGCGCTTCAAAGTGAAAGCGGCCGCAAACAGTCCACGTCTCACAGTAGTCGACAAATGGGACTTGCTCACTGAAGAGCAGAGCGCTGAGCTAAAGAAGCTGCACTGGGACCAACAGGCGCTGGTCGACCTTGAAATCCTGATGCGCTGCTCTGTGTTCGGTGGAATGGCAAAGTCGTGGTTTGCCTTCATGATCGCGATGGCCAGGAGTACGTGGATGGAAGAGCAACGTTATGTGATGGATCCATGGGCGGCGAAGCATAAAGACGCTTTTGTGACGTTCGAGAACAAGCTGAATAAGATCTGGGGTAGGAATCAGCTCAACGAAGAGCGAGTGCCTAAGGGAGCATGGCCTTGAGTGTTGAGCTTTTCGTAGAATGCCCGAACGCTCTAGGTGCAACCACCGACTGCGTGTTTTCCTCATCTCATCATCATAAGAATCCCTAGCTTCCTCCAACCCTCCACCTGCGATCCAACCCAGGTAATGAATCTTCCAAAACACCTCCCTTCGCCCTTACCGTCTCCACCATACTCCTCTGAGTGCACAACTTCATGTCAGCCCGTTGCTCATAGCAAGCCAAGTCGATGACATCTTTCGTCTTCCAGCCATTCCACTCGTGCTCTCCTTTGCCGTTCGCACCAACTTTCCAGGGCTTGAAGTAATTGGGATCAGGATGAGGGTCCATGACGTCTGTGAACGCAAGCTCCACCACGCCGTTCTCGATACCGGCGTAAACGTGCGGTGAGCTTGGGAGGGTGATGCAAGAGTGTAGATGCTGCTTTCTGCGACACGGCGGGATTGCCAGCCACCGCGAGGGTTGGCGTGGGAATCGACAGAAGAATTGTGAGGTCTCAGGAATAGCGACCAGTCGCGCGTGGGCTCGCTTGGCGGTGCTGTACTTGTTGGGGTTGGTTGAGCGTCAAGGTAGGAATAGCATTTCGAGCCTAAGCGCATGTCGAAGACCTTGAGCAGGTTGTGTCTGTTGGATCCGACGAGGAGACTTTCGCGTCCTCGGGGAAGCAGAGAATATATCGCACTGTCGTCTATCGGGTCATTGTAAGTGCCCTCGACATCACGGGAGAGCGAAGGTCGTGCAGGCGCACAACACCGTCGTAGGCGCCAGAGAAAGACTTGGCATCTTGATTGGACGTCGCTGCTGAGCAGGATGGTAGCGGGACAATCGGATAAACCGAGCTCAAAGTCTTCCTTGCTACGCCGCCAGGTGTGATCTCATCAGACCGGTCGTCCAACTCGTAATCAGTCGAAAGTGTGAACTTCCGGACATGGTCGCTTGATATTCCAGAAGGCGTAAGCGTGTAAATATGTATTGGCTCCTCGCTCGGTCCGAGGCCGACAGCCAGATGTGAGCCCGAGAGAAAGTTGGTTGACCAAGGCCGGTACGCTTTACTGAGCACATCTCCACATTCACGGGCTGCGAGTTTGATGTCTATCTGACTGCTCGGTGCGATCTTTGGTTGACCATCTTCGAGCGGATACAAGCAGATCTTGGAGTCTCCAACCTCCGCAGCAAGCAGGCCTGAACGCCCGTCTTGGTGCAGCAAGCTAGAAGATCTCACCGATTGCCCTTGGGTCGTGAAGAACACCCTTTCCACATCCGCGTCATCTTTCAGGATATCGGGAAAGGTTATCATTTGAAGGTCACCATTTGCGGTGCCGGTGATCATTTGTATTCTCTGCTCATCACTCTTTGGCCGAACGAGTTGCACTGTCGTCACATCATCTCTGCCTTCGAATGCCGTAAGCGGCCTGTACGTTCGCCAGCTGACCTTGTCTTTCTCTTTGCCATTTCTACCCACGCGCCATTCCCTTATTCTCACACAGACTTCGGCGCCAGCGCTGTAAGCCAGGACTTCTCTTTTGACGCCATTCTTCAGATCCTGCTCACAGGCATCGATATGCGGTGTGAACCCTATTGTCTGTCCTTTGGGTCGTTTCCAGCGATCCACTTTCCGCTTGCCTGGAAAAGCTGTGATGTCGCCATGAGGTTCGATGTATCTTGCGACAAAAGCTCGACGATCCCATGCTCGTGATTGTCCGGTCAAGTTCTGTGCCGAAAGCTTCCAGGATGAGGATGTCTTAGGACATAGCGAAGGGAAGTGCACGCCTGCGAAGGTCCGCCATGCATTCTTTTCGACGAAAGTATGTAAGTTTTTGTTGGTGCGGCTGAGGCTTGCGAGGGAGTTTGCCGTGGGAAGGTAGGTAGTGATTTGTTCTAGTAATTCAGGCGGGAGGTCGGTCAGCGCAGTGGCTGGCATGATAGGCTTGCGGTGACCAGTGTATGGGTATTAGTTGGGCGTATTTGTTGTAGAGAATATTGTAGGATTTCACGTCGAAAGCATATAGGTATATCACGGCGTATGTACCTGAGGGCGATCTCCAAAAATGCAGCCGCATTTACGTCACCGCGTGAATCAGACCCCGAGTCAGAGACGGAATCTGGGGTAATCGCGTCCGAGACAGTCACGTGTCGTATCTTATCGTGGTTTCCCCGCTTTGGCCTTCCCTTTGTAGCAATGCCCGTATTCCACAGAGATATAGATAACCCTACGCCGAACTATGACAATGCCGCAAAGTATATTCTTACTCTTAAGGTGAGTCAACTGATTCTTTCAACATCAGCTCGCGCTCTTTCTCGATCCCAGTCACAACTTGCATGCATCCTACACAACGGCATCACAATGATCCCTGCAATAGCTCTCTGCCTTCTGCTTTGCCTTGCCGCTTACCGCTTCATTATCTTTCCTGTGTTCTTCTCTCCTCTTTCCAAAGTACCCAACGCTCACTGGAGCGCTTCAATCTCACCCTTGTGGATCCTGTATCATCGCCTAGTCCAGAATGACACACCTACAGTCCACCAAGCACATGGCAAGCTGGGCCCAGTCATCCGCCTAGCACCTAATGAGCTCTCTGTCAACTGCGTCGAAGGCGGCATCCGCACGATCTACGGTGGCGGCTATGACAAAGGAGACTGGTACTCCAACGTTTTCAGCAACTATGGCGTGCAGCCCATGTTCGCAATGCCAGAGCGCCACCCTCATTCGAAGCGGAAGCGCATGCTAAGCAACATCTATGCAAAATCGACATTGCAAGGTAGTGATGCTGTAACAGCCATCTCTCACGCACTGCTCGACGAGCGTTTGATCCTAAGGTTGGATGCGATCGCCGCCAGGGATCAGCCAATCGAGGTCTACGACATCTTCAGTGCTATTACCATGGACTTTGTCGCGGCATATGTCTTCGGTCTCGAGAATGGGAGCGACTTCATTAGGCAGCCAGAGTATGCCGCAAACTTCTTGAAGGACTACAAAGCTCGACAGATCCACACATTCTGGCCGCAGGAGCTCCCGAATTTGACTTCGTGGTTGAGCAGCATTGGACTACTAGGTCTTGTGGTACCCTCCTGGGTTGCGAAAGCGAACAATGACATCGAGGCGTGGATCCTTTCAATGTGCGACAAAGCCGAGAGGAGCATCACTGCCGGAACGGCCAAGAAGCAGCTTACCGCATCCCCGGCAGACTATCCCACCGTGTACAATCAGCTTCGCCAGTCGTTGCTGAAAGATGCCACCAAGTCGGACTCGGGCGTATCGGAAGAACAAGTTATATGTTCTCATCGATTGGGGATGGCAAGCGAAATGCTGGACCACGTCCTCGCCGGATTTGATACTTCCAGCATCACTCTCACATGGCTCACGTGGGAGCTGAGCCGTGCTCCCAATGCTACCTGGCAAACAAGGCTTCGCGAAGAAATTGCAGGCCTACATGGCAACAAAGACGCGAAGCAAGTAGATCAGCTACCCATCCTCAACGCTTGCTTGATGGAAACACTACGCATGCATGCCGCAATTCCAGGCAACCAGCCTCGCATGACACCTCCGTCAGCATCTCTTGGCGCCTTTTCTGGCCTACCCGCTGGCATTCGCGTACAATCTCAAGCCTGGTCGCTACATCGCAACCCTGACGTGTTCCCTGAACCGGACACCTGGCGACCTTCTCGCTGGCTCGAAGCCGACGAAGCACAACTTAGGGAGATGGGCAAGTGGTTCTGGGCTTTTGGCAGCGGAGGTCGGATGTGCGTGGGCAGCAATCTGGCGATGCTAGAGATGAAGAATGTAATGGTCTCAATTTGGGGCAAATTCTCGACCGAGGTCACGGATGACGAGGGGATGGTGCATAATGGTGGATATCTCGCTGAGCCGGTTGGGAAAGATGGGAAATTCTTGGTGCTGACGTTCAAGAAGCTGTCGAGTGCTTGAACATAAGCACGATGTGCCTGATTTCAGACTCGCTTTGTCAGATTGCAACCTCCAAGTCAGGCAATCTCACAGCAAAGCACTCAAATTACCACAGCGCAAATTGTCCGATTCCTCATCGAGAACAACAGCATCGTTCTAATCCCTGTTGCTGGTGGTAGATTAGCCTGTGACATACAATGTCAACAATCTCATTCCCGGCGTTATGAATGAACTCTCAGAGCACCGCAAACAGGGGCAGATTTCTTAACGAACAGTCTCATCAGAGTGCTTCTACCACTGAGTCAATGTCAGAGCCGCTCCCTGCCCACAATATCGATGCGGAGATACCAATCAGTACCATCTCATTGAGCTAGCACGTAATTATTGCTCGAGAAGAAATCGCAGTCAGCCGTCCTTGAGCGATCGCCGTCGCAATCCGTATGCTGAAGCGCTCTTGTGTATTGAGTTTGGAACCTTTCACTCGTCGGCGTTCCTCGGGACCGGCAGTGCCGGCGTACCGATTTCGACTGCATCTTGGACAAAACATCGCCTATCGTGACTGAGATCCGCACGTCTCCGGAGGTTCCATGTGTTAGAATGGACACCTTTGATTCGCATGAGGTAGCTTTCAGCTTTGGGTTTCCAAAGACTCACGTCACACTCGACGCAATCTTATCGACCGATCGCTATTAAGATCTGTGCCTTGCTGGGCCCGTTCAGACTGGCCACAGACCGCCCATGTATCTGGACTTCTGTACTATTGAGACCTTCGCGTGCCTCAAAGGGCACGCCTTCGGTTGTCGATTGTTGTCTTTAGCTCATGTGGTGGGTGTTGATGTAGCTCGCACCCGACTCGCAGGTCTTTGGTGTTACTTCAAATCCATTCGTCGCCTAGAGCTTCTGTATAGACTATCCTGAATCAACGTTGTAGCGAGTTACAGGCATGCTGAGGTTCTGAACTTTCCAAGTCGCTGCACCATACAGTCAATCAGGCAGCTGAAGTTTTCTCCGATACTATCGGCGCAAAAATCGGGTATAGTTCCATAGTGTTGTGATGGTTCAAATATAGGTCGTGGTATGTCCGGAGCCGCCGAACGTCTCTTACATGACTCATGCAGTGCAGCCGTACGTAAAATCATGCGAACCTACCTAGGTTACACCTGAACTAGGTACCAATACTATGTCTGCGAAAGGACATCGGCGGGAGAGACAGCGATGGTTTGAGCGCTTGAAGTCAAAACACCAGCTCAAATTCAGAAGTTTAATACGGATACTTAAGGTAATTTCTCACTTATTTTCGCGTATCAAACTTTGGATCTCGGCTGCCTGCGAAGCCAGTTCAAACAGGGTTCAGATCCTCTGAGAGCGAAGCTGGCTCCCTAGTGGCAGGGTTGACTCCGCCACGCCGACGGAGGTCTGACTTTACTGAGCCAACCTAGGTATATATCTGTGAAGGAACATCTGCGGGGAAGCAGCGATGGGCTTGTGAAACCCAATGGTCTGCCGGTCTACCGAGAAAATGGCGTCACTAATTCAGGAACAAAAGTATCATCCCTCCGATGTACTAAAAGTATCAATCTCAAAGCAATTTTGCATATGAGCTGGAGGCCCCGCTGTTCCATCGGAATTGTACTTACGTTGTACTTACAATTGTCTCTTCCAAGGAGTGCCCAACATTCAACTCTATCGTACATAGCGCCCCGACGCTCTTGTACTGCAGCAATGGTCAACATCACTCACGTCAACGTTCTCAGCCTAGCGAGCAGTTTGCCATACGCGGACACACTCCATTCGATCACGCAAGCTTCCGACGAATATGTTTCGTTCTTCTCGTATCACGACTCCTTCTTGACCCACGTGTTGGGACCGAATGCCTCGCAAGAACTTGTCACCCAAGAGTCTTGGGAAGCTTTCCACGAGGCCGGTGTTTACAGCCACGCGACAGGGAAGCTGTACGCTTCAAGCAATTGGCAATTCGATCTTGATAATCCGATCAACGTCACTGCAATCGACCTCCTTCACAATGACACGATAGAAAGCATTCGATTTGACAATCTCACTAACCCAGCTGGGGCTGCTGCGTTCTACCCAGTCGGATCTCCAGCCAATTCAAGCCAGGGCCAGCAGATTGTCTTCTGTGATCAAGGGGACTTTGTCGAGGCCGCGCGACTAGTGCTTGTCGATCCTAGCCAATCACAGTCGGGTGCTCATCGATAACTTCCTCGGAGGAATTTCTCAGCCTGGACGACGTGAAGCAGCACTACCATACAGGCGATCTGTGGTTTCGGATCCCCGGTACGGGTACTGGCAATACTACCGCCAGAGCCTGTGATCAGGCCACAGGTATACCGTTTCGAGCCCGAGACCGGTGTTGTGCAGGTAGTGGCTGATGGTTTCATTGCCCCCAACGGCGTTGATTCAGGTAGGTGTTGCTTGGCCTTACTGCTCTCGTGATTTCCTGACAAGTTCTCTAGCCCGGACTTCAAACACTTATACATCACCGACACAGGCATTTCGACATTCCCTGGCAAGATTAACATAACCGACCCCGCTACAATCTACCGTTACGACGTTAGTCCTGACGGGAAACACATTGGCAATCGACAGGTCTTTGCTTACCCCGATGCTCCTGCTCCCGATGGCATACACATCGACACAGAGGGAAATGTCTACTCTGGCTGTGGCGATGGAATCAACGTATGGAATCCACAGGGAACGCTGATCGCAAATTCGTGGTTGCTTTTGTGGCTAATTCGCCTTTGTGCCTGGCGGCATCTACATGTTCAATGAGGAAAAGCTTTTCAAGATCAAGTTGAAGGCAAGGGAAGGGAGGTCAGAAGAGATTTTGCTCTCGAGTGAGAGCGGTATAGACTCGTCATAGTCTAGGTTGTTCAAACATAACCACAGCTACATGATAGCGTAGATGCGCTTGATGAAATGTACTTGATAGCTCAGTTGCCACCTTATCCTGCAAGCACGAATACTATAGGCATGTTATAGGTACAGCGGACTAGAATGACAAGTTCGCTAAAGCACAGATATAGGAGTAGTACCAACTTCACTTGGTTCGGAGCTCGGATGTTCCACGCTACATCGGCAGACGCTAGCGTGCACGGTGCTCCGTCACAATGCATGAGCGAGCTGCGGCCCGCTCACGCTTAATAAAACGTTGTCAGCTGTCTGGGCAAGTCTACCCGGCGGCGACCACGCACTATCACCGAGTGTTCGACTGAGATTTGGTTCAGGGCTCTGCGAATACCTGGTTGAACACATCAATGAATGAACGATACTCGGACAACCGGCGTAGTCTCGGCCGTCGGACGTGATTGTCTAGAATAACATCATGGTATGCCAACTCTCACAGCTGGGATGATCCGCCACTGTTTCCTCTATGCTTGCTTCTCCCGATGATTCCCGTCTTGTTTGACTGACGGCGCAAGATGAAGAGAACCCACAGGAAAGTCACCAGTGGATGCCATACCTGCAGAAAGCGTCGAGTCAAGTGCGATGAGCTCCGGCCCTCTTGGTAAAGTTGACTTGTCATATCATGTTATGTCATTTGACATATCTGCTGACCGCGTTTTGTCATCCAGCACCCCTTGCCAGCGACTTATCTTCCGTGGATCCCGGTTGACGGTAGAATGCGCTTATGGCGCTAGCAAGGGGACCATCATCGAGCAAGGCTCCGTTTGCACGCTGAGTGCGCAGGGAGTTGTCAACACTGCTTCGTTGCTTGCCTCTCCAGGATTGTCAGCCCAATATGGATGGCCTTTTGCTGAGAAGAAGTTGTGCTCTCTTGCTTCTCTTCAACACTGGTTTCCCGTTTGTGTATGCAACGGGACTTTGCCAGCTATCAAAGTATCACTACATGCATAAGCCTAGCGGAAGCATGCAACATACAGGATTGCTGATACTGACAGTTTCTCGCCATGGCTGGCGTGTTTTCCGATGTCCGCTTTGCAATTTGCGCAGTCGCAGCAGCGCACATGCGGTCGTTCACCAAGTCATCGCAGCTTGTCGAGGCCGAATGCAAGTTCAGGGGCTTGGCGATGCAGGCCATGGTCATAGAGGTGCAACGAGTTCTCGACAAAGACGGAGGCGCGGCTCCAGGAAGATTCGAAGGTCTTGTTGCATCATCGAAGCTACTTGCATGGGAGGCACCTTCGAGGTACGACGTTTTATTCTTCACACACACTTCTCCTTCTGTCAATCTAATCTGTCGTTCCTAGACGGGAATATGCAACTCTTCTGAAAGGCATCATCAATGTAGGTATTCACTCCAGGAAACTCAGGCGGTTTACTAATCGTGCATGGTTGGTTACAGCTCGAGCAGTGGAAGGACGGCTTCACGCGGGAGGCTGTCATGTCGGCTCAATCTCCCGGCAAGCCAATATCAAACGCCATCGCGCTACCATCGCTCAGAGGAAGCAACGCTGCCGCTAAACACTACCAAATGCTCGAGAAAGTAGCAACTTCGGTGGCTTGCTTGGATAAGTGTCCACTCGAAAGTGATTTGAAGGCTGCTGTCCAAGAGCTAGCTTGCTTCATTCGCAACATACGAGGCTCTCTGTCACAATCTAGTCCTGTCGATCAGATGGCCTACGACGTTTGGCCAGTACGAAACGGCTTTCGACATATTCCTCATGGTCCATGTCGCTTAGCGGCCGGAGATACCAATATGATCATGTATCTCGCCAATCACGACATCGCTCTTTTGATCGCCGGCGATATATCACCCGGAATCGGGCTTGCATTATCGCACATTGAAAGGGTAGAGTGCGTTTTGCGGATGCACAAAGCCTTAAAGTCCCGCTTTGCAGATATCAGTCGACAACAGTGTTGTTCCAGCAAAAATAGGCAGAAAGAATCGCGATCGAGGCAACGTCAAGCTTTTCAAGCTTTGCTGTCCGCGTTAGAAAATTGTTCGGACGTCTCACAGAGAGTTTAAGATGAGAATCAGCTTTAAGATACAATGGTATGGCTAATAGCCCTTTTCTCAAGGGAGCAAAGATGAGAAAGCGAGAAATGCTCTCCACGACGCCTGCGAAAACAGCACTTTTCCGTGTTCGACAGTAAATCTCCTGCCTCTTCTAACCCTCGTTGTGACTGTACTTGCGGCTTTCCTACTTGATGCGACCACTATGGCGCTCTGGGGCAGTGAACTTCATCAATTAGGATCACAGACTGTAATGAATGGCGTCATCGCTCCTGTTCCACATCAGTAAAAGACGGAACAACATCGACCCAGGGGTAAAACGTACCACTCAAGAACAGTCTACCCGTCTTTGCATCCCTGACAGATGCGGTGGAATGTCCTATGACTTCTCCTTTACCGTCTTCAAACAACTTCTTCCACTGGTATCCAGACCTGATGCGCCTGACCTCGAGCACTGTTACCGGCGGAGAGGCTCCAAATGGATCTCGGAAAGGACCCAAAGCCAGGAGACCTGTTGGAAATGTCGGTACTAGGATATGACCATCCGCATCGACGCTAAGGTTGTCGATCGCGTATGGTATGTCAATGTAATCAACTTTCTTGAGGCTGTTGTCTGATTGTCGTTCATAGACATATATGCCACCCACAAAGGCAGAGGGTACGTAAACCCGCCCATCTCGGCCAAACACAAGGCCGTTGGGAAACCTGTGGCCATCTGACACTTGCTTGCAGCCGTGAGTGTCGCAATATGTGACGTCGCCAGTGCCAAAGATGGGGCTCAACTCGTGAAGCTTGGAACGATCTATTAGCCATTGATACAGGAAAAGGAGAAGTGAATCGGACGTACCAAACCATACTTGTTGGTGCCATGATCGTTCGTCAAGTAGAAAGCCCTGTCACCTGCCACTGCCAAGTTTTGGGTGTTGCAATACGCGGGTCAGCGAAGGTAGCCAGGTGCTTCATCCCACCCTGGCCAAGGTCCACTTGGAATTTATCGATTGTTGAGTTGAACGCACGAGGGCCGGACGGTCGATTGTTGATGAGGTAGATGTACGGGTCCACGCCATCAACTCCAGTGAGGCCAAGAAGGTTCATTGTGCCATCGCCGTCAGTGCCAGGAAAATTCGGTGTGTCGAGAACCTGATATGCGAAGCCCGCGCCTCTAGGCTTATCGACATCCAAGGCGATAATCGCATCGGTAAAGGAGCGGCCAGACGCATTAAGAAATGCCATACTAGAGGGAAATATCAGCCAATTGTGACGATGCACTGGTGACAAAACACTGACTTGGGATGCCATTGCAGTCTTGCTACTGGATCGGAACAGGCTAAGAACAGTGTTCTCGTTGTTTCGCTGAGCCACATGTCTTCACAGGCGGCCAGTCGTGGGTCCTCAATACGTCGACAAGTATAGGGAAAGTTGCTCAGAAGTTCAAGGGTTCTTCCATATCCGGTAGTAACCACCAGAAATCTCTTCAATGCGGAATGATAGCAGAAGGCTGCGAGGACTGCTAGAAATATGCCTATTTTCAAAAATTTGTCTAAGATGGTCAGTGGAAAACGCGACTCCGCCAGCTACACTCCGCCAGCTACAGATCGGTGTTCATCATTCGCCAATGCGGCGATTATGGGCACGTTTGTAGCTAATATGCGACCGCTTACCTGCTCCCATGTTGAGACAAAATATCTAGCGGTTGGCGGTGTATGGAGTGGATGAGTAGCGATGTGCAAACGAATCGTGACGAATAAGCGGTGGTCGGAACAAACATCAAGAATATCAGAAGTCCAGCTCACAGCGACTAGATTTAAGTCCTGACTGCTTCCTGGTGGGTAGGTTTGACAACAAGACGGAACGAGCCGTTAAGGGCATGGACTCGTTTGAATCCGGAATTATTGGTGTGTTACCTCGGACCCGGCTATTAATCATCAGCCATCGGAACGCGTGCCGTTAGCTAGGTGGTAGAGATCGACACTAGAGTTCTATACCTATCCACTATTATCCTTTTTAGAGTAATATAGAGAAGTCCGGAGGTTGTTGTTATGTCCGGTCTCAGCCGGACACATCCGGTGTCATAGTTCGATGCGTAACTTACCTTACTCTTCAGTTGTTCACGATACTGAAAAAGGTAATGGATACTTGCCGCTAGGACTGTCTGCGACCTGCTCCCTCTAGACACTTTGTGTAAAACTATTGCGCGTAAGTCTGTACATACCTGCTTCTGACGCTTTCACCATCAGCCATCGGTCATATATTATTCTTATCGCCAATGAGATACTGGTCAAAAACTCGAGCCTGCTGGTAATACATTTGCTCATTCCAATTGACTCAGAAGCTAGAATGAGCATGACGACCATGATAATTCCACATGTAGATTTTTGAAGTTAGCCTGCCACACTCGGAAACAACACCGCAAAGCACTTAAACCTCACACCATAGATCTTCGGATTACCGACCCTGTACAACAGAATGGCTGAGGAGCCTGTAATTTTTGATCTCACCTAACCTGAACTCAGCGCTGCGAATGCGTTCTCAAAGCATCACAAACAAGAGTGGAGTTTCTAACCAATACATTCATGATCCCAGCGGCAATTCGCTTCCATGTTCCTCAAGACAAATCTCCATCTCATTGCTTCTACTCCTGGCTTCGATTTCGGAGGTCCATTCCTTCATAGTCAGGGAGACTCCAACCCCTGACATCTTCACTAGCGATCAGCATCGCAAACGTGTTCAACCGCAAGTACGCCGCCAAACCCAGCAGAAAATTCATGATCGCAATGCCCCAGGAAGAAGCAGGGACCTTGTTCCAATACCCTGTTTCAGGGGTAATCCCTTCCTGAACCTGGTCCATGAAGGGGCGGAACTTCTGCTCGTAGCCCTTCAGCGCGCCGGGTATGCCTTGCTTCGCTCCCGAGCCACGGCAATGCTTGCCTATCTCTCCTGCCAGAACATAAGCGCCCACAATCGACGAGGTTGTCCCCATTCCTGTTGCCGCTGAAGGACAATATGCGGCATCACCGACGAGTGCTACGCGGCCGTCATGCCAAGAGGGCATCTTCACAGTACTCAAGCGCTCGCAGTAGAAATCGTCGGACGCTTCCAGCCATTTCAGGATCTGGTCTGCTTTCCAACCGACGCCGCGGAATTCGTCTACGAAAGCGGCTTTCTCTGCTTCGACGTCGCTTCTGTGGACGCTCTGCATGCAACTGGACGAGAACGTGCTCATCATGTAGATCTGGATCTGGTCTTCGCGATGCCTTCGCGTGAACAGCATGCGTCTGTTCGGGGCGACGTAGATCGAGCTGTTGTACTCCTCTTTCTCTTCTCGTTGCAGCGGCGCTGTGAAGTATGCGATATACATGCCCAAGAAGGTCACCGGATTGGGAGCAGAGGACCCAAGCATCATCTTGCGGGTCTGCGACCACTGACCGTCGGCGCCGACCAGCAAGTCGAACTCCTCTTTCTCGCCGTCAGAGAAGAGCACTTCAACCGCTTCGTCTTTCTGCTCGTAACTCTTCACCGTCTTCCCAAACACATACCTCGCCTTTCCCTGAATACCCTCATGAACAATTCGACAAAGATCCCCTCTCATAATCTCATACTCCGTCGTGAAACTCTGCAACCCCTTTCCACTTCTGTTAGCAGGAAAGTACGCTTTCTGCGTGCCAGTACTATCGACGAATTCTAAACCTTGCTCTTCGATTGCTTGCGCGCGGAAAGCTGGCTCAAGACCCATGCGCTTCATCACCTCAACGCCATGCCCGCGAATGTCGATCTGTAGCCCGGTCGTGCGTAGAGTTGGGAATCGCTCAAGAACAGTGACGTCGTGGTCTTGCTTGGTGAGCCAGAAGGCGAGGGCGTTGCCGGCTAGGCCGCCGCCGATGATGAGGATTTTGAGGTTGGACATGGAGGGCAGAGTTGGGAGATGGAATATCTGATAGATGCAGTCGCTGATCGTCTGTTGAGCCTGAGACGAGAATTCATCTATACTTATTGCGACGAGGTTCATGTACGTTTGTTGTTATGTCCGGTCTCGGCCGGACATGGTCGGGTTCGCAGTTCTATGCACGCACGTTAGCGACTTGCCATACTGAGCTACTGAAGACCCTCCATTAGCGCACAGGAAGGGATCCAAGAATGTTGGTCGCCAGAAGAGCTCTTCCCTCGGACTGTCTGCTATTAGCTTCCCTTGCGCGTTTTATGTACCAGCTGTTTGCGCGTAAGTCTGCACATACCTGCTCCTGACGCTTTCGCCACCAGTCGTCGCTCATACATGTATTCTGTCGCCCATGAGATTCTGATGGACATTGCTCTGGGCTACTTGTGCCACATGTGCTCATACTGATTAACACAAAAGCTGGGATGGATACAGTGACCGTTGAGATGTTGTATGTAGACTTGTGATACTGGATTGCTAACCATATGTCCGCAGCTAAGGTTATTTTGAGGCTAGGTCGCTAATGCTGCGAACACGCACGCGTGTGCGCTGCTAGGAGATAGATCGTTCATAGTAGTAGACCCATGTCGAACGTGGCCTCATCGATCAAACCAAAATAGCGTCGCGGTGTTCAGTCGAAGTCTCTCCGCGGATGTAGGAGGAGTTAAGGTTGAAATTCTGTTAACACCGGCAGGAAGGGGCCAGTCTCCGAGCTTCATGTCGGATAACCAGCCTTAACTAGCCTTATTATTGATATATACTATGATGCCTGACGCCAAGCATACGAGTTCTCCTCTGTGCTACGCACTAAGAGGTAGCAGTATCTGACACTTGAACACAAGCGTGCGGCTCCGCACCTCAAGTCCCTTCGGCACCTGCAGGATCAGGCAGACTCTTCTCCATCGATCTCGAAAGGCCACGCCGAAACCCTAACGTGCTCAGAAACAAGAGTCTGGCACGCTTAACAGCGTATCCGAGCAATATGCCGCGTCTGCTATTTCCCTTGCAAAATTCGACAAGTCGGCAGGCTTCCATGCTGGCGAATTTCTGACACGTGAGATGAGATCGGTTGCCGGGTTGCAACGCACTAATGCAGTCTAGGCTTGCACTTAACACGGTGTGTTAATGAGCTTAATGAGACTGCATATTCTAGCTACATGCGAAGTGGGCAAGTCGGGCATTGCCGTAACAGGTCATGCACAGTGAGTATTTGGCAGATATCTTACTCGGCATCCGTGACGCTGAACTCATGTGTTCCCATCTTGGGTTACGACCGTTCGACATCTCAAGCTCACACTACTGCTAATTTTGCACACACGAGAGATCCGCCGCTCAGCTGAGCGTTCAACTACTTGCTGCCATGGGAGTAGCTGACGCAACAGCCTCAAAAGTCTATGACTCAACGTCAGGCTGCGCATACTGCTCTATCTCCGATAGTTCACCAGTCCCCGAAAGATCATGGAAATCCTCGATCCTGATGGTCACCGTTGGCGGGCTGGCTCTGTTCTCCGACGGCTACAATGCGCAAGTGGTAGGCTACATGAACCCGGTGCTCACAGCATTATACCCCAGAGAATACACCTCCGGCATGAAGACCAGAATGTCGAATAGTTTCTTGATCGGAGAGATCTTCGGAATGCTTTTCTTCGGCTGGGCGATTGACAAGCTGGGCCGTCGCAATGGCATTGTCTTTGCTACAGCTTTTCTGGTCCTCGGTATCGTCTTAACTACTGCAGCTCATGGTGCCACAAATACTGGTATGATCTGGATGATGATCATTGGCCGAGGAATTGCCGGATTCGGCGCTGGAGGTATGATTCGATGATCAGTTATACCGTGCCATAGAGAGGCGACTGACAAGTGTCGAAGGCGAGTACCCAACATGTGCGACGCACAACCACAGAAGCAACTGATGACAGCACGAATGTTCGAGGTAGACGTGGGCTTCTGTCCGCGGCGACTACTTGTGGTGCTGTTGATGCTGGATTCGTAGCCGCGGGAGTCGTAGTGTTGATTGTCCTCGCAGCGTACCAGGGGGACATGAGTGATGGCGTGTGGAGAGTCAGCTTCGGAATCGGTATCGTCCTGCCATTTGTCCTACTATTCTTCCGCCTTAAGATGATCGACTCTACTCAGTACTCCAAACATGCCATGAAAGACCAGATCCCTTATCTGCTGATCTTGAAGAGGTATTGGAAGCCGATGATCGGCACGACTATGGCCTGGTTCATGTACGATTTCGTGGTAAGCTCGACGCTTCGGATGCCGTGATTTATTTTCTTTCGCCGAGAGCTGATTTGACGCAGGTCTACCCATTCGGCATTTACAGCTCCACGATCATCTCTGGTCTCAACCCGGACGGTAAATTGATCCAGACCATCGGCTTTGGCACCGCGATTAACTCCTTCTACTTGCCGGGTTGCTTGATCGGAGGTCTTCTAATGGACAAGATCGGCCGTAGACAGACTATGACTCTAGGGTTGTCCTCTGGGCCGTCATGGGATTCATCATCGGCGGCGCGGTCTTCGAGATCAAAAACATCCTACCACTCTTCATCGTGCTGTACGGCATCTTCAATGGTCTTGGCGAGATGGGGCCAGGCGTATGTCCAACAACTTGCCGATTTTGATGTGCCTTTACTGATATAGTCAACAGGTGGCAACATTCCTCTGCTGCGCCGAATCTTTCCCTACTCCCATCCGAGGTCACTTCTTGGGTCTTGCAGCTGCAGTCGGAAAAGCAGGAGCTGCTATCGGCACAGAAGTCTTCACTCCCATCCAAGAGTCATTCTCGACGGATGATGGTGCATTGCAGGGCGTGTTTCTCATCGGTTCTGCTTTTGCTCTGACTGGTGGCTTGATCTCTTGGTTCCTTATCCCGGACAGAGATCGAGATCTCAGCAATGAAGATGAGCAATTCAGACAATATCTGCTGGATCACGGGTATAACGGTCGATTCGGCGTGAGACCGGAGGCCATCGGCGAAGCCGCAAACTATTGATAGCGGATGCGAAGGATTTGTGATGAAGCACTGGATCAAATCTTTGAAGCTTGAGACGCCATTGCATGGAAATAGGTCCGGGATTTGCAGCATAGAAAGAGCGCCGCTCGTGAGACCCACAGAACATTCGGGTTGAGTAACTATCTAGCATGACAGCGTGTGCCGTTTGTTTGAAGAATGTAGCCTCAAAATGAGTTTTAAACGAGAATTTTCCAGAATTCGTCTTGTATACATTGGCGCGAAGTCCAGACATATCGTGATAATTGTGAAGGAAAGCCGAAACTTTTTATGGAAGAGCATTGAGATGGAGGGAAAATGCTGAGTTCAGGAAGTTACCTCCTGGACAATGGGTATGCAGGCCGTTTTTGGTGCGAAATCGGAGACCACGAGAACAGCTTGAGTTGCTTTGTAGCAGTTTGAAGTACGTGTTGTAGTGACTTGCACACGTCTGCGCATGCTTCTCCGTGGGTGTCGCAGTTGTGCTTTTGAGCTCTGCCTAAGAGTACGAGCATATCATCCAGAGCAGACTACAGACCTTTGAAGAGTATCTCAACGGTTTGTTGGGCCAATTGTGAGAGCTATGGGCATTGATATCAGCGTTGAAGAATACACGAAGAGCATGCTTATACATCCGCGTGACACAACAGCCTTAGACAAAGGCAATCCAAAAAAGTTTATATTGATCCAAAAGTTTATATTGGGTTCGCTAGTTTGGTTGTCAAAGTTGCGTGATGGGCCGAAAGCAGAACGGAAACTCTGGAAAGCCACTCGACTTCACAGCTGCAGAAAGGATAAAAAGGCTTTGTTCTCTATCGATGGGCTGAGAATTGTCATCAAGCTTTGTCATGACATTGTACAAGATCATCAAGCTGACTAGCGTGGTCAAACGATCTAAGGAGAGCTTCCATCTCACCATTCCATTCTGCGTCGCTTTCATCGTCAGAAGGGTGGTAATCGTCACAATCCTGAGCCTCGTTATCCGGTTCTAGCCTGGTAGCAAGCCTGACAGCACGAGCTTCCTGGTTGGATATGATTGCCCTTGGGTCTGCGCCCGCTTTTACGCATAGCCTCGCAGCTTCGATGTCGTTTGTACGAATCACTAGCGCCAGCGCATCATCGGGGTTAGCGCCAGCATCTAACAAAGGACCGAGAGCTGGTAAGAAGGGATGTGTGCCCCATCTCCCTGCTGCTTGATTAGCAGCGTCTCTCGGCTGTGCACCTCTCTTTAGCAAATGCTTCACAGTGGCAAGATTCCGGTAATAGACGGCGCAATTGAGAGGGGTACCGGCGTTTAGGGAGTCTATTTTAGTACGGAAGTCTTCGCTTTTGGCTTCTATATTCATACAGTGCTTGTCGAGGAGATGGTCGATCATAGCGATGGCTTTTTCGGGGTCGTGACACTTGCTCGCGCGATGGAGAGCTATACTGCGCTGAGGGTCCGCACCGCATGTTACGAGATGGTCGAAGAGCTCTATATCGCCCGACGCAGCAATGATATTCAGGACCTTGAGCGAGTAGTCGCGTGCGGGATCGATGCGGCGCATCGGGTACTCATCGCCTCGGAATTCATCTGTGCAACTGGGGTCCGCACCGTGGTCGATCAGCCAGTCAAGGGCTTCCCGGTCATGTGCGAAATGTCTGAAGATCCATTAGGCCATCTACTCTACGTATTGTGCTTTGACAATAATACTAACTGCAGCATCTTGTGCCCCTCGGCCTTCACGTCATAGCCGAATTCGACGAAAAGCTTTACCATGTCCAAAGAAGATGGTGAGTTCACCAATTTCGCCAGGACAGCGCCATGCTCCAGCAAACATCGCATGAGTGGCAGGCTGGGTGATGTGGTGAGGCCACAATTGGTTGCGTCATTGTTGTTCAGTGGTCTTGTAGCGAACAACTCACGCACATGCGCAATGTCATTCGCTTTGCATGCTGCTCCGAGCTCGCGCTGGTCTGCGCTCATGGTCGAGGTAGGTCGAGTGCGAGGGCAAAGGAGTGAGGTGAAGTTGAAGGAGGTACACCTCTCGGCGGCGACAAATGATCAATCTAGGGAAATTGAGGACTTGGTTTCAGGCTTCGGCCTCGCCCTTTGCACAAGCGATCACGTGTTGCAATGAAGTCGTGAGGCGCCGTCGGACTGCATCCAGTCTCGTAAGACGGATCAAAGCCGAGAACTTAGATAGACGTGATTATTCGGTGCACACGTCCACTGGGGAGGAAGGTTGACTACGTAAGATTAGCAAAAAAAGCAAAAGAAATTGCCGCCTCTGTGGATCGAACACAGTACCTCCAGAATACGCATTAGATGCGATGAGACTCAAGTGAACTTCAGTCTGGCGCTCTCCCAGATGAGCTAAGGCGGCATATTTCATGACTTTCATGTCAAATTTTGCTTCTATGTAGTGCGCCAATCTGACTGACCGGCTCCAAGACCAGCAACGATTTAACGTTCCATCTGAGCGAAGAATGCAAGTTGTCGAGAGAAGGATAAGATGGGTGAAACACAGCGAAAAGTCGTCGTCGGTAGAGTAGAATTCGTGATTTGAGTGTGCAGGGAGTAGCTTTAGTTCTCGCTCATACATCTCCAAGCTCTACGGCCATTGAGACGAGGCGAGCAGAGTGCTTGAAGCCATTTGTACATACACCCCAGCTCATCCTCCCCGTCCCCTTCCTCTCCCCCTCTTACCTCTCCCGCCACCTCCACCTCTCGCACCGCCTCGACTACCAACACCATGCAACCTGCCTCTAGGTCGGCAGAGCGTGCAGAACCAGCTCTCTTCTTCACCCGGCATGATTTCCAGGTCTGTACAGCCCAAGTGGAACCACTCGCGCTCGCACTTTGGGTTGTCGCAGCCGACCATGTCGCCGTACGAGCCGCGGAGACAGTAGCAGTATTTGGGCTCGGAGGGATCGTCGGGATCGGGGTCTTCGTCATCCGTGGCGGGTGCTTCGCTTTCTGCGCGGGAGGGGATTTGTTCTGTTCGAGCTTCGCCACGGGTTTGGTGCGCGCGGGGTGGTGAGTCTGGGATTAGAGAGGCGAGTGGTGATGCTGCGCTTGAAGGTGGTAGGGATGAAGCTGCGTCGTTTCTACCTCTGGCTCAGCTTCGGCTTCGGCCTCTCGTTCTGGAGACCTGGTTGCCGCTGGCGGAGGAGGGGACCGCTGAGTTTGAGGGGCCGGTGTCAATTGGGAGGGTGAAGGTGCTTGCGAAGACAGAGAAGGCGAGGGAGAGTGCGTAAGAGCCGGCGCAGGCGGCGGTGAGCCGGGCGGCTCACGAGAAGAGACGACGTTCTTATCGTCAGTCGCATTTGCCATCTCGGTGTCCCTGTCGTCAAGCCGCTTCTCTCCCCTCTTCGCCGCTCGCGATCACGCGACGAGTTCCCACTCCGCTTGCGACTGGTAGTCCGCCTACTGACGTTGCGACTGCCAGTGTTGCTGCGACGCATGCTGCTTCGAGCACGGAACCTGCCCTCGCCTTCGCTGTTACTGTCAAGATCCTCGTCTGGATCGTCTTCGTCACGACCATGATCTGGGCTTCTATTGAACGGAGCAATCTGCCTCATTAGACCACTCATACTACCACCATGTCCGGCACGCTTGTGGTTGGCGCGAGGGTAGTTGGCGGTCTCTGAGCCAGGAGTTTCTCCATTCCCACGCATCGACCGGGTGGAGCGCGTGCGAGCCATTGCTGTGTCAGACCCAGGATCTTCGGCGCGTGGAGTGCCTGTATTGGACTGGCGGCTGGAAGTCTTCTTGGACGAATTCGAGCGAGACGGGATTGGACGCTGAACAGACGACTCGATGTCTTCGTGCTTCATTGTGGTCTCTTGCACGTTCTCGTCCGGCGCTGGCTCTGCAGCCTCGGCGGGTTCTTCTTCCTCACGCGCGCGCTTCTTGCCAGCAGTCTTCTCTTTCTCGCCATTCGATTTGCTGGAGGCGGTCGTTGGCCTGCTCTCTTCTTGATCCATGACCTTCTCGTGTCTGAGGTTGGTGGTGCTGGTCTTGGTCAGACGAGCACTTTGCGGTCGACCAGCGTTGGCGTCGGTCTGCGCAGCACTGAAAGTAGCTTGTAGAGGGCTGGCAGCAGCCACGGGTGTCGCCTGGGCACTGCTGACATTCTTGCGTTTGGGCGGCGCAGGAGGCACTGCTTTTGACTTCGCAACCTTCTTCGCAGGCTCAGCAGCTGGCGTGCTCCTAGGCGTCTCTTTGCCGACCTTGCTCTTGGTGCTCGCTTGGCGTTCCATAGCTGGCGCGCCTGCAACCTTGTCCACTTTCCTTCTCTTGACAGGCTCACCGTTTGTGGAAATGCCCAAGCCGGTAGCAGAAGAAGCAGCAGCTGCGGCCGCGGCGGCAGCTGCCTTGCCTCTTGCAACCTTTGCAGTAGTTTTCTTCGGCCTATCTTCGAATTCAGAATCGAATTGTTCCCTCTGCCTGCCTCTTCCGGTCTTCTCTTTGCCTGTGTCTTTGGTGGCATCGCGTCTCGCTGCCAGGATGTCCGTCTCGTGTATTGCGCTTGCAGCTGCTGCCAAGCTGTTTGTAAGAGCGACGTCTCTGCGGTTTCGCTCACTTGCGGCTGGCGGGAGAGGCTTGACCTTCAGCCTGTTGTCGCTGTAGGCCCAGTGTGTCATGCTTCCAAGTCGCGCTTCTTCAGGGATTTCCTCTTCAACGTGCGGCATGACACTGTCGAGCCGCGACATCTGCAAGCTGAGTACGCGGTTGGCCTCAGTCAGGACGACGTTCTTCTCGTCCAGGTTTGCGAGCAGATTGTGTGTGATCATCCTCAACTCGTGGTATTGTTTTCGTCTTTCCATATCGCCTTCACCATCTTGTGCTGTATCCTCGCCGGCGACCGAAGCGGCGGTGCTGTCTTGCCCAGCGGTAGCTCCGTAAGGTGCAACACCATTGACCAGACTGACATTCGCACTGCCGATAGCGCTGTTGGCAGCTGTGAAGCTCAGCATGCCTCCATGCGGTCCACTGGCGTTGTCGCTCCGTCTCGGCACTGGCTGCTCTAACAATGCGTCCACAGCTTCGCCCAAGCGCTCGTTGGGCCGTGAACCTTGGCTTCAACCTCTTTCATGAGCGTCAGATGGCGCATGACTTCCTTTGGCAGGGCAGTCACGGCATCGGTGAAGAAAGTGAGAGCTGGAAAGAAGCCGGCGGCTGTGGTGTCGTCCGTGAGGTCTTCGGGGCCCTGTCGCGCATAGGGTCGCGCGTAGTAGTTGGCTGGGCGCGTGGTATTGGTGCGCACGGCGCGACCAGAGTTGGTACGGCGCACATTGTTGCTGCTTGAAGGGTCGCCGGCGGCGCTGGAGAGGAGCGAGGCCTTGCGTATGGCGGCGGCGGAGGGCGGCATTGTGTGGTGTGTGTTTTGGTGTTCGTTTATCAGGGCTTGGTGTACGTCGTGATAACGTGGTGGGGGAGGATGGCACGCTCGCTAGACGAAATCACATGACAGCCATGGCAGAAGGAGACGCTTCGAATGAGTGAAAGCAGGATGTATGAGGGTTTGTGTGGTGGAAGTTGTGGTAGCAGACAGAGAAGACGAGTCTCTCGCTCTAAGCCGACAGCTCTCTCTCGCTCCTTCCCAGCACAGCCAAATCCCGACCTCGCCGAATCGAGCCCGCCCCACGTCATTGCACAACTCGTCAACTCGAAGTGCACTGCTTCTGAGATTCTACCGCAGCATTCTTGCATTGATGTCTGCAAGGCCCACTCACCTCTATCAAAGCAATCATCTTGGCCCTCGTGACAAGAAAGCAATGGACAGGCCGACGAGAACACATCATTTCGGTGTAACTAGGCCTCACTGCATTGCCTGTACCCAGCGTTTTCGTTCACGCCGAACCTCAGCACCTTGTGCAGGTGGCCAACATATCCATCCAAAGCATACCTTACCTCCTACTGCGCTCACACATTGCACCCCAGGAAATGCCATTGAGCAGATGCTTTCTCTAGCCTTGCACAAGTCTTTGTATCCTCCTTGTCGATCCTCCAAGGAAGTGGCCTCTTTGGGAATGTGCTTTTCTGCCAAATATAACACCGTGAGACATGCGTCAAAGCTTTCTACACCAGACCAACATGTGCTTCCCACTGTTCGAAGCAGTTCACCGCCGTGCTTGTACCGCTCACCAACCGTCACGCCAATGCCAATGCTATACCTTTTGTTGATCTTCCTATAGCTAAGTCGCAGGGAGACCACTCCCTTTCCCACAGCACCGATGTCCTTGTGGCCCAAGAGGCGGCAAGGAGATCCTTGTATGAGATTGCACTTTTGCAGCCTTGAACACGTCTTTGTTATATAATTGATTGCCGGACCCGCTGCGTCGGCACACCAGCACCTGCATACTGCATCCGCCCTGCGCCTGGAGACAGCACGATTCCCCCATCATGGCGAGCATCTCGTCTCCCAGACCACGACGCTCCACAAGCCACAGTCAATCGCGCTTTGGCTCCATTGGCTCGTCGTCTTCCATCGCCGCCAGCAGCATTGCTCGAGATCTGTCTGAAGTCTTCTCCCCAGACCCATCAAGCAGCAACAACGGTCACGAAGACCCATCCAGTTCCGCCATACGCTGGACCAGGCCTCGCACAGCAAATTCTTGGAGCCGACGAGTGAGCAGCACCTCGGCCACAGTGGCAGAGGAAGAAGCACATCATGGCGTGTCTGATCAAAGTCCTCTGCTTGCTGGCCCTACCTCGCTATACGCCAGCATCGGAGGTGCAGAACAGATCGACCAGGCTTGCGAGAGTACGGTATTACTTGCAGACACCGAGTCAAGCTGGAAGACGGAAGCCAAAGTGCTCGGAACTTACTCGCGCTCATTGACCCTCACCTTCCTGCTGCAGCAGTCGCTCACGGTGTCTAGCGTCTTTACCGTAGGACGCATTGGCACAGTCGAACTTGGTGCAGTCAGCTTGGCAAGCAGTAAGTCGCCTTCTCGAGAATCCCCATGACAATTCGCACTGACTCGACCTAGTGACGGCGAACATCACCGGCTACGCTGTATATCAAGGCCTCGCAACCAGTCTCGACACCCTAGCAGCCCAAGCCTACGGTTCTGGTAGGAAAGAGCTCGTCGGCCTTCAGACACAGCGCATGTTGTATTTCTTGTGGGCCATCACCATTCCGATAGCAGCAATCTGGGCCTGTGGCACCATCATACTCCAGGCGATTGTTCCAGAGGGCGAGACAGCTGCTCTAGCAGGTCTGTATCTAAAGGTATTGATAGCCGGCGCTCCAGGATATGCTGCCTTCGAGGCCGGAAAGCGATTCGTGCAAGCTCAAGGCCTGTTCTCCGCCACATTGTACTGCACGCTCATTTGTGCTCCGCTAAACGCTGTCATGAACTATGTTTTCGTCTGGGTATGTTTCTCCCTCGCCATGATTGGAACAGTAATCGCCGTCGTTCACAATCTAACACTCATTGCGCAGCAATTCGAATGGGGATTCATCGGCGCTCCAATCGCGGTGTCAATCACACAAACATTACTCCCGCTCTGTCTATTCGGCTACGTCGCTCTCGTCGACGGCCGCGAGTGCTGGAATGGTCTGGACAAACGAGCCTTGCGCAATTGGTGGCCTATGATCCAGCTTGCAATTCCCGGCCTGGTCACCATGCTCGCCGAGTTCCTCGCTTTCGAGATCCTCACTCTCGCAGCATCACATCTCGGCCTCACCTCTCTGGCCGCTCAGTCCGTCATCTCCACAGTCACAGTCATCACTTTCCAAGCCCCATTCGCCATCGGAATCTCCGCCAGCACGCGTATCGCAAATTTGATCGGCGCCGGACTCCCTACAACAGCCAAGCTGGCCGCCAAAGTCGACATCGTCGCTGCCACTTTCGTCGGCGTCCTGAATATCATCCTTCTCAGCAGCTTGCGCGACTTCATCCCGAGTCTCTTGACCGACGATCCGCTTGTGTCTGCCGCTGTCTCCAAAGCAATGCCAGTCTGCGCCGCTGCCCAGCTCTTCGACTCGCTTGCGACAAACTGCAACGGCATTCTGCGTGGCCTCGGCAGGCAGGAGATCGGCGGCTACATTGGCCTTTTGGCTTTCTATGTCATCGCTCTTCCCATCTCATTCTGGACTGCTTTTGAATTGCAGTGGGGCTTGCAAGGGCTGTGGGCTGGGCCGGTCGTGGGACTTGCTGTCGTTGCGCTGGTTGAAGGGTGGTTCATTTCTACTACGAGCTGGGAGACGGCTGTTGAGCAGGCCAAGGAGCGCAATCTCGTCACATGAGTGGTTTGCTCACCATACTCGCTGTGCGCTAAGAGCAAGGGTCCTGCTCGGCGCCTATCTAGAACTGCTCCCATCTAATCTAAAGGGAAAAAACAACGAGCAAGAACAAGTGTAAATCATTGCTACGAAAAAGCATCAAACCCCTACTACAGCTTCTCAATCAAAGACCAATCTTCCCCGTCCCTCGAACCCAACCAGCCAACACGAACAACCGACTCACCAACCTTTTCAACCCAGCTACCCAACCAGCCACCCAGCCACCCAGCGCCTCTACCTTCCCCCCCTCCAAAACCACATTCACCCTCTTCCCACACCTCCACTTCCTAACCTCCATCTCCCCCTCCCCCTGCCCCGTCCACGCCCTCACAACCTCCTCCCCAGCGCCTCTAACAAAAACATGAAAATGCTCCACCGCCCTGACCGTCTGCCACTTGCTCGGATTGCGAAACCACACCACGCGATCCTCATCCTCCTCTCCCACACTTGCCCGGAACGTCAGCTGCACAAACTCCTCAATCAGCTTCCGCGCCGCGTCCGTCGGCTCGCCGCTCGCTTCGTCTAACGGCAGCGGCGCTCTCAGCCAGACGACCAGGTGATCGATGTCGGGCGTTGTGCCGTAGGGCCAGTCGTTGCGGAGGATTTTGTAGTCTTGGGGCGAGGAGAAGGGGTTTGTGGAGGTGGGTTGTTGGTCGGCTGAGGACGGCTGCTCCCAGTGCAGTTTGTGCTGCAGGATGAAGGATAGGATGGAGCCGTGCGTTGCTTTGACGTGCTGCGTGAAGTGGATGTAGTTTTCTAGGTCGGAGGGCGTGCGCACGATGCCGTCGAGGGTGTTTGTTGCTGTGGAGGGGTTTTGGGGTCAGGGCTGCGTACGTGGCTTTTGAATGCTGTGAGAGAAGGAGAGGGTGGGAGAGATGAAGGTTTCTTTTTTTTTCTTTTCAATTCTCCTTTTTTTTCCTTTTCCTTTTTCTTTCTGGGAGTTTAACTACTGACTGATCAGGTCTTTGATGTTTTGCCAGGTGTAAGGCGTGAATTCTTCGTCTGTCTGTCGCAGGGTGGCGATGTCGAGGGCGGTTAGGAAGAAGGGTGAATTCGCGATGAGGGCTTCGCGGGACATTGTGCGGGTTTGATCAATGGTTTGGATAGGAGCAGTGTGTGCAAGGGAGGTTTTCTTCGTCGTTGGGTTTGGTCTTGCTGCTTCCTATGTACCTCGCTTTGATACATCTTGGTTATCGTCTAGCGGTTTCTTATTGACAGCCATGCTCAGAAAGCACTCCACTGGTCTACCGCATGCGTTGGGTCGAGAGTTGTGCTCGCCCCAACACGATGCCAGACTCGTTATACAGATCTAGATTAATAGCTCGGCCTCGTCCGGGAAGACTGCTAGAGTGCTCATTCGCTTGAAGCCATGCGGTGTGGTAAGCACATAGTCATGAGCACACACGGTAGGATTCGTGAGAATACGCACCTTAGGCTCCTGCACCGGGTCAAACCAACACACTAAACCGTTTTACAACAATGCACTCGTCCCGTGCGATCAGATCTGCACGGCCATGCCGAGAATCTCAGTCAAACCAGGTGATTAATCTCCTCACACCGCCTGGCAGCCCATGCTTTGGACGCTTTCGTGCTCGAGCCTCAACGTTGCACCTTGGCCAGATGGCATTACCTGGCAGTGGGGAGCTGAGTGAAGTGCATCTCGGTTAGGAAGGATTTTATAGGAGACCCTGGCTCATAAGACGTTGCGTGCTGCGCATCTTGCTGCTAACCACAGGGCTGCGATCAACTACTGGACCGGTCCGGAGGGGCTCGAACCGCCCCCGCTGTGGAGCCGTGACGAGTGCCCCAGACGATCAAACAACCACGATCTTGCCCTGTTTGGCTAAGTGCGTGATATACATGTGTATGTTGAACAACACGCAATTTTTGTAGTGCTTGGGATGCATGCAAGCGATGCCTTCGTCCATGCAGCACAAATCAGTCGGACGCATGCCTCTGGCGAATTGGAGGATGGCGAGGGGCTGCGTTAGCGAGGTTGAGGCTCTACTGCACTACAAGACCTGGCGATGTGCAATATGATATAGCAACCAGCCAGGGTTTTGCTGCTGCAATATCCTTCGAGTCGCAGTAATAAGGTGGAGTGTTATATTGGGCAAGCGCTCGCATGGCAGCGCTGTTTTGAGGGCGGTGTGAACGCAGAACACACTGCCAGCTTCATCGACCGAAACTGCGACCAGGTATGCTTGAACACGAAAGCGAACGATGTCGGCAGCACGTCAGACGATGGGTTCAAAAGCCGGGAGAACATTCCATGTGAATTCTCCTGGGCACTGCAAACGCCATCTTCATTCTTCCAAAATCAAAACCTTCTACGAACAGCATGGGATCCAGCATGAATTGCACAGTCGCTGTGGTGGGCTGTGGCCAATGGGGCGCCAAAGTTGTCTCCTGTTTCGCCAGACTGGGAGTGCTTGCTGCAGTTGTTGACGCTGATGCTGAGCAAGCTGGAAGAGTCGCTGCATCTTACGATGTTACTGCTCTGGACTGGGACACTGTGCTCAACGACGAGACGATAGCAGCCGTGGCCCTGGCGAGCCCTGCCAAATACCATGCTTCGATGATCTTGGAAGCTCTACACGCTGGCAAACACGTATACGTTGAGAAGCCTCTGGCCCTGTCGTCTTCTGAAGCCGAAAGAGTCGAAGCTGCGGTGCTTGAGACGGGCAAGACATTACTCGTCGGACACATCCTCCAATACCATCCCGGGTATCTGGCCTTGAAAGCCCAGGTCCAAGAAGGGAAGCTCGGAAAGCTGCTCTCCATCCGTTCCACGCGCTTCGGACCTGGTCGTATTCGAAATGATGAGAATTCACTCTGGTGCTTGGCTCCGCATGACGTTTCGATGATTCTGGGTCTGATAGACCAGGAGCCTACTTCGGTAGAAGCTCATGCGAGTACACTCTTGCAGGCGGACATTGAAGACTCAGTGGACGCTCGCCTCACGTTTCCAGGAGGTGTGGTAGCAGAGATCGCGGTTTCGTGGATTCATCCATACAAGGAGCGCAACATCGTGGTCATTGGTGATCAGTCGACTTTGGTCTTCGATGATGGCAAACCTTGGGATAGTAAGCTGATGCTTTACCCGAACAAGATGGTGTGGGAGAATGGCTGTCCAAACCTTGTCGAAGGAACTCCGCAGCCCGTGTCTATTGAACAGCGAGAGCCACTACTAGAACAGGGTCGTCATTTCATCGAATGCATCCGCACCGGCGCTCGCCCATTGACCGATGTCCGCGAGGGTGCTTCTGTTGTTCGAGTGCTTGATGCAGTGACCGAGGCGATTCGTGGTCCACTCAGCCCGAATGCTTCGAAACCTGCATCGGTATCTGCCCAGTCAGAGAACATCTCTCCAGCGGACTCGGTGATTGACTTGAAGCTGCAGAGTGACAAAGCACCGACGGTGAAGACGGAGTCGACAACGCCAACAGTGGCTTTGCTCGACTTAAAGACTCAGCAAGAGCTCATCAAGCCCAGCCTCGACAGGAGGATAGCCAAAGTGCTGCTACAGGGTCAGTACATCATGGGAGAAGAAGTTGCCGAGCTGGAGCAAGAGCTGTCCCTGTTTTCGGGCGGCGCGCACGTGATCGCTTGCGCTAGCGGGACGGATGCTCTGACATTGGCGTTCCTGGCCCTCGACCTTCGTCCTGGAGATGCAGTTCTTGTTCCTGCCTTCACCTTTGTCGGGACCATCGAGCCTCTGGTCATACTCGGGGCCATACCGATCTTTGTGGATGTGGATGCAGAAACTCTATGCATCGACCCAGCCCTCATCGAAAAGGGCATCGAAGCTGCCAAGGCCGCTGGGCGTCGCGCCGTAGGGATTGTCGCAGTCGACTTGTACGGACATCCCGCGAAGCACGACGAAATAGAGGCCGTGGCCTCGCAGGCAGGTTTGTGGGTCGTAGCCGATGCTGCGCAGAGCTTTGGTGCAATTGTCTCGGGCGATCGATCCGTCGGTAGTCTTGCTAAATTGACGACGTCGAGTTTCTTCCCTGCCAAACCGTTGGGATGCTACGGCGACGGAGGCGCAATCTTCACCACCGATAGTGGACTGGCACACAAAATCCGCTCTATCCATCAGCACGGCAAGGGCGAGCATAAATACGACCATGTCCGCGTCGGTCTGAATAGCCGCCTAGACACTCTGCAGGCCGCAGTACTACTCAGCAAGCTGGAAGTCTTCCCTAACGAGCTCGAAACGCGCCAACAGATTGCTTCGCGGTACGGTGATCTCCTGGAGGGTGTGGTACGCCTGCCGCAGCAGGGCGCCGGAGTCCGCTCGGCCTGGGCAACGTACACGATCCGGTCGCAGCATAGAGACGCTCTGCACGAGCACTTGAGCAGCAGGGGCGTCATGACTGCGATCCATTACCCCAAGCCTCTGCATCAACAGCCTCCGTATCAGCACTTCCCCACTTTGCAAGGCGGCTGTCCTGTTGCCGAACAAGCTGCGGCAGAGGTTCTGAGTCTGCCTATGCACCCTTATCTCAAGGAGGAAGACCAGCGACGGGTGGCTGAGGGGTGCGAGGCTTTTTCACGCAGAAGGAAGCCGAGGTGTGGTAGTGGAGTGGTATGGTGGGATGACGATTGATTTGTGGAAGACCGCACTTTCTGATACAATATGATTTGAGTTACATCCACATATTGAAACAAGCCAAACAGTGGTTAGGTTCATACTAGCAAAGATTCACTCAAAAACACTAGTAGCTATACTACCTTCTAAGAAGCTTGACTTACGAGATTGATGTCAGAAGATAACAATTATAGCTTTTAGTATTAGAAGTAAGTATAATCTCAGATCATAGGTATTATAGTATCACTTTTTTCTCTTTTCATTACCCCATTGAACATCTTTTGGAAAGGTGAGTGATACTTGTAATATTCTATAAGTTATAGTATCCATAATAATTTGAAAAAAAGTGTTTAAGATTTAGACTGGTTTTTTTTTCTTACATTTTTAAGCTAGAATGCGCTAAATGGACTACCTAGTTACTAGGTCCTAGTATATAGACAGTCTGATAGCTACGCGCATAGCTGTGGCGCTATCTGAGATTACCCTCCATACCGTAGCTGCCACTAGCTAAGACGATCGTCGTAAGCATGCTTCTATGCCTGCTGCTACACGCAGCCCTTGCTCCTCCTGCAAACTCATTGTCATAACCTCCATCCCCACCGGCAGCTCCGCGCTATTGGGGCTTTCGTCGCCATCTCTCGCCATGCCCACAGGCACTGAAATAGCAGGATATAACAGCTGGCTAGCGATCGTGGTATTTGTCGGGACCTCGAGACATGACCATCTGCGTCCATGACTTAGTTTCAGGTCTGTAGAATGATCAGTGCAGCTATTGAATGCTCACCTTCCACGTAACACATCTTCCGTCTTGGGAGCCAGGATCTGGCAAGTCGGGTACACAATGGCGTCGAGACTATGCGATACGAAGGTGCTGGCGATTGTCTGCTGGAAACGCATCTGCTCATCACGGATCTGGTCGTGCTTCTCTGGCTCCACATGGGACGGTGGCGACTCTGTAATGAGCTCGATGAGGTCCAGTGACTTATGGTATCTTCCATTCCGCTTCATGTCCTCGATTGTCAGGTGCGAAAGCTCTTGGCGCGAAGCAAGAAAAGCGTTGATATCATCTCTCAAGCGAGTGGTAGTCACAGACGTTGATGTTTTGAAGTGCTCAAGCTCTGGGACAAGTACTTCGATCAGACTTGCACCTGCCGAAGCCATGGCCGCAAGCGTTTTATCCATAACCTCGATTATACCTTTGTGAGAGCCAAAGACTTCACGCAAGACACCCACCCGCTTCCCTATGAGACACGGAGCTCTGGTCGCCACTGTAAAGTTGTTCCTGAATACCATCGTGTCGACGGAGGTGTATACGTCTTGTGCATCAAGATCCACCATAACATCAAGTAGCTTCGCGGCATCCTGCACCGAGAGCGCCATGGGGCCGGGAGTATCTTGCAAAGCGTAAAGCGCACTCATCCCGTCCCTGTTGATAAGACCCGGGGTCACTCGGACACCAACAAGCCCACAGAAGCTTGATGGGAGGCGGACGCTACCACTGGTGTCGCCTCCGATGGCAGCAACAGCCATACCAGAGGCCACTGCGGCCCCTGAACCACTTGAGGATCCGCCTGGGTCCCGGCGAGTGTCATACGGATTGGCAGTCGTGCCAGTCAGGGAGGATGTTGAGAACCAAGACGTACCCCAGTCCGGCATCGTCGTCTTCCCCAGTATCACAGCGCCTGCAGCCTTGAGTTTCGCGACTATGGTGGCATCTGTGTTAGGGACATAGTCTTCGCAAGCAACGCTGCCAAATGCGGTTCGGATGCCCGCTGTCTCGATCTGGTCTTTGACGACGATCGGGACACCGTGCAGAGGGCCTCGCTGCGCTGGCTGCAAAGCGTCAAGTCTGTCGGCGTCTTGAAGAACGTTATCGTTGAGCTTTGCTATTGCGTTCAGCTCCCCGTTTAATCTTGTTATGGCATCCAAGTGAGTTTGCACGACGTTTCGCACTAAGGCGCCTTTGTTGATGGCCTGTTGGACATCCTCAATGCAGCGGAAGCTGTGTTTGGCTTTCAGCATCATGATTCTGTCGCTTTGCATTGATGTACCAGGCTGAAGGTTGTAGTAGTTGGAAAAGATCGCAGAAAGACTTGAGGCTAAACGCAGTTCGCCAATCGCGACGAAGAAACGTCAAAGGCTGCCGCACGTATCCCGCAGGGAACTGTAGACACAAGGCAGTGAAGGCACCATTCTTCACACGAGCGTGGCTCAGACTACTGCAGGCTGCGGCTCCTTTATTGGGGGCGGCGCCTCCATCTAAGCCCCGCGATTAGGGTGCATGCTGCACGTTCTGCTGGCACAGCCTGAACGGTTCGACCTAGGCTGTATGCGGACGACTCCCGCTTTCAGGTCGAGAATACTTGCATCTTCTACGGGGCCTTTACCTTTGCGAAGTTCAAGATCAAAGACTCCAGGAACATGGCGACAGACCGCCTTGTTGTTCATTCGACCGCTGGCCCGTCACGTCCGGTGGCGATCAAGTAAGCTTCCCTGGAAGGCCAAGTGACCACGAAACTGAAAACCATGATAGTATCATCGTTGTCTCGGATTTCGACAAGGACGGCACAAAAGCAGACGGCAGTCAGGGATGGATTGACTCTATGATGATCGCTGCTGCCGCTCGTGCTGAAGTTCTGCGCTACGAGTACCGGATCAAACAGGACGTTAAGTCTGTTTGGCATCAACTCCAAGAGCACGGGGATGTCCTACTTCGCGATCTTTGCGACAAATCAGAGGCGTGTCAGGTACTTGTGCTCGATGGATCTCTTATCCAAGTATCACACACTGATGTTTGTGCGAAGGTACTGAGAAGACCACCATTCTTGTTGGTCATGGACTGGGGGGTCTGATAATCAAGAGAGTGAGTCAGTGTTCAAGCCAAGATGGTAGTGCATGTGAACTGATCACTTAACAGGCCGCATTTGTCCTCTCTGATTTCGCGGCTTGCGCCGACACAACGAAACGAGAACAGTACAAGCGTATTTGGAATCTGTTGAGCAGCGTCGTCCTCTTCGGCACTCCTCACACAGTGCGCAATCAACCTCAAAACTTCCATCGCCTGACGCTGCTACTCAAACATGCTTCCGTTTGGGGAGACCGTTTCCTCGCACATTCACAAGAGTGTGTCAATACGGCTGCCGTTATCTGCGAGGAGTTCAAGGGCCTTTCGCTTGAAGTCTTGTCGATCTATGAGACCAAACCGACGAAAATATCGAAAGTGAAACTCTGGAAACGCAAAGAGATGGTAAATCATAGCGCTCTATTGTGGATGTTATGCTGACTTCCCGATTCCAGCTCGTGGACAAGTCCTTCGCCGAAACATGGGCACAAAGGGAGAAGTTCGAGTCGAATGATGTGTCTCACACTGATGTCAGCATATTTCGGCATGACTCCAATATCTATAAGACGATCCAGAATCAACTTGGTGCTGCTGCTCGAGAGAAGCCGCGCCATGGCCCAAGAAACATCGCAAGGTCAGTAGACATCAGATGTCTTACTGCGAAGCCGCACCAGTCACTCACCGTTGTATAGATGGAGACGCAAGTCAAGACGCCTCTGCTGATCCAGTGGCCCTTTGGGAAGACTCGGTTTCTCAAGTATCCACTCGACCTGGACATGCCGCTGGAGCTGCCTCCGGTGTCTCAGCCGAACGGACCCCTACCTACGGTAATTATAATCCACCGCCTGCTTTCCAAGCGAGGGCACAAGTTCTGATCTTGCTGACGCAACAACTCTTTGATGACTCAGATCCCTCGACAGGCGCAGCCAATGTTGGATCAAGCTTCCTCTCCAACTTTGAATTGTGATTCCATCAGACGACCAAGGAGAATACATCGCGCATGAACCTACATCTGCTACATGGCCAAGTCATCTATGGGATGGATATGAGGTGCAGCATGACTTTGTTGGGCGACATGCTATCTTCGACGCGATTGACGATTGGTTCCTCAAGCGGACGACCGACCCAAATCAGGTTCTGGCACCTTGTTGCTGCATAAGTGGGCTGGGAGGAATGGGAAAGACGCAGACCGCAGTGCAATACGCGAAACTGCGAAAGGACCGCTTTGATGGAATCTTCATCGTGCAAGCTGACAATCCCGCTAAGCTTTTGGAAACATTCTGTAGGATCGCGCCTCGACTTGGGCTTGATAACGGAGAAGAGCGGCCGACCGAAGAAGCAGATTTGGCAGTCAACCGAGATAGGGTCATGAAGTGGCTCGCTGCTCCCAAATTTTCCGCTGCAGCTTGGGACAAGCGGAAGATCTCCCACGGAGCTGACACCACTAATGAGCCAAACTGGCTAATCATATTCGACAATGTGGAAAACCCCGACATCCTAGCGGATTATTGGCCCATAGGTGATGTCGGCTGTATTCTTGTGACAACGCGTGACCACAAGCGCAGCAACTATCTTGGATTACGGAGCCACATGACTCATCTGTTCCTCGATCCTTTGGACTCCGCCTCTGCTTCGGACCTGTTACTCAAGCTCAGCTACACAGAGACCAGCGATGCCAACATCAAAGCTTCATCATCAATCGTCAACAAGCTTGGGGGTCTCCCCTTGGCCATCGAACACGTCGCCGCCTACATCGACCAAGAAAGAATGACGTTGGACGAGTTTCTCGATTTTTACGACAAGACACTCCTTGGAAGTCAGCGAGACGATGGTGTCACCGGGTCTTGGAGCAACATGATTGCAACTTCCTGGGCTCTGGATGGCCTTAGTACTGCAGCCAGCTCGTTGATACGAGTATACTCTTTTGGAGATCCCGATGGCATGGAGGACTCAATTCTGCTAAAGCATAACATGCTTTCACTTCCCAAGGATTATCCGGCGGATGCAACTCATTTTTCTGCTCGAGCAACGTTACTGAAAGGTTCACTAATCAGAGCCGACACGAACAAGAAGCCCATTGAAATCCGAATGCACAGATTGGTGCAAGACATCGTCGTGGCCCGCATGTCATCCATCCAATACCATGAGACCTTCGCCTTCATCGTCGCGTCGATCTTCGAAGCTTGGTCATTCACCCAGAACAAGTGGGACCACCAGGCCGACGTTTGGCCCACGCAAGACACCTTACTTCCACACATCTTCCGTATTACTGAAGTAGCAAACGTCCATGGTTTCCGTGACCTTGAACTCAATGTCAAGCGGAAGTTTGTTGAACTACTCTCGAGTGGTGGATGGTGAGTTAAACCTAGGGTCGCTTATGAATTATTAAACTAATAAATACGAACTAGGTATCGTCAGGAGCGTGGAGACTTCGATACCTGTATACCTCTGTTTGAGCTGGGTATAGAGATTTGTGCCAGCGCACCAGAAAAAATGCTGGACCTTCGAGCAGACCTTGCATTTGGCCTTGGTGGCGCATACTGCGATACCAACAGGTGGCCACAGTTCCTCCAGCATGCAGCTGACCAGCTTCGCTTCCGGCTTCGCTCTGATGCGGCAGATCAGATAAGTGCGACATCCAACACAGCCATTGCATACAGTGAGTTAGGGCTTGCAAAGGCCTTGATGGAGCAGTACGAAGATGGTGTTGCCGACTGCGACAAAGCAATCGACTTGTACAAATCGCAGCCAGAGGTCATTGATGGCTCCTTCTTCCCTGCTTTTCCGCACATTCACCGCGCACTGGCACTAGTGGGTGCCGGCCGGCCACTCGAGGGCGAAAAGGGACTTTTAGGAATTATGCGTGGCACCGTGAACGCTTCGGTCCCGAGCATCACGAATTCAAGTATGTTAGATCCTCATGTTGACCGCCATCGGTGACTCAAATCGGATCGGATTGCTAAGAAACCAAAACAGGCTCGGCTACGCTTGGCATTGCTGCGGCTTGATCTATGCGCGCGCCGGCCGTGCGGCCGAAAGTCACGATGCATACAACAGAGCATACATGAACTATAAAGGCTCTGTTGGAAAGTTCTACCATCGAACCGGCAATGTTTGCGGCAAGATCGCCGAGTATTATGCTTCGTTACAACAGTTTGACATTGCAGAGTGAGCCGCGACCATCATTACATCGATAGAAGAACAAAGCTGACAGTAGAGGAAGTTTCTACTTCGACGAGGCAGAAAAAGCATACACAAACCGGCCACACCACAAACCCGAGCTCGCACGCCATTACTTCGTGCGAAGCGATGTCCTAGAGCGCCGCCACGATAAAGACGCCGCCAAGACGACCCGCCAGAAAGCCCAAGACCTTTACGATGATTTGGTGCCTATGCCATTCGCAAGCCGTTGTCCTTGAACGTGCTCAACGGCATAGTGGCACCCTGGGTGTGGTGATCTGAGTCACGCACTCTCAGTGCCCGCCAGAGCAATTGTCGTATCTTTCCGGTGTAGAACATCGCCCAGGACATGAACGTCATGGGTACGAGTACGACGAAAGGAAGCCAAATACTTTGACTGGACCCTGGGTCCAGCTGCTTGACGTTCATGCCAAATATCGAGGCCACCAGCGTCAGAGGCAGGAAGAAATATGCGAGTACCGTCAACCTACTTTGATTGTCTGCTCTTTCAATAGCTTTCTGCGATTCCCGAAGCATGGCTCCGTTCACGATGAGGCTCAATGTTTCTGTACAAGATTCGCAGAGTCGGTCCGTATGATCCAAGAGCTCCGCAAAGTCGCCAAGTGTTGTGGTCAGATTTTTGGTGTCCGTTCATCGTGGGGTTTTGAGGCAGGGGCGGAAGGCGCAACAGTCTCAGCCGCTGCCTCAGCATGCAAACTCGCTTGGAGCTGCAGAGATACCATGTTGCGCTTGAGCCGCTGTCTGTGCTCTTCTGCAAGAGCTCTGATACATCTGATTGTACTGAGTGTCAAGTTCATTCGTTCTTCGTTTGCCGGCTCAAGCTCCTGCTCGTCGAGAAGGCGGTCGAGTCTGTTGAGGAATTGACATTCCGCACTTGTCACCAGAACAAAAATCTCGTGCATCAGCACCATGAGATTTGGATGCGTCGAAGAAGTATTGTGCGACATGCCAAAGTAGAATGGCAGGTACGATGCAACATGGTCGATCGAATTTGGTGGTGCAGGGACTTCAGGCGTAGCGACTGTCGGGTGTGTCACATTGATGTTGATCGAAGACGGACGGGGTACGATGATTGGCACTTGTTTGAGCCCCTTGGCTGGATCCTTCAACATCGTTGAGTTTTGGCGGCTGAAGAAAGGTGGACCACCTTCTTGGTTCATCTCGAGGCCATTGTCAAGGAGTACGACAGCTGTCTCTTGTGAGTCTTTGTCGTTAGACTAGTAGTATGTGTCCTTACCAATGTGGCTGCCATTCTTTCTCTTTCTGGTGAATATTGCAATCTCGTGTTCGATAGAGCACAGGCGGTCGCTCAAGGTGGTGAATCTTCGCACAATAGTCTCACCACTTGCAGCTCGGCTGACGATAGACTGCTGGTTCTTTCTGGCCACATTCGAGTCTCGTTCTCGATTCTTTCGCACCTCGTGGGTCGACAGTGGACTCTCTTGGATGTGCAGCGATGGAATAGTGAACGTCATCATCTCATTCATTGTGGAAGACAGAGATGGCTGATCGGAGTAGTCGCGGTCATCACGGACATCAAGGTATCGCAAATGCTGCCGAAAGAATTCCGGGTCAATCTTGTACTTGGCAGCCAGAGCCTTGGTCCATGATGGTGACAGGGAACCGCGAACGAAGACAATTTGAGTCGAACTCGCTTCCGAGGGTGGGAAGTCATTGAACTCTGTCAGTCCGTCTTTGAGGTTGAAGTCTTTTCGCTGGAATCGAGCATCTGAACCAGAGGTATATATCACGATGTGGACGAAACTCTTGTTGCGTTCTGCGCGTCGCCTCGCCTGAATGGAGTTCCCTTCGATTGTCTGCGTTGGTTGCGGCGTTGTAATCACTTGGGACAAAAACCGTGCTAGCGCTTGGTATTGCACTCTGGAGTACAACTCCGGATGAGCTGGTAAGGTGTGCGTGAGTTGCTGTAAATGGGCTCCATATTCTTCTGCTGCATTCGTTGGATTTCGGACGGTCGTCGAAGGCTGTGGCATTCTTGAACGACCAGATCACGATCTTGCTTGTGAATCTTGTTCAGATCATAAGCAGACTCTACCACTTGCACTGTTGTAGCCGCGCTTGGTATGGTCTCAGGAGGGACTTGCAAGTGGGCCGGCGCATCCTGCAACAGCGATGCTGACTAGCAGAACGAAAATGCACGGCAGGGGTCATCATGGCATCTACCTCAGGTGCGCCATTGCCTTTGCGAATATGCATTGCCACCCATAAGATTTGACTGTTTCCCCGCGCAGTCTGCACGCCTGGCCCGTCTCTGTCCGTGTTAGGGCATTGGACAATACTCCACTTACGCATTCCTGGGGACGGGTCGTATTGAGCCAACGCCCAGATTCGTATGATGAGGGCGCATGGGCGCCATCTGCGAGCAGGATGACTGGTCTGCTACACTACCCCCGTGCTTGGTGGCGTTTGTGGCGCTTGCTTCACAAGGCAGCCACAAGTGCCCCACACTACTGTTGCGGTCATAACAGTGCAGATCGGTGCTATCGACGTACTCTTTCTAGTGCTGCTCTCTCTTCGGAAACACGATTTGGGGTGGAGCCACGAGTCAGATGTGTGCTTGGCCGCTACCTCCTACTGTGTGGCTGGCTGCCTCGAAATCCAGGCGCATTGGCTACGCGACGAGCGGGCTGCATGAGTAGGCGGCTGCATGTGGTAGGCTGCCTCAACATGTGCGACCCGTTCACGATCAGGCATCAATGCGCCAAGAGAGACGGGAGTGCATGCATTTTGGAATATTACGATGTGGAGGCGAAGTGCATGTTGCTAGAGGGCGGAACAAGCGCAAACGCGTGATCCTGAGGCCTCCATTCAAGCGACCGGTGAAGCTGTGTCGAAGTCTTGGAACTCATCCATCACACTAATTCTTGTGCTCCAGCAGACTCGTTATCATCGAAGGCCATTGTTCCACTCCCTTCCAACAGCTAAACGACATGACGGGCTCAAATGTCTTGGTGATCGGTGAGACTTTTGCCAGCCAGACTGTAGTAACTTGCTAATGTTGAGGAGGCGCGAACAGGGGTCTTGGTTTAGGTCTCCTGAAAGTGTTCAAGAAGCATGGATACAATGTCTTTGGCACCATGAGAGCAGAGAGCAGATCCGATCCGTCTTACGAAGATGTAAGAAACCTCGATCTCAAGGAATTCCTCACCACGCATTCTAACGTTACGAACGATCCCAGCTCAAAGAAACGGGTGCTCAGATCATCGACCTCGACTACCTCAACGAAGATAGCATCGCAGCTGCTGCCAACACTTTTGGGCAGGATCGAACCTTGGATATTCTCGTAAACTGTGGTGGCGTTGGAATGTATCCCGAGTCATGGCTGGAGACGAGTGCAGAGTCACTGGTCTACAAGTATCGCGTCATGACTGTAGTGAGTTCAAAACACGGATGACTTTTTACTATACGCTGACAATGCACCAGGGCCCTTTCCTCGCGTGCAAATATTTCCTCCCAAGCCTGCAGAAAAGCAAATTTGCAAGGATTGTCAACATCACCTCGGAATGGGCCTCGATCGGCGGTAAGTGACGAGTCATCGTGGCAAACGAGAATCTTACTGACTGTAACGAAGACAATGACTGTGGCACGCACATTAGCTACCGTGTGCCGAAGACTGCCCTCAATGCACTGACCATCAGTGTGGGAATCGAGCTCAAAGCAGCGAAAGAGAATATCGCCGTGCTTTTGGTCGATCCAGGAGATGTTCCAACCAAGCTCAGCCACTGGGCTGGCGACGTCAACCTCGAAGACTCTGTGAATGGGATGTACACTCAGATCGAGAAGGCCACGATCGAAGACTCAGGACTTTTTGTCAATTGGAAAGGTCACAAGTGGGCATATTGATGAAGCACTGTCCAATAATGACTTTGATATTCGAGATCGTGAAGCTGAGGTTTACATCACATTACATTTATTTATATCTCGATTCAATCTTCACTCGGAGCATTGTTTGATGATTTGAAGGAGAGAACTTCGTTGCATCACTGGAAGCACATGCTTTTGAGGCGCAATTACAGACTGTCTATCCTGCCAACTCAAAGTCCGAACGTCACGAAGGAAGCAATGACCAATCCTTCAATACCAGCTCGCAAGGACGGCTCAATTTCCGCAGCAAATGTAGCGTTGTGATTGAAAGGCAGCTTCTTGAGCGACCCTTCTTTCTCAGCCTTGTCATACTGTGACCTTGGAGTCACGCCGAAATTCCAGTACACATATGGTATCGGGGGTTTGCCTGGAGGATGCCCGAAGAGAACAAAGTCATCTGCGGTGATGTCGAGATCCATGGGAATAACTTTTTCCGAGGCTTCGTCGCCATAAAAGTCTCGCAGAGCGGAGGGTGAGGCTATCTGTAGCATCTCGGTCGTTGTCAATGGGCGGGCAACTGGCAGCAGTCAAGATACGAGGATCCTTCGGGGAGTTCGATGCCTGACATTCTCCTGAGATAATACGTTTCACGGCACCAACGGCCGCAAGCTGAATATCCTTGTCGAAGGAACGAATGTCGACGGTAAGATCGGCATGGTCAGGTATAATACTAGCATCAGTACCACCCTGGAACATGCCGCAAGTGACCACGCAAGGCTGGGTGAAATCGATTTCCCTAGCAACGACCATCTGCAGGCGTGATACAATACTGCTTGCCATCAAGATCGGATCTATCCCCAAGCTCAGGTGTGGATGAGTGCGTGCCCTTGCCGTAAACGCGGACCCGCAAGGAATCGAGGAATCCGAGTACACGACCACTTCTGGTGCCGATAGTGCCCGCTCTGGTGGGAACAGCATGTTGCCCGTATACGACGTCGGGGAGTTGGATTTTGTCAAACAGGCCATCGTCAATCATCGCTTGGGCACCAAGAAGTCGCTCTTCGTTCGGTTGGAACACACAGATCAGAGTGCCTGACCAGGCGTCCTTCGACTTCTGTAGTAAATATGCCGCACCAAGTAAGCTAGTCATGTGCATGTCATGACCACAGCCATGCATGACCCATTTGATCTGACCATCGGAGTCGAGCTGCCTCTCATTGCTGGCGAAAGCAAGTCCGGTGTCCTCCTTGAGCGGTAGGGCATCCAACTCTGAGCGTAGAAGTACGGTCTTGCCGTTGCCATTCTTGAGCGAGCCAATTACACCATGTCCACCGATGTTTCTCTGTACCTCATACCCCAATTCTTCCAGGTGGTCTGCAACGATCTTGGCGGTACGGGATTCTTGACATGGAAGCTCTGGGTGTTGGTGAAGGTCTTTGTAGATGGCTCCATACTTCTCCAAGTCGGGGAACGAGCGCTCAATCACCTCTCGCCATTTATGGCTCGATGGCCGCAGCTGCATCTGGTTCGACGTTGGATCTTGCGTTTGCAAAAGGCTGAAGACAAGGGTCACGTGATCTTTCGAACGCTCAAATAGACCTCATGGAGCAGGAGAGAGATACCTTCGTAAATGTAAATCAAGGGCCGAGCAAGCGGCGACTGTGGCAATCACTTAGACAGGTGCACAGCCACTTCGTAAGCTGTTGGTAGCTGCGTGCTAGCCCCGCATTCCTGTGGACCGGTGAAAGGTGCCGTGTGTGATGGGCGTCTTGGGCGTACATCAAACACGGCACAGCAAGCGACCAGACGCACGCTGCTGCATGCGACTGCGGCACAGTGAGCACGAGGGCACGGCACAGCAAGCGAGCCCATGTACGCTTTGCTCAGCTGTCGTTCCCCTCCCATGTTTCACATGCGGCCTGAATCAGCCTTGTACGCAACACTTTGTCCCCATCAGTGAGACCAAAACCCGTCCATGTCGAAAAACTGATGTGTCCGGTCACAATTTTGTGAGCCATGACGATGACCAAGGGGACCCTTACATTCTTCGAGAAAGAATCGTGGCCTTCCGACCAGCGTCCATACGAGCTGTTGTTCCAGCCACCTGACAGCACATTCCCCGTCTGCAACTACAACGTAGTGCAAGTTCCAAACGTGCCCATCCAAGACATGCGACCTATGAAAGATCAGCTTTCGCTGGACAAACAAGGCTTCTTGGTCGCCGACTTGAATACAACTATGACTTATGATGACCATTTCGATCAAGAGACCTTGAAAAGCAAATATCTACCAGAAGTGAAGGCTCTGTTGAAAGACAAATTCGGGCGGTTTATGTCCATGAAGCGTCGTCGTACGGCGTTGAATACAAAACACTAGACTGACGTTGCCAGATCCGCCAATCCGATGGAAGTGGAGGCCACTCCGGCAGCTTTGGTCAACCAATTCCAAACGTCCATACAGGTGAGCTGCCCACCTCATGATACACAGTCATGAAGCTAATGGTCCAGACTACACCCACGATTATGCCATGGAACTTCTCGAACAATTGACCGGAGACAAATTCCAAGCCGCGAAGATCAAAAAATCACGAATACAGATGCTGAAGTGAGCTCACTGTTCATTCTGTGCCACAATCTGACTTACGAGGCGGCTGTTGACATCTGGAATCATAGCATCTGGAGACCGTTGAGGGGACCACTTCGAAGATGGCCACTAGCACTCTGCGACCTGCAGTCTCTCGACCCAAGTGATCTCATGACATTTGACGAGGTTCATGCAACGCGGTACTGCACTCACAACAAGTGGTTCACAATCCACAACAGCAGTGGTACTTTCTCAAAGACCAGAAGAGTACTGAAGTCATCATCTTCAAATCCATGGACTCCGATGTAAGAGGAGAAGGTATGAACAACTATCTAAACGTCCTGCATTGCGGCTGATCATTCTAGTTGCTCACGGATCCTTCTTCGACCCAAGTTGCCCTGACTGTGAGCCTCCAAGAGAGAGTATTGAGATGCGGGTGCTCGTGGTATATTGAATAAGGAAAGGATCGCATTTTGTCGTCCAACGATACTGTATCATGTTTGATAATTTATAACTACACACTTGCATTCACGAACTGAAAAGGGGTGCCATTTGACGAAACAGTAGATCAACTTATGTCGCATTGCCAAATCAAGTACATGCAAGTATCAGTATCAAATCTGCAGCGCCTGGTTCATCTCTCACTTCGATTTCATCACAGTCGTTAGAGTAGCGCCAACATCCGCACAGATGCCTTTCACACTAGAAGATATCAACCTGGCGATCGCGAAGCTGTGTGAGGGCGAAGATACCTGCTGACCCTATTTGTTGCGCTCTGCCTCTTTGCTATCGTTCATCTCGGCCAGGAACTTGTTCATGTCGTCGAGGCGCATGACTTTCGTGCCATCAGCGAATTTGGTGTCGTGAGGCAGCGCACCCTTCGAGGCGCAGACAACATTGAGATTCGGGTTGACAAAAGTGGCGGGCTGGGGCCGGAGGCCAGAAAGCTTTCCAGGGTTGGCTCATAGTGGTCCGGTAATCAAATTTTGGTAGTGGACTTCAAGCTGTAGTTTGTGATGTTCAAGCAAAGCCCGACAATCCCACACTGCTTTGCTGCTCTCTCTTATACCCGAGGGGACCAGATTACCCGCTGCTTGTGCTTAGACGGCTGGCCACATATGGCGAGCTATCGTGCCGCTTTTCCACCATCAGCTGCGCCTCGTGCAAGGTTTGGAAGCTCTCCAAGCTCCTCATGGAGCGCATGATCGATCCGTTGATGGGGCGAGGATCGAGGGAAGCTCATCGGGCAGTGCAGCGCGAACCATGATTTGCTGACTTCGATCTCCAAGGCTTCATTCACCGGTTGTCCGAGCCGCTCGTGTGACCTTGGTTGGTGGCACTGTAGGTTAGCTCGGTGGAAGTGATTGGTCCCAGGCTGGTCTCGATTGCCTTGCTGAAAGATGCACATAAGCGACATGGCAGCTACAGCAAAGCAGAGCATCGTCTGCCATAGATTGGTGGCGCATCCCGCCTGCATCAACTCTGCGCTGTCACACACCGAGACCATAGATTTGCGTGGCGACGCATAGTGGACCGACGAAGCTCGGAAGGCGTCAATCCGCAGATACCACGGTGACTTCGCTCGCATCATACGGCAATCATGACCGGATTGCTACCGTAGTGAAGCTTCTCCAATGATTTCCAGCGCTAAGAGATTGACTCTTTACCATGGGTCCATGAACTTTGAGACACGTATCTAGTTTCCAGAGTGATACATGACACACCGACTATGCTTTCAGAATGCACAACATCGATGCAGGACAAACAAAACCGCATCCTCCGATGGTTTAGCGACAACGGCGGACGCTTAGATGGAGAGTTGCAGATGTCCTTTGGCTCCATCGAGGGGTATCATTTTGTCACAAAGACCAATGGGCTCAGCGCTGGCACAGTCGCGTGTACCTGTCCATTCGACATGACGTTATCGCACCTTAACACACTTCCACAGAACCCACGGAGCCAGATCAGAGTCCGCGACGAGTCCGCCACCAGTATATGTGCGCCTTTGGTCCAGGAAGTACAAGCCAGTACTGTTGCAGCCTTTCTGCTCATCGAGCAAAGACTTCAAGGTGAAGAGAGTTTCTGGTACCCATACATAGACCTGCTGCCGAAGGAAAGCGATATGTCGACGCCATTGTGGTTCACCGGGGATGATTACTTGTATCTCAGAGGTACAAATCTCCTACCACAAGATGCTCCTATAGAGGAGACTTCCATAGGTCTCCAGAAGGCCAGATACAAAGAGCAGTGGAAGTTGGGCACTGCAATCTTGCAAAGAACGGGCCGGCCGATAGATGGCTTCACATGGTAAGTCTCCTCTACAGGAGCCAGGTTCGTGCCGTCCTGGTCGCGAACACCATTGCCAATGTATGTTCTCCACGCTGACATGATCGTCCATTCAGGGAGAGTTTTCTCTGGGCCGCTACAATCCTCACATCAAGAAGTTTCACATCGAACGTCTTCACAGGCGATAGGCAGCACGACTTCCCAGTCTTGTATCCTGTGCTGGACATGTTCAACCACAAGTCCAGCGCGAAGGTGACATGGCAGCTTGACGGCGGTACGTTATCTCTTCTGCTCAACGAGGATTTGGAAGCCTACCACCAGGTGTTCAACATGTATGCGCCGAAGGGCAACGAAGAGCGTATGTCTATCTTACTTGCAAGCAGATCGCTGGCTGCTAATACAATCCAGTCCTCATGGGTACGGCTTTTGTGAACCAGACAATCCGTGCGATCAATTTGCATTCAGACTCGGCATTGTGGCTCCAGAGGTACATGTCAGGCTCAAGCAAAGCGTGCCCGGGCACTGGCAATCTGAGTCCTGGACCGAACAAGAGTCTACCTTCTACATCCGAGATAGCTTGCATTACAGTGCTGGTTACCTTGCCTTGTACGCCCACGGGAGTTTTGAGTGCCTCCGTGGGATACCTCCGGCGCTGGCGTATTCGTTGTACGAGATCGTGCTCGCTTACAACGAGCCTCTTCTTCCCGACCAGCAGCCTGGATATGAGTCGCAGATCTGGGCAGGAGTGGTATCCGCGCTCTTCCAAAGAGCGGAAGCAGCGCTGGCAGCTATCAAAGCATGGGACTCCCGCCTCCCTGATGCACCGTCTTCAATCAGAGCGAAAGCGGCGGCTATCTACCGAGCGGGACAGGTCAGAATACTTGAAAATGTCATTGCGGAGCTCAAAGCCGTTCTTGACCCCGTGCAAGCTGGTGAGCTTGACGTCACCGATGCGTTCCCACTTGACGAGATGCTCACCGCAGTGTTGGAAGTTCCACAGGCTGATCAGGCAAGAGAGATCGTTTGATAGCCGTTGATAAATCACTTGTCTAAAACCGTGCAGCCAAGTCTTTGATTCAAATGACAAGCAGATAGATGACTTCGAGATCCACGATAATAATAAGCTAGAAAGACGCTGATCACAGGAGGCAACGCGTGCCTCTCCCCCACATACAATTGGCCGGCCGTCCAAGTTTGATCTTTACATCTTTATGGCAACTTTTGCGGGGAACTTGCATGAATTGAATTAGGTTGGCCCAAATTCCATGTCTCACTCTTTTGGCGATGCGTAAGGTAAGCCGCTACACCTCGCCGACACTACTACATATTCAACTTCATAACCCACCTGAGCATACAGAGCGTGGGGCCATACTCTTATAACGCATCGCAAAGACAAATATCGCGAGACTCCACGTGCGTACGCTTCAAGGTGAACATTGCGGCGAGCTTCGGACTGCACAGAGGTAGTGGCAAAAGATTCGGCGTGATCGTGTGCCCGCTGGCGGGAAGCTCTCCAGACTATTCCTACCGTCAAAATGTCTAGCCTACGTGCAGATGCTCGGGAGAAGCTTGGCAGATGGAGCAAAGAGTCCTTCTCTACGCTCTGGAAGACTGCCCTGGTGCGACTACCGCGAGCGGTGCCTCTGGAAGCCTTGCATTTGACCAACCCGAATGGACCGCTGCCGTACAAGCTTCTTCTACCCTCGCGACATAGCGGCAAGACGGTTCAGGTCTTTGTCTTCCTGCCTCCGGTGACTTTTCCATCGCAAGGCTCTGGCTCTACAGAGCCGACGCCCAACTCATTCCCCATCGTCATGGACTATCACGGCGGAGGATTCTATCTTGGCTCTTGTCTGGAACAGGCGCCCTTCTGCTCAAAACTCTGTCGCGAGCTAAATGCTATTGTCATCGGAGTGGACTACCGCATGGCACCATTCGACAAATTCCCGGCAGCAATAGAAGATGCCGATGATGTCGTGCAAGCAGTCTTGAACCCACAGTGGCCCGGCTACAACACCTTGCGACAAAGTATCGCAGACTTCTACCGTGCGGAATGGTTTGCAACTATCGGCTCGAAAGAGGACCGCGACAAGGGAAAAGTGCCGACGCCACCGACTCCCAGCATCCATCTCGACACCACGCGCATAGCCTTCAGTGGCGCAAGCAGCGGCGGAAATATTGCGCTTAACATGGGCATCGATGTCGATGCGGCTATGGGCATGCCGGCATGGCCCTGTCCCATACCTGCAGACTATCCTCATCCAGTACCACTCTTGCTCCTCTACCCGGCTCTCGACCTCCGCCAACTCCCCGGCGAGCGACATCTCAACGAGCAAATGACGCTCGCAAAGTCAAAGAAAGAGAAAAAGCTCGACATCGACGACCATCTCGCTGCCACCTACGTCTCGCGCGAAATGGCAGCACACCCTCGCGCTTCGCCTGGTCTGACAAACACTGCCACAGCTCTGCACAAAAACGCCAAAATATTACTCATCCTCACCGGCCTGGATACGCTGTGGGAGCAGAGCGAGATCTGGACGAAGAAAGTCGAGGCCGAGGGCCGAGGTGGGGACATGAAGACTATGCGATACGAAGATCGCAAACACGGATGGACGCAGATTCCTGAGATCGCGCTTAGCAAGGAGGAGAGGAGGACCAGACTGGAGGTTCTGGATGAGTGTGTGCGTTTTACGGATTTGGCGTGGAAAGGTAGGAATCCGGTTGAGATTATGGAGCGCGAGAATGGTGAGAATGTTGCTGCGCAGGGTGATGATAAGTTGAAGCATGAGGATCATCAGGTGTAGGATGGCGGGTGCAATTGTCCTCTCTTCAGAGTCGAGACGCCCATTCTTCCTTTTGAGGGTTCAGAATCTTCGCGCAAAATTGCGGTGCTGTCACTCTTCGGACAAAGCTTGTGGCTTGTTGGAAGTGGACTTGGAGGAGGATCAACGACAACATAGCCAAGTACGATATCGTTTCTTTTGCCTGTATGGTTGAAGGTCACATAGGCATTGCAGACTGCCTGCGACGCCTGGAAGATCTGAGGTACTTCACTTCGAGCAACATGTGAACGACAAGCCATGTGATCTGGCCATTTGGGTCAAGGTTGACAAGCGACAAGCCGGGCTGCCCCACGTGCTCGTCTGGCTTTTGGATGTCCCTTGAGAGATCGCCTTGCTCACTTGAAGAGGCACTTGAGTCTTTCACCTTTCACATGCTAAGTAAAACACATGTGATCCGCCATGTGACGGCTTCGTCACGATCAAAAACTATCTGACACGAAAGCCGCCCCATCACGCTACTTGACCACGACTCCCGACACACGCACTCATCAAGCAAGATGGCGACCATGAGCGACGACAGATGCGTGATCTGCGGAGGGAACAACGAACAAGAAATGGCGTGCCACTTCTGCGAGGAGGTGTCCTACTGCGGCGACGATTGCGAAAAAGTCGATTTGTGCGTCAAGAACATCACACCCTAAAGCTTGCGGATGAAGGGACTGACACTTGCAATAGCCTGTCGCACAGACCGTCGTGCAACTTCAAAGAACGCAACTTGGCAGTTCAAAACCACTGCGCTGTCTGTCAAAACCCTCTCAGCGATACAGGTGTGCCACCAGTCGCCTGCCTGGACTGCTCTGGCATCAAGTACTGTTCCGACCAGTGCAAGCGTGCCAACGGGTAAGTGGCCAGAAGTGCTACCCGTGATAACCGCAGTGCTCGTTACTGACAATACAAAGTGCTGAACACAAGCTACTCTGCAAGGCCTACGCCAACCTTCCCCTTCGACCTTCGACCGAGCATCGCCTCCACATCTTCTTCCCCGCGGACGAGGCCCGTCCACGCTTCCTATGGCTCACGCCGGACAGCTCCTCCCGTCGCGACATCATCGATCCATGCGGAACAGCCAGGATCGAGAGGAGCTGGCACTCCGATGGCGAGCTTGAGTCTTACCAGGCGGTCCTGTGCCACAGAGCGGCTTTCCTCACCTGTCGCGGCTTGCCGCCGAATCGCAGTCTCGGCACAGCTACTGATCGTCCGCCGTTGAGGTCCATGAAAGGCAACGCCTTGCTTTACATCAGCAGCTCCTCCGACATCGTTGAAGACTGCTTCCCGAGCTGTCTCCCTGCGCTGGTCTCTTATATGCAGGCTAGAGAGTTGGATCATCAGAGGTCGCATGATCCGCGCAGCGGCTACCCTCAGTCTGCAACGCCGTATTGACTGAGCTGATCAGGCATTGATACGAATGGGGTTGTCGCAAAGACATGAGAGCGGTATTGAGGGCAACGGTATGAATGCGAAGCTTTTCAATTAGTCCAAGGAGATTCTACGGCGAGGGTGGAGGAAATCCTCACGTTCACTAAAACACTGAAATTTGAGTTGAGCAGGCGCCCAGCACAATTGCGGACAAGATGCGTGCCATCGAGCGGGTCGGGAGCTTGGATGAAGTTCATTACCTCTATGCAAAGCAATATTGACCCAGACAAGTATGCTTAGATTGATACTATTGCGTTAAGAAGAGATTGCTTGACTTTCAACGGCCATGTAAGCAGAGGAAAATCATTCTCGATGCATATTCCATCACTTCAAGCTTACAGAAGGCGCTTAAGATGAGGGAGATGAGGACGAAGTCACTGCCGACCTTTGCAGCCATGCCCAGTAGCAGCCTGTAGCAATCTCGTAAGATGTTCTAGCCTGCTTTGGCCGTCTCATGACCGCTCACATGATCAGTGGAGCAAGTATCACACCTCACTTTGGCAAATCTGTCTCTCCGATTGGCAGGGATGTGCCGGTGACTGCGCAACGGGTGTCTAGCTCCCGTTCACTTCCTCAGCGTTTATAACACTCTCTACCCGAAGCTTGCTTGCTTTCCTCACAATCACCCAACTCTTACGATCAACCCATCGGCGCTACCATGGAGGCGCCCGAGCAGCCCGCGAAATGCAAGGTGTGCGCTGCATCTATTCCACAGGACGAGATCAAGCGCGAAGACGACTACGAAGATGACTGCGAAGAAAACGACGAGCAGCCGGTCGAGTGCTCCTTGTGTAAGGAGGCACTGTACTGCGGCGAGAAGTGCAAGACGGCAGACTTGTATGTTCGAACAAAATCAACTCAGCCCACGGAAAACAGCATACTAATAACCACTAAGTCTATCTCACAGAGACGTTTGCACCGTCAAAGCTCAAGGACGGGTCCTAGCCATGCAGAAGAAATGCTTCGTTTGCGACAAACGCATCGAGGGCGAAGAAGTACACTGCGGAGCTTGCGGCCGCATCAAGTACTGCTCTGGCAACTGTCACAACGCCGACAAGTGAGACCCGCACCCAGTGACATTTGGATATCAATGCAGACGCTGATACATTGTCAAGGGAGAAACACGACTTGATCTGCAACGCATACGCTGAGCTCAGCCCTCGCCCGTCCAAGGGACACCGTATCTGCATCTTCTTCCCGGCCGAAGAGCAAAAGCTTCGCCTCGTCTGGGTGCGTCCATACGAACATCATGCCGTCAAAACGCTCGTCGCACCAGAGGGACTCGACACCGAATTCGCTGCAGGACCGAGAGTTGTGCCCGATGACAAGGATCCGAGCACTTATCGTGATGTCATCTTCTTTCACGTCGACACCTATCTCTTCCGCCCAGAGTTGGCATACAACCAGAGCCTTGGCTTGGCTACGGTTGGCAGGCCGATGAGGTCAGTCAGAGGATCCATGATGGTCACTGTCAGCGAGTGCTCGGATGTGGAGGACGGCATCTTCCAGAGCGACATCACTCCTGGAGACTTCTTGGCTGTCTTGCGTCACTTCTCGCGCGCTGAAGCTGCACACGGCTCTGCTCCACCCATGCGTACGTACTACCGTACCTCTGGTGGCGTTCCAGTGTGTGGATTCACGACGAGATAGATCTCAACCAAGACTGTAGAGCGCTTGGCGACGGCGTGAGATGGGCAGAATGGCTCCGTCAACCACCGTGTCGTGCAAAAGCACGAGAGCGAAGATGGAGAAGCATCAAAATTAGACTACAGGATATGAATGCAGGCCATGGCTACAACACACGTGGCGGACCAGGGACAATGCTGAGGCACAGAGATTGCTGCAATAGTAGTAGTAGCCATGGGTCTCAGTATACCAATCAAAGAAGCATCGCTCAGCTTTCCCTCTCAAAACGTTCACTTACTATTTTGCGAGAAGTGGGGCGCGTGACCAGTCCTGCAGACTCGCGCCTGTGCTAGCGTCTTGGCACTCCTTTATAAAGGCCGACTCCTCCAACGTCTCGACCACATTCTACTTCTCACCAGACATCACTCAAGCTCAATTTGGCAGCAAGTTTCGACCAGGAATCCCTCTGGAGCAATCTGGTAGCCATCAGCTTTGAATCGGCCCAAATCCCACGCCTCTAACCACGAAGACAAGAGTTTATCATCAACAATCTAAGCTTCAAACATCGTCAACGCTATTGCTGTAGCTCGGGTGGGCCAGAGGTGTAGGCGCATAGGCGTTACCTTCGGCTTCAAACAGTACGCCCCTATAGCACCGTCGACATATTGGCGTTTCAGATCATCACCTCTTACCTTTGACGGTTGTTCAAAATGGTTCAATTTCCGGAAAAGCCTGACACTGGCACCAAACGCATGGTTCAATCTTTGAAGAGGCCTGACACTGGCAACACAGCCCCCGACCTCAAGAATCTGGCACTAAGCAAAGTAAAAGCTTCAGTGGACAAATTCCGGTATGACGAGCTGGTTGCACACAACCAGTCCATCTCGGAGGCATTCCCTGACGGCGAGCCATATACCAAGTACGGGGTGCATGTCGCCGGCTTGTCGAAGACGTTCCTCGGCACATTGACTCCAACGAATGTGGGAGGGTACCTCGGCTTCCCTTACACAGACGATGCCACCAACTGGATTTTACAGGGCGCAGCCGTGTTCGATACCTTCAGTGCGCTAGAGGTGAGTGTGCATGAAATGATTGTACATGGAGCGATGCTTCTGCCTGAATCGTACGACCAGAATATCATTGGCAATATCTGTCACACCCAGTTATCACATCGCGCGATCGATCATACGGCGTACTAACACGGGCGTAGGAGAAGAAATTTGCCTGTGGAAAGACTTTTCGCGAGACAGCGGTCATCAGGGCAGCTTACGAAAGCACCCAGACGGAGAACACACTTTTGACTAAAGCCAACCTCGAATATGCGAAGGACGTTAGTACTCTGGGTCACATACCACTGGAAGCCAAGGACTACCACGATCACTCACTTGTCGTCCTCTTCCTGGGACGCTTGGTGTACCAATTGAAGCGCTCTCCTGGCGGCGAGCGTGTTTTCACTGGATCACCTTACCCCAAGAGCAAGGTTCTGATATTTGATGGGGAGATTGACATGGAAGACATGTTTCGTGCACACCATATGTATGAGCTCTGGAAGCGTTTGCTCTCCAAGAAGAAGAGAGACAAGCCCCACAAACCTCAGCGCAAGATCACAGACCTTGCATCCTGGTGGAATCCAGAAGGACGCCTGGAGCCAGCAGTCTTAGGGGGGCTACAAACACAGCCGGCTGGTAAGTGCCACAGTGGAGAGATTGCCCCGGAGCATTCATGTGTCTGTGGATCTAGCTAATTTTCCAGCAGGAGGTGAGGAACAGGACGAAACGGACGATGAGCCCGCCACACTCCCAACAGCTCCCGTGGTTCCGCGGAAGCGCGCTGGATCCGAATCATCCGAGTCTGCATCATCCAGGACCACTACAATGAGAAAAGCACCGAAATCTGCACGACGCGGACTCTCCGGTACCCAGAGCGATGAGGACTTGACAGATGTCAACCTCGACTAGTGTAAGCCATGCTATTGTGTCTTGAGATCCCAAAGACCTCTGCACGGCAAACCATTGCAATAGTACGCCAGACCACACCAGTGGCTTCGCATCACGCAAATAGCATTTGCACGCTGGGACCACAAGCAACGAGCAGAAGCACTTTCAGACCGCCTGCGGAAAAGTGCAAGTCTCTTTGGACAACAAACACTGACATCCTAACCTCTGCATCATTACCGGCATATGCTATCCTCACATCCTAGCGATACCATCAATCGCAATGGCAGCGACCAGGTTTTGGCCCAGATTGAACCCACGAGAGTCGAGAGCGAAGACTTGGCACTTGCTTCATTGGGCTGCATCAAAAGAAATCGTTTAAAGCATTTCCTTTTCTTTCATTTAGCCCTTTCTTTCGTGCTAGAGTCTGCATGGCCAGCAATCCAGCAGGTGTTCGATTCGAACAACTCAAGGCAGCACTGGCCCGATTAAAAGGGGAAATGGACTTGTTTCTTTTTCTTCATGCGTTGCTTGAATTTTACATAAACAGGAGCCGAATGGCAAAAATGATATGAAGTATCACCAAATTTGCCTGACTTCGAATATGGTTTCTGTTCCCGTGACACCTGTGTTGAGCATTCGAGCACTGCTCGATAATGAGAAGGGAAATCTCAACGGTACCTAGGCACTTGATGTGTGACATGCGGTTCTACTGGGGAAAAAGTGTCAAGCTCACTCCACAGAACGTTCACTTCCTCTCCTCCATGAAGTGGGGCGCAAGAGGAGCCACACTCCGCCCGTGCGCCCAACGTAGCACAAGCAGATTTTGTTTGCCTCACTGCTTCCACTTCGCATGCAAAGCTTCACGCTACAGGCAACACAAGAGCAACCTGCGCATCGCACCAGCGACAATGCGTCTTTCAATATGCCTCTCGACCCTGCTCTTGCTCGCCATCTTCGTGCTTGGCCAAGATGCTCAGTCTCTTCTCACAGAATCTCTCGTCTCTGAGGCTCCGAAGACGCGGTATGTCCAGTATGGTCCCGGTCACCCAAAATACCACTGACTTGACTCAAAGGGAACGCTGGCCTCCGGAGACTCTTCAAGAACGCGCAGAGCGTAAGAGACGTTATGCCAGTCAAGCAGCGTTTTTCAAGGAGTGGCGAGCTCGCAACCCACCTGAGCCTCTGCCAAAGTCGCTGCACACACCAAGATGGTCCAAAAGAAACAATCGCGCGGATATGATTGAGGAGCAGATGCTGTGCTGTAACGAGAGCACGTGGGGTTTCATCATCTATCGCACCACCTACGGCAACAATGTGGACTGGCTAGAGTTCATTTCACGCCTCAATGCAACCATTGAAGACGAGTTCGAAGCATACAATGGCAGCGACGTCTTCGATCGGATGAATATGACAGTGATGAGTGATCAAGAGCTCTTCGACGGCGCGAGCACACATGACATCCGCGAACATTTTCAAGCATATATCGCTCAACACGAGCCGCCGAAAAGACCACATCGGGTGTGCTCTTTAGGTACTTATCCCTCAGTAAGAATAACTTCGCGCTACGTCTACGTCGTGAGCGTCGACGCAGAATCTTTGCACTCCGTTATTCATGATGAAGCTCTTGCGCCTCAAGGAAGCCGATATAAGAGCAGAGGATGAGTGAACCTTATCCAGAACTCGTACCAGCTTTGGATGGGTCCAGCAGCCGAGTGGGAACTACCCTATGAGCCGGTCGAGGGCATCACGGAATACAACGTTGGGTATATGAGAGTTCTTCTCAATGATTTAGCAGAATTTTACGAGCGTAGCGACGGAACATCGATTTTCGACACCGGCTATCAGCGACCGCCGAGGATCTCCGGTGTCTACGACGATTTCCCGCAAATTCGTTGCCCATTGCCAGCAGAGTGGACTGGTGTGTCCACCCTTGGTGCTCGATCGTCGAATGAAGAACAACGAACGAGCAATTCCCATTGAGTATCGTTCATCACTAGATTGAATTTCAATGACAATCACTCAGCCGGGTCTCAGGCCATGCCGCCGGGTTGAGTTACCGCATGAATTTATTCGAATGCTTTCTCAGAGCTTTACTGGGGTTGTCTAGAGAGCCTTGTACCTTGGTTCTAATCAGAGATGGTGCACTTCTTTTCGCTTCGAAAGGAATCAGTATGAACATCACCCCAGGAAAGGAAAGCCAATATGCCAGAGTACCCAAACGTATAGAAGCTCTCAATTGGCCTGATCATACAATGTGCAAATCTGTCAGTTCAATGTCATGGTCTTCCATAACCTCACCTTGCATGATCCGATCCACGAAAGCCTCGCCGATGAACTGATAGACCGATGAACTGCTTCTCTTGCCAGCTGGCCTGACTATGAAAGGAACCGCAGCTCCAGGAACCACGACCACGCGGTCTCCCGCTTTCGTAAACCAAGGTACGAGACCTAAATGTCCTTTGTCAGTCCAGCAAAGCCTCCGATTGCACACAGCCGATCGAAAGGCTCCTTTCAGATCTTCGAAAGTGTGCCCGCAACTGCGAGTCTTCAAGCTGTTCAGTGTCAAGTAACCTTTTCGCTGTCGCGTAGTGTACACTTGGTCGATGAAACTAGGGCTCTGGCCCGTGACGACGTCGCAGAGGAAGCTGAGAATTTCCGTGTATGCGGCCGGGTATTTTTGTCTTCCTGTGATGTCTTTGCCCGCCGTGAGCAGCTGGCAGAAGCCTTGGAACGAGACTTGAGCAGGTGAGTTCGGTGGGGCTGATGACGCAAACGCAATGCATGTCCTGAGTGCGAAGTTCTCTGTGCTGGATTTTGATGATGTCAAGTCGGCATTGTTAATGATTGGGCTAAGATGCTCGACAGTATCGAATATCTTAGCACTCAAACGCAGCGTGCTCTCATCATCGCTAATTTGCAAGACGCTGCTAGACAAAGATGATTTGCCGGCGTGTAAGCAGTTGAAGACTTCTGTGGATGAGGCCAGCATTGCAGTAACACGTGGTCTGGACCAGTCCACAACCCATGAAGGGTACTCACCATGCTCAGGTGGAGGGTGGTCGATGTGGTGTAGAAGCAAAATGGGTCGTCGAGAGTGTATGATGGTACCACTGGTGTTCTGTCGAAATACTCCTCAATCATATGTATAGAAATTCTCAATATCTTGAGCGCGATTCGTCGATACAGTTCCGTCGCTTGTATAGTGTAATCTGCAACGATGTCTTGGGCCTCCGGTCCACATAGGCCGAGAACACCGTAGACTTTGTCCAGTGGATTCGTTGCCTTCGCGTGGCGGGTCTGCTCAAGAGCATCCAAGAGCGAAGTTTTCTGTTCAATGACTGCATTGAATGCTGCAATCTGCCAGATGACAAGGGCTGCTTGAGATCCATGCAGGATTTGAGGAACGACAGCACTGCAATCGGAAGCGATCTTCTCAAACATTTTCGGTATTGGTAGAAGGATGGAAGAAGCCCAGTCCACGGACACCAGCGCAGCATCCAATTGAATCTTCCCAGTGGCGAGTCGAGGTTCCCGACATGACCCAGGGATCGGTGGACAAGACTGCTTCTTGAATGGTCCATGTGCGCTGGAACCAGGGACTGGCAAACAGTTTGTCGATGGCTTCACGAGCGCCACTTCTCATGTATGGCGGACTGCAGAGCCTTTCTATCTCCTGGCTCAGGAGAGGGTTATAAATGTCATGCGTCATACTGTCCAGAGTTTGTAGGGCATCAAATGCTTCATCAGCTGGTGATTCGCCCAGCCAGATCACCGTGTTCAATGCTCGCTGGTAGATCAAGCGCATCAGCTCAACTTGCGTAGTTTTCTCCGCGAGGTCGTCTTGGTTGATACAGATCTGATCGATCCAGACCATAACTGAGTCTTCACTGTGGCGCAAGTGGCGGATCGCTATATCAAGGCTCTTTGTGATTCTCAGTGGCCTACCATCAACATTAATGTCGTACGCGAATATCGCCGGCCCCCACTGCACGCAAGAGACGGCCGTTAGCCGCTTTGTACAAATTGTATATCCTCTTTAGTCAACTCACGACGTAGCTGAGCGCGGTGTAATGGACGACGGCCATCTTCGATACAGAAACCGCGAAATTGACTGGGAAACTCGTGCTCCGATCTCTCAATCGAAGTCTATAGACACATGATGTAAGGTGCCAGCAATTGATTCTTCGAAACTCGCAGGCAGTATCTCGAACACTCGGATCTCGGCTGTGCGGGAAATGGGATCATAAATGCTATTATTCCGCCGTGGCGGAGGTCCACTTGCTCACGACGCTTTGCATCCACGAAATCGCTCACTTGCCTTTTGCGAAGTACGGTATTGGTAGGGTGATAGTGCCCTTGTACGTCTTGAAAGCACCGCGCAACCTGGAAGCACGGTCTACTGTCAGCGTGCTCTGCGCCCGCAGACATTTTGGCAGGGTACTGCTGAGCCATTGTCTCGTCGTATGGCATGGTGTTCGGTTTGAGATTGCAGTCTTAAAGAGATGGTGGTGCCTGTCGCTCAAACGATGTTGGGATGATGATCAGTGTCTTCGGCGACGAATGGCACAAGGTTTGCGACAGGGCACGACGTTGTGAACTGTAGCCACCTTATGCCAAAGGCGCAGTTCTCGGCTTTTGCACAGCCCGGTATCTGGAACCGCAGCCTCATGTCACGGGATCCGCCACTCGGAAGAATGAGTGTGCACGGTGAAATAGTAGGCCACGATTGCGATCCTTATGTCCCAGGCAATATCATTTAGCAACGGGTTGAATCGTTTTCAGTCTCGTCGGAATATTCCATTATAATCTCTTTGGACTTGCTTTAATCACCAAGTTGTGTCGCATGCCACCAAAGTTTTTCTTTGCTGTATCTGAGGCACCCCTACATACATACAGCCGACCTGCAGGACGATAAGCTTGTTACAGCATTGCCGCCCTCCTCGCTTGCATCCGGCTTTTGCCTAATGCCTGGTCTTGGTCCGCACAGCTGATGGTTGCCCTCGTATTCTAGAAAATCATATTCACACCTCTGGCATATGCTTAAACAAGCCAGTCGACTAGCTAATAAGTGATGATCCTGTTTTCTCAAGGCCGCACGCCGCACTCTTGGATACCGGCCCGATTTTTGTAGATCTGGCTTTTTAATGGTGTTTCATCGGGCAGAGACGAATTGACCTCGCCGCTACGCTACTGTCACACGAAGTAGCGCTGGATGAGGGCATTGTTGCAACGTCAAGGACTAGCTAAGGACTTGCAGAGGCTGGACCCACAAGCCAAGCGTGCAGGATTCACACCCATGTTGGACGTTGATTTAAAGTCTAGGCGCGAGTCGCGCGAGTAAGTATGCTAGTTCGTCATTCGTCAGATGCGAGACAGCCAGGTTCAAGTGGACTATAGGATGCGGAACGAGTCAAAAATTATGCGTCCATTCCACGCTGGTCGCTTGCTGGCTCGCCTGCGACGCGAGAGATAGTAGATTGCAGGTCAGACTAAAATTAGACTGAACAAGGGCTTGTCGTCTGGTCTAGCTACTTATACTCGAGCATACGCTCTCCTGCTACTCTGGTTTTCGTGTACTTGAGTTTATGCAAACGCAAAACTCTCCAAGGCTTTCCGACCTACCACCCGCTCAAACATACAGCAAGCAAACATAAGCCATGACGATTTCTCCCGCACCCGCCAACGCCAATTCTGCACTCTTTTCGCCTCTCTCGATCAACAATGGCAAGATACGACTGGATCACCGCGTCATTTTGGCACCTCTGACGAGAAATCGTGGGACGCCACTAAAAGCAGAAAGCACGGCGGACGATACCAATCGCGTCTGGTTGCCGAATGAGATGATGGCCGAGTACTATTCGCAGCGCGCGAGCAAGGGTGGTTTAATCATTACTGAGGGTGTGCCGCCCAGTTTGGAGGTATTTGTCCCTCTTCGCTTCATTAGTTCTCTTCTGGAATATTCGTTGTTGCAGAGTGGAGAAACAACGGAGTTTAATTTGGGAGAAGATACGTCCATTTCGTGGTATTGAGACCTACGACGATCGTCGAAACCTTTAGTGGGCATCGGAAGCCATCCCTATGTGGCAAATGATCCACAGCATTTCAAGCAATGACACTCAGCTAACACCTCCTCTCCTAGGGAAATGCAATGCCCGGAGTCTCAGGCCTCTTCCTCGCCTCGCAGATCCCCGGTTGGAAAGCCATCGCCAGCGCGATTCATGCCAAAGGCGGCATCGCCTACATGCAAATCTGGCACTCCGGCCGTGCCAATATCCCGCACATGACTGGTACGCCGATTTACAGCGCGTCCGCAACGCCGTGGGATGACGCTGACGAGTGCTTCATGTTCCCGCCGCCGCACTCGACACAGCTTGTGCGCTACAGCGACTTCCCGCCACAGGAGATGAGCGTTGAGCACATCAAAAAGACTATCCAGGACTACGTGCGCACGGCGAAGTGGGCAGTGGAGGAGTGTGGGTTCGATGGCGTGGAGGTGCACGGCGGGAATGGGTATCTTGTCGAGCAATTTTTGGCTTCCAATGTGAACAAGAGGACAGATGCGTATGGCGGGACGTATGAGAAGAGGTGTACTTTTGCCCTCGAGTTGATGAGCGAGATCAGCAAGGCAATCGGCGAGGAGAGACTGGCAATTCGCTTGACGCCGTTTGGACTGTTCAATCAGATTCGCTCGGAACAGAGGTTGGAGACGTGGCAGACACTGTGCAGGAGGTTGAAGGAGGCGCATCCGGGATTGTCTTACGTGAGCTTTGTGGAGCCGGTGAGTTAAAACTTCATGAAGAGGCCAGAAAGCTACTTGCTCTTACTAACGAGCAATTGACAGCGCTATGAACAGCTGCACAGCGAAAAGGAAAAGCAGAGCTTCCTCGACTCCTGGGGTCTCGGCGACGTGGACTTGACCTCTTTCCGCAAGATTTTCGGTGACACGCCTTTCTTCGCAGCAGGTGGATACAACGATATCAACTCGTGGGACATCGTTGAGTCGAAGAGGTATGATGGTTTGTTGTACGGTCGGTACTTTATCAGCAATCCGGACCTGCCAAAGCGGTTGAAGGAGAGCTTGCCTCTGCAGCCGTACGATAGGGACACATTCTATGGGCCGTTTGAGGATCCGCGTGGCTATGTTGACTATTCGGCATGGGAGGACGTGATGGTGAATTGAAAGGCAGGTCGGTGATGTGGCGCTCACATGGTGGTGTCTCTTCCTTAGATTTCTCCAAAATATCTCGGTATGAAGCTGACTTGGTAAAAGCCATAATTTTGTTTGCCTTATCCTCAAATCTTATGCTATATCTGAGGCATCACTACATACAGCCAAGAGCGGATCTGCAAGACAATAAGCTTGTAGCAGCTTTACCGGCACTCTCGCTTCAAGCTTGTGTCCCGCTGATGCCCAACTTCCAGCTTCCTTAAACCTGACCTTGTGCCGTGCAGCTCATGACTACTTACGCTTCAGCACACAATCCATATCTTTTGTGCTTTGTGCTTGACCTGGCCGGACTGTTGACTCTTACGCGATGACTTCACCTGCCAAAACCCCAGATTCCATACATTCTGAATCTTTAAAAGCTGGTCAGATCCGTCTTCTGACCCTGCAGCCTGGAGAGAAAGACGAGCCGTTGGTGTGCAATTTCCTCGTCGCAGATATATCGGACAAAGACACTTCATACGCAGCTATCTCATACGTCTGGGGCGGACAAAACACGCCAGCGGTCATTCGCTGTAGCAACGGCGTTGACGATGAGTATATCTGCTTCCCTATAACGAGCAACGCTGCAGATGCGCTGAAGTCAGTCCGAGACTCGCAGTATGAGCGGCTTCTCTGGATTGACTCGGTTTGCATCGATCAGACATGTCTGGAGGAGAAATCCGCACAAGTGGCGATGATGGATAGGATCTTTGCGAACGCAACAACAGTCCTGATCTGGCTGGGCTTCGATGATGAGATTAACTCGGATGCGGCCGCCGAGCTATTTGAGCGAATGGCGACATGCCTTCACGATGAAAGCTTTTCACAAACGCGGAAGTCGCTTCCACTGGACACCAACACTTACACGTATAATGACCCAGAGTATACGGAACACGAAGTAGAAGTACTCCTCAACATATTCGAGTGCGACTGGGTGTGGCGGCTTTGGTGCGTGCAAGAACTTGTGCTGGCGCAGAAAGCCATAGTCTACTGGGCCACCATGAAGACGAACTGGGATACTTTCCCTGCAGTGGCAATCTATATACAAGCTAAGAGACATGGTACGATTGCGCGCACTGGTCTTAGTGGCGTATATAATGTCACATTGCTGGACTCGTTCCGAAATCAGGTCGGAGGCCACTTCAAGACGGTACTGCCTTTCTCGAGACTACTCAGCCTCACGCGAATGCACGGCGTCACGGAGCGCCGTGATAGAATCTTTTCTCTATTGGGCTTAGATAGTCACCTGTGCCAGGAGACGACTACCAATAGTCAGCTGTCTCTCGCCACTCCGGACTATGCGCAAAAGCTTGAGGACCTTTACATCTCGATCGCGAAGAGGCTTCTCCATAGAGAGCGGAATCTTTACTTCCTAAGTTTGGTACAGCACGAGGTGGAAGTAGACACAGATCTGCCCTCGTGGATTCCGCAATGGCACATAAGCAACCACAGACTGATCACCCAATTCGACCTCCTCTCTGGTCATCCAGTCAATCAAACTCTTAATAGTGCTCTGCGAGACAGCAAAGCCTGCAGTCAGGATCCTCAGTCGACCGCTTGTCTGGATGAGGAGGCATTTCACATCACTGGAGATAACGTCCTCCAAGTCGAGGGCCTTCTAGTTGCAACTGCATCGACCGAATGTTCAGGCAGCGTATTTACGTCGGTATCTGACAAAGATTGCACTATCACTCTCCGCGAGTGGTTCCGATCCACTGTGTCATGGTTCACAAACAGACAAGGAAATCACAGCCACAGCATCTCCGAGGATCAAGGGAGGGATATCGCTTTCCGAGTCTTGTACAGGACAATCTTCGGAGGACATCTCAGACACACGGATGAATGCCGGGACTTATATCGAGAGCGTGAAGCGTTTCGAGATCTGTTATACCAAGATGATAGCGATGGCATGGAACTGTGTCAGACAACTTTAGCGCTTGTGATTCAGATCTGCCGTTCTCGTAGACTGTTCTTCACCACTGATGGCCAGCTTGGCATAGGGCCGCGATTCGTTCAGGAAGAAGACTTAGTTTGCTTCTTATCAGGTGCCGCGGTCCCACTCTTGCTACGGCCACGTTCCGGGATATCCGATCGATGGAAGCTCCTGGGAGAAGTCTATGTTAACGGAATGGCCAGCTCATCAGACGACTACGGACCTGCAACGGGCAAAATGTGGGCCTGCAGGCTTCCCTCGCAATCAAGCGCAATTCATGATCAGCGAACTGGTTCTCATCACCGTAACCCGTATCATAATTCCCATGTGTATCCCACCATGACTTATAATGCGAGCTTGGAAGCCTCAAGACCTGGTAGTTCCAACAGCATGTTCAATGAGACCTCTCAGGCGAAAACCGACTATCTATGGAGCACACAAGGTCTTGTGAAGCGCCGACAGCGTCCTAAGACCTTTCTCGCTATGTCTCAGCGCCGCGAGAGACCCTATCCATGCGCATACCTGGGTGCTGAGTATGCCTCGCGCTCACTGGATTTTGGTGTTAATGGTTTGTCGAAATCCTAATTCTTACTATGCAAGATCGTGGCTAACCAGAACCAGCCAGCCGGTATAGAGCGAGACTTCGCGGAGCCAGTAGCAGCTGAGGGCTTGTTCGAACACACTGTCCATGATTTGGAGTTCGGAGAGCGCGTCTTGTTCTCCATAGACTGATATCAATATTGCGCTTTGCCTTAACGAAAACGCAACGCACCTCGTCACATATCAACAACACTCCATTGGCGTCATACACTTCCGCCTATGATCTAAAAGAAGGCTTGAACTGGGCTTCGGCACGGTTCTCAGTGCTTCCGGCGTGCAGAGACTCGTGCTTTAGATGAACAACCGGGGGATTTGAAAGAGTGGCCACAGTGAGTTGCAAAAAAGAATCCTCCACGAACATAACATTGCAGCCCTTGCCGAACCCCGGGTGGGTACTGTCAGACATACGATACATGATAATTAGCCAGATTTGTTCAAGCAGTACTATCAGTTTCGAGGTCTAGCATTCGGTGGCAATCGTTGACTGACTTGATTCCGTGCGAATGCGCCCCTGTTGAGGGAAACCTTTTTCCGAAATGGCATGGCATGCCGCGACCGTTTGCTTCATGCCTCCGTTTGGCCCCACACGGCCACGATTGAGGTGTCACTGTTGGGCGGGAACCTGCAGGCAAACAACCAAGCTCCACTTCTTTGTCATTTTGCAGTTGACAAAACACCGAAATCTTGTCAATTTCTTCATCTTTCATCCAGTCAATCATTCTACACCATCGTCGTCTTCAACATGGACAACACAGAGTCTGCCAGATGCACCAAGTGCAACGAGGCGAGTCGTGCTGTCAAATGCACTTTCTGCAAGGACAAGATGTACTGCAGCAAGAAGTGTGAAGCAGAGGATTTGTAAGTCAGCCCGCAGTATTAGACACAACGGTTCAGCCTGGGGTACTGATTCATACGGTAGCGCATCGCACAGGAGCTCCTGTAGCTTCAAAGAGAGAAATCTCAAACTTCAAACCTGCTGCGCTGTTTGCCAGGCCGACTTTGGAGCAACGAGCCCAACTTGCAACCTGTGTCACGGTATCAAATACTGCTCTGAGAAGTGCAAGGCCGACAACGTGTGAGTCCTCCGAAACGTCTTCGCCGACACTCTCTCTGACTCCAATTAGCGATGAGCACGGCGTTGTCTGCCAGACTTACATTGATCTTCCACCACGTCCCAGCTAGGAGCATCGCCTTCACCTGATGCTCCCATTCGAGCGCCACCCGCTGTTGGGCTTCGGCTTCGTCTGGCGCAAGAATCTGGAAGAAGCGCAGCACTTCGTCGCGCCGGGTCAGCTGTCAGGCCACCTCCACAGCTTGTCGCTCACCGACGATGACCACCGCTCAACGGCAGCTTACTACGCCCGCAACTCCAACCCCAACGAGACTCTTGGAGACATCGTGTGTGGACGTCCTACCAGACAGATCACTGGAAGCTTCTGTATCACCGCCATCGAATACCTTGGCGAAAGCGCACCGCTTGGCGACGTGCTACCAGCAGACCTCCACGAGGCCGTTCATCATGTGGCGCTGAGGGAAGTGAAGTTCGGCAAAGTCAAGATTGCGCTGGACCCTTTCCTGGAGGCGTACTACGGAGGAAGTGCAGCTTGAGGTTGACCTGTGAGAAGATGTTGGCATATGGTGTGGGTGCATGAGGTACACCTGATTGTTAGTCACGGGCGATTTTGCACCCTTTGACATTCCAGAAGCTGAGACAACGTGACGAAAATGGTGTTGTACCAGGGCTCGCACAGAAGGATCTCAGCTGTTGACCTTCAAGCTTCCCTGATCAAGTCTAATATAGCTCTCTTATCAATCTTCTTTCCTCTTGTGGTATTGTTGTATAGTACACGGGAGCATCCAAGCATCGCTGCAGATGTTTCGAGGGATAGATGCACGCCGTCGATGCCAACGCGATTATTCCGTGGCCGAAGCTGGTCTTGTTGCCATTCTTCACGAAGCGGTGTGGACTTCGATCGTTAAGATGGTTTCCTGTACCCGCAATTTTGCGAGGTGTGGCCGCACTACGGTGATTTAAGGTTGCGGCGCAACGTAGATCTATTACGTGCCGTGAACCCTGAAAAGGTCGCATCTAAGGATCTCGCCGAATGCGAATCTTTTTTCTCCGACACCATTCTAACATCATCCACCCCTTGACGGCCGCATACTGCACGAGGGCATGACGAATGCCGGCCCCGTGTAGTGGATGCCAGAAATGACGGAAAATCCAATGGACAGCCCGTTATTCTCAGTCTCCGCCGCCACCGCCGTGCACCACGATGCGTTTACCATTTTCGGCGAGCCATGTTGTTAGCGTAGCCGCTAAGACACAACGATCTCCTTCTATGCATTTATTGCGCTGTGGGACAACGCGCCGATGTCAATCTGTGGCCTCAATATTGCCGCGCCAAAGACGCACTGAATGCCATGCAATGAGTCGTTATTGGCCCCTCAACGCTTGCCAGATCGACGCGCATATCAAGATCTGCTTACATGTGCATGTAGTAAGTCAACGATGTAAGCGAGTATAGGGCGCCCACGTTGTATTACTGTAGACTACTGCCTGGATCAACCTTGGATAGAGTTCGAATACGCTGCGCATAATCTCAACATTGCCGCATCGTAGGCTCGGCAGGATGTATCGCATGCGCGGTCAAGATAACGCACATGTCGAGTCAAATGCACAGATCTGATCTACAAGGCCATGTGGGCTGGATCTTGGTAGATGGATGCACAGACTCGATCTACGAGATTCTACGGAGATGTTAGCGAGGCCTGGGACTGAGTAGGTCGCAAAGGACTTTATGCTTAAAGAATTCCGATTCCCAGGCTTTCGGGTCCATGGCACTTCTGGCACCATACACTTTCAACGCAAATTTTACAAGATGACCGTTCCTGACAGCACTCCGCGAAACAAGCTGGCACACTATCGAGCCTGGATCGAAGCATGGCGCACTGTCGATCCGTCTACTCTGTCGGCGGAAGAGTGTTTGAAGGTGATGCAAAAGGACGGTCCTCAATGGCTTCGCGAGAGGGACATCTCCACGGTCGCTAGCGACAGCCGCATGCGAGAAGTGGTGGCCTGTTTCAAGACAGCAGCCAAAGCACGCGTGATACTTCTTGGCGGCAGTGTGCCGCCGACTTGTGATGAGACCGATGTCTTGTCCGAGACTTACGACGCCCGAGTGGACTGCGATTGTTCAGGATTCATACCTGCTCCCTCTGCCAGCATCTCTGACGAAGACAATCTGAGGTCTTGTGGATGCAAAGCCATTCAGCGCATGCTGTTCGAGAAAGAACTGGTCAGTAGCAAGCATGAGGAATGGAACAGCTCAACGTTCTTCTCCACCGAAGGATTGTCGACTGCCGTCACAGAGCGTATCCGCTTGAGTGCAGATGCCAAACACTTCTTCGCCGTCGCCAGCGGCGGAGGTCTCAACGATCCGGGCATCAGATGGCAATCGCAGATTCCGGTAATGACATCTTGATCGGACTACTGCGACGCCGCGACAGAAGAAGCCCTCAAAGCTCTACAGATAGATGGCGCGGCAGCATTCTCTTTCCTCAAAGTCTGTGTCTATGCTGGACTGATGAGCGACTGGCATTTTGCGCAGCTTGTTGCGCAGACCATCACATTTAGAATCATCAGCTACTGGAGAGATCACATTCTATCTCATGATCGTCGCCCACAAGGTGTCTACGGCAGCCGGATGACCGCGGTATCAGCCCATCGCCACATCGACCTCGGTATGGTCGTCGGCATTGTGAGCGCAAGCCTCGCGACAGGACAATCCATGAGCAGCGCAGAGTACAGCGACTTAGTGGACGCCGTAGTCCTGATCAATGACCTTATCGACTTCCGCGGAGATACGTGGAGGAATCAACGGGAAAACATCATCCTTCGCGGCACCAGAGGCAATCTGTGCACATACCTGGATGCTCTCTCTTCCAAGTGTATCGGCAGGTCTGCAGCCTTGGTGCGACGCGGTAAGATCTTCGCCTTGATGGTCATGTGCTTCTGCAGCTGGATGCTCATGAGCTCGGGACATAAATTCTACGAGACGGTGCATGGCACTCGACCCGTCAGCCAGCCTTGTCACTACAAGTCAGAAGGTGAAGAGTTGTACCAAGACCTATTGGCGGCACTTGAGCAGTACGGTACTCTGGAGATAAAGGTCCTTCGGCCAGCATGAAGAGGAAAGAGCTGCAAGTGCTTTATGCTAAGTACAGACAAAGTCCGGACGATCACATCAAATGGAATGCTGACGTTGTTCGGATCGTTCTCCATCCTGGCAATCTCAGGCGGCTCGTGGATGTTGTCCATTACGAGTGGACGGGGGATTTGGGCGCTGTCGATTATTGCGCTTAGCTTTTCTGCCTTTCTGCTCTCGCACCGTGACCTCCCATTGCATTAGTATTTGCTTGCGGCAGCTGTACTCAGTCGTGTGACACATGCATGACGACCCGAAGGTAGACAGCTGCAGCGGACATACTTTTCAACGGCACTGGAGCCTATTCCCGGATAGAGAGCCGGATTGTAGTTCCCGCCTATTGATCGCAAGGAATGCCGTTCCCGCAATGTATCACATGTTGGTTCACATACTGTTCCCCAGGAAGATCTGCGACCCCATGGGGCAGCTCCACTGTGCAACCGACGCAATTTCCCTCTTTGCACCCCACCGCAGCCGCTCACAAGCCATTCTATACCCTTGGCGTTGAACTTCAAACAACGTTCCCTCCGGATAAGTCCTGATATTGTTCTATCAAGACTGTACGAATCTTTTCCGTCGTGCAAGCGATTGATGTCTGTGATCTGCTTCAGAGTGTGTATGCTTTGATCAGAGGGGTTCGGCACGCGGCAGGCTGACCATGAGAGATGGGGAAGCTCTAATGCTGGGAGCTCAATGGCACCTTTTCCCGGTAGGCGCTTGCATGTACTGGTATAGAGCTTCATCAGGCCTCGTCACTGCCGTCACCGATGCTGCCGGACAAGAGGGATCGCCTCATGCGAGCGATAGCCACGGTAAGCATGTTGGAACGAGGGATGATACGTACCAGTCTGCCGGAATCAGCACTACTTATGATCCTGTATCCCCTTACCGCATTGTATTATACATCTGTCAAACTGGTCACAGTGGCTGCCACACAGCAAACTTTTGCAGACAAAGAACCTCAGTATGGGCATCTACACCAAATTGCCGGCGGAGCTTGACGAAGTGGACGTGATTGTAGCCGGTGGTACGCTACACTATCTTTCCACGCAATGGAAGCGTCGCTTACAACATTCTCAGGTGGCTTGGCTGGCTGTGTCGTTGCTGGTCGTCTCGCTGAGGCCGACCCAGAACTATCCATCTTGGTCATCGAACAAGGTCTCAACAACTATGGCGCTCCGGAAGTTGTGCATCCGGCTCTATACCCTCGCAACCTCTTCCCAAACAGCAAGTATACGCTCTTCTGGCAAGGTAACGAGTCGCCACAGCTGGCGGACCGCAAACCAATTGTGCCCTCAGGAGGTACCTTAGGCGGCGGATCAAGCATCAATTGGATGGTGTATACCCGCGGCCAGCGATCCGACTATGACTCGTGGAAGACGAAGGGCTGGGCTGCTGATGACATGCTCCCGTTCATGAAGAAGGTTAGCATGCCCAGGATTCATTGCTGATCATCACATTTTCTGACTCTGAGATAGTTCGAGAACTACCATGGCATGGGTGACCGAGACGCCCACGGCGACAGCGGTCCAGTCAACATTTCCAAGGGCACACATTGCTGCAAAAAAGCTGAACAGTCTTTCATCGACTCTGCGAACGAGATGGGCTACAGCGAGCTCAAGGACTTGCAGAATCTCGACGCGAACAATGCCACCGAGAGGTGGCTCAAGTACATAGGACCCAATGGCCGGCGACAAGATGCTGCGCACCGATATGTGCAAACAAGGTCCAGAGCGGCGACTACCCCAACTTGCACGTTGTGTGCCAGAAGCAAAGTCATCAGAGTTTTGTTTGATGACGACAAGAAAGCCGTTGGTGTTGAGTATCAGAGCAATCCCAAATTCTGTAAGATCCATGACTGTGCTTGATCTCTGTTGGCTGATAGCTGATACCCCTCGTAGTGCCGAACCCAGAATTCATGACGGCCAAGCAGACGCCACGAACGGTCAAAGCCAGGAAGATGGTCGTTCTGTCCGCTGGTGCGAACGGCACACCACTCATCCTCGAGCGCTCTGGCGTCGGCCAGAAGAAGATCTTGGAGAGAGCTGGTGTCCCACTCGTAGAAGAGCTCGACGGTGTCGGTCATGACTACCAAGATCACCACCTGACGCTCTACGCTTACCGCACTAATTTGAGCAAGCGGGACACAATCAATGCCTTCTCTGATGGCCGCATGGATGTGGCACAGGCTATCAAAGAGACTGACGAGCTGCTGGGAACTAATGCGATGGATGCTTGTGAGTCTTAATACATCTGCCTTGATTAACAGTGACTGACTTTTTGTAGCTGGCAAGTTCCGACCAACAGAGGAAGAAGTCGACGCTCTTGGTCCCGAGTTCCGCGCAGCATGGGATCGCGACTTCAAGAACGCTACAGACAGACCTCTCATGATCATTGCCTTGTATCTTTGGTACGTGTCCCAACGTTCTCCCACCGCAGCCTTGACATACTGATGCTGATACCATCCCAGCTACTACGGCGACCACTCCATGCTCCCCGACGACGCCGAATACGTCTCCATGGCCAACTGGACCGCCTACCCCTACTCCCGGGGCCACATCCACATCACTGGTCCCGACGTCAATTCCCCCATCGACTTTGACGTCGGCTACCTTAAAGACGCTCACGACATCGACCTGAAGAAGCATATCTGGGCTTACAAACTGCAGCGCGAAATGTGGCGCCGCATGTCCATCTTCCGCGGCGAGCTGGCGTCCAGCCACCCGCGCTTCCCTGTGGGAAGCAAGGCTGCTGTCGTCGAGAAGACTGATGGCCCGATTGCGAAGGGTCAGGAGCGGATTGAGTATAGTCCTGAAGATGACAAAGCTATTGAGCAGAAGATTCGTGAGATTGTTTCGACGACTTGGCATTCGCTGGGCACGGCTAAGATGGCTCCAAGGGAGAGCAAGGGTGTGGTTGATGCTACCTGTGGCGTGCATGGGATCAAGAACCTGAAGTTGGCGGATTTGAGTATCCCGCCGGAGAACGTTGGCGCGAACACGGGTGGTTGTGCGTTTGTGGTTGGTGAGAGGGCGGCGGATATCTTCATGAAAGAACTTGCGGGACAGGGTGAGGCGGTGATGGAGAAGAGGAAGGATTCTGTGCTGGCGGAGAGGCCGACTGTTGTAGCCTAAGCTACGATGTCTCGTTGGAGCTTGGAAAACATAATCTTTTCAGCTTGTTCCGCAATCATGACCATTCATGTGTGTCTTATGCTGAAAACCTTTCGAAGATCTTCACTAATGACATGGCTTCGGCCGGTGAAGACGTTGCACAAACGGATGCTATGGGAAACGTCGAGGCTAACTCAGGCATCTATGCAGCTCGCTTCCCGCAGTGGCCTGATATGACGATAGTCTGGCACAGCAAGGCTGAGGAAACGAAATGCTGTCATCTTCTTACATTCGGCGGCATCTGGGAGAGGCCTGCACCTTTGTCTCTACCAAACTTGTCTTTAGAATATCTTTGCTTGTTGGAAAAAGACTCATGCATTGAAACGGCGAATTGGAACTAAAGGTGGAGAGCTTGACAGCGAAGTACTATCAAGACTTGATGCAATCGTCGCACACAATTCCCTTTCTGCAGCCCGAATGGATCGCTCTGGACCAGCGATGGGTGCGCTAGAAAGAGATCACCAAGACCACTGGACAATCAGCAATGACTCTGGTGACACATCTGCCCACTTGCCATGCAGAGATCAGCCATCGCTGCCCTCACATCCAACCCCGGAGAATGAGCCTCTCACTCAGATCGAGACCGAATGCGATTTGCTTGGCCGAGCATATTCAGCTGCCCACTCAGCCTACAGACCCCTTCAGAAAGGGCACATTCGCTTATTCAAGATACTCGCTGGCGATACCGATGCAAAGATCTCCATTGACCTTGGGGTCTTTTCACAAGCTGATTCACCCCACTACACCGCAATCTCGTATGCTTGGGGCTCACCGCACGCGAGCTGGGAGGTTGCGGTCAACGGCACGACACTTCTGGTACCCACCAACTTACACCGATTTCTGGGCCAAGCTCGAAGCTCTGCCAGAAAGTTCGGAGGTTGGATCTGGGTTGACATGCTGTCTATCGATCAAACCAATCTAAAAGAGCGAGCCGAACAGGTCATCATGATGCCTGAGATCTTCCAGGGAGCGTCGCAAGTCGTCGTGTGGCTTGGTCCGGCGTACAAACACAGTGATGATGCCATGGACGTGTTGTCAAAGCCCAGCAGTCACTGGAACAGGAAACACCGGCTACAATTTTGGGCAAGCTCAGCCGGTCTGGGGTTCTTGGAATTATGCCAAAGGATGTATTGGCGGCGGCTCTGGGTCTTCCAAGAATTGCGGCTGGCCAATGAGAAACAGCTGATGTGCGGTAGCAAGATTATCTCCTGGCAAAAGATCAAGAACTTTATGGTGCTCGCAGACAAAGCAACAGATGTGCATCGTCAAGACGACAGAACGCTACTGATCAAAAATACTTCAGCGATAAAAATGGTGAAGTTCACAATGGCGCCAGCGGACGTTACTCTCTGGGCTCTGATGCGAATGACCAAACATTTGCAGTGTGCCGATATCCGCGATAGGTCGTACGCTCTACTCGGTGTCATTGCCAGAGAGCATCCGGGCGGGGAACAGCCAGCAATGACACCGGACTACAGCCTGCCGTCTCAGCATTTCTCAATGCCGTTTTACGCCTGGTCTACACACTACATCCCCCTAAAAATCTCCAGGAAGCACAAGAAAAATGCGAAGAAGTAGAAGCGGCTCTGGATGTACAACCCGGGACTATATACAAATTGCACGACAAGCGTGGACTCTGCAAAGACGTGTTCAACGTGGAGTCGCCATCCTACCACCTCGGACCTCAATCAATGCAAATTTCTTTATGGTGGGCGCACTTTTATGGACATGCAGTGGTTTTGAGGCTTCTTATTCGATCATGGTCCTACGAGTGTTGGCAGAGCACCACGTCTTCACAGCGACACCGTGATATTGTTAGCGAAACAAGTGAACGGATCGCTGTCTATCAGCTCTTGGGTGATGCATACATGGTGGAATCAAATGATTGTTCTTCAACAATGACAACAGTCGACATTGCGTCTTCTATACTGGACATGCTGTTCAGCCCGAAAAGAAACGACGAACCAGCTGCTTCCACGCCCAAGAAGATTACCATAATAAGTGATCCCACGAAACAACATCAATCAGCTAATGACATGACTACAATGATCGCGGACACGCTCTACCGTGCTATCTTGGAGAATGACATCAGAGTAGCTGAGCTGTTCCTCGCGCGTGGGGGGTGTATCGCATCGTTCAATGATCGACTGTCAGCCGCACTGCTGAATTTGACTACTAATGGTCCAAGCGAGCATGAAAAAGAGAAGCTATGGGAACTCGGCGGCGAGCCTCCAGGCTGCTACGGGACTTTGTGGCACACCTATGGGTTCATGTTGCAAAATCCACGAATCTGCCAAGCTATGTCTATTCCAATGTATGCCATACTAACAAACGCGCATGCATCTGTGCTTGCAATCATAGAGTCTGGGAAGTGGGACATCAACAGACTTGTACCTACGACAACAGACCCTAGCAGGTACTATGTGACAGCATTGCATGCGGCAGTATATTCTGGATCTTGCGAACTCACTCGAATATTGCTGGAACTGGGCCACGCTGATATCCGTACACGCTCGGTATCAATATACTCCGATGATGATGATGGAAATAAGACGCCAATGGACATCGCCCGAGAAGAGATTTTCTCTATGGAGAAACGTCTCAGGCGAGAAGATGGGTTCCCCCTTGACATTTACTACGCGAGCATGCCTCATCATTATCGTCTGCAGAGAAGAGATAATATCTGGCAATCGAAAGAATACTTCTCCAAGCAGAACACGCCACTACTTCACGAACTGCCTCGACTTTTGAAAAGTTCACTCAGCTCTTGATCTGACCAGCCTGGTCATGAGCAAAGCGAACCCGATGATACGTCGTCCGTGCATTGCAGGTACATCAACGCAGCTGCGACATCGAACACCAATTGTTATGTATGATTTTGGTTACAAAACTTCTGTCTGGTTAGGGTTGGTAGGAAATCACCCTGTAGCATCTGCCAAAACATGTTTTTGAAGTTATGTTGGTTGATCAAACACTGACAGTATATAGAACTCGATGCAGCAGGCAGATACTCTATGCACAGACGAGTAATGTTCTTCTCAAGACACAAAACTCAAGGACTAGTCAGTGTATCATAGCACACAATGAAGCCTTCTCTGTAAATCTCATTGAGCTCTTCCTGTTCTGGCAATCCCAAGGTCTTTGTCCAATGCGGCTTTTGCAACCGGGCTCTAGCGCGGAGACAGAGAAGTCACTAAAGCAACAAGCGTAGGCGGCAGGAGAGTAGGTCGATCAGGTCCTGCAGTAAAACGGTACACTTCGATTCTAGCTCAGCGCTAACAAACTCAAACACGGGCTCCGCTAGATTGTTAGCGAGCTTAGCCAAATCCTTAGACGACCCTATGAGCCGCATAAAAAACACTTTTCGTTTTACTACAGTCGTACTTTTTTTCGCATTCTCGCATCGTTGTGACACAGGTTGTATGCGAAAGATTTGAGCCTAACTTGTCATGACTTCATCTCAAGAAACGGAAATCCAAATGCAAGACGACAGGGAAGTGCTCATGGCGATCTGCTGTGCAGCGGACATTAGTGCTGAAGTACGACCTTTGCTTCATTGACAATTTTGAAGAGAGTACTAACAATCGACAGGCCAAGACTCATTTTCTCAAGATCAACGAAGAAGATTTCGGTCAACCACATGAAGGCTTCGTCTTCGTTGATAGCTTGACATTCAAGCACACCGCATCCGATCTTCCAGGCGACACTTTCCATGCGAGCTCGCCTGATTCGCCTTTCAAGAATAAGAGCGTGACTGAGTGCGGAGCCATGCTGGAGCGTCTCGCGGCAGACACTAACGACTCGGTCCTCCACACTTGCTTTGCGATTTTCGATGATCGATCGCTGCAGGATGGAAGCGTCGTTTTGGTCCAGACCGTTGATGATGTTCTTGAGGAGATGCGATGTGTTCCTGAGATTGCTCTTGGGAAGTTACTTCAGTACATGATCGGTGATGCGGATATTACTGAAGATCGAGACGAGGCGGAGGAGGAGCAGGAGGATGGCGTGTATCGAATAGTCGATGAGTATCTTGATTGAAGAGATGCTCCTGCCATTGCTTCAAGTATGAAAGTTATGGCCTGCTTGGCCAATGTTTGACGTGTTCCTGGCCTTGCAAGTCTAGTCTTACATAGGTTTTCCGAGTAGGCTGGCGTGCAGGGTAGGCGGAACATGTAAATAGCCTGACCTGAGCAGACCTGCTGATGGTGTGGAGATATAAGCTCTTTTTGGCGTGGTATTGCGTTGTTATTGGTCCTTTCTAGAGATACCTTACATGCCCATATCCATGTGGCAGGGTCTGCATACAAAGTCATGCTATGTCACCCTGCATGCCAAGTCAGCCCAGCGGCGCAGCCTGATACTGACTGCGCGCAGTCCGTAGCCTTACTCTCACGTCTATACTCTTGCAACGAATCTGCGTGGAACGTCATAGCGCCATAGCATGGACTCGGACGCATCTCTCGCCCCGACAAAAGGCAAATCTTCAGTGTCGGCCTCGTCGCATTACTTGACCGATGAAATCAGAGGTTCCGCCGAAGCTGCGCAGCTTGGTCCAGCAGATAGAACAAAAGAGAAGGCGCAAGTATCTCCTGGGCGGCCTGGACATGTCTTTACGGACAGCACCATCGGTGACAGTGCCAGAGTACATTTCGGGGATGTGTATACCCACACGGTGAATTACGGGAACAGGGGAACCGTGGAGAAGGATTTCAGGCATCACAAAGCACGACAAAGGTTCATGCGGAGCTTGTGGTTTGACCAGATGTCTTTCCGCTTGAGTGCCATCAGCTCGCCTTGTGCGGAGACTTGCCAATGGGTCTTTGGCGCCGCGGAGTATAAAAGGTGGCGTGATCCAATACCACGGGCAGAACAGAGTATTCTGTGGCTCAAGGGAAAGCCTGGTACAGGTAAATCGACCGTCATGAAGACTTTGGTCAGGCATCTGGAGCGAGAGAGCCCGAAACCTGTCGTTGCCTCGTTCTTCTTCAATTCCCGCGGCCAGACACTTGAGTGTTCTGTCGAGGGACTGTATCGTACGATGCTCTACCAATTACTCAGTCAAGTTCCGAAGCTCTTCTTATCTTTGAGCGTACCACACGAACACGCCAATGCACACAATTGGACGACAGGTTCCCTACGTGGATTATTCTACGATTCACTACTCAGCTTGCAGGAACTTCTCCCAGAAGCCCAGATATTCCTGTTTGTTGATGCACTAGACGAAGGCAAAGAAGACGATGTACGGGATATGGTTGAGCATGCGAGGAAATTTGCGAGATCTGCTTATATTGGGCACAAGGTCGTAAGGATATGCTTCTCTAGTCGACATTTTCCTGGCATAACTGTACCAGGATGTGAGCAGCTCGTGATGGAAGAGCAAAGTCAACATAAGAAGGATATCTCTCGATACATTCATGCCACTCTCAATCTGGGCGTGAACGAATCGAAACTTTGGTTCGTCATTAGCATCGAAGAAAAGGCCAGAGGAATATTTCTGTGGGTGGTGCTCGTCGTCAAGGTACTCAATGAAGAATATGATCGTGGAGCCACACAACACAGCTCCTCAGATCACTGGACATGATACCAGAGGATCTCGAAGACTTGATACGTAGAATCATTCGTTCCGGGCTGTCAGATGAGCGCCTCATTCCCACGCTGATCTGGGTTCTGTTCAGCAAAACGCAGGCGCTCAAGCTTCGTGAACTTTACTTGGCAGTCCAACTGAGCTCTGGCCACATTGATATGGAAAGCGGTTCTCGCAAACATGATGACCTCGGGACTGTACGGCGCTATGTTGTCAGCGCGTCTAAAGGTCTCATTGACATCATACCCAGGTATATTCCGGAGAGAGATGACGATTACAAACTATCCAGCTGCTATACGGATCACTGGGATCTGATCGATAGGCCTGAACACCTAGATGCCCGACCGCCACGTGTTGGCACTGATGCGGAGTCTCTGAGTCAAGGCGGGGAAGGCAATCTCGACGTTCTGGCCACAGTAGTGGATGAGTCCGTCAACAAAGACAGAACCCCATCCATTAACCCCGAGGAAAGACTTTCGCCGGCTGAAATTGACATAAGGCGAGATGACGATCAACGAGACCAAGCTGTCATCACTGGTTACATAGTCCAATTCATTCACGAATCAGTACGTGAGCACCTTCTCGGAGGTGGAATGGCAGATGTGTGTCCAAAGCTCTTGCCAGATGTGGAAGGGAAAAGCCATGCGATGCTAGTCGCGTGGTGCCAGGTCTACATCAGAAACCTTTTTCCTACACGACTGGTAGCTGACGTGCGACTTGGTATCCCCAAACTCTATTCTGATAAGCTTCATCAGAGTTATATCCACACTTTTCAACGCACCAATGCATACTCTCTGTTCGACTACGCCCTCGTCTCCACATTCCACCACCTACGGGCTGCTCATCATTGTGGTACAATTTCAATGGCTGATGTACTAGGATTTCCGATTGCACAATGGACCAACATGTTGGCAGTTAAAGCAGAACTGCAGAATGAGCGGCGAATGCCTCTCCAGTATACACCAGATGAGCCATTAGCATCCCTGCTCTATGTTCTGACAGTAGAGCGTTGCAGCGCTGTTGCTGAGGATATCTGCCAATACATGAAGGAATCGCTTTGGACCGAGGACCGGGATGAGACGCGCGATGCCCCCGTGCAAGTTGTGCAACGCAAACTCTATCTTGGCGTTCGGATTCGTAATGTCGCTTCTCGTGGTATTACATCTTTGGGCAGACGCCTCAGAGCTTTACGGTCTTCAAAAGCTATTCCCAGTGTGGAAAGAGTCTCTGGTCGAGTTGGAGCAAAAGCTTTTGCGAGCCATCTTCTGAACGTTGATTGCAGGGGAGTGTACGGCAGTCCGCTCGGCGCTGCAGCTGCCTGCGGCACAGATGACCTCGTTCAGCATATGCTAGATCTTGGTGCAGACGTCGATTACCAAGGTGAATGCGGTCGCACTCCCCTATCATTCGCAGTGCGCCGCGAGGGGACCGGGATCGCTCAAATTCTCCTTGCGGAGGGAGCTGATATCAATAGAACCTTTGTGGGTTCCACGTCCATTCTCTCAGTAGCAGCCAGAGTAGGCACTATCGAGATGGTCAAATTTCTCTTGATTCAAGGAGCAGACCTCAGCCGTACCCGACAGCCTCATACTATGGCAATACGTCGCGGCAGCCTTGAGATGTTTCGGTTGCTTTTGAGCCATACTGACAGAGTCGACGATGAGCATCGCAATCTTGACGAAATCCGATACTTCATACTTGATATAAGAACAAGTCTCATCGAGGAGAGCAGGAAGAAGCAACTCATGGATGAGGTAGATCGTTGGTACAACCAGAAGAGGTACAATCAGCTGGAGGACCTTCGAGATCGATTGACGACGATATTCCCGATGCCCAACTTGAATGGGAAGGCTGCAGTGGAACTTGATTGATTAGTACCGAATGAAACTCTGATACATGGGACATAAAGACATACAGCGTCTAAGATGTGGTGTAAGATTTTCCGCAGAACGACAAGACTATTAGTGGTCCAATTCTCTTACATCTCCTACATAAGTCTAGTGGCTGTGATTCTGAGCCTAGCAGAAGCTCATCTAAGCCCGTGCTTTCGCAGCCTCGGCAATTGCCCACAGCTTTCTTCACGGTCCTCCTTCCGTTTCGAGCTTAGATTGCGGCTGAGCACTTTACATGATCGACAATTAGACAGCTTTCGATCTCTCTTGGCTCTATATAACAGATTTGCTTCTCTCGTTAAGATGCATGTATAGATGAATTGGATCCATACAGTCTCTTGGCATTCGGAAAATGTTCTTCCGCTCGCCGACGAGATGGCCTGGGTCGGTATGGCATAAGAGATTGGCGAGATCCGGTCGCTTGTGATGCGCCATCCTGTGCTCACTCAAGGTCAACCGCTTGCCATGAAGTCCGCCGCTTTCTCCAGCCTGGCGTTTGCTGCCACGGCCGTCGTTGCCGCCACCATTCCTCGCCGCGGTCTCAACCACACGGGCGGCGTCAAGGAGGCATACGCCACGCGCATGGCAGAGTCCTGGATCGTCAACAACCATGAGACCCAGCGAGACCGATGGTATGGTCGCGGAGCTTTGTACAGTGGTTACGAAGCTGTGATTGCCCGCACAGGAAATGACACGCTGCTCGACTGGTATCGCTCGCGCATCGATGGCCTGGTCGTGACTGAAAACGGCACCATCCCAACCTTCGACCAGACGCACTACAGTCTTGACGATTACCGCATTGGCCACAACATCCTCTACTGGTACGAGAAGACTGGCGAGGAGAAGTACAAGATCGCTGCAGACACCATCCGCGGCATGTACGACCGCCACCCACGCACTCCGACCGGCGGTTTCTGGCATCGCTCGCCCACCTACCCGGACCAGATGTGGCTTGACGGCATTTTCATGGCTGATACTTACTATGCCTACTGGACTAAGCTCTTTGATGCTGACAATACGACTGCGTGGGGTGAGCATGCTGCGGAGCAACATGTGCGATGCGCAAAAGACCACCACTAACGGCAAGCACAGATGACATCGTCCTCCAATGGGACAAGATCGACGCCATCACCCACGATCCTGAGACGAACCTACTCTTCCACGGCTTTGATGAAAGCAAGACCGCCGTCTGGGCCGATCCCGAGACAGGCGTCGCGCCCATCGTCTGGAGTCGCGCAGTCGGCTGGTACATCTGGTCTCTTGTCGAAGTCCTGAACTTCTTTCCACGCTCCCACCCAGGCTATGAGCGTCTGCTCGGCTACTACACCACTGTAGCCGACGGCTTGAAGCGCGCTCAAGACCCCGAGTCCCACGGCTGGTGGCTGGTGATGAACGAGCCGTATCCTGGCAAAGAAGGCAACTACTTCGAAAGCTCCGCCGCAGCCATGTTCACCTACGGTTTGCTGGCTGGCTTGAGAGAAGGATGGCTGGACGAGGCTGAGTACCTGGTGCCTGCCACGAATGCGTACAAGCATCTCATCGACGACTTCGTCACCGAGAATGCGAACGGCACGCTCACGTGGGAGGGCACGGTCGAGGTGGGATCGCTGGGCAGCAATGCGACTTTTGAGGTGAGTCAGCATGCCCTCACACTGCGTTAAACTCTTCTTGCATACAGACAAGCTGACACGTTTTGCCTCCAGTATTACGTCGGCGTCCCGGTCGTGAAGCACGATACCCGCGGAGTCGGTCCATTCCTTCTTGCTGCCATTGAGTGGGAGGCGCGGAATGGAATCGAGTCTTGAGGATATTTCCTACTTCACACACGTACAAAAGTAGTTGCATAATGTGTATCGAGGACTCAACAGGACCAGGCGACAGATGTCTGGACAGATTGATAGCGAAAAGGAATGGATGCATCGAGATCCAAATGCGGAAACCAAGTCACATCAATAAAGACAAGACCGAACATCTTAAGTCTACTTCTGACTCGTCCCCAGACTAGGCGCTCGCTCGTGTAGGCAGCGGCACAGCACGATACGTCGTTAGATCGTCAATACTTGCCTCGCGCCGCCGAAGTATAATGTAGTTCCCCGCTTTACTAGGCTCTGTCAAGCGTAAACTCCAGCGACAGCATCAGATACAGAGAAGAGATCCATCGGATTCACATCCGCATCGTTCAAACACAGGAAGAGCACAAAGCGCGGGCGCAGCAGCATTGATCTTTGGCACCTGGACACCGTGGCGCCAAAGATTTCTCAGCTTACACAGACATTGCAACTGCCGCCTAGTGCGATACCGTTCAGGCGCTCGACATACGGCCTGTCTATTATTTGGGCTTCTCTGGCTAGTTGTTTCACCACCATGCATACTCCAAGTAATGTCGCCAATCCACGGCGGGCGAGAATCGCAGAGAGCGTAAAGCCAGACATATTCACGAATGGCGGCAAGCACTACCTTATCAACTGCGTCATGAGAGTAAGGTCACCTTCATCAGAATGGTAAGTCCGCTTTTGAAGCTGACGCAAGTACGATCAAGTGCAAGGGTTTTGCGCACATCACGCCGATGACCGAAGAGCAGACTATGCAATTTTTTGAAGACTGCAAGGCTTTGCCAAGCAGCGAGTTATATGGCGAATTGGCAGCAGTCTGCTGGCGATTCGAATGCTGAGACAGACGAGATCGTCCATGGATAAGGGAATTCTTCCCAGTAGATCCTAAACGTAGGATAACCTGTGATTCCACATATGTATCACGCTCCGTCTTCTCGTAGCGCCGAATGCGCTCCCAAAAGGTCAAGTAGCCGGACCATGCTTGGGACTATTGACATCTTAATGCGTTTGCAGACACACTGCATACATGCTGAGGGCACAGGGAGGCGTATGTGGTACTCAGACAGGTACATTGAGGTCCTGGCCAACGGTGAACCCCTCAGCGCCAGAAACAGCGAGATCATTTGCTTCACTTTTGGGAGAGAGCGACACGCTCGTAGTAAGTAGACTTGCAGCTAGTAAGAGGCGACACATCCCCTTCCGGTCTTAGCCAGCAACAAGCTCGCGACTAGCGGAAAGAGACATGTGAAAAGGGAGAAGTCTACAGCCGAAGACACAGGCGCTTTCACGGAGGTGATGCCAAGATGTTTGCATTCGATCAGACTGAAATGAGAACATCTCGATTTATGAAGAGCTTCGAGGAAAATACCGCATTAAGGTAGCGAGAGCGCTCTTGAAGAAAGACAAGCATAGACTAGAATACCCAGTTCTTTGTTCAAACAGTTCCGGATGTTCCTTCCACAAGCCGCATTTCAGCCTCATTTTAAGCCATCACTGTTGAGAATCGCATGATCTGGAACAAATATCCAGCCGTCGATACGATGGAGCACTTGCTGCTGAGTGGAGGGCATCCCCGGACTGGAGAATTGATGAAGGCAAAGGAGTAGATATCAGCATGCTCAGATCTGAGGTGGGCTTAGTTAGATATTGAAGGCAAGCAGGTCGACTGTACGACCTCAAGCGGTAACCTCGACGAGCTGTGACGCGAAGCAGCTCGGAGAGATGTGAGGCTGTCCTCACCCCACTGGATTGGGTCTCACTCGAGTTCCCATGGATACTGTGCCCTACCCCAGCAGGTTGATCTCGAAGGTTGATGTACAGCTTATGAGTGATTGTTGGATCCTCGATATGAGTGAATACTATCACATGAGTGTGAGGCCAGGTGACAGAAGAGTGGGTCGGCATTTAGTAGAGAGGGCATTGAAGTATGAAGCAATCAGAAGACATCTTGGGCTCCGGGCTTTTCTCCGGTCGCAGTCGACAGTAGGAGGTAGATACAAGAATGTCTTGAACTCAACCATAACTGCCTGGCAGGGTGGGGAGATAGATCTTCCTGGTTGCAGTAAGCGACGCCGGCGTTCAACCGATTCGAGGATTCTCCATTGTAGAGCTTTGGCTTGTGACAGGCTTTGAACCCGTTGAGACTTTTCCTTGATTCGTGATACTTTTGTAAAGACAGCCGGTATTATCTGAAACGGGAATGGTGTTGGGTGTCAATTTATGAACTAGAGATTCTACATGAAGATGACGCGATCCTGTGCCTTGGTTCTTCACTTAGGGCATTGTAGAGACTTTCGGTGGCTCAGGGGTTGACACTAGCGTCCGGTAGTATCTGGGGCCCCGTACACATCGTCCTTCGCTTAAGGTGCTGTCACGCTTGATGTGCCGTCAAAGCCCTAAGATCTTCACCTCCACAGATGGGCGTACTAGATCGTAAAGAGCTCTTACATAGGATTCTGCTCGGATCCCGTTCCAAACTTCCAAGAATGAAGCTTCCGAGTGTTAGGTTTCAAAACATGAGGGCTGGACTCCTGGTCTATACCTTGCGCATATTTAGCTACCTGGGTTTTCGCGCTCACCAATCTATCATGCTGCATGTCATATCGGCGCACCCCTGCTAACAGCAATGACACTATCCGGCCATGCCTCACCGCTTGCCGTCGTCGTCGTGACGATGGTTTGGACCGTCGGTGCTGTCATAGCTGTTCTTCTGCGGCTATACTGCAGGCTGGCAATCGCAAAGAATCCGGGCTGGGACGACGCACTCCTAGCCATTGCTGCCTGCCTGGCCATCGGTTTGCAGGTCGGGACATGCTTGCAAGGTATGGCTTTCTGTGTCTAGGCCGAGGCCATCACTGGATCGACTCGACTGACGACTGTGTTAGTAAAATACGGCTTGGGCCAGTATGGCTCATCTTTGACACAGGACCAGATCATACAGTCGCAGAAGACCTTTTACGCTTGCATTGCAATTTACTGCGGCGTCACATTCTTCATCAAAGAGTCCATCTGCGTACAGTATTATCGCATCTTTCCACAGACATCGTTCAGATGGCTATGCAGATCTTTAATGCTCTTCATCTTCGTCTGGTCGGTTTGGTCGATCTTCGGTGGACTGTTTCGATGTCGTCCCGTTCGTGCGGCGTGGGAACCGTGGACGCCTGGTGCTGAATGCATTGACAGCTGGGCGCTTTCGTATGGTGGCCCTCATGACCCGCAGGCGATCTGAACTATGGGACTGACTATCTTTAGATTCTCCAACGCTGCTATCAATATCTTGACGGATATTGCTGTCGCAGTGTTGCCTCTGCCTTTCCTAAACCAGCTTGAGCTCAACAAGAAGTCAAGGATTGCCCTCATGGTCGTCTTTGCTTTGGGTGGAGCGTAAGTCTCCCATTGATCCATTTATGTGTACTCGCATCCCTGCTAACTAGAACACAGCGCATGCATCATCTCTATCATGCGGCTCGAATCTCTATTCGCCGTCCTACGATCTGACGATATATCCTGGGACTTACCTCTCAGTGCGATTTGGTCCTCGCTGGAGATCAACACAGGCATCTTCTGTGCTTGCGTGCCAGTGCTCAAATCCCTCGTGACCCGGCTGTTCCCACGTCTGTTGCGAACAACCACCGGCGGACAATCGCGCACACACAGCAGCAATCTGAGGAGCTGGTCCAGACCTCAGCTGGAAGCGAACGGCGCTGGACATGTCAGCTCATACACACAAAAGAGCTGGATAGCTACTCCGCCAGCAGCTGTCATCAATCGAAAGACTGACGGGTTTTTCTACGAACCTGAGGAGTCAGAGCTGCGTCTTTTGGCGACAGGCAATACTAGATAATTGCATGAAGATCTGGTTCACAAAATGACAAAACACTTCATGCAGAGCAGCTGCGTAACTGCCTGTTCTCGGCAACCTCGCGTACTATTACCACTTCTCCGTACTAGGCTTCTTTTCGCGCGTAAGTCTGGTGCTATCGCCCTGTTCTCAAGAAGATCCTCCCGACTACATGTAGTATGGCTTAGATCTCCAGATACCCTGACCTCATCGTATCAGCATTTCCGCCATCGTTGCTTAAGCTCGCTTTGGCCGTGCAAGAACTTGTCCTCTTCTTGTACCTCAGATTAGCTGCGTCAACTAGGACTCGTTCGATGCTTGTGCCAATTCGAGCAAGAACGTATGCCGCAACTTGGGTAGGAATTTATACTACAACTTGGGCGGCAACTTGGGCGCTCAGCACTGGCTCATTACCTATGCACTATGCACTGCCCGAGTCGGGCAACTAGGCGGGTAGCCAGGTACCTGTCCGGACGCAAGCCAGGGCCCCTATCTGCTTAGGTATTCCATCGCGTATACACTGCTTACCCTCTATCTTTCTGTCGATTAGCGACAGGCAGCGCCAAAGCAGCATCAAGCGGCAAGTGATATACGGGCATGGCTAAGCGCATTTCAAGAGCGATAAGTATAGGATGTGCTCAGTGATTATAAGTCAGGATCAGCCTGCAAATACCCAGGTATCATCTACATGATTATTCAAGCAAACTAGCCCTTCTGTCTCTCCTTCTTCTTCCTTGATACTTGAAAACAATTCTGCTAGTCAGGTCCAAGACAAGTAGTGATCTCTGCCAAGTTGATGCTGACTCGTGTCGTTGCATGCATTCATCCTTATATTTCAAAGTGGACTTCCGCCGGGAGCGTTACTGACGTGTTGCTCAGACTTCGTACACCTTTACCAAGAGTATCCTCCCATTCGATGTCAGCAGATCGTCCATTCTCCCCGCTTGTAATCCCAAGTGTGATCGTTACACTTTTGCCCTTGGTGTTATAAACGACTTCATCAACAGTTCCCACGTCAATCTCGAATTTCAGTCCCATTGGCGCCACATACACTCTCCGTCTGACTGTGTCCCGTGGCTGAACAGTGACAATCGATCCATTCTCCTGGACATTGCCTCCGAAGCTTAGGAACCCGAAGTCTGGAGACTCCACCAGGTAGGTGGCTGAGCTAAGCATATGACCTAGCAGCCCACAGCCATAATCAGAACTGTAAGGGTCCCATTCGAGAGTATCAGGCCAGGCATGGAACGCTTGTCCCGCGAAACCTTCTTCGTTAATGTTGGTAAGAGCACCCAGCCAGCCGCCGTAACCCACACGCAGGTCATGGAGAGCTAGAGAGCTTGTTGGATCAGGATCGTATTGGAAGTGGTCCAGAAGAGGGATTGCGTTGAGAGGGGAGCCATAATGATGGACCTGACGCTCGATGCGTTGTATACCGCCAGCAACGCTAAAGTCCCAGTAGCGACGAGCATTACCATCCCATGCCCAGTGAGCGACAGTTGGCGTGTAGCCGCGAATGGAAGCGAGAGTCTTCTGAACTGTTTCGTCGTCGTTGAAGTATCTGCGGAAGAGGATTAGTTGGAGTCAGAAAGATTGTGCAGTGCAAGATGCAAGTACTTTGACCAGATGTATACGCCTTCCTGTCCTGTGGAATCCCATGCCATCTCACTGCCGAATGGATCTGCCCGACCGGCCCAGACTGCTTGTCTTCTCTTCATGATATCATGAAGGGAGTTTGAAGCCTCGGTCATATTCTCGCGCTCCAAGTCTTTGAGCAGCTCACGCCACACAGTCTCTCCCATGAAGCCGACATCCCTGAAGTCGGAGATGTATTGGCCATCACTCGTGTTGCCATACCAAGCTTCTGCGGTGTGGCAGGCATGTTCAAGATACCACGATGCATTTTGCATTGTAAGCACTCCCGGGCTGACTTGCTCGGCATGGTATAGCGCCCAGTAGAGAGATGATACCCATACATAGTTGTACGGCCGCCAGACTTGGGAGGCTTCGGTCTTGTTCCAGGAAGCCCAGGTGGACCAGTCAAGAGCTGGATCATACGGATAGTCTGGTTGAGCTTCAGGGTCATAGTAGAAGAGACTGCGCTTCACGGTGTACATAGGCCATTCGCCGTCGGATGTATTGTACTGCATGTTGCCCCACATCGTGGTAGTGGCCATTTCTTCCAGCTTGCGCACTTCCTCGGCCAGTGGGTGGAATGCAGTCTTTAGAGCAGCCGCGACATAGGAAGCAGAGCCACCCTCGTCTTGCAGGCCAGCGATCCAGACACGATATTCTTGCTCCACTCTAGCCTTCTTTGCCCAGTCGTATGTGATGATTCCTGGAGAGCGGCCGAAAGGATCTGGCTCACCCATCCATTGGTCCTTGAAAAGAAAGCGTGCGTGTTTAGCGACGTGATCCGGTGCAGCCTCCAAGAGATAGTAGTGGACAGTCTGGACTCTACCATCAGCGTACGCAATGTCTGCTCGAGCTCGTCCGTGACTACCATCAGACACGACGTCGTATGCTTTGTAGCTGGAGTTTCTCGCAATAGATTCCTTGAAGGTAAGTGCACCAGCAGGCTTACTGGTGATCGAGATGATGTCAGAACTGGATCTCAAGAATAGTTTGCCGGTCATATCCGAGGCAAGGGTGTAGCCTGGAACTCCAATAGCCACCGGAACATCCTTCGATGCAACTGCTGACTCAATTGAGGGTATATCTTGCACCGGACTGAATCTTAGCCCGAATGTCACATTTTGACCAGGCTGAAGGAATTCGGATGTTGCATCATTCCACGGCTGGGTGGCATTCCACTCGTTCTCAGCATAAGCCTTGCTCAGTATCTGCCAGGCGTAATGCCCTTCGAAGGTCTGGCTTTGATAGTACAACGGTGCAGTGGAGGGTTCTTGCAGAAAACGCCATGCTTCGAACTTTGAAGAGTTGCCATATGGAGTGATTATCATAGCAGGGCCAGTTCCCAGGAGGCGGGTGACCTGGAGATATCCAGCATCGAAGCCGATATAGGGATCGACAAGCACACACTTTTCGCTAGTCTCAACAGCATCGCGACCAGTGAAGATGTTATTGAACTCGATGGGAAATCCGAATGCTCCAAGCTCTATTGCGCCTGCTTTGTTTGGATTGCCGACGGTGACTTGGAGGATTAGGTCACCGCCATCGTTCTTCCAGATGCGGTTCACAGTTGGACTTCCGGTATTGTTAGCAGCTAGAGCGGCGAACGACGAAGACAAGAGAGCATCTGAGGTGTTCTTTGAGGAGGGCACAGCTGCCCTCTGAACAGCGGTATCCCATTCATTCCAGGCACTCTGGCCTCCAGAACGCCAGCGGATGGTAAAATCTCCTGTGTGGTAATTGCCTGCGCCGTTGCGGCTTGAGAAGACATCCGAAGGTGAAAAGTCGAATGATGGGTCCAAGGCAGACTTCAATGATTGAAGCACACCAGACTCGGAGTCGAACGCGCCCGTCCAGTGTCCAGTTGAGAAGGGAGACACTGGCGCTGGTCAATGCCACGAACGACAAGCTCAGTGTGAAGTGCATCATGACTGGCTTGTACGAAAGGCGATTCGCCATACATAAGAGCCGTGGCGCCCTTATATGGCAGATTCATGGTGGCCTTTCTTCTCTGCAACCTCGCGGACGAACTAATCTATTTGACCTTCAAGCCCGGGAGAGTGTTGGCCGACCTTGCGTAAGGTGACTTCTCGCGGACTGCGGCGCAAAGGCTATTGATCCATCAACGCCACCAAGTCGGTGTTCACCAAACGCTAAATCCATATCTGATGCAGATTGATGGAAGTTCGCAGATCCTCACCTTCACAAGCCAAGTACGCTGCAGCTCCTCCACATCGGAAGCGGGATGCGGCATCGTGTAGTCAACATGAGAGCGCTCAGCGATGTAACCGAAAATGCTCGGTTCGTATGCACAGCTGAGGGGAAGAGAAAGTAGGTTTGACAGGCGAGCGAAGTCAGGAAGGTAGATCAGACATGGCGCATCCTCCGTCGATGGCAGAGCGGCTTGCGCGCAGGCCGATTTTCCCTGGCAGTACACGTGACGGAGCAATGCCATGCTCCAGGACTGGATGACTGCCGCAAGTATCAATACTCAGGTCTTGCCCTCTGTCAACGATATGGTACATGTACAGTACAAAAATGGATGTATTCGTCGAAAACATCCAGCAAAATCTCCACTTCAGGATGTTAGGGTTGACTTGGGGTAAGATCGGCTATGCAAGTTTTAAAATGCTTCAATGTTTCGATGTTCTTGACATGTACATGGATACATGTAGAGATATCATAGACAGATCATACGACTATTTTCCGCCAGCCATCTAATTTTAAACCACGATGCCAGCTACCAACCATTGGAGAGCTTACATGCGTCGCACAATTTGAAGAAGCATCTTGTTTTAGGAGGTGGCGTTCATCTAATTTGTGCTGCGTTCTCACGCAGCCGTTATGCAGCTCAAGCGGGAACCTTCAATGTTGTATCTGGCTAATCTGCTATTCTGACACTAGCTTAGAATCACATCGGTGTACATGTCGATGCAGACTAGGTATCTTGAGGGTCATTCCAGCCACTTCCTAAATCTCATAAGTTTACGCATGAGTTTTGATTAGCGGCTATAGTCCGCTGAATCATATATCGTGTAGGAGTAGCATACCGATAACCGGGAGAACGATACACTTTTCTCAATACGACAAGAGTGAATCCAGCTGATTCAGTGTTCATCGCTGCCGATATAAGCGTTGAAATACCATATATGCAGATTTATGCGTGAGAGCTTTAAAAGCCGGACTTTATTGCTCCATGCTTTATAAGCATAAATATCGGAATCCACTACATTGGGTTGACTTCAGGTATGCTACCTTCATGAGACAGAAGGATCGTTATGCAGGTCAGCAGAGCTGAATGCAGTGGTGTTCCTCGGATTCGCTTCCTTGTGCGACCCCAGTCAGCTTACGGGAGCAACTTGTTTTATAGCCCCGTTGCAAGTCGCGCGGTATATTAGTATCGCCTTTGACTTCTTTTCCTGTTCAAAGCTTTACACCATGGCTCCAGAATCTATGCAAGCAATTAAGATCGTGTCTCCTGGCAAGGCTGAGATACAAACCGCCCCGTTGCCCAAGCTAAGGGACCATTACATTCTTGTGAAGATTCGGGCTGTGGCTATCAACCCAACGGACTGGTACCATGCCCTCTGAACGTAAGATTTAGAATTGGACTCACAGACTTCCAGGAAGCACATTCATTTTCCTGTCCTCGCATCGGCAGGCGTCACAGTCGGATGCGACTTTACCGGCACCGTTGTCGCCCTTGGACCAGAGGTCACGAAAGACTATAAGCCTGGTGACCGTATTGCTGGTGTCTGCCATGGCTCAAACGCCACTTATCTTGACGATGGGTGCTTCGGGGAGTACTGCATTGTGAAAGAAGGAGCTACCTGCAAAATTCCTGACCAGATGTCCGACGAGAAGGCTGCTACAATCGGAGTCGCTACGGTGACTATCGGATTGGGCTTATACCAGAATCTTGGTATGCCGTACCCTAATTCAGTGAGCTCCGGCAATGGCGAGTGGGTGCTTGTCTACGGAGGAAGCACGGCAATGGGAAGCATGGCGATCCAATGCGCGAAGCTGTAAGGGCATCCTCAGCCGGGAAAGGTGATCAAAACAACTGACATTGCGCAAGTTCCGGCTACAGAGTGGTGACTACTTGTAGTCCACGCAATTCTGATGTAGTCTTGTTCATACTTTCGGCTTCAAAGGCCACAGATGCTGACGAGCCCGATGCCAGTTCGTAAAGTCCTTCGGCGCCGAAGCGGCGTTTGACTACAACGATGCGGACTGCAGCAAGAACATCAATGAGTACACATCAGACAGTCTGAGACTAGTCTTTGACTGCGTTTCCGAGGGCGACTCTTCCAAGATTTGTAACGCAGCCATCTCTTCCAAGGGCGGGAAGAAAGCCTCCTTGCTGCCCCTCGATGGCAAGGAAGCTCGTCCGGACGTTGAAGACTCCGTAAGTAAACGTTTTGCCTGCGCTCTCCGCTTCCTATATCGCTCTCGCCGGGACCAATATTGACATTATTGCCACAACAGCACGTCAATGGCTACACCGCGATTGGAGAACCTTTCATCATGGCCGGACAGCACGTCGAAGCTGTGCCGGAGGCCTACAGGGCTGCGTCGAAGTTCTGGAACATCGCTGGGCCGTTATTCGTGGAAGGCAAGATCAAGACGCACCCAGAGAAGGTTGATCTAGGTGGTGCTGGACTGCAAGGCGTGCTCGAAGGCCTGCAGACGATGAAAGATGGCAAGGTGAGCGGGTTCAAGCTGGTCTATCATATCAGCCACTCGCAGTAGATTGTATCGTAGCAGCAGAGAGTCATCCGTTCGAACAAACTTTTTAACTGGCCGTCCTTCACCTTCGTTCCGATTCTTGATCCTCACACGCTGATCAGTCAGCAAAGCTCGCCGGAGTGCGATCCGGTCGCAGAGGCATGCATCGCATAGGAACAGAGGACTCTGCTGCACTGCATCTCCAGAAGGGTTCTGTCTTCTCCATCCAGAACAGAGTCTAGATGCTTGGCATGATTTGTGTTATCTCCGCCGTCGCCAATAATCACCAAACGATGTAGTGATCGCTCGACCAGACACGTCATAACGGAGCCAGACTCCGTCGCTCCGGTCCCGAAGACATGGCAAACTCCCATCTTGCACCAGATCCTTTCGTTTCACGTTCGAAGTTGACATGTGCAATGGAAAAAAATGAGTGCGTCTGGAAGAAGTAACACGAAATTCAAATTTGTGAACTTTTCAGACCCCAAAGAGGTGCAGAGTGGCAAGCTGCGAAAGCAAGTCCGGTCGCATGTGAGCAAATGGCAGCACAGCCAAACACGAGCCAAACTACGAGAAGCAGCTCAGTCACCGACAAGGCGAGCACAGGCAGAGAGAGACGGTCGAATCGTCAACAAGCGAATCTACCTCTTCTGGTGCATCACAAGCGCGGTCTGACACCTCCGCCAAACAACGCCCCCTTCCTGCTTTCGAAGATGACCAAAGTCGCCAAAAAGCAGATATCGATAGGAATGACAACAAAATCCACGAGGATCTATACGAACATGACGCGGATACGACCCTGATATCCCCAGAGGCCTACAGGCTAGCTGGCAGCTACATCACAAGAGCCTTCTCCCAAGGCGCAATGTCCTTCCAAACGATCGCCCTGCAAGACTCCCAAAACATCATCGGCCCAAGCCTCAGAGACATGCAGCTCGAATTGTCCAGCGTCATGGGCCTCTACAAAAGCATCTGCGTGATTCAAACCGTCGACTTCCGCCGCCAATTCGAAGGAAACGAACACGCTTCTTGGAACCGGTTCTATTCTTTTGTCTTCACAGATCCAATTCTCCTGTCGACTGCCGTCTTGCTGGGCGTGCGAAACCAGCTCGACATTCTGAGCAGATGTCTCGACGGGCAAACCTTCGCAAGCGTCATGCAGATCGAGCGCTTTTTGATGCGCAGCATAAATGATGCTCTATGTGATCCTGTCCGCGGCATATCAGATCAGATGCTGATCGCAGTCGCGCTTTGCGCTGCGTACGAGATCAAACACGGCACGGGTGCGTGCTATCATATTCACATGCGAGGATTGGTACAGATGATCCAACTTCGCGGTGGGCTTGATGCCATCGGCGAACCAGACCCGTACGTCCCCAGGCTGTTGGTCTGGATTGATACGAACACGTCAAAGATCGCGGGCTGTAGGCCGTATCTTCAAGGTATGGCCAATGGTCTCACTGCACCTCCACAAGCCAATACCCTCGTTTTCCGGACGAAAGGTTATAACACTTGAACGGTATCGACGTAAAATTTGTGTCGGTAGCGGTGGAAACGCTATGCAACAGGGGCACAGGGCCTGCGAGACGAGGGCAATCTTAGATCCGCATTCGACACTTCTTCAACTCTTCAACAAAGGGCATCTCTCTATCCATGCTATGCACATCTCAAGCCCGACCTGCAGCCCCGCCTCTGCTCTCGTCGACTCCATCGACGCTTATCACAACGCCTGCCTTCCTATCGAGAGGAGATGTGCTCGCCTCTTCCCGACCCCCCTTTCCGACCCTTCATCCGTGTATTCCTGGTCCTCAACGGCAGGCGCATTCAATAATCTCCAACGATCCACTCTCCTCCTCCAGGGCCTATAGCATACAAACGCCAGCCCTCCAAAGACCACAAACGCACCACAAATTGACCCGCCGATAATATCGTACTTGTCTCCCGCGACCTCCACACCCTTCCAGAAAGGTCCGTCCAAGTCCGGCCTCACAGCCAAAATCATAGTGAGCAGCTGCAGCGTCCCGATCGCCAACGCCACTGCGACAGTAATTGCCGTCAGCACGCACTGATAGTACAGCACAGCAATCTGATCGCTCGCCAAACGTGCAGAGCTGTATAGACTCATCATTGCTGCGCCATCGGTAGTGTCAAGCAGACACATGCCAGCTGTGAAGAGGATCGGGAAGATCAGGATCAGCCACATTGATGTTCCTGCCGCAGCTTGGATGGAGCTTATACCCAGGAGAGCGACTTCGGAGGACGTGTCGAAGCCTAGACCGAAGAGCACGCCGAAGAGGATACATCTTCCAGGGTCGGTCGATGAGTTTTGAACAGTCGTTGTAGGAGAGCGGTCATGCAGCCGCCGCCAACGAAGAGATTGGTGGAGTTGGCTTGCTCATGGCCGATTGGGCAGTGGATTGCGGCGCGGAGAGCGGTGGTGAGTTTGAAGAGGATGTAGCCGTTCATTGTGCCCAGGATGATGAGGAAGGCGGAAGAGACAGACGAGCCGATGATGCCACCCACGTCGGCAAAGTTGTCGAAGCGGTCGCTGATAGCGGCTGAGCTGGCGGCTACAACGATGGCGGTGACAATCACGATAGTGCTGTGGCCGAGCGAGAAGAACGTGCCAACTGTCACCGGTCGTTGGCCTGATGCCACCAATCGCCTAGTGCAAAGGTCAATCGCGGCGATATGGTCTGCATCTAGAGCATGCCGGAGACCGAGAGTGTAGGCCAGCACTGCTGTAGAGACCAGTGACGTGTGGAAGTGAAGCACGATGGCACATGCTATCCAGACGAGGATGTTGACTAGGACCAGGAAGAGGATTATGGCGATGGCAGTGCCGGGGAGGCGGCGGAGGTAGGGGACTTGTGAGTGGTAGGTTGCTGCTTGCTTCCGCGCGCGATGGAAGAGAGATTGTTTTGTGTCGTCCATGGCTTCAAATCTGCCAGATGAGCCTGGAAGAGGGTGTTTTGCTATAGCCCTATCGACAGACGAAAGTCAAGCCGTTTCCTGTATGCTTTTCCTCGTCCAGAGCGGGGTTGATACTACTGTAATAATGGTGATAGTAGCAGACTCGCCTCTCACCAGACTTGGACACGATGTCACAGACCCAGCAAAATCCAGCAAAGCGTCACAAAACCAGTAGTGAGCTATAATCACACATCTTCCGACCTTCCGCGAGCGAGAAAAGCACACATTGTTATAATCATGATGCTCTAATGAGGTGGTGGGTCGCTGATAGCGAGATGCGGGGCACACACAGCAGGCAAAACCTAATGCCGCCATGTCATTTCGGCGAATTCTGTCGTGATGTGCAATCAAGCCTCTGTAAGACCGCTGTAGCTGGACAAGCAATGTTTAGGCCACTTCGCCGGTTTGCATAGGACTGGAGGTCACGAACAACGATCCAACAGAGCTCTGGCATCACTGCGAATTACGTAAACGCCCATGCCGCTGTTGAGATTTCATAAAGACCGTCTCCTGCCCAAGGCTAGCCCTGCCTAGGGAGGTAGACCGAAATCAGGACGAGCATATATACATGGACTCAAGGAAGCACACTGAAAGGCAAAATCATCTACATCCCCGTCTAGAACTCTATTCAAACCACTCCTCACGCCTTGACGCGGCCTCTTCCCATCAACGCCCTAATCTCGCCAACAACGCCCTTCACAGAAGTCGCAATAGCGTGTCGTCCATCGAAACAAGGATAGACAATCACAGCTCCCATGGCAGCGAAATGCCAAATGATAGCCACTGTGACCCAACCGCCAAAGAAACTCCTTGTGAAGATGTAGTCTCTGTATAGCGGCAGTGGCCACAGAATCAGAGTTGTGACGACATTTACGACGAAGAAGATAGAAGCGATGCGCAGCCACTTGCGCACGTGGCGGAGAGTTTCGGGCGACATGGGGTGGACGACGTTGTCTAGATCATGCGCCGGGGGTTCTGTGGTTAAAGCAGTTGATGGTGAGGGTTTCTCGTGGTCAGAGGAAATTTGTGTGGTATTCTTTTCGTTCTCTGAGATGTCAGAGCTGGCGGTGACGTCTGTGCTGCTCTGGGTGGCTGAGATCGCAGGACTCTGTTGCGCGCTCTTCTCTGTGATGAGGTCCAATTTGAGGAAGATTCTCCAGTCGAATGTACTCGGCTTTGCCAATGAGATTGCAACGGAGAACAAGGCCGGCGAGAAGAAGGACACAATGGCGCCGTAGAGGCCTGGCAATTGTTGTTGAGTTGTCTGGATGTTGATAGCGCCTCCCCAATACCATGACAGCACGAACCAGGTCGTGAGTCCGCTCAAAAGACCTAAGACTGGCGATGCAATAGCGGCAGCTTTAGTCTGGCCTGACCACAAGATTGTGAGCATCATAGGGAAGATACCAGGACATGCGATGATAGGTCTGAAGTACGTCGACCAATTGTTCGTGGCACCGGCATAGTTCAGCATCAGCGCAAATCCAGCCATGAAAGCTCCGTGGAAAATGACACCAATGTGGCTGACTTGCAAAGTCTTCTTGTCAGAGGCGGTCGGGTTGATGTATGTTCGATAGAAGTCAAGACTGATGATGCTCGAGACTGCGATCATGCTAGAGGAGACTGTGCTCGTGATGGCCATGAAAATGAGTACCAGAAGTCCCGGTGTAGCGCCTCTACCGAGCAGGGACTTCAGAACGTACGGCATGACCATTCCAGAGCTGACCTGCTTCTCGGTGAGGGTGTTCGGGAAGAGGACCCAGACAGGGTTGTTCTCGATCGCACGAGCGGAGAGGCCAATGATAGTGCCAGTGCACCACGGTACTGCAAGGATGACAATGCTCGCAAGATCGTAAGCTGGTACCGTCGAATTGACATCAGAAGCGAAGGACTTTTGCCAGAAAGCAGTATCCATTACTAGGAATGATATCAGTATGTTGCCTCCAGGGCCTCAAGGACGACCAAGAATCGAAGCTGCTGCTCACCGACTAAAGCAAGATTGCCAAATTTGAGCACGAGACCGAACAAGATAGCTGCCGATAAGCGTCAGTATGTGTACACATTTTTATTGGCGTAATCATATGCTGGTCCGGACATACCTCCTCTCGACTTGGCCGACAACAAGCTCCCAGCATAGTTTCCCTCAATGTGTACCTCGGCGGCCATGACTTTGTCATAAAGGCCGTATACTCCTCCAATATGTTCGTTCGTGAGCACCGCCAGGGAGAAGTAGATCAGGAGGATGAGTGCAACCGTGGTATGGAGGAAATCAGTCAAGAACGTGGCTTTGAGACCGCCAACGGCAGTGTAGATGACGACTGCAGAGAACACAATTAGCTTCGATTCCTTACGCTATTCTTCAAGGAAGGAAAAAGCTCACCTCCAGCAGGGATCAAAATCCCAGCCGCCGCGATATGCATTCCCGTCATGCCAGACACCAGCTGCGCGCCCGCAAGAATCATGCCTCCACATCCGAAAATGTTGTTTATAAGGTTGAGCAACACGAAGATGCCGTGCGCGTAAGCCCCGTACCGGATACGAATGAACTCGAGCGACGTGTGAGCGTACGGAACGCGAAGCTTGGCCACGATACCAAGAACAGCCATCAATGCGATCTGAAAAGACAAGCCGCTCGCCCACCAGATGGGCAGAGCCACTCCCCAGCGGTATGTGTATGCGGCAGCGATGACGCTTTCGTTGATCCACCTTTGAGAGAAAGTCAGCAAGCATGATGCTTGAGGTGGACACCAGGTTGGAACTCACATCCAACTCGAAAAGACAGCAGAGCACGTCAACCCAGTTCCAACCGAGCGATTGGCAACCATGAACATCTCCGACTGCTCAGAATCTTCCGCCAGATATCGTTTCTGGATTCTCACAGCGACGAGGATGATTCCGCAGAAGAGCACCGACAAACCGACAATGATGCCGTAGCCATCGGCCTGGGAGAGAAGCTCGACAGCCATCTTGTCGAACGCGTGCTGAGAATCGCGCTGAGAATTGTTGGAAACCAGTCGATCAGACAGACAGATCGTCGGAGCAACGCAGAGAGAGAAGTGCTAACAATTATTTTATCCTGCACACGCCGCGCGAACGACGCGATAATGCATGCAAAACCAGCACATGGTGTGCACGTGGGGTTGAATGGTATCATTGCAGGATTCACCCGAGAAGATCCACCAGAGCAAGCAGATCCGCGAACGTTGATGCGACACAGATACGCGAAAGCTGCCCATGAAGAAAGTAGGAACCGTTTCGGATGTCCTTTGCTGGGCGTCAATTGGGTTGATAGTAGCAGGGGTGCATACCCGGCGGCTTAAGCTTCCGCTAGCGTATAGCGTGATGATTGACAAGAAGCACGAATATGCTTTTCGACCTGCGGTTGAGCGTTTGCTTATCCTGAGGTCATGGCTGGACAACTTCGATTTTCCATTGTCTTGGTGTATCTTGCGAAGGCTTGGTAGTGTAAGCTAATGTGCTTGGTTATTCAATGCATGTGGCTGTTCAGGCTGATGATCATGCCTTCCGATGAGAAGCACTGAGGCCCCATCCTGCTATTTGAATGGGATGTAGAACGATTGTAGTCGAACGAAAAGTTATTCTTTGGTACACTTTATACAATTAAAATTATCGTCATACGTCGTGATATTCGTCCAGACCTTTCCAATCTGTTCCGGCTCTACCTTTCTCAAGCGCGTCCCAGCCCACTCCCTCTGAGAATCTTCGCTGCGTCCTCCGCGCTGTATCCAATGAACACTGGACCTGTGAAGACCATACGGCTTTGCTCGTTTGCTTTCTCAGGCTGGGGCTGCGCTTCTCTTGCAGTCTCGCTGGCCGTGTCCGGCGCGATGAAAGTCACTTGCTGCGTTTGTTTTTCTCCGCTATTATTTGGCTCAACCTCATCTTTGATTCTGCTCTGCTCCTTCTTAGTAGTCGTAGCAGCAACTGCGCTGGGCTTTGGTGTTTGGTCGAAACCAAATGGACATCGGCCTTTGCTGGCTTCTTTGTTGTCCAATGTGGGCGTAGCAGCTTTATCCCCAGGTGGTGCTGGCATAGTCGAGCTGGGTATCCTAGCAGGCTTGCTGCTTGCTTCGCTGACATTGCCTTCGACCTTCTCGAGGTACTTGACTGGGACAGGTATGCCCCAAGGCCGCGAGGGTGACTCGCCGACACGAATGTCGCGCAATGGGCGAGCAAATCGAGATTGCCGTCCTTCACCAGCATCAGAGTCGGCGCCTTCATCGTCAGCCAGGTTACCGTCGCCATCCTGGACCGCGGCAGACTCGACCTCGGTCCCGTGAGGTTGTGGCGAGACACTGTTGGCCCAGTTGCGGACTTTCTCTTTGTCTTTCGGGTCTAGTCCTGCCAGATCGTCCTCCACAGCGGTATCATCTTCGGCTCGCTCAGCAGGTAACATTGGCTGGTGTTTGGCACCCAGGCCTTGAATCATAGACACAAGGTTGCCATAACGAGCGTCCAGCTCTTTGATCTGATCTTCATTGCTCTGGTAACGCTTGACGCAAATCTCGTGGCTACGTGGTAGGTCGTGTTTGTGATTTTCAAAGTATGTCGCCACCTCTTCGGGTGAGTGTTGGTCTAAGAAACGAATCGGGCAGACATTGGGGTCTGGATTGGATTGCACATGGTTCTCGATAGCAGATTTTGCGACAACGGGTGCTTCGGTGGGCGCCTCCTCGGCGGCATGATCTGACATTCCACATATCTCGGCTTTGATCGGATCGGCGAAACTGGCACGACGGCTTTCACGGTGACTGCGGTGAGCGTCGAAACTTTCTCTACCGTTCACCCTACTAACGGAACTCAACGGTGTGGATGAAGGTGCACCTCCAGCACTGCCGGTCGATTTATAGCGACTGAGGACACTTGCAGCGTGGGATGACAGTTTCTTGCCGGTCATGCTAGCAAAAGGGCATCCGAGATTGCTTGGCATTCCCTCGATGGTGAAATCTTGCTCCATGGGAGACTCTGAGATAGAGGGCATAGCTGTTTTGACAGGAGGCACGGAAGGATCGGCGGATGGTCCCGACCAGATCTTCACACCCTCTGTTGTTGAAGCAGAAGGGTTAGGAAGGCCTGGACGAAGTCGCTGGACTGCACATGTGGCTAGACCGACGACCTTCGCAGCCTCCTGTGACGTCTGGTCGTTACGAGCTTTCAAGATATCACTCACTGATGGCAACGTGCCGGCGTCATCCTTCTTCCGACCAGGAGACGAAGACAGACTCAGAGGAGGAGTAGCAGAGGTGCCGGTGCCGTAAAGCTTAGAGAGTTCATTGTACTGCAGAGCATCGTTAGCGTGTTGGTACACACAAGGTTGCTGACGGTACAGTGTGAAGGTATTGCAAGATCAGAGGTTGCTAATGGTTGTATCTCTCCTCGCCCTAGTTAGGGGCTACAGTTCTAGAGCTAATTTTGCTCATCATTTAGATGCAGGTGGGTGGGTTTGGGGTGTTGTGATGCTTACCTGATCTCTTGCCGTGGCCAGTCTCCGCTCCAACGCCTCGTGTTGTCCAAACAGCTTCTGGTATTCCTCTTGCAGTGTCTCAAAGCCGGTGGAAAGCTGTTTTACCAGCTTGTCTGCCTCGGCGTAGTCCATACTGCAGCTATGTAGTGCCGTGTCTTTGGGTATGGTGGTGGTATAGCAAGCGCTTCCAAGTCGCGTGCTAACACCACGGCATACTGTGGTCTACCGGTGACTAGAACAGTCGGCGCTGTGGAGCGCAGTGCGACGCGCTCGGCGAAGTGAGCAAGAAGGAGGAGTGGGTTGGCGGAAGGGCGACGCGAATTTGTAGGCGGCGGCGTTGTTCACGGAGGTGATGTGCGGGCAGAGGGCACTACTGGTGAAGAGACTCGGAGGAAGTCGTCTTATCAGATCAGATCAAGTGCGGAGCTCGGCACGTGCTCGGCGTTTCGAGGCTCGGCCTTCGTGTTCCAAGTTCCAAGCAACTCGAGCGTCACATCTGAACGCGTTTCCTGGAGGCTGAGCAGTCGTCTACCAAGGGCCAGCCAGGCACCTCCCTTGAAGAACCCGCTGCAGCACTCAGCATCCCCTCTCCACCGTCTCTCTAGCATTGCAACCTTCGGAACTCAATCTCCTCTTGTATCAATTGCAACACCTGTGTACTCAACCAGCCTAGGAAGCTGCAATACGACCCCGAGTACTAATAACACTAAAACTCGCCATCATGTCGGCCGACTACGGCACTCACCTACGCCGCTGGGCCCTCTCTCTACCGCCTGTTGAAGGTGCAGTCACATACCTGCGAGACCTCCTCATTCGCTCATTACAATGCGGCCCTATACCTCAGCACATTGCCTTTGTCATGGACGGCAACCGGGATACGCTCGCTCACGCAAATTGGAAACCGTCGAGGGCCACAACCTAGGATTTGAAGCTTTGGCCAAAATCCTTGAAGTCTGCTACAAGAGCGGTGTGAAGTGTGTTACAATCTATGCTTTCAGCATTGAGAACTTCAAGCGCAGTCGCTGGGAGGTCGACGCCCTGATGGATATGGCGAAGACAAAGCTGGTTCAAATGAGTGCGCATGGAGAGCTGTTTGAACGATATGGCGCGAGCGTGAGGGTGTTGGGCGATCGCAGCTTGATCCGTGAGGATGTATTGAAGCAGGTCGACCGGGCGGTGGAGATGACCAAGGACAATGGCAAGGCGGTACTGAACGTGTGCTTCCCTTACACCAGCCGCGAGGAGATTACACACAGTATTCGCGAGACAGTCAAAGACTTCAGCAGTCCTCCCGAGAAGAAAAAGACCAAGAAAATGTTCAGCGAGAATCATATCCAGCAGACCCTCCGCTCCAGGCAGCTATACGCAGTCGAAGAGGAGGATGACAGAAACCAGGACTCACTCCATCTTCCTTCAAAGGACGACACAGCGACTGGATCCGATGTCGACTCGACTTTCTCAGACCAAGATCGATCAACAACAAGCACAAATCGCCAAGATGCGCCCTCAAGTCGTACGTCCACGACACATCACCTATAATCAAGCCTGCCCAACAGGCGGCCGCACACCTGCCCGATCCCGAAAGTATCACTGCGGAGACTCTCACAAACAACATGTACACCTGTGACTCTCCACCTCTGGATCTCCTCGTGCGAACCTCAGGTGTCAGCCGATTGAGCGATTTCATGCTATGGCAATGTCATGAGGGAACCGAATTGAGGTTCTTAGATATCCTGTGGCCAGAGTTTGACCTCTGGCACTTCCTCCCGGTGCTGCTCGAGTGGCAGTGGGGACAAAAGAAGGCGAAGGAAGAAGAGGCGCGGCTGGGCCGGCGTGGCGGTGATAAAGCAAAAGCTAATTAGGATTGAACAAACCTGTGGCTGGTAGTGGATCGTGTAGATAGAAACGCATACATTTGTCGTCGAGTGCTGGTGAGCCAAATATAGTCCGCATGAGAAGATAGAGAGATACCCTTTTGAGTATTACAGTAATATTGCCCACTGCTTTCTGCAAACTTTCGTCCTATAAGCTACGTTACCGTCACAGCCATTCTCTTGATCAACGCGAGACACCGTAGCAGAGATGTCACCGTCTATGAAATCTGATAAGTTTGTATGCCCAAATCCTCCCGTCAGACAAGAAACCCTGTCTGGTGACTTCACTCCACAACAGCCAGACGACTTTCACATGCTCGCCGCGGCGGAAGCGTTTCCGCGTCGCGAGCTTTCGAGAGCTACTAACATCTACCTTCCAACATTTGTGCCCAAACTGAACATATCCGACACTCCCTGCAAATCGCAGCAGTCCCGTCGCCCACCACCATGGATGGCTCCGGCCCCAAGCGCAAATCCGCGCACGCGCAAGACGGGCCTCACAAAGCGCCCAAAACGAGCGGCGGCAGCGGCAAGATGTCTTTCGCGCAGCGCATGATGGCCAAGATGGGCTACCAAGAAGGCCAAGGTCTGGGAGCCGAGGGCGAGGGAATGGTCAACCCGATTGAAGTGAAGATGCGACCGCAAGGCGCGGGTGTGGGAGCTGTCAGCGAGCGGACGGCGCAGTACAAGCAGGAGCAGAGACGGAAAGCGGAGCAGAGGGGAGAGGAGTATGAGGATAGTAGTGAGGAGGAGAAGAGGAAGAGGAGGGAGAGGGAGGAAGAAGGTGCAGAGCGGTGGGAGTGGGGCGAGTACGCCTGGTGGAGGCAGTATGGGCGCTGGGAAGAGGAAGACCAAGTTCAAGACTGTGGCTGATGTTAAGGCTGCGGCGCCTGGGTTGGAGGTGCCGGTGAAGATGTTGAGCAGTATTCTGGATGCGACGGGAGGGGAGAGGAAAATGCTGACTTCGGCTGCTGGGCTGATGACGCCTACTGGGGTGGAGCCTAAAGAGGATTCTGAGAGTGAGAAGATTGCGAGGAGAGAGAGGTTGGAGCTGGAGGCCTTTATTGAGAGCTGGCATGGGTTGCAAGAGCAGAGGGTGTATATGGAAGAGCATGGAGGGCGGTTGGCGATTGAAGACGAGCAGAGCAGAGAAGATCTGGAACGGATGAACAGGCTTGTAGAGGGAGTGGAAGGATTGAAGGTTGATGCTGGAAAGGCTATGGACGACTTAGCGGCATGGGATGATATGATCGCCAAGTTGAAAGCGCTGCAGGATTCCTTCAAGCATGACATTGAGCGATTTGGTCTACAAGAGGCGGCTGTAGGTGCGCTGCACCCTCTTTTCAAACGAAGAATGGATGGTTGGGAGCCTCTGCAAGATCCCGAACTTTTGGTTCCAGATCTTATCGAGCTGAAGACCATACTCGGTCTTTCGCAAGATTCCATTACTAAGGCCAATGGCGTTCACGATCACGACAACCCATATTCACGATCTCGCCGACAGAAGTCCACTTCACCCTACGAAACCATGATCTATACGTTGTGGCTTCCAAAGATTCGAACAGCAATCACCAACTGGTCTGTCTTGGAATCAGGACCTCTCACAAAACTCATCAGTGCCTGGCGACCTCTGTTGCCTGCTTTCATCTACAGCAATCTTACTGACCAGCTCCTTGTTCCCAAGCTGGCATCTGCGCTCCAGACATGGGACGCCAGAAAACGCAGCCACCACCACAGGCAGGTGACGCTCAAACATACGCAACCGCATACCTATCTGTTCCCTTGGCTCCAACATTTACCGCCATATCAGCTGGACCCCAAAGCGCAGAACTCTCTACTGGCAGATGTCAAGCGCAAGCTCCGCCACGTCATGGACGGCTGGGACATATCCTCCGGCCTCCTACCAGGTCTTTCAGAATGGCGCAATCTCCTGACAACAGAACTAGACAATTTGCTCATCCGTCATCTTCTCCCCCGACTAGCTCTCCATCTCTCCCTCAACCTCGAAATCGACCCTTCAGACCAAGACCTCACCCCTCTCGAAGACGTCCTCAAATGGCAATCGTTCCTCAAACCCCCCATCTTCGCCCGCCTCCTCGTCGCCGAATTCTATCCCAAATGGCTCTCAACCTTGCACCTCTGGCTCACCACTCCCGAAGCAAGCCTCGAAGAAATCGGCCAATGGGTCGCCTGGTGGAAGCAGCAATACCCGAACCCATCTCCGCTCAGCCCGACGTGCAGAAAGAATGGCTCAAAGGCAACCAAATGCTGCATGCCGCAATGGACCTTCTGGATGCCGGAGCACCGCTTTCTGCCCTCCCTCCTCCCGCCGCCGGGCCCGCTCGACCTGTCGCAAAAGAGGCCGCAAGAAAACTCGACTTGCCGCCTTCTGCTCCTCCTGCACGCGCGCCTGCTGTGCAGGAAGCGGCCGATTTCCGCGACGAGGTCGAGGCGTGGTGCATGGAGGAAGATCTTACGCTGGTGCCTTTACGTGAGGCGCATCAGGGTAATGGCTTGCCGTTGTTTGGGATCACGGCTAGTGCTACGGGCAAGGGAGGAGTTGTGGTGTATATGAAGGGCGACATTTTGTGGGCGCAGAGGAAAGGAGAGAAGGGCATGTTTGATCCGATGGGACTTGATGAGAAGCTTGTTGAGAGAGCGGAGGGGAAATAGACGTGAAATCGAAAGGAAGTCGTACTTCCTCGTTGCAGTCAGTGATCTGCTTGATGAGAGATGTTTCTGTGTCGTAATAGAGATTTAATGCGACGCTCTAGAGCAGGACTAAATCAAGGACAGGTTGTATACGCGAAACAGAAACGTAGCTACCTCCCACCTATGTCGTTCTGACTCATCGACAATGGACACATATGACATGTGGCCACAACGTTCGTCGCCCTTCAAATACTTCTCGATCGATGTTCTCTCCACGAGCAGTTCTCCATCCGCTTCAACGAACAAATCAACCACATTAACAACACAATGTTACCCCAACGCACTCTGTTCGTACTCTGTGCGCTGCTATTTGGTGTCAGTCAGGCAGCTACCAACAATAATAACCGCGAATTTGGTCTCGGGTTCGCGCTATCCAGCGGCTACGCGTAAGAAAACCGATCACAATCTTCGATCCTGCAACAAGTTATCCGCAAGCTGATTCTCCATACCTAAGAACCGCGAGTGCACACTTTCCGGATGGAAGCTACCTTGACATCGCCAAAATTGAAGGCGGGAGCGACTACAAAGCATACATGCTCGGCTCCCAAAACAACTCGTCCTCGTCCATCACCTCAGCCAAGTACTGTCCCTTTCCGAACAAGATCTGCGAATACTGGCCTATACGAAGCACAGGGGAGCAAAATTCACTCAGCCACATGTTCAAAGCACTTGTATACGCCGCCGAAGCAGCGCTCGAGAGTCCAATCGAGTCTGCAGCCGTGGCCGCGCACGACTTGACCAACATAAACCCAGCACTGGGTCAGCTCGCTTTGGCCAAATTGGGTGTCGCCAGTCCGGATATCCAGCTGGCAGGAGAAGCCATCGCGCGTGCGCTTGGGGCCGCAAGACCTTGCTCTTCCACGGATAAATACCACATGCTTCACCATTTCCTGAGCGTAGAGTACTCTCGGGCCTCGACGACTGCCTTTTTGTTGGATGAATCGTGTGGAAACGCCACGGTCCTGAGCAGACTCCGCTCCATCGAGCTCGGCGACGATGCCATGCAAGTTTGCAGGGCGAGTGAGCTAGGCGGAAACGCAACCTGCAACAGCAGTCTCAAGGCTGCGTTCCGCCAACTGTGCAGGGACGCCAACCGATTCGGCGCTTTGGATCCTGACATAGCGTTGGAAGGCCAGTGTGACCTCGACGCGGTGCTGATATTCGGTGAGCTCGCCGGCGATTGGGACCTTCATGCAGTTCTGCGTGAGGTTCTCGAAGAAGTGTGGGATGACGGTGAACGGGATGATTTCGCACGTGTCCAAGATCTTTCGCCTGATCCTACGTTTGCAGCGTCTCGAGCTATGGCGCTTGCGGATCTGAACGCGAAGAGGGTGCAGCATGTTGATGCTGAGCGAACGGACGGGCATGACGAAATTTAGGCATGCTCAGCTTCAGGATTAGCGAAACGAGACCTGGGAAATGAGCGATTCAGATGACTGTTATTCATTCGTCTTGTATTGGGGTAATTTGCCACTTGAGCAACATATATACCTACTTCGGGCATAAGCATACCAAAAATCACGTGTCGACCTGCTGGAATTTATTCAAACTGACTGAAATGTAGTGGAAGTGAAAGACCGTAGCAGTCAACGTTCAAAATCAGCATTGTTCGCCCTTGTGGTCGGTCACTCGGCGTCTCCACGTGGGCGCTACAAGACGACATGACCAACGCTCGAGCCACGGGACGCGGTGACCAGGTCCACGCGAAGATCTCATTCCGGGTAGGTAATGGCGGGCGAACGAGATCGATCCAAAGAATCGTGTCCAAAGTGGCCATACAAGTAGACAAAACAGGCCAAGTAAAGCTTGCCACGAAGGCTTGACAGAAATAGGATCTCGAGACAATTACTCTTTGTTTCTCTGAATAACGAAATCAAGCATCTTCACGAAAAAAAAAGTCCGCGAGATCTCCAGAAGTGCGCAACGATGGCGAATAAATTCACCTCTCGCGTGCCTCGTCGATCGTTCGTCTGATCTATCCGTTCGCAGGGTCTCAAGCTAGTCATGGCGATCGCGACCTTGGACCTGAGTTAAGGAGAAGTGGCTTTCGCCGCGTGGTGCTAAGCGAATGTTTATGCATGACATGGTGTCAAAGATCAGCCTTGAAGATGGTGAGACGTGACTGCTGTGGAAGAAACAGGACATCTGTCTGCTACTTCTCGTTCTCTCCTGACGTTGACCGATAATTGAAAAGATGAAAACGGTCCACCCACCTGACATTGAATATGCAACTCGAACGACAGTTGTTGGTATCCGGACTTCGCCTGATATTCCACACCAGTATGTTATCAACAGGGTATCCACAAAGAGTGTCCAGGAACAATGCTCCTCTCGAACTACCGGACGCACCGTTGACCTCCACGCGAAAACTTTCTTTTGGGCAATTTTGAAGACGCCGCTTACATATGCAGTGTCAAGCGAGCAGGGAATTCCTGCCATGGGAGTCGCCGTAGCGTTCGGCGTTGATCAATCATGTTAGTGACGAAGTCGATTATTATTGTGGGCCGGGTAATATTGATATTGATGCACTAGTGCGAGCAGATCCCACGCACCAGGGTCTGTCTGCACGACTCGCACATGCTTAAACTTTGACTCTCGAACAGTGGCGGGCCTCGCTTGAACACGCATCAACACGCCCGCATGTGCTCTCCCAAGATACGGGCGTCAAGATCTCGGTCGCGTGAGCATGCTTGCATATGCAGATGCAGCGGGAGGTATACCTGCGCGCGGTATGGACGATCACGGCGGCGCAGGACATGCAGGCGATAAGCGCAGCGAGGGGATGAAGTGCACACGACAGCAGCAAAGGCAACCGCATCGCACACGCCAATGTGCTCCCACGCGGCACTAGCCAGTACCAAGCATTTGCAGGCGAGCCTTAAACGCACCTCGGCGCTATGCATCGCCCACGGTCACAAGCTCGAAGGCTGTGCAAGCGTGAGTTTGGCTGGTGCTCCCACGCCCAGCGGACTCTTAAATCGCTCATACAAAGAAAATCGCTCATACAAACCAACTTTCCCAGCCCACGGCGCCCACCAGACGCCCTGCTGGAATGCGCGCGGGGACCACCGTTGCATCGACGCAACGTGGCCGTCATTACCAAATCTTGCTGCCGTGCGGTCGATGCCATGCCATATTAGTCGAGATCCGTCCATGTGGGCTCGCTGCGAAGCGACATTATTGCCTGGAGTTGCGGTATTGAGCCTCGCGTGGCCCTCCAATCCGCGTTTGGCCTTCTTCAGCCGGCTCACTGCCCTCCCGTTCACCTGAACAGGCCTCGTGTTGCAGGGCCAAGGGTCCTAAATATCCACTTCTCACTGAACACTCTTCACATGTGCTGCTGTGCTGTGGCTTGTCCGCCGAGAGTTCGTAGGTCGCTTTGAGTATAAGATCCGCGCGGTCGTGCCTGCCATTCCTTTGTTCTCATCCTCTCTCGCTCTTCGTCCCCTTCCATTCGCCACCTCCCACCTCCAACCTCCCGCCACTGCGCAATGGAGAAAGTCGTGAAGACCGGCGAGACGGACGTCGACTCTACCGTCGACGTCGAGCAACAGCGCGGCCGCATCCAATATGCCGCAGACGTTGGAAGGCGCGACACTCGACTCCGTTCCATGAGTGGTCGTCGCAGCTCTATGGACTCGTTGTCGATACGTCCGGCGCGAAGGAGCATCGATCCGTCTCTTGTTCTTCCACCTACATACAGGACATTGTGAGCTTTCGATTCACTGACGAGCTCTACTTGTCGACCAGCACTAACAGCACGCAAGGTCATACGACATCGAGCACAGCAAACGCACCGAAGAGCAAGAGAAGAAGAAAAAGTCGTTGAAGGCTGCAAAGGCGAAGGGCGGTGACATCGGTATGGCCTCCATCCCTGGTGATTCCGGGAAACGCCACTGATCAACTTGCGCAGATTTCCACAACATCCAATACCACAGGAAGCCCATAGAAGAGCTCTGCTCTCAGCTCTCCAGCTCCCGAGGCACCGGTCTTACCGGCGTCAAAGTACTGCAATTGCTCAAAGAAGTTGGTTTGAACAAGCCGACTCCTCCACCCTCAAGATGGTTCCGCCAGACCATCAACTACCTTTTCGGTGGCTTCGGTGCCATCTTGTTCGTGGCATGCATTCTCGTGTTTATTGCTTGGAAGCCCCTCGGTGACCCTCCTGCTGTGGCCAACTTGGCTCTGGCAATTGTTCTCGCGTTCGTTTGGGTCGCGCAAGCCGCCTTCTCTTTCTGGCAAGACTTTTCCAGCTCGCGCGTGATGGCATCCATCACTGGCATGCTCCCCGATCAATGCATCGTCCTTCGCGATGGCCAACAGACACAAATCGACGGCACTGAGGTTGTGCCTGGTGACATGCTTCGCATCACAATCGGAAACAGACTCCCTGCCGATGTCCGCTTTGTCGAAGTATCACCAGATGCTCGCTTCGATCGCTCAATCTTGACTGGTGAGACTGCTCCTCTTCTTGGTGCAATCGACTCCACCGATGACAACTACCTCGAAACTGCTTGCATTGGCTTGGCTGGTACCCACTGCGTTTCTGGCAGTGCCTGGGGACTCGTTGTTGAGACTGGCGACCGCACCGTCTTCGGCCGCATCGCAAAGCTTACAAGCGCTCCCAAGCCTGGTATGACACCTTTGCAAAAGGAAATTCTTATCTTCGTCGGCATCATCGTCTGCTTGATGCTCACAATGGTTTGTAATGTGGCAACACGCTCATCATCTATTACACTAACACAGAACAGATCATCCTCGTCATCGCTGTATGGGCTGGCTGGCTACGCAAAAAGCACCCCGACTGGATCTCGGTCCCTGTCCTTATCGTCGACTGTGTCAGTGTCGCTGTTGCTTTCATTCCCGAGGGTCTTCCAATCGCAGTCACAGCAAGCTTGACAATCACCGCCAACATCATGAAGAAGAACAAAATTCTTTGCAAGAGCTTGAAGACAGTAGAGACACTCGGAGCGGTCAACGTTATCTGCTCCGACAAGACGGGTACACTCACCGAGAACAAGATGAATGTCACACACTACCTCGTTGGCAAGCAAGTTGGATCCGCAAAGGAGGCAGCTGCTCAGTACGAGAGCAGCAAGATCCTACGCGCTCTGGCCAACCTCAGTGCGGTCTGCAACGCTGCTGAGTTCGATGCTCTACCGTAACTGCACCTCTCGCAGAACGCAAGATCAACGGCGATGCCACCGATTCTGCCATCCTTCGCTTTACTGAATTTATGACGCCTGTAAGCTCTCTACGTGCTTACTGGAGGACGATCTACCAGGTCACCTTCAACAGCAAGAACAAGTTCGCCATCAACGTCGTTCAGTCTGATACCGCACCAGAAGAGGGTATCGTGCTCATGATCAAGGGCGCTCCTGATGTTCTCTTGCCACGATGCGGATCGTATCTGGATAAGAACGGTTCTGTCGAGCGTATCACAGATGCTGACCGCCTCGAGCTAGAGCGCACTAAGGACGCCTGGTCATCACAAGGCAAGCGTGTCATCCTGCTCGCAAGGAAGAGACTTGACAACCTGATGTTCAACCCTACCGATCAACCCAGAGAGTACGAAACAGACATCATGGGTCGCGCTTCATCAGAACTCATCCTCGTCGGCCTGGTCGCCATCGTCGATCCACCAAGACCAGAGATCCCAGAAGTCGTTCGTACCCTCCGTGGTGCCGGCATTCGCGTGTTCATGGTGACTGGTGACTTCAAGCTCACCGCCGCCGCTATCGCAGGCGACTGCGGCATCATCACCCAGCCTCAAAGCAAGGTCGACGACGTGACCAACCTCGCCTTCAGCGAAGACTACCTCGACAGCGCCGGCATCAAAGAAACCGCCTCCTTCGACACCGAACGCTCCCACGCCATCGTTCTCTCCGGCGCCGACCTCGAGACCCTCGACGAAAGCCAATGGGACAAGCTCTGCAAGTACGACGAAGTCGTCTTCGCCCGCACCACACCCGAACACAAGCTGCGCATCGTCAAAGAACTCCAAGCCCGCGACCTCACAGTCGGCATGACCGGCGACGGCGTCAACGACGCCCCGTCTCTCAAAGCCGCAGACATCGGTATCGCAATGGGCGGCGGCTCCGACATCGCCATCGAAGCCTCCGATATGGTGCTGATGGATTCCTTCGCCGGCATCGTCGAAGCCGTCAAGTACGGCCGCGTCGTCTACGACAACCTCAAGAAGACCATCGCCTACCTGCTCCCCGCCGGCAGCTTCTCCGAGTTCTGGCCCGTCATCACAAACGTTATGTTCGGCCTGCCGCAGATTCTCAGCTCCTTCCTCATGATCATCATCTGCTGCTTCACCGACTGCGCCGCCGCGACGGCCATCGCGTACGAGAAACCCGAAGCAGACGTCCTTACACGCCCGCCCCGCAACGCGAAGAAAGACCGCCTGGTCGACTGGAAGCTGATCATGCAAGCCTACGGTTTCGTCGGCGTGCTCGAGACCCTCACATCCTTCGCCATGAGCTACTGGTACTGGCCAGCGCCAGGGTCTGCACTTCTCCATGCTCTGGTTCGCCTTCACATCAACACCCGATGGCTTCGACCTCGACCGCGCAACCGCAATCCTCAACACCGCCAGCTCGATCTACTTCGTCAACCTGGTCGTGATGCAATGGTTCAACCTGTTCGCTCTGCGCACGCGCCGTTTGTCGCTGCTGCAGCACTCGTTCAACTGGTATTTGCTGCCGGCGATTGTGTTCTCGCTCGTCATTGCGATTTTCTTCTTGTATGTGCCCAAGTTCCACAGCGTGCTGGGAACGGCGACCGTGCCGGTAGAGCACTGGTTCTTGCCCATGGGCTTTGGAATGGGGTTGCTGCTCTTGGACGAGGGAAGGAAGTTTTTGGTTAGGAGGTTCCCCGGTAGCTTTGTGGCGAAGATTGCCTGGTAGGGTGTGTGATGTATAGCGAGTTGCGAGAGGGTTTTTCCCCCTTCTTTTGGTCATGAGCATTTTCAAGCGTTTTTACACTTTCGATCGTCACACAGACATCAATTCCAAGACATAGCGTAGCATAGCACTATGAAACTTTCTCTGCATTATATTCATACTTATTTCCATTTCTCCCTTCTTGGACCGGCCCTGTTGGGGTTCTCCACGCGTCTCCTTTTGGCTGTCCATGTAGTGATTGAATGAAAGGTTATGCATACATCATACTTTGGCCGCAGCCTTTTATCGCTCAAAACGCCGGCGCTTGCTGAATGGAATATCATAATACTGATCGAAAAAGTCCACCCCGGTCCCCATCCTATTATCTTTGGCGAGAGGCAAGGGTCTCAAGAACACACTTGCCATCTGCACTGCTCAGACATCACTCGGCACATCCGAGAGCTCCCCGTCGCTATCGGCCGGAATGTCCATCACATCAACCGGCTCGACGTTCCTCTTGCTTCCACGTGGTTGGCAGTCTTCTCGCAGGAGCCTTCTGCGGGACCTTTGCCGCTTTCTTTGATTCCTGCACAGTCTGACGAGCAGCTGCAGGGGTTGGGTGGCTGCTGGAGGGGTATCAAGGGAATGTCCTTGCCACCGTCCTCGTCTTCCTCTTCGTCTGCCGAACGCTCGAGCTCGTCGTCGTTCTCCGAATCACTCGATTCTGCGTAGCTCTTCGTTGCTTTGGAGACACGGGCGCTCTTTCTGCGCTCGCTCTCGGGGATTGTATCTTCGATGCGCTTCTTGGGCGTTTTGGCTGGTCTGGGCGCTTTGCGGGCTGGGGTCTTCTTGGGCAGAGGTGCACTTGATGCTGGTTTTGCTTTCTTTGCTGGCTGCCGCGAGGTGCCTTCTGCCTTACGCTTCTTGGGCTTGAGGTTGGTCCTGACCAAATCGGCGATGTCGTCTTCATCGAGTTCGGCCGGGAGGTAACGCCTTTCCGATATGTCCTGCGCGGTCTGGTGGTCGGGAAGCGAGGCGAAAGGCCCAGCTGGCATGCGCACTTTGCGCGAGTATACCTGCAGACTCCAACCCTTTTCTTCCTGGAAGCACTTGATAATTGTCTGTGCTAGATCAGAGAGCACGTACAAGTTCTCGCTCTTGCTTGGATCGATGCCATCTTGGATAGTCTTGAGCCGTTGTGCAAGGTGGTAGATCAGAGGCAGGTTGCTCTCGCTCGCCACGCACTTCAGATAGAACATGATGTATTCGACGAAGTCGCCCAAATCTTCTGGACTTGGCGAGAAGTCCTGATGGTGCGCAAGCAAGCTTAGGAATCGCACGAATACTACTTCAACGCTCGTATCGTTCGCTTTGGCTGCCGTAGCAGCGCGTGCTTTGAGCCAAGTTGTGGTGGCTTCTTTGACCTCTTTCTTTGGCTCGAAGGCGTACATGAACACAAGGCCGTAGAATCGTTGTTGCAATTTGCCCTGTCCCAGGTACTTCTTCGCAGCCCTGACAAAGCCTGCTCTGACTTCAGGTAGCGGATCTTGCGCGATCTTTGCAAGTTGGTTGAAGTCGGCGTGTAAGAAGAGAGTGTCCAATGTACGGTTGCAGCAGAGCTTGAGGATATGTACGGCGGCGGCAAGGCGCAACTGCGATCTGTGATGTTTGGGAGTCCTCGCGGTCTGTGAGAGGTCGCCCTCTTTCTCGATCAGCCTGTTCAGTAATCTGAACACTGGAGCCGCGGCCGTCCCCAACTCCGCCTTCGTTTCATCCGTCACGGATCTCGCACGGCCACGGATGCTGTTCACAAGCACCTTTAGCGCCAAAAGCTTAGATGCCAAGTCATCGTCGACATCATCAGTCCACTCCGGATCATTATCCTCAGCAGCAGTACGAACCTTGCCCAGAAAGTTGCTTATCATCAATGATGTGACCGCCTCGTCACTCTGCTCTTTGACTTCTTCGGTCATGAGCAGACATATTTGGCTCATTGCTGCAAGCTTGGAGAGGAAGTGCTCTGCGCCAAAATCGACAGTTTCAAGACACTTAGTCAAGATGTCGTTAGCGTACATGTCCTTCTTCGTAGCCGACGCAGCTATGACCGTAATGGCGTGCTTTGATGCTTTGGGTGGTGAGCCATGTAATGCGAACGCGCTCATGGCTTCGTAGAAGTCACGATCTTTCGGCATGTCGTCAGGAGAACGGAGTGCAAAGTGCGCGCAAGACTTGAGAATATCGACAGAAGCAGGGTCGTTGGGCATGTTGGCCGTCGGCGCTTGTTTCTTCAGCGTCTGAACATAAATTTTCGCTTGGACCTTGAAAGCTTCAGGGCGGTGCGTCGAGATTTCCTGAAGCAGCTCGTGTGCGGTCGAGCTCAGGTCCTTCTCGTTTGTGCGTGCGATGTTGCCCATGGGCGTGACATGACTCTGGTTGAAAACAAGAATCGACACAAGTCTGATAAGTGGCAGCATGGTCTCCAAGACGAGAGGGACCGGTGTGGGGGCTTCCTCCAATCGTTTCGTGAATTCCTTCGTTGCCTTCGTAATCTTGCGATAGTCACTATCTGCAGCGTAGCAGAACCGGATCAACTGGTTGGCCCGACGGTCGTGATGTTTCGAGAACTTCTGCAAATGCTCTGTCGCCACCTGAGGATCAGGCATGAAATTCGCAAGCGCGGATATGTATTTGGCAAGTTTTGCCTTTTCTTCTTTCTGCGAACCCTCCGCGTCTTCGTTGTGTAACGCTTCGCCCACATTGAGATAAGCGTCCATGTATTTGGCCAGTCCAGGCTGCTGCTGCTGCACCTTGAAGAACACAGCCTTCGCGCGTGGATCCAGGTCTCGTAGCAACACGAGAATGCGTTCCACGCGAATAGCGTCTGGGTCCAAAGTGGGCTCTGTACCATTCTGACTGTCTACGATACGCTGCGAGCTGGGCTTGTTCGGTCTTATCGGAGGATAACTGACTGGCAAGAGCGACTCAAACATGACGCGGTAGATCAGCGCATTGATGTGTGGGTTGTTGATGTACATGGCGCCCAAGATGTGCGAAGGGATGTTACCCAGAAGAGTGCGCGCCTGTTCACTACCTTCTGCAATGGCGCCCGCAGCGACGCCCCAGATGCGTGACAATAGCTCGATGGCAGCTGTACGAACATTGGGCTTCGGGTCCTTGATGCGACCAGCAAGATTGTTGAGAAGTGACTTGTCGATCGAGATACCACCACTTTTGCCCAGCTTTTGAACAATGGCGTCGTAGCCAAAATTCGAGACTGCCTGTACGGCAGCCAAACGTACTCTTTCATCGGAGTCCAGGAGCATGTCCGCCAACCCACTAAGGAAACTTGCTTCTTGATCAGCGTCGAGACCTCGGTTTCCGCCAGATGTCAAGACAATGCGAGCTGCAGCTGTGGCCCAGGCGCTACGAATTAGAGGCGACCTATCGACTCTCCGTCCCATAAATTCATGATAGCAGTCCGGGTATTTTGAGGAAAAGTCGTGGGGAGCGATAGGCTTGTATAGCGCATTCTCAGGTTGCTGCGATGAGATCGACTCCACGCTCTGTGAAGGGTATGCTGCAGGGTCAAGTGGCTCAGGAGGCGGCGGTCCTGCAGCGCCGATACCAGCGATCATGTCACCCACTGTCTGTACAGCTAGAGTTCGAATTTGCACATTTTCGGCTTTCAGCTCGGAGGTAACTTGAGGCACGACGCCGTCGATGACATCGGAAGATGTACGCCACAGCTCTCTCAAGAGTCGATGTGCTTTCTCAACATCTCTGAAGTCCTGCTCGGCAGGTGGTGTGGCTAAGCCGTCGTCGGACTCATCCTCGCTCTCATCGTGCGTCCGCTTGCGACCTTTCGTCTTTCCAAACTTCGACGGTGCTTCAGAAGCATCAATAAGCACAGAAGTATAGTAAGTGGCGATAGCTGTGCTCAGTGGACCTGCGCACTGGCTGCAGATCGATCGCGCAACATTGTAAGCTGGCGATATATCATCTAAGGATTTTGGTGCGGGCGCACCGCTTTGTGCCATGGTTTGAGGATCGGCTCTGAGGAATTGTGCTAGAAGAATGTCCAGAACACCGTCTGGTGGTTTGCCGCCTTCTTGGAGATTGCAGAAAGCGCAATGGTCATGTTGTACTGCACTGTCTTGGCGACTTGCTCCACACTGGCGCCTTTGATGTTCCCGGAAAGTACATCGAAGCAGTTTGCAAAAAGCTGCAAGATCAAGTTTTCCGATCCAGGAAGATCAGTGATCAAGACGATACTCCTCAGGTTCGCCAGCGAGCTCAAAATCTCGGCATACTGTTGTTGGTAGGATCCGGTCGGGTTCGCAAGAGCTGGTATGACCGTCGAAGCAACGAGCGAAAAGATGTCTCGCAATTGACTTGCTTTGTACGGCGCATTCGGTGCAAGGATACGGAACATCTGGACTATACAAGCCAGTGTCCATGCCTTGACTCCTCTATCTTTGTGTCCTAGTAATTGTGAAGACCCAAGTTCTTGAGCTTTGGGAGTGACCGAATCGCGACCAGCTTGATCTTCGACCTCAAGTTGATCCATTGCCGCCAGCTCCTCGTACAGTTGTCGCAGTCGACGTAGAAGATCAGCCACCTGAATTGGGCGTCCAGCGCGCCATGTCAACGGCTCATTGAACTCCAGAAGTTGTGCTGTCTCTTCCTCTTCTACCTCCATTTCGTCGTCTTGCGGTTGTTGCTCCTGCACTTCAGGTTCCTCCACTGGTTCTGGGCTAGCAGCCCGACGTCTGCTTGCGCGCGCCATGTCGTAAGCTGTGTGAGGACGCGATTGGTAATCTGTTATTTTCTTGTGTGCATCGTCCAGTTGTTCGGCGTGTGGTCGTAATTGGCGCAACAGCTCGATTCGGCTGTGTTGCGCGTGGATCAAGTGGTGTTCGGAGTTCGCAAGCTCAAGCTGACGCGACCAGTTCAGCGAGACGTGATTTAGGCTCCCTTAGCGCGATTGGGTTGAGCTGCCGCCACTTTTTGGTGCACACTATTTACTGAAGATTGAATGAACAAAGAAGCATATATACTCGGGAACTAGCATTTGCGGTGACATTCAGAGACACAGTGAAGTTCATACGAAAGAAATTCACTGTATTTGCCTCAACGTAACTTCCCAAGACATGCTCAGACTGGTTCCCGGCTGCAAAGAACGCTTCGCTTATGAGCAATTCACTTGAACATCATTCTCATTGGTCTGTACAGTACATGTAGCAATCAAGCAATAGGCGGCACCATATTCAGCTTCGCAAGATCAACAAAGGTCTCCCGCAAAGCATCACACGAATCCACATATCCGTGCCAACCAAGCTTCCTCGCTTTGTCCGGACTGAACAGTAATGGCGCAGGCCGACACAGCGTCCCGTCGAGAAACCCGAAAATGCGATCCAACTCTGCTGCCTCCGGCATTGACAGGCCGTGTTCAGCTGCCAGCTCTTTCCACGCAGCCTGAATCTCATCCCGCTTTGCCCATTCGGCCATGCTGAAATTCCTCCTAGTCACGCCTTTTCCGCCATATCCACGCGGGTTGAATCGTGTCTCTGTGCTCGTGTAATCACCGCCCTCTCGCGGGCCTTGCGGCCGAATACCATACCAGCTTGCTACCTTTGGCCATGCAGCCTCCCACGTGAAGGCACTTCCGTCAAAAGCATTGAACATCTGATCAGGCGGGCCCTGCAGCACACTCCATTCTTCCAGGTAAGCATTCATCATGGCATAGCTCATGCTCTGATTCATCTGCCAGCTCGCTTCATCGCCCGGGAACTCCAAAGGGCTCCCCAGTTTCTTGCAAACGCTCGCATAAACAGCAAGCGGGTAAGCATAATTCATAGCCGCATCTGGCACAGCACCAGTAATTGGTCCCGGCATGCAGATAGACCAGCCGCAGTCTGTAGACTTGCTATACTCGAACAGCAGATCTTCTTGAGGGTAGTAGAAGTTCGGCTCGAGCTCGACGCGTGGGTCACTCTCTTCTTGAGGTACTTTGGTGGGACCGAGGTGGACGCCGTACTTTTTGGCTCCTGTTTGCAACATGAACCGCTGGGGAGTGATGGATGCTTCTTGCAAGGCTTTGAGGAAATTGCTCAGCAGCTCACTGTTGATGCGTACCATCTCCTCAGCGTCAGACCATAAGCCTTTGCCGGGCTTTGGTGGCGGCTGTACGTACGAGAAGAAGAAGACATGGTCGGCTGTGACGCCTTTTTCCTTGAGGGTGGCGGCAATCTCTTTGGGTTCTTTCAGGAAATCGAGAGGAATGTGCTCGGCGTTGGAGGGCAGACCGCCAACGACGATCGGTGGGCGCCGCGAGAGACAGTATATCTTCTCCCAACGCTTGGGCGATTGTGCTAGCACACGAAGCATGTAGTGACCACTGATTCCATTCGCGCCTGTGATTATTGCTGTCAAGCCTGTAGTTTCCTCAGAATACACCGGCAGGCCATTGAAGATGCCCTTTGAGCGGACCTGCTGTACATCAGACATTTCTAGATCTTTTCTTGAATTTGGCAAGCGTGTGAATCTCAGTAATCGATGAGCTGCTCAAGTTTGTCGTAACAGTACCTTTAGCGCAAGTAGCTCTCTTGCCTTGGTAATTGTCGATCTCGTGAGGGGTTAGCCATGACATGCCCTGTCTTCTCGCCTATCGTTGCTGCACCAGCTCGTTGAACATTTCATCATGGCCTCATCATTCGAGATCATAAGTAACGATCTCGATTCTACTGGCCCCTCCGGCATATATTTATGGTCTCTTGAGGCTTGCGCATTATTGGTGCTGGAGTGAGTACATGCTCAGTGACGAAGTTCGCACGCTTCAGTGCACTTACTAAGACCGCGAAGGTGTGATCGAGCAGAGGAAGATCTTCATAAGAATTCCATTCCGGCGATGAGTGATAACTGATAAGACCGACAATCCTCTTCAGATCACATTCCATTCTTAACTCCACGATACAGCCGTTCATCACGAATCACGAAGTCTAAAAGTAGTACGTCAGCCAATGACAACGGCGTACGGAAGACCGGCATCTCAAAGACCGGCCGGCCGGCGTCGAGTCACCTTCTCTCCGCGAAAACCTTCCTGGCGTTTCCTTTGTTTCGTCCGAGCTGACGGCTGCCTGCTTATCTTTGGCTCGCAAACCCTCGGCGATTAGTACGGACGTAGTACAAAGGCGTGATAGCTCTCGTTACACACCCGAATATCCGGATAGGTGCCAAACATAAGTATGACTGGTATCCCTTGATGTCAAACATTGTGTAGCAAGTAGACAGACAACAATCGCCAAACAGCAAACATCCAGAACAACTACTCCAAACATCTTCAGTCTCACAGAAAGTACTCTGCATCGGAAGCAAACATACCGCAATCACAATCAAACAAGCCAAACCTCTCACCAACCAAAATCAAACACCAGCATAATACAATCATGCGTTTCAACTCAATCTCACACCCTCGTCGCCGATCCAGCGCTCTCAGCACCCTCTCCACATCCTCGGCGAGCTCCTACCTGTCAGACGAGGTGCTCGAGAGCACTCTACCCATTGCTCCGCGCGAAGACGATTTCAACATGAGCGAGAAAGACCGCACCGCCAGCCTGCTCGCGCGATGCAGACGCGCTGCGACCGAGCCATGGAAGAGGCGCGAAGCCCTTGGTCGTCAAGTGAGAGGCGTACCTTAGAAGGCATGAAGCCTTCTTCTACGCGAAAAATCGAAAATTTGGCCTGGAAAGGCGACCAATACTCGTCCGCCTGAGCCTTCGCGATGCCAACTCCTAATCATCATTACCATCGTCATCGGTATCATCATCGAGTACCGGGCCCAGAGAGCTTCGACCTCCCCCTACTAGGCGGTAGGCGGTGGAAGCATTACAGCAGGCAGGCAGGCAGGCAAGGAACAGCCGGCACGCACCGGGCTTACGAAAGACAGCTCGACAGCCACAATATGACGACCTTGAGAGCAGGGAAGTGAAGCCCGGATGGCATGGAATGATGTTACGAGTCCTAAGGAAAAGGTCTCGACCGCGCTGAGGCGGTGCACAAAGTCTGTTCGAGTCGACCAGACAAGGAAGAACACATGGAAGGAGTAATAGTGATCAATGATATCACGGGACTGGGATCACAGCAAGGTAGTTCACAATAGTCTGTATCAAATTATGTAATTCTCGACCAGTGAGAATCCCATGTGTGCTTGCTCGAATTCCATTCCTCCACATTGATCGCTCCCCGCGGCGCTTTCACCGTCACAGATATAGTGGTGCCCTCGTACAGGCAGCAAACCGGAAGTGAGCCTCCGAATGCCCTTGGCTTTCGGCATTTGAAAAGCGTTACAAATGTGTTCTGGAACGTGTTGCGCGCTTACATGGCTCCAGGGACAGTACGAGAATACCTGTTACTCAGTAGCTGTTTCAACATTGCGATATCCTTGCTACAATGCTAGCTCTGCTCTGCTTTGCTTTGCTGGCGAGGCTGGCCGGCCGTGTAAGAGCGGCGACAGCTCGGCGAACACCTCATCATCAGATTTTCCTTGTCTCTTGCCTTCGGTGTTGCTTCCGCGGCACGGGCTTTGAAACGCGCGCATGCGGTCTGCCATCATTGTCGTCATCATCATCGTATACGCACCTCAAAGGCGCTTCGAAACGCGATCCGTCTCACACAGCTCGTGTGGAGAGCTTTGGAACCGGAAAGGTCTAGACAAAGTCCCTACAGCAGTAATCGCGAGGGAGAACGCTGCTTAGGCTCATGAGTGGCTCTCTTGCTCACGAACGCGAAGGATCGCACATCTCCATAGTATGCGAGAGACACGGGCTGAACCGCCTAACGGTGATCGTCACGGGCACGTTACCGATCGCCAAGGGGGAGTATTTTTTTCCTCTCTCGTGCTCAGGTCTCAGACTGTGATGGATGGCATGCTTGATGACGGAATGGGCGTGATGATGGTGACATTGATGGGAGGGGAGATTAGTAACAGGAATTGCAACTACTGGCTTTTCTGGAGTGATGCGATGTTAGACGAATGTGATGAATATGTGTGTAAGACGGCGAGCGGCAACCATCAAGGTGAGGAGATCCGACTCGCTGCCTCCCTTGTTCCGAGAGCGATGGGCAGATCTTCACAATTCGCGAAAAGTGGTCTTATCATTTATCAAAGAATAGTATTGTTCTCGTCATCAGCTCACCGCCACACGTCCGGACAGACTTCTTCTATACTTTCAATCAGCCCGATATAGAAGCTGTGTGTAACTTTCCGCACACAGCCTTGTTTTCCACACAAAACTCAAAAGAATGTGACGAATTCCCAAGGGACAGCTGGCGAGTACTGCTTTGAGCAAGATACATCGTGTCTTGTATCCTTTTCGACGCGAAATCTCCTCCTATGCACAACGGTTGGCTGAGCTGAAGGTGCGCAGGCATCTGTGCAGCGGCAGGACGCTGCCTCTCAAGCGAGAAGTTCTCGATCTTTTGCAGATGGGGCCGCCGTGGAACCTCCCTCCCCTCGCTGACTCTCGAGACTCTCCACACACGCGGCCTTGGGCAAGGCGCTGCTGGACCCACGATGGTGTTCCGCAGAGCCCGATGGGCAATTGGATGCTGGAAAACCGCGGGACAAGCTGTGCCTGCCAATTCACGTGTTTCCCTGTTACACCAGTCGTAAGTGCACTCGTCGATGCGTGGTCTAGAAACTCGCACCCCCAGGAGACAGCGTCATTGCGGCGCGGCGCCTCCCAGCGCTTAGGCTGTAGTTCACCGCAACGTTGCGGGCTTCTATAGCGCGTGCGCTGTCATGCTGGTCGGCACGATGATGGCAGGCGATTGACGAGCGTGTCTCACAGCGAGGCCGCGCATTGGGGGGACGGTGCTGCAAGCGTTATGCGGTCGTGGCATGGCATGGCGGCGCATGAGGAGAGGCTTGCAGGGCGGGCGGCCGTTCCTGAGCCGGGGTGTTCGCGAGGCCCACAAAACTGGCTTGCGCATCACCGAATGGCGCAACGGGCTCGCTCGCACGCCTTCGCCGCTGGTGTGTGAGGCCATCGAGGTACGCGTTGGAAAAACAGCGTGCCCCGTGAGTCAATAATAAGGTAATACCGTCGTAAACCATCCGCGGGCCTGGCGATGATAATAATATCGACGTCCCCTGCCTTTGCGCTCTTTGTTTGACTTCCCGCCCTGCATCGCTATTTACCAAAGTATTCCTCTCGCCTTATCGCCGCCTCTCGATCCATCCTTCGCTCTGCCAATCCTTATCGCTCGCTATCTCGACCGCCACACTAAGACTACTTACTAGGCGCCATCCCGAGGATAGGCGCTCACGCTCGCTGCCTGTAGTAAACAGTCGTACAGTCACGCAAGAATCTGTATGTAATGTCGTCTTCCCGCCGACCGTGAGACAACGCCCGCTGATGCCCTCTCCCTTTGCCAGATAATCGCTCATTGAGCCAAATATCACACCATAAATCGCGATCGCCACTGTCAGATCTGTGGCTCGTTATTCACTCGTCCCGTCACCGCCTCCGAGTCAATTCCTGTTTAGCTGTTGCTATCTCTCAAATCGCGCGGATAACCGAGAACTTGGGCCAGCAACAGGGACGGGTCTCTACCAACTCACCCACATCTCCACTAAACTGTCTATTGCGCATACACTCGGCCAGTTTTTATATATCTCGCCATGAACGCCCGCTCGCACAAGCGTTCGCAGTCCAATGGCCTCAAGCCTCCGACCGCCCACGCTCGCTCTAACAGGCCTTCCCTCTCGGCCAAGCGCAACGCCAGCTATAACCACGCTGCTGTGACACATTCCTCTGCCAACCTTCGTCGTCAGAAGTCAAGTACAGACGTCGTAAAACAGAGCGACACAGACAGTGAAGATATGGCGGCGAGTTTCCTGCAATTTTGGTATGTTCCTGTCGATCCTCGATTAATGTTACTCCCCTAGACCCTGTTGCTGATCTTGTCGTCCAGCGCCACTTGCGAAAGGCAAATCGTAACACCCAATTTCAGTCTGTTGTATTGCTCTGAGTCGTAAGTCGTTTGATATAATCTACTTTGCCCTAACCCATAGACTAACACTTTACTTCTAGCTGCCGCAGAAGGGACTCCACAACATCCACACCTCTACCACCCCACTCACCACCAATGAGTCCCAAGTCACACGCCCACCACGACCACGACTGTGTTGACATCCTGCCACAAATGTCACCTACCGTTGTCCGTCCACTATCAAAGACCTTCTCAGAGCTCAACCTCGCTCGCATCTCCTCGAACTCGTCAACGTCCTCCGATCACCATGAGGATGATCCTTATCACGAACACGACTTCGACTTCCGACCAGAAAGCCTCGACCCACACGTCCTTGACCTCCCGGGCTACCCTACCTCAGAGACCCTCACACCTCGCCGGCCTTCGCAAAAACGAGCCTCAACAGCGACAGATGTCCCATCTCTCATCCACTCACCATCAAGTTCATACGGCACAACAGCATCACACTGCCGTCACACTGCCACCACCCGCTCATCAACAACAAGGAGTATCGACCTCGTCACACCTCTCACGGCCCCTCCTAGTCCAACTCTCATGGGCCAGGATGCGAGTTTGAAGAGCCAAGCTAGCACTCTCACAACGCTGCGAATTGCTGAGGCCAACAACATCAACGATGCCAGACGACCCAGTATGGACAAAGACTTCCGACGGGACAGCACTCAGGCTCCTCTCGGTGCCGCAATGGGCAGCTTGAGACAGCTGTTCAACCACGATGCCATCCGCTGTGCCTCGCGAAAGATGAGCCGAGACAGGTCGTGAGTGGCGAGCGCATTGCATGCTTGGTCTCGCCCTCACGATTGAGAACTACCCGTCTGCTTTCAGCAGTAAAACAGCCAGACTCAGATGATTTCATCTCTTCTTTTTGTATTTGTCACTAATTTCTTTGGTTTTCATTTGTTGGATGCTACGGAACAAGACCGCTTGGGACTAGAAAAAGAGAACGCATCTCGCGTTCGGGAATCACGACTACGGAGTAGACAAAATTTGGGTCGGCATAGCCAAAGGTGTCTTGGGGTTTTTTGTTTTATCATTGGGAAACGGACGCCACACGTGGCTCCGGCGGAGTTTATATAGATTGCCACTCGAATGTCGAGCTGGGAAATCTGCTTTTGAAATGCATGTCGCAAGTCAAGTGATGACTGCGGTCCAAATAGAGATTTATTGGCAAATTGCCAGTTTACACACCTTACGAGATATGCTGTCACTACTTCCACTCCTCTATACTGCACTCATATATGTGCTCACACCCGTCAGCAGATGACAGAAGAAGCTTGCTTTTTAGACTCGCGCGAAACACGGGGCCGTCTGTATCAATCCGTCGACAAGCTTGCGCTCTTCGGCAGACTCAGCGTCAACCCGCGTGTGCAATAGATACAATACATCAGCATATGATGTTTGTTCGGTTCCCAAAACCAAGTGAGCAAGCCGTATTCGGCCGTACAGCATCAAAGTAATCGTAGGGCTTAAACCTCTCTCGCTTGCCAACAACGGTTTCACACCCCTGTCACCAGCCCTATCACGATACACTACTCCTCCTTAACCCCAAGTCCTGCCAAATGTAATAACCACCATCCTCTACATTTTTCCATATTATGTAGGGCTAACTATATAGTAGGTAGTGTTAGACTACATATAAAGACAGGTCACAATGCCTGGCCATCAGCTGGCTTTGATACTGTAAACCTTCATTCCTTTCTTCTACTTTCTTCAGGTACTTGCAATCGGAGCCCATCATGCGCTCCGTCCACTCTCTTCTCGTCGCTCCTTTCACTTTCGCTGCGCTGGCCGCAGCCGCTTCTCCCAGCATCAAACTGGAATCGTTCCCGAACGTGCTCAATTTGACTGATCCATTCGATCCTATCAAAGCAGCCTACTGGACCGGTCTCCCTCACCACCGCCGCACGCCTTTCGCTGTTTCGCCCGACGGCCAGACAGGCTACATCGCTTACCTCGATGCTTCCGGAACAGATGTGCACGTGCAGCATATCCACCCTCCGTCGATGACAGCCAAAGGTCCGGACGTCACATTGCCTGGTCTGAAAGAGGCTGGTGGCATTGTGGCACACGATCACGGCTTTGCTCTGTTGGGCAATGAAGCAATCCCTTCTTCCGTCTCTAACGCTCCGCCGGACGGCACTCCAGTCCCTGCCATCTACCGCTGGAAGAATGGCAAGCAGGTGTGGAAGACTTTCGTCGCCGGGCCGAGCGTGCACGAATCCGACGGCCTGTCGATGTCGCCTGACATGAACGGCGACTTGGCTTGGAGTGAAGAAGCGCAGATGTACGGCGCTTACTTCGTCGTGACGGATTACACCGGCGACGCGACTGGCCATTTCGGTGATAGTATCCAGTACGTCGACGATACTGGTAAGCTGCAGACTATCGCTGGTGCTTCCAGCTCTTGGGGCTGCTCGCACAATACCGGCATTGCGTTTGAAGCAGCTGACGAGCCGCCTTTTGCTTCGATCTGTGCTGAAGACCAGGGTGCGATCTGGTTGAACACGAAGACGCAGGGAATGGGTAACAATGGCATTAAAGTCTCCAACGAGAACACCACCAACGGCGCAAGCGGCGAGCCCAGTAAGTGACACACGCGTTCCTGGCTGTGATAGCAAGTAGCTAACAAGATACAGTGGGCGGCATGTCCGGCTCCTACTCCTCGCTCGCTCGCTTCGACAACAGCACAGCCTACATCTTCGCCTGGGTATCCCGCGGCGCCCTCGAGCTATCAGAGAACGACTGGATGGGTGAAGGCTACACGCACACTCTGAACCGCACCAACGGCCGGCGAGTCGCCATCGCCACGTTCTCAGATAAAGAGACCAAAGTGTCCGCACAAGCGTCTTCCGAGCTAGGAGCAGAAGGCGACTCGCAAATCAACTGGATCACGCCAGAGATCGGACCAGACCGATCGAACGCACACGTGGCCGTGTTCGACGACCACTACGCTCTAGTCTCGTGGGAGGAGATCGAGTCGCCCGAATGTGACTTCGTTGCCATGGGCTGCGGTGGCACTTTCACGGGGACTTACTACCAGCTTGTGGACAAAGACGGCAAGACTGACGGCGATGCGATCAAGTCGATGGACACGTATGTTGCTGGCGACATGGTTACCATGGGCGATGGGAGGATCTGTTGGCCGTATGTCGAGATGGAGTGGTCTTTGGACACGCCCAGTGGGTACAATAGTGTGGAGGGACAGAAGAATGCGTCGAGCATCAGCTTCGCGTGTGTCAGTCTTAACTAGACTTCGTGACCATGATGAGCGTGTTCAGGGCGTGGTGTTGATATAGCCGTTGTATGGATGACTGGTCTCCTGCTTGCCTACTATGATTGTCAGAAAGTAGAAAGAAACTCGCACGTAGAGGTGAAAGTTTCCGCAATGCAAACAATCGGCAGTTCGAATCCGAGAAAGTATGAAGGCATTGGGAAAGAAGAAAACCCAGAGATAAGTGAGGATTTATGATAATTTCACATTTGAATGTATTCATCACCACCAGAAGTGTTTTTCACAACCACAAAAAAATACATTTCCACAATAACTCCTACTTTTGCAAACCCCCGATTCTGTCAAACGAAATTGATACAAGACGAAGTTGGACAGAAAAAAGAAGAAAGTACAAGAAGAAGAATAGGACAGAAGATAGACGCCAATGCAACCTCAAAGTCGTTACTGTATATGAAGGAAGCCCAAGTCGCTCAAAGGCGGCGCTTGGAACTTGACCGTGTCGCTGGGTCGGTCAATCAACGCTGCAAGGTGATCAGCACCGAATGCATGTACGAGGGCACTCGATCAACGACCCACCCTTCCTCTTCTGCCGCCTCCACCCTGTTGCATAAACTGAGGCGGTGGAGGCGGGGCACCATACTGGCCGTAGCCGCCGCCCATCATTTGGCCATAGCCTTGGTGTTGCTGAGGTGGGTAGCCACCAGCCATGCCAGGTGGAGGCTGCGGAATCATGGGGTTACCCTGACGATAAGGATCCTGGTATTGGAGCTGTTGTGGGGCAGGCGAAGCATTGCCATACGCAGCGCCAGGGCTATTGTAGAATCCAGCCGGACGGGGAACTTGTTGATGCTGTTGTGCGAGCAAAGCTTGCTGATACTGAATCTGTTGCTGGTTGATGGGCGAGATGCCGGCAGAAGACATGGCGGGGCTGTGCGTGTACTGGGGAGTCATGAGGCCGTTAGGTGCGTAAGGGTCGAAAGAAGTAGAATCCATGCTGATAGTGCGCTGAAGACCGTGGCCGCCGAGAGCTGGGTCATGTTGGTGCTGTGGGGTCATGGAAGCATAGGGAGGGCGAGGATAGCCATTCTGGTTGGTGTCAAGCTGGGGCATATGTCCATTCGCAGCCCGATTCTTGGAATTTGAGCGGCCATCATGGCTGACTGGCGTACCGCCGTGACGGGTAGAGAGTCCAACCTCGTCCATCAGACGCTTGTAGCCCTGAGAAGGCTGCGCCTTGAGACGGAGAAGTACGTTGCGTACGTTCTCGACACACTCGGGACGGATGCTGTCGTCCAGGAAAGGCGTAGTGAGCACCTTGAAGATGAAGGTCGCACCACAAGCCTGGTCACTAACAATGCTTTGCAATGTCTGATCCTCGAACAAGGCTCGCAGAATGGCATCGCGGGCCTCAGGTTCGTTCCGCTGGTTGATGATCTTCAGAACAGTCAAATAAGCGACCTTGTGTGTACACAAGTGAATCAAGTGAGGAATCAGGCGCGGTGCGAGTACGGAACGTCTGCGAGGGAAGGTGCAAGTATCCAGGAACCAGGTCAGAAGCAAAGCACCGTTCGAATTTGTCGCAAGCTGAACGCTGTGCAAGGTGATGGCGGCAGCCATGAGTCTCTTCTGGTCGGTTGTGGCAAAGTGGCTTTCGAGGCACGCACGCATTGCACGAGCACCGAATCTGCCCTGGGAGACATCCCAGAGTCGGTTGAGCATCGTTTCGAAGATGAAATCGTTGATGGGCGACTGGAAGCGCAAGCAGCATTGCGTGACGTAGTTTCCATACTGGTCGAGGAAGAGATTTACGCCGTGCGGCCTCAACGAGTCAGCAATCATGGTCATCTGCTTAGGCGTGCGAGCAACGTCAATGATCTTCTGTGCTGCCCATGTGCCGTTCTTGTGGACACCAATTTCTGCAAGATGCGGTACGATCTCTGCGAGCATGGCTTCCTTGGTGTCCTCACTACAGTGCTCGAACAGTTTTTGAACGACAGTGTTGCCAAGATAATCTGAAGAGAGCTCTGCGATCTCAGGCAGCATCTCCATGGCAATACCTTCAATCTCCATTGGCGTGCAAGAGTTGTTGTCGATACGCTTGCGGATGTCGCGGAGGCGAGGTGCATCGTGGACACGGTTGTGGCTAGGTTCACCAATGGGCGGCACTTCGGCGGCGAAGCCATCGTAGCTCATGGCCTTCTCAAGGTTCGCGTCGATGCGAGGCAACTCCTCAGCTGACGCGCCAAACTGCGAGACAATAGCGGAAACTTCCTCGCGCAGTTGGAGCAAATCAGGCGTAACAAGTGCGGCTGCTGCAGTGTCTGCATTAATGTTGTTGCTGGGTTGTCCGATTGTACCAGGTGCAGCACCACCCTTGGCCACGAATGGATCAGGGCTTGGTGAAGGGTACATGCCATTGGCGCCGGGAGTGTTGGATGCGCTCTGTTCCTTCGCGAAGCCAATGCGAATAGGGCCGCAGCCAGGGAAGATTTCCTTGCCGTTGCACTGATCTTTGGCTGTGACAGCGCTCTGGATGTTCTCAAAGTTGACAAAGCCGCAGCTCTTGTGGGTGAGCACACGTGCGAATTCAATGGTACCAAATTGTCCGAATATGACGTTCAAGGAAGAAACAGTCGTAGAAGAAGGAATGTTGCCGAGCCACAAAGAGCGAGTTGGTGCCTCCATAGTCGCGCCAAGTCCGTTGTCGAAGTTTGACTTTCCGCCCAGGTTCATACCTTGCACCGCACTTGTAAGGCCGTTGAGATCATTGACGTTCGTTGCCTGAGATATCAGACGCGCTGATGCTGTTATCAAGTCGGGATGGTGTGGGAAGGTAGCTCCGAAGGGTCCTGTTCGCGGGAGAGTCCAGCACTCCAGCTGTGCGAGCCCTTGGGCGATTTGAGCTAGCATAGGTGGCAAAAGCCTGCACATCGAGGTTGTGCTGCCTTACTGCTTCGTGAATGGCCGCGGCTTGGGCAGCAGCAGATGAGGGCAAAGATGCACCACTGCCGTACATCTGCTGAAGCTGTTCATACTCAGTAAGCTCATCATCATCCTCGCCATCTGCATATTTCTCCTTGGCATTGACCGAGTAAGACCGGAATCTGTTGGCCGAGTTCTTGGAGAACGAGTTGAGGGCGGCCATGTCGGCAACATTGAATCCAGAGTTGCCTCTCTGGCGTTGCTGGCTCGCGAGGATGTTAGCCTCAGCTTGAGTGAAGCCTCCTCGGGCGGTTGCGGGCTGTCTACCAGTCCCAAGTAGTCCAGTGTTCGCACGTCGTTGTCCGCAGGCGATTCTCTTGGCGAAGAAGGAGCATCAGAGGACCTTATGCTCTGTAGTGTGCTTGCCCTGTCTCTTCCAGCCATCCAATTGCTTGCAAATACAGACGAGCCGAATGGAGTTCCACCAATAATGTTTCCACGCTGAGGCATAGATCCAGCTCTCAATCTCGATAGCAAAGCCTGGCTGGTATTGGCAGCGCCTGCAGTAGCTTGCTGCTCAACATAGTTCGGTGTTGCCGATCCATATACACTGCCTGGAGGAGTATTCTGCGAGCTCGCCGGGCGAGACGACGGCTGCGAGCCACCAGAACCATTGGAAGTTCCAATTGGAGGGAATCGTGAAGGCACAGTGCCTGCGCGTCCTCGGCGAGTCGAATTCGCAGCGCCTTGGCTGGAAGGAGCGAAGCCAGTCTGCGCAGTGCTTGCATCGAAATCGGGGAAGCTGTCGCTACTCGGCGATTCTGGGATAATTTCGCGTAGAGGCGTGGAGTGGCCGCTGCCGGCAGGCGGTGGTCCCACAAGGACGGCGAGATGCCTTCTTGAGCTTGAATTTCGCGAGCACTAGATTCTTGTCAGTGACGGAAGCAATAGCCTGGATATCCAATACTACCCACCGTTTAGGGAAAAGCCTGCTTCCATATTCCTTTGACGGAGACCCAGCTCCTGCTCGCCCAGAGCCTAGCTGGGAGGCGCTCGTCGGGCCGAGGCCATTGCCCAGAGGATATCTCAAACCTGAACCGGCAGGCTCGATGGGCGAATTCGTGGCGGAGCCATTGGCAGACCGTGTGCCGCCCATGTTGAGCTGCGGCAGGCCCTCTAGATTGAGCTTGTAGTCGGGACGCGTGGTGGGCGCCATTATGATTATACAGCAGTGGTGATAGCGATGCAGTGTGCGAGTGTCGAGTGCCGGGTGTCAGACAAGTGCAAGGTCAAGGAGCGTATGTATATATGGCCGTGCAACAGTCCTCTTTCTTTACGCTTAGGTGCCAGTCCTGCTTCTTCTTTCTCTCAAGACCTGCTTGGCATGTGATCCTGTCACAAACGCCTGTGTTCCAATGCTGTCACCGAGCTGGTGGGCGATGTATGCTCAATCCTGCTGAGGCTGCAGGAGGAACAAAGAGTAGGTAGGTCGCGGGGATGGCCAGGAGGTGAGGCTCACGTGGCCAGGCAATTCGAGCCTGTCTGAGAGGTGCACTTGGACAACGCTTTCAGCTAGAAGGATCGTGGCGGCCGGGGAGGGCGATGGGCCAGACGCAGCAACAATGATGAAAGATCGCAGGGACGTCGAGGCTGGAATAAGCGGCGCTCAGGAAGATCGACCGCGGATCGCGGGAGTGGGTGTGTAGTACAGGAGTGAGTGCTTGGGGAAGACAGACAGGAGTCGCGGCGCCACCGAAACCCAAAGGGAATGTGTCGGCGCAATGGAGAGGCGGGCGGGCGATGGTGACAAGAGGGGAGGTGGGAGGGGTGAAGGGAGGAGTGTATGAGTGTCGTCGAGAGTGCTGCGCAGTGCCGTGCTGTGGGCTTGCTGCTTGCTTGCGCTCTCTCCGCGGCTTGGGCCAGAAGAGACGACGCGAATACCCGCACTTCTGCTTACGCCTTAGCCCCCGAGCCCAGTGAGGTTTCACCTCCCGGACCGCTGCGACGATTGGCTGCTGCTCACAAGGCTGAAACGTACAAGGGGGCCTCGGGCACGAGTGCCAGCCGCTGTGCAGTCTCCCCTTGGTCTCATGTGGCAGCCATGAGAGACATAGAGAGATTCAGGAGCACTTCTGCGGCGGAGAACACGGGGCGATGAGCATGTGCAACACATGAGCACGATGCCTGTCTGTTTTGTTCGATCTGGGAATAGCTATAGCAAGAGTCGGTAGTCGCTAGTTTGCTTTTAGCGGCCATGTATACGAATGCATGGTTTGTGCGTGTCAATAATACGGCATAGAGCGCTATCTGTCGAAATAGAAGCGTGAGCACAGATGCCATGCTCACAGTCCTAGCTCATAAGTCTGCGAACAATCCTGGGTGGTTCGGTGGTTATACCAGCAGCGGCAGCTCTACTAAGCAGTTCGTTCGTTACTGAGATGATGCCAAAGATCCAAGTGCTGACCTATGATGGATTGCTCCTACTATCAAGCATGTTCTTATATTACCATATCGCGCACAGAGGCTGCGCAGACGAATTAGAAATTGTAGCTTAGATATTCCTCGTTGTGTGTTGTGGCAATGAACGTAAAAACTTATTCCGCTTCATGTACCATTTTGTCGATACCCTCACCTCGACAACTTCTAACCGAGCTTGTATCTCAATCATAGATGGCGATAAACGCGAAAACTACATATTGCTTGGATTTATCGAGGCGCTTGCACAATTGCGTAGCTGCTTGCTTTGGTCTTGCAGCAGAACAATGAGGGTGGGATTTCGCTTCGATCGTATCAACAGTCTCGATACCTGCAGGAGCGTCCTATCTTGCACGTACTCGTACATCCCGACAGCCATATATGCGATCTTTCGATTCGATTCGTCTTTTGATCGGTGGATTCCATCTGCTGCTTGCAAACAACAAAGCTTGATAAATATCTTACTCAACACCACTCCTATGAATTCACTTGATTTCAACGGTTCCTTAGCTCAGTTGGTTAGAGCGTGGTGCTAATAACGCCAAGGTCGTGGGTTCGACCCCCATAGGGACCAGCCTTTTGCATTCTGGATCGAAATGCATCGTTTTAGTAATTTGTAGAACGATGTACGGCGAGAGGCGTCATGAACACCATTTTCCTGCTATTTTGCAGCGTAGACAAGAGCCGAATCACTAGAAAACAAATATAGGGCTTTGAAAGCAAGCTAAGGATCAGTTATCTGTATTCTGTATCGATATCTATTGTTTTTGAATCCGGAAGTAGAACAGTGGCAGTAACGCCTGCAAAGAAATATGGTCACACTCGACAGTAATCACAGAACTAGCTGTTGTTACAAGCTATTAGACCTCTGTATCCTGCTTCTTACTTCGATATGTATCAAAAAGTGGATTGTCTTTGTGCGGGAGGAAGGACTTTCACAGACACGTGGGGCGCTCCTTCCACGCCTTCCTCACGAATTTCCACTTTATCGTCATGCTTCATCGGCACGTTTCTCGGCACCCACATTACTTGAGTTCTGAGTATTTCCACCTGGACCTATTGTCGCAGTATGAGATCTTGCATGTAAGCTCTGGAAGAACGGCTCCACGCGGTTAAAGCAAGTCCGCAAACTTTATTGGACTGACAACTGACAGCTCAAGCTTGCATTCGTGAACTTTCCATAGTGTGACATCTTAGGTGAATGGGCGTGAAGAAAGAGCTCGATAACTGTTTACGGGTCTACCGTGTAGTTGTTTCTGAAGCACTTTGACACTCTCATACATACCAATGTTGATGGTCAAGCTACGTGCCACAACGCGCCATCCACCCATCGCGAGATCGGCGCCCTGCTCATCACTCGCCCTACGGTGCAAGCTCCCGGATCCACATATATTTTGGATATTCTCCAAGAACATTAGCAAGAGTTAAATGCTGACATCCCAAAAAAAACTCCATTCACCAGACCTGCCAACATGCCTGCACAAATCACAGCCTTCCAAGAGCAAGTACGAGGCACCCTCACGCAACAGATCGCCGAGAGAGGGCACGCACCGACGAATGATGAGCTAGCCTCTCTACTGCACTGCACACGCAAAGACGTCGAAGAAGCTCTCCTCGCTTTGCATGAAAGTCATTCCCTTCTACTCCATCCGCACAAAGTCGAGCCGTGGGTCGTACATCCTTTCGCGCTTTACCCTGCATCATGCTGGGTCCAGATCGGCGACCGAGGCTACTGGGCAACCTGTCTGTACTGCGCTTTCGGCATAGCCGCTGCACTGAAATCCGACGCAGACATCTTCACCAGGTTCGGTGGAGAAAGCGAACAATGCATCGTGCGAGTTCGCAACCAAGACATCCTCGAGAAGGATCTGGTATTCCACCTGTCTACTCCTATCCGCCAATGGTGGGACAACGTCATCCATTCTTGCGCTTCATTCCAGCCTTTCCACTGCGAACAGGAAGTCGAGAGCTGGTGCCAGCGACACAGATCGGCGAAAGGTGCGGTAGTGCCTCTACCACAGATGTGGCGTTTCGCCAGCGCTTGGTATGGTGACTATGTTTCGAAACCATGGCGTAAACGCTCCGGGCCAGAGATTCAGCAAGTCCTGGAGTCGAACGGTCTCAGCGGACCGTTTTGGTCTATCGAATAAGCAGAGCGTCCATTGAACCCGTTCCTGGTATTGCTGTTTGCTGTATGCTATGCGCCGACAGCCACTTAGCAGAGAAGCTTACTTGCGTATGAAACTACTGAGACATATCTGAGGCTTACTTGCATCGAGGCAGCATAGCATGAGCACGACTGTACTCTTTCAGAAATCAAATCCAGGGTCTCATTCTATGTACATGAAAGGCTTAGCCATCAGCAGGCACAGCGTGCTCGTGATAGATCGGTTCAATGAACACGCACCGCACAGCGTTCAGTGTCGGTACAATCACACCGCCGCTCCCAAGCTCCCGTACAATGACTTACTAATCCATATGACTGGTTCTGAGCGATCAGCTAGAGTCTGAGCGTTTGCAGGGATGGTTGTCTTTCCATTGCTCTTGCGACTCCAGATCACGATGAATAGCTTTTGTTTTCTTGTTAGCAAATATATCGTGAATTACAAAAGGTTACGTCATCAGTACCTGAATTCTACGGGATTCAGAACTGAGACAGGCAACATAGCAAAGTGGTTACTGCGTTTGACTCGAATGTATCACGATATCAAATCCCTTCGGGGCGCAGGTTCGAGTCCTGCTGTTGTCGATCTTTTGCTTTTCTTTTGCTCGCGATTCACCCCCTATCAGTCGCTTATCCTCCGCCATTACTGCTGCTTAAGAGATGTTGCATTTGACTATCGGCTGCAACGAGGTGTCAAAAGATACTTCCTACAGCACAGCTGATGACACCTTGCGTGGCTCAATTTTGTGGCTCAATTTTGCTTGCAGTAAGCAGCAAGTAATCTTTTAATGTCTACGTGAAGATAACCGGGGTAGTTCTCTTTGCCTGCGATCCCTACACTGCATGGCTCCAGTTCTGCATCGTCTGCAAATGGTGGTGCTCCCTTTCAGTCCGAAGCGGCGTATTATGCCATCCGGCAAGCTGCCAACCTATACAGCAAGCTATACCTTTGGTCGCGGTCCCACATATGAAACACGCTTACCTATGCTTCTCTACTCTCATCAATTGCAGATCTGGAATGCAAGCAATGATCTGCGGGCGAGTGGCGTGCTAGGACGACTCGACACGGTGGAGTCTAGTTTGGTCCGTTTGTTGTGCCATCGAGATGCTGGACTGTGCAACTTAGCCTCCGAGGGCGCGTTCCGGAAGTAGAGATATTGCTCGTCAAATAAAACGTTGGTCGGGCAGCCATACCAATGTAATCATGTGTGATATCGATAGTGACACATGTGTTTCTCTCGAAGTCCTGGGTAGTACATCTTCCAATTCGTTCAGACGTCAAGTCTCAACTCATCGACGCGACCAACACGCGAACCACGGGTCCAACAAGTCGATCTAGCCATCAAAAGAACCCATAGAAAATACCAGTAGCTCTAAACGTGTGAACAAACAACCGATTCGATTATCGGACGTGGTTCTACTCATTTTTGACCACTTCAATATTTCAGAGAGGGTTAGAGTTGGGGCAGATATTCACATCTGTACATTCCTGTCACTGAAAAGCCTCAAGTATTCATCTCCTGGCTGACCTTTGAATTATTACGTCGAAAGAGCCTTTGATTTATCGCCGAGCGACACTTTGGTATGAGCTCTGCTCATTTTTACTTCATGCTTCCGATTTCGTCCAAGTATATAACCTTCCGCCGTTGCGATACATGATTCTTGAAATTCATGATCGTCCTCCGATCGCTGGTGTTTGTTCTTGTGTCAAGCTGATTCACCGATCGCCCTGTTTACCGAGATCTGTCTACAGTACGAGGCTGCAGAGTTCATGCGCTGGCCACTGATGTAGCAAATGTGACAGAAGTTGTTCATATAGAACAACACCTTCGATCATTATGGCGCTGGGTCCATCGAGCGCGTTCTCTGTCCATTGTTCTCGCTTGTGCTGATGTCTCGAGGGTCCCGCATTGACACTTGCATAACGTGGGACCTGGCAAGGTTTCGGTCGACTATAGCAACTGAAGGTCCGAAGCGTTTGGTATTTTGCAATGCTTGTCAATTGACTCTCAAATCCTCAACATGCAATCTTGCAGTAGCTGCTGCCAACGCTCTCTGATCACCAGCGGTAGGCAAATACACCATCGCCACCCTAGCCAACTTTCTGGCCTCGCTTTTCTCGTCCATTGCCTTGAGCGCCAGTGCAGTCCTCCAGTAGACTTTGCCCATCTCTGTAGCCGCTGGGAAACCCGGCATAGCTTCAACTTGAGGATCCACATCATCATTCGGGTCCATGCCCATCCCCATCCTGACCGTGTTGATAGTGCGCATGCCCCAGAAAATGCTCTCCTCGTACTCTTCCAGCTTAAGCAGCGCTAGACATGTGTTGGCGACGAGCTGAACTCGCAAGACTAGGCGCTCCGCCTGGCCTAATTTGCCTTCGTAAGGTGGCTCGCGAAGCCTGACGGCGTAGAATGCATCTCCATGTACGTGTCGATTCCTTCCGTAGATTGTGATGTGGATCGCTCCCAGGCTTTCTTATAGATATCAAGTGCGGCGCGGTAGCGACCTGCTTGTAGATCGACGTTGCCTTCACGTTTGAGCCGTGTACAACCACTTAGGCACTGTTCAGGCGAGGGCAAAGGCTGAGCTAACAAAGTCTTGAGCTCAGAAGCGATCTTTGGATCTGGCTCTGGAGAGCCTGACAACGCCATCTGGCTAAGGTTCTTGACCTCTGCCCATGGCAGCAGCAGCCGTCGCTGAAGCGCCCATGGGAGGTGTGCTTTTTCTCCTGCAAGGCTGAATGGATCGTGGAGTCGCAGAGTGAGACGAAGATTGGGATTGAGAGTCGGGTGTGACAGGTCTGCGTAGAACCACGATCTTGTGAACTTGCATACATCGTCGACATGGATGATGAAGCATCGGTGTCCACCTCCGGCAATATGTATTGGGGCGCATCTATACCAACATGAAGCCTATAGTTCTTGAAAGTCTTTGCGTGTGCATCTTCTATTACTATGGGACAGTGCCCTTCAGCCATAACATGTTCTTTCGATTGCGGCCATGGTGTTTCGATCCGGACAAAGGTGTTCAGGTCGTAGAAGACTTTGTGTGCCTCGTGGTATATTTGACGGTTGATCTTGAAGAGTACAAGCGCAGCAGAGTAGTGGGTATGTCACGTATTCGTCTTCGTGGTGTCGGCGATTGGCTTCCGGCTCGAATATGAGCCCGTAGATCTGTTCTCGGATCTCTGGAGGGAGGTTGAGTAGATGTGGCCTCGGTTCTGAAGTTGTGGCCATGTTGGCGATAATTCGTGTTCGTGTGGCCGAGTGCGAGTTTTGCAATGCAGGGCAGAAATAGTATCACACGATCATCCTAGTACAGTAGTTAATGGTGAACACAAAATATTAGCCGCATGGATAGCTTGAGGTATGTCCCGCATTGCTTACGGAAGCAAGCTTGATTGTGCCTCGGCTCGTTGTTCAGCTTCAGGGTATTTATGAAGCGGCATGGGCCTTTGCATAAATACATGTATGTATACAAAGACAGAGCAACCGACTGGAAAGAACATGGAACCATGGATTGATCGAATCGTGTGCCTTCGGCTGTTAAACAAATACGAATGTATACCTATTCCAAGGCCGAAATGTCCTTGAAGGGAAGAGACTGATTGGCCGTGACAACACGCAAGTCCAGTCAGATCAAAACTATATCTTCCCTTCCTTCTTCAATCCCTGATACAATGCCCAAGCGCTCAACGTCTTCGCATCGCGAGCGCCCTCCTTCCAAAGATCCTCTAGCTTGACTACCTTGAGCGTAATCTTCTCACCCTCATCCCTCAAGCCCGTCAACTTGCCTCTGAATTCATCCAACTCCTTCCTCGCGATCCTCTTCTGATAGAGAAGATGGCACAAATTCATCGCAAGCAACAGGAGTAGTGTACGTGCCTTTCTGCAACTGTTCTACGCTGTCTTCACCTTGCAAGGCTAAAGCCGTCAAATCGATCAAGTCCTCGTCCTTGACTACCAACCCGGTCTCCTCCTCGATCTCCTTAGCCGCGCCGCCAGAAAAGCTTCCAGCGTCGTCCAGCATACCAGCTGGAATCTCTGCGAAAGAAAGCGAGCCCGCAGCAATTCTAGGCTGCACGGTCAAGAGTGCATACTTCTCACTCTCGTCCGTCTCGGCCACGTCATCTGGCTGCAACACGAGAAGCATAGCCACAGCACCACCACGCATGAAGATAGCTCCTGGGACATGTTCTCCGTTGTCATTTGTGATCTGAGCCTGGAATTTGACAAATCCTAGACGCTTCTTGTCGCCGGAGCCAAACCAGTCGACGCTTTGGATGGTAATTTCGCGTAGCGAGTAGGGTGCTTTGTTGAACTCATGGTCGGGCTTTGACTGAAGTGACAGCGAGTGGACAAGAGTCTTGTGCCATGTTTTGAATGCTGGATATGACAGTAATTGTTCTTGCGTGATGTTCTCCGTTAATTTTACTGGGCATGGTGGATTTGTCTCTGGTAGGGTGAAGGTAGACATTGTGGCAATGGCAGGAACGGCTCCTCGGAAGTTGCAATGTGGAATCCGGCGTGCAAATGGTATTGGGAGTATGTATTGGGTTGCAAGGGTTCTTGTTGCCATTTATTCAAAGTTGTTGTGATGTCACGCGATGGGTTTTGATACAAGCGTCATGTTAAGCCACCGCCCTTGCGGCCGGATCGAAAGTTAAGTCACGGAGGTATGTGAATGGAGCACGCGTACGCTCATTGGTCGCGATCAAGTGAGGTCAGGACGCCGTTGTCACAGCTCAATCTTACGAGAATGACATTCTTAACTTATGGGCGTCTCGCATGTAGGGATATTTGCCATGTTCGTCATATCGATAGTGACGTATTTTCTGGACCACCATCTGGGGCCATCATTCAGCTAAAACAACGAGTATTATAAATTCAATTGCAGGAATCGCTCTTATCGATTCCACAATCGAGTGAAGGCTTTTGTGGTGTAGTGGTTATCACGTACCCTTCACATCTAGCTGTCAAGGCAAGGTGATGAACGGAAACCGATTCAGATCGGGTAAGGTCCCCGGTTCGACCCCGGGCAGAAGCTTCTCTTTTGCTCTTCTGGACGACATTTCTATGATTTTGCATTGTCGGGGAGCGTCAGTTGCATGTGTCCAGTTTTGTAGGGATTGTGAAGAACGTCGAGTGTCGACGCCAGAAAGATGGGCTCGGTGGACCGTCTGGGACGATTACAAGTTTCAAGAATGTGTTCTTCACCGTTTAACGATATACAAGAGCTTGCAGGTGATTGACTGTTCAAAGCCGATTGTAATTTCTGTTTCCGGAGGATGCATCGATTTTATGAAGTTGATGAGGTAGATAGTCGGGGCTGGATGGATGCAAAGGGGCATGAGTACATGCACATGATTGTACAAGTAGTGCTATAGCTTACGGCTATTGCTGTGACTGATATACACACTGGGAGGTCATTCTTCAACACCAATTAAGAATACTCTCCTGGATTGATCATAAGACGCAAGAACACCTCTCCATCACCGTTGAATGACTCAAAGCGCTTGCATAGTTCAGAGTTGATTGCTTTCATTTGGATGTACCAGAGGGCGTACTCTTAGAGATAGGACCAGACACTGATAACAGTGGGACATACACCTTGTGTCGTCTTCGCGCCACAGTTACACTTCCTCAGAATGACCAGGAAACCACGTGTTCAGGCTAACAACACCTAACGCTTCTTCCCGAAAGCGCTCATGACCGCTTCGAACGGCAAACCTGTCTCTTTCGCAAGAGACGACATGGAACTCAAGCTGGGCATACCTCCGAATGGATTGCCTGTGATGCGGAAAGTGTTCATCCACACGGAGTGCTGCTCCTTCATGATCTTCACATCCTCTGGCGTGCGGCAGACGGCCTTATGGCGACTGAAGTCCTTGCGTTGGCAGTCTTTGCTGCAGTAGCCCTGATCTTTGCAGCGTGCACAAGTGAGGAGCTTGTCGTTGGAGGTTTCGCAGCCTCCGCACACGGTTTTGTCAGCGGAGTATTCCATGTCTTCCTTGCCGCAAGGGCCGATCATGCCCTGGCCACCACCAGGAGCTGGCTGGAATTTGGGTTGATAGCCAGCCGGAATGCCTCCTAGCATGAGACCCATGCAGGGATCGTCGACATTCGGCGAGTAGCCTACTGGGCGTGCGAAATGACCAAAGTCGATGGCGATGCCGGGTTTGAAGCCGTCGAGACCCGTGAGAGCCCTTTTCATCTGCTCTTTGGCAGCGTCCATCAGTGGCGCAGTCTCGAAGATGCCGACGAGCATCTCCTTGTACGTTTTGAAGTACATGTGATACCCTGGAGCAGTGTAGAGAGTGCGGCAACCGTGGCTCATTGCGCAGGCGCCCAAGATGACCGGGACGTAGCCGTGGCAAGTGAAGTCCTTGAGGCCAAGCGGATTGAAGTAGTTGGCAACCATTTTGGCCGTGAGCTTGTGCAAGACGCCAGAGTCGAGGAGATCGCGGACTTTCTCAGCGGCTTCGACATTCGAGCATTGAGTGGCGTACAGCGAGTAAGTGATCTTGTCGCCGGCAGAAGTAGCGGTTGGCTCGAGCTTCTCCAGACCTGCGAGCTCATCAAGATGCTCGACCGCGTGCAGAGCAGCGTCGTTCTCAAAGACGCCTTCTCCAAAAACGCGTCCTGGGACACCAGTCTTGAACGGCATCGTTGCGTGTACGCGGGTGAATCTGCGGCCGGGAGTGCGATTGAGGGCCTGCTGCGAGGTTGTAGCAGGATTGGACGGCGTTGAAGGGAGTGAGTGTGGGTGATGCGAGACGCAGAGGAGAGTGTGTACACAAAGTGGCGTAGGGGCGAAGAAGAGGTTTTAGGCAGCGAACCGGTGAGTGTTGAGATGGAAGAGGAAGGCACGACCGTACGCGTTGTTGCTCGCGTTCAGCCCAGGAAGCTCGCCTACCTTGACGCCGTATATATGATACAGCAAATCGCCATCAAGATTAAATGTAGGGGCGCACTGTGCAAACAAGAGTCTTTGAAGGTGTCATAAAAAATCAATTAGCATCCCAGAGAGCCAAGTCATCTGTAAACTCCACGCTTGAACCCAGAATAAACCATAAAAGAAAAAACTGATAACAGAACTCAGGCTTCCCTGTCTCCCACACGTGCATCTGAGATCTTCCATTCGCCATCTGGTCTCTTGGTGATAAGCAGCTTGCCAAAAACACATGACCAATGCTGAAACTCTCTGGGCGTCTTAGGCTGTTGCTCCATCCTGACAGAGTTTCGTATGATTCGCACAGAAGCCCCAGCACCGCGAGGGTCGCGTAATTCAGTTTGGTGTGAGACATATCCTTGAAAGCCAAAAGAAGTCCGAGTCAAAGGTACAGGTATCGAAGGAGATCCATCGTGCGCCGCAGGCTGGAAACGGCAGCGCATGTCCTGGTGATGACGGTCCGGAGGCCAGAGATGGTGCTCGAACCAACTGCCATTCGCATGCGCTTCGGAGTACCATTCACACCCACCGAGGTGCCTGCCCGTCTGTCGAAGGTGTTCAAGCGCCTACCGGGCCCTCCTCTCCGCTCGCGTCGCTGCCCTCAACATTCGGCTCCACTCTCTTGCTCAATTGTTCCAGCAGGAAAGCCCGCTCCAGTCTCATCTTCATGATCGCGCGATCGAGGCGTAGTCTTCTCATCCTGGCCTCTTCATTTGCTGCTTCGACTTCGTTCAGGCGGCGCTTGAGCTGGATGCATTTCCTGTAGTATGCTTTCTCGACGCTGGGAGCGAGAGGAGTGCCAGCTGCGCGCTTTCCGGGAACTGTGCAATGCGCATTAGTACAAGTGCGTGCGACGAATGGTGAGGTCGGTAAGGCGTTACTTACGAACTGGAGGCATTTCTGTGATGTTGCTGTCGCGCGCAAGATGGTATAGCTGATGTTGTGGTCTAGGCGATGGCAGAAGATTTGCATAAACGTGCGGTGGATCGAGCAATACGGTGAGTGTGTTGTTGAGTTGGTAGATGAAGACGGAGAGCAGATGCGCGGCTCTGGCACGAATGACGGTTGTTGGGCGCGTTCAGGGCTCGGCTTCGGCGCCCGCTGCCACTTTACTCCAACTCGTGCTTGCCCACGTTGAGTCCTACCTGTCTACCGACCGTCACAAAATGTGCTACAATCCGATTATCGATCACAGTAAAACGTCCCTTCGATAAGTATTAGACGTTGTGCTTCAGGATAGAAGAAGTCATATCACTTTACGAACTACTTCGAAAGTATACCTGCTTCGTATGGACATTGGCTAGTTACACATCTACAAAGCTATCTGAGGTCACGATACCGCTCTTTTTTGTGCCCATTTCGTCGACGTCTGACTGTGCACTTCCATGCGCAGAATCAAACCATAGCATAAGTCGCCTCGTCATGCACGCCACAAGACTTACTTACTGAAGTCAACCCCAACTCATCTCGTCACTGTCGACGACATCGACGCGTGTGTTTGCCTGAGATTGTTTCCTATACGCCGACATTGGTAACGGCTTGTCACTGTTTTGCTTGAAGCCAACTCGTGTTTCACTCGAGCCCGCGTTCTGCGCGTATGAAGCAAGTGCTTGCCTTGGGGAGGACCCTGGAACCATCACGTAGTCACCTTCGAGCGACGACTCTCCGCCACTGCGCGGAGACAGTGACGAAGGCGATAGCGTGGTGGACTCGATTTCGTCGACGTCCATCGGCGCTCGCACAGTGAACTTCCTGGTGTCGCCATTGTAGCCCAAACGGTCCCACTGTCGGCCAATGGTCATGCCAAGATATAGCACTCTCGCAACGCGGTCTGCTCTCTTGTCATCATCTTCAAGACAACGTGAGCCATCGTCGTCTTCAATGTTGTTGAACCAGTTTGGTGCGAAATACCACTGTGCCCACACAAGACCACGTATCATGTAGTCTTCGAGCAGCGGGACACCGTCGCCTGGGAATGTCTCGCCATCTGCGAACGATTCCGTGCGTGAGTGCGAGGAGATCGGGAAGAAATCCGCGACATGGTTGAGGAATTGTGCAAGCGCAGGCCAGTCAATTCGGTCGGAAGAAAGCAAGTCGTTCAGAAAATCAGGCGCGTTGTCGTCAGAGTAAAGCCGAGAACGCAACGTATATATACTTTTGATGAAGATGAGCATGACATGGACGTAGGGGAGCAGGCCATGTAGTGTCTCTCTCCGTGGCGTGCGTCGTATAACGATGTTAAAGGATTGATAGCAGAAGTCCAAGACAGCATCCATCGGGCGATGAGCTTGGTCGAATTCAAGGTAAGTAAAGCTGTTGGAGAGTTTGAAAGCAGAAGAATGGACCCGCGATGGGCGTGAATCCAGAATGTCTTGACCAAGTGCAGAGTCGAAAAGCTGGCGGTAAATATTATTTGGAGGTCCGAAATCGAGCAGAGCCGAAATGTTTGTGACTGCAAGTGGAACGCCAATTGCCGCTATGGTGTCCTCGGACTGACTCTCAAGCATTGTAAGGGCAGCTTTACAAGTCTGGCCAACCAGTTCAGTGCTTTGTCCAAGGAAGACACGTGCATGTAAGCAAATTACCAAGGCCTCCAACGACCTATTCCCTCTACGGTGTGCTTGCTCATCGTCCACGATGGGAGAGCATAATGTTCCCACTCTCTTTCGCATTAGGGAAAGGCACAACAGATGTCAAAGCACGCCCATATAAGTAGAACTTGCGAAGTGACGGCCTTTCTAAAATGCCAGAGTGGTGATATAGCCGTCCGATTTGTGGATGGCGATCGGCTGCCTTCACATACCACCGTCCAGCCACGCCACCCCACACATTATGGGTCTCTCTGTCCTCCTCGATAGCCATACGATAGCGCGCAAGATCGCCCAGGCATTCGATCCAAGTGTCTGTAAATCCAGGTACAGTTTCAAGGAGGAGTGATATCATCTGGTATGCAAGATAGATGAAGGCTAGCATGTATTCTTGCGAATGTGGTCTTCGATGCCGCAACACCTCCAAGAATGCGTGGATCCCATGTTTCCACATGCGTGCTGGCATAGAGTACTTCGTTGCGAGACCAAGAAGCGCTGGGTTAGCTGACGGATGTTGTGTTGCCATCAGGAAGTCATGGTGCTCGTATAATAGTGTTCTATGCAAAGCAACGAGAGCTTGCCATTGTTCGGTGCTGAGTTCCTGGTGAGGCTGTGCGGCCTTCTGAGCGTCGATGTTCATACATTTAGCCTCCACCATCACCAGGCCAGCGTAGATACCCTTGACTTCAGCAGCCAGTTGTTCCTGAGAGATGGGGGAGAATTCTGGCTGTAGTGCTATTCCAGCCCATCGTCTTTTGCCACGCAGATGCAAAGAATGCTGTGGGATCAGTTGCGAACTCGGGTCTGCGAAACTTGACTGGTATCCACTGTCGGAACGTTTAGAGTCCTTGTCAAAGGTCAGGCACTGAGTTTCATCAATCAAAAAGCAGGGTTCCTACCTTCTTCTCCGGCTTGCGATAATGTCGCTCATGTTGATCGTCTGTGTAAGTGCTAGGCTCAAGCTCTACTAAGGATGCTATCATTCGACTAGAGTCTGATGACTTTGTCGTGTTCCACGTTTCATGTCGTTGATATTTGTTGCTAGGCGGACAATCTCCTCTGGATGGCGCATGCTGCCGACAACGCTCGGACCGTTCGCGATGTTGGGCATCCGATGGCTCGTCCGTGGCTGGTCGCTTTGGCGGACTTGGAGAATTACGAGAGCGGACTTGATCCATCGATGTCGAACTTTGCCTAATGTGGAGTTTCGCAGTAGCCGCCGGTAGGGACGCAGGAAGGCTGTCTTCTGAGAGGTCGGAGTCCGGTGTACGCTTGCCTCTGTTGCTTTGCACTGAACCTTGAGATGATGGAGTCGGAGACACGCATCGTCGCGAAAGGTCGAAGACATTGTGACTATATCGACTTTCCCTGCATCACGCGATCGTTAGCCTCCGGCACCATACGGGCACCTAACAAACATGACCGGAGGTAGAGGCAACAGTGATGACAGGCGGCCTCCGGTTGGTTTTATGGATTAGGCACGGCAGGCAAACGTACTGAAGTCCGGACGCGGCCGCATCGACGCGGAACTCGGCGGAAGCGTGGTCTTTGGCTTTGTATTGCTTATGGATGCCCGGCCGACAAGTCCGGTGGTCGACGGTCTGCAAGTGCGCTGTCTTCTGAGAAACACTACGAACAGGTGTTCGGCGACGACTGGAATGACCGTGGCCTCGAAGCATGCTCGTTGTGGTAGACGCCCTGCGGCCTGGCGTAGACTAGCAGCACCGGGGCAAAGCGAAACGTCGATGAGAGTTGCCGAGCGATTTGCCTGTCGACCTTGTCAAACATGTTCTTTTGAGGGCGACGAGCGATTGAGGGGGTCAGAAAGCAGGCAATCTCACTTGAGGGAGTATGTACGCTTGTCAGCCTTCAATAGCGCCTTCATCGATCACGCCGTCAGCCTCTGGAATCGTGAGCTGTTGTATCGGGGCCCACTGAACGGGTTAAGAAGACGTTTTTGAGATATTACGGTGGCATCGAGTAGCACCTGTGGGCGATGTGCGCACAAAATGTCGGAGGGCAGTCCATAAAACCATGATATAGTATACGCCTCCTGCCGTGGCACTCTTGGTCTCAGCCCGTCCAACCACCACCCACAGCGTGCGGGGCCGTCGCTCACGCTTGTGGGATTCAAGGCAACTTGTGGATGATTCGCGATCGCGAGCACGAGCCATTAGGCGAGCGCTCCACCATGTTCGCGTGGGTACAAAAGGCAACCACATTATTTCGCCTCGTAATCTCGATGCTTGGTGCGTGGCTATGGACGTCGTCTCAAGCATATATGAGGCCGCCCATACCATGCCTTTTAACACCAGGCCTTGACCGGTTTGGACGCCTTGCGACCACGTGTGCACTTGGGAGATCCTCATGGTCTATATTTGCAACGAGACGGGCTGAGCATCCGCGCAATAAAGACAGCTACTCTACAGCATGCACTATCCTGCAGCATGCATCGTTCTGGGTTTGCCTTTTGTCGGGTCACAGGTTGCAGATCCGAGTGGTGGTACCTCCCGCGCAGGGCGGCCTCACGCTTGCATGCCGTGTCACCCCACCGGTCTTTCAACCATGAACTACCTCGTCCTATTACTGTTGACGGACACGATAGGGATGTCGTTATCGATCCACATGTACGACGACTGATGCATATTCCTTCTGCATTGTCCTTGACATGCGGCGTATTCGATTCGACCTTCTACCCCCCATCCCCCCACTTGAAGCCACCGCTGTCATGAGTCTAGCCAAGGTCTATCCAAGGCGATAATGCAACAAATGGCAATCGCTCTGTCTCAAGTGAAGCGCCTTACGCAGTCTATTGGATGCCCTCTCGGTATTGTTGTTGTGGAGGCTTCAACCTAAGACCCAACTACGTCTGTTCGCACAGACTGCCTTATACGGAAGACGAAGTTCAGCTTGGATCCTACGAGATTACAAGGTCGAGAACGAAACGAGCAACTTCCCAGCCCACCCGACCAATACCAATGGTGGCAACATCTAAGTTGGCAGGAATGAGTCCCGCAAACTATTTGCTTTAAAAGCGAGGCAACCGTATACTCTTCAAGCAATTGCCACACACTGCGGCTGTTCCAATCAGAGAGAATGTGACTGCTCCAGCTACTCACATTGTTTCTCTCTGATGGCCCGCCTCGGTACCATGCTACATGAGGTCGACCTGGAGCCGCCATTCGCAGCCACGAGACAGGCAGGAGTGCACATCCTATGGCAATGCAAGGCGTCAACGCAGTCCAGTGATGCTCACGTGAGCTCATCGGCGAATGATCATAAAATCCGAAACACGTACGAACGCTATGCTGTGAATCTGTGAACCGATTTTGGCTGCGGTAAGGCGCAGATGTTAGGGTGCAATTCGCTAACACGCAACACTGCTTCAGGTCACAGATCGATTAGTAACAAGTCATGGACCTCTCCGGTATGGCGATCGAACCAGTCACGACTACGAGATGCTCACCACTTCACCTTGGATTGACCGAATGATGCTCAAACCAGATATTACCCAGGCATACTTGAAAAAGCCCGAAGGCGGAAAAAGGCAACTCTACCTTTTGACGCGCGCTTGTATATCGCTGTTCGCAACAACGCTCTGTTTCCAAGAAATGAGATGAATAGTGGCGTGACATGGCGTCGTGACACCACACGAAGGCACACGTCTGTTTCACTCGATGGACTTGATTTCGGAGGCGAGGCCGATATGGTTCGAACCTCGACTATTCGATCTTGCTTCGATGCGAGACTTGGTTTTGGTAGTCCGTATTGGTGCCAACCATGTCATGTGCGAGAGCCATGCTAGGACGATAAGAAGTCTAGCCTGCTTGCTATCGGAGATTCATGACATTGCCGGGATTTGACTACAGTCAGCTCTAAGACATGGCAAGTTGGGACCCTTTGTCATGTAACAACCCAAGGTGACACAACAACCAACGACCTGGATGTCATGAGCACATGAAGGCGTGCATGCGTAGATGGCAGCGAGGTTTTGTGAACCACAACATTCAAGATGGCCTCCTATGATGTAACCTCTCGCTGGCTTGAGCCGTCTGGATGCCTTCATACCAGCCACTTCAGTCGTGTTGGTCTCGGCTAACTCTGCGAGCTGCTCATTAATATGGTGTGACCCAAGAATACAGGCCACCGATGCGAAAGCGCAGATCCGTGAAGATATCCTGGCCGGAAACGGCGAGCTGCACCATTTATTTGGTCGCGTAAGCAGTGCTTGTAATCGCGGCAGTTGAGTCGCGCGATATTCGAGCTTCGTAGCGCCCTCGATCAAGGTCAAGCTGGAGGCCTCAACGTTGCTGCTGGAAAGCAAGGTGATAACTCTGTGGAAGAAGTTCTAGCCCACCGGATGCTTAGTCTAGCTTGCAACGGCGACAGAAGCAGCAAGTGATTCGGTTGACACCGGATCAATCTTCAAGTCTGCCTTCACTCCGGTAAGAAATCAGATGCCTTTCGATGAATACAGACGGGATCCGCGAGCAAACCGAGAGTCTTCACGGAAGGAACCGCATGAGTTCATGCTGGAAGATACTCTAAAAGCTCTTGCGGTGCGCACCTGCATGATCCAATATGGTTGCCTTTCCCATGTTCCGCGTGCACTAGGGTCAGTTCCCAGCGACTGATCTAACTCTCGCGTGCAGTGCAGGCTCAGGACTTCCATAGCACTACGACGGTACCATCCTGGCATGTTATATGAGCACATTGATAAGAAAAGCATTCGTCAATGCAGTTGTCCAGCTCGCGATGCGCAGTAGCTATGCCGCCTGCATGGATCGAGAAGCCAAGCTGTGCTGTCGGCATTGGGCCAGATCATGTTGGCGTCTTGCTCCATTTGAGTAAGCCAGAGCTTTGCATGGTTTACACGTCAGACGGTGAATGCTGGGTAGAGCAGACATTGATCATGGTAATCGTGTTGTGATTGATGTTAGAGAACGTCTCAAAGCCCTGAAGTGCCTGGATGCTGCCTGACCAAAACGTGGATCGCCCGCGCTAAACATCTGAATCCCGCACCTTCAATCCTCCCCAAGACAGCTCCACGTTATCTCACCGGCGTCAACATGCGCCGCGACAGGCTATGGACTTCTGGCGCGCTGATAGGAGGCTCCTATGCTCCCAAACCCAAGCCAGTACAACACAATTACGATCCCCGAGGGCGCCTGGCACGTTTTAAGAAAGCGTACACCACCGTCCAGCAGCTATGCAACCGACCTAGGAACATTTCGAAGGAGCTCGTCACACTCGATGAGCTCAGGAAGCTATTTGACCGGCTCTCGCAGTTGATACGGGAGGAGTCGAGAGCTCCGGCTCCCCATCTAGCCTGCAATTTGCGGCGTCCAACCAGATCTACGTAACAGTCACAGGGCAGCAATAGTCAGTCACAAGAGGCGCTCATTCATTCGACAATCACATACTGGCGACCTTGGTCGACAGCGAAGAGGAGGACTTCTTGTCGAGTCAGCCTTTTGCAAAGAGTTTGATGCGTTTGGTCACAAGGGTCGTGGACACTGGGAACATCCTACTGGAGCTTGACACGGAGACTGCGATCTTGGAGCTGCTTTTCACCGTCGCGGCCAAGATCCGCTTGCAACCAGCCATTCTGCCAGTCTGGTTCGCGTCTTCGGCCAAACCTGATCTGGACTACACCAATGTCAAGGAGAGAAGAAGGGATTTGTTGGCATCAGCCAGAAGGACGACTTCCCTCTGTGTTACCTCCTTATTGATCGGGTACACCACGATGGGCGGATCGGAGATTTCGCCAGAACTGGCCTGTTGTACATCTTTGAAGCGACCGGCCGGTCTGTGGATCTGGAGAATTGGGTGATCTCGAGCGATCTGCCTACCCTCATGGCATCTGGTCTGGGTGCATTGTACAGCCAACTCAGTCGTGAGCTCAGTATCCTCCACCCTGATGCAACTCTGCCTGCTGTGCTTGCTATGAGCGACTACAGCACGACACATCCACGTGCCACCGCAGAATCCGCCTTTTCGGACAGACACAAATCTCACATGACCACCTTCCTGTCATACCTCGCGTTTTGGCAAGATGTGCTCGACCATTGTCGAAGCCCAGAGGTGAAACAGACTCTGCTCGATCATTTCCAGATTCTCTTCCTGCAGCAACTTCTATACCCCTCCATCCTTCAGTCGAGTGACACGGACGCTGGTAGTTCCGTTGCAGTGCTCACTTATGTCACAACGATATTGTCTGCACTTGATTATCCAGACCTGGTTCACAACATACTGGCATATCTCTTAGCCATTCGAGATGCTCCCACACCCGCAGACATGGATCGCAAACCGCAGCGCAGGCCAAGCGAGCCACCGCGTTCGCCAACGGCAGTCAAACGTAGAGAGAGCTTGATGCTACTCACAGCTACAGAGGACCCCGAAGATGCCGTGGAGCCCACATTGTTCAACCTCATCGACCTTGTCTCCAACAGTCTCAGCTCGAACAACAGCTCGACGGTATATGCCGCACTCAGTCTTGCCTCCACCATTATTAATCGCCAGAAGAAGTATGCCTTTGGCACTCTATTGAAATCACACGACGCATCGAACGATGGCATGACTCGGACAGCTGGTGCTCAAGAGCTCGAAATCGAGAAGTACAGTGACTTGGCTGTGTCACTCCACGAGCTGGGCATAGATGAGGCATATGCTGGCCTTGCTGAGGATGTTCGACTTATGATTGAAGCGCAAATGTTCGCTAGCCAAGCATCACCAGACCACAGCGTCTCTTCAGCAGCTGGGTCGGTCAACGTGTACATTTTACGCCGAGAGGATGCCTTCATGCGCCTAGTATCGGCTTTACTGCGCTCCTTTTTCACCAATAGCGTTGATGTCAATCTGGCGCTCACGCAGGTCCTGATATCCGTTGCTGCCTGCATCGACATTCGCCTTGATGTTTGGTTCGCTTTGGAGGCAGCTCAATATTCTTTTGACGGCGCTGTCTCCGGGTCCAAGAAATCGTGGCAGTCACTATTGGACGAAGACGAAGAGATTGCCTTGTCCGACCTACAGCAAGCATCACGGCGTCCCACATGGTCTGAGGACCGGGCACCCGTCATCTACAACGTGCTCCGAGCCCTTGCTGGTGAGCTGGCATCGGTGCGCGAATCGGTCCCGAATCTCGACCAGCTGATCTCGGGCCGTAAGAATATGTTGCAGGCTGCCAGCTTGGATGCACCTGTACCCGACCCTCATTCGCTCTCCGGTAGCCCTATGCCTACACACCTCCATCCTGTGGCCACGAAACCACAACCGCGAGGCCACAGCCGTGCTTCAAGCACATCCTCTGTCGTGAGAGGGCGCAGGCAGGCAACTGACACGACTGCGTCTGCTGACCATAGCTCAGCTGCATCGCCCATCGGAGAGCGGTCCGGTGTAGACCATGATGGTCAAACAGCGTCAAAGGCCTCTTCACATGCACGAAAGCCTTCGCGATCCATCTTCCAACCACCCCACCTGAAACTCCTTCTACGACCGATGTCCTTATGCAGAAGATCGCTTTTGATACGGACAAAGCTGGCAGTGAGAGGTCTGCGAGCTTGAACCACGTCTTGACCAACGTCGTTGTGCTCCAAGAGTTCGTGCTCGAGCTCGTGGCCGTGCTGCAAGTACGCGCAGCTGTACTGGGAGAGAAGGAAGTGCGGTTTACTGCGTAGGTTTTGTGTTCGATTTTGCTGCTTGCATAGATTTGGTGTGTGGTATGATACCCAGAATTGAAAGATAATATTGTCAGATACCTTATGTCATCTCAGACGGATGTCGGCTCATCGCTTCCTTGTATCACACGTTGCCGACACGTCAGCCCCTCACGTGTATTAGGCTTTCCGCGTGGTCTGAGTTTCGTGGCTTGCATGCGCCTACGGGTCCTGCCAGAGCTTGTGATTGAAGGCGTCGTATCTAGTCTTCTGACCTCGCGAGGCCTGATAGTCACACTATTACATTGATCATGGCAACATGTCTGCATGACTCTCCTCATGCCGCAGTCTAGATTCCTCCATCCTCATGTGCATTCCCAGCGCGAAATTACGACGCCGCAAGACTGGAACGCACCATAGCCGGATACGGCAGCTGGTGAGGCTTTTGTCAACCTCGGCGATCCTGCCATCCTGCCAATCATTTCGTATTCAACGAGCATTGACTCCGCACGTGGGCGCGCTTAAAGATGCGGAAATGCTCGTCGATTCATGGAGAAGTTGAGAAGTGGTCGCTGGGCCAGACGGCGGGACAATTAAGCTCATGCGTGCTTTGATGCTTGTTTTCTTTAGCGTAGGGGTTGCCCCAAATTGTGTTTGGCGTGCTTGCCGAGAGCTTTGAACCCTTGGCCGCTTTGACGCCATATGTCGTGCGACTTCACGCCTTGGTTGGCTGCATGTACGAGGCGTGCAATGAGGCGCCGTGCTGGCGTGCGTGCGTGCTGCGGCGAGCGAGAGGAAGCTTTTGAGTGGACTCGCTTGTGCGGCGTGTTTTGTTTAGCCAGGTAAGGTAAGGTAGTACAGAGAGGCTGAGTAGGCATGCGACTTTCTTTTCCCAGGCGTCTTCACACCTTTCTTTGCCTTCACTATGAAGCTGGAGTCGCTCTTGCGCTCTGCCTCGTTTGCTTGCCCTTCACCTGTTGTTCTTTCCACCCGCGACTCCATGCACGACGACGCGTACACCTCCATGGCAGATTATGAACTCGACACGCGGCTTTGAAGAGCAGCGCCTTCTGCAGCGGACCTTCTCTGCGAACAGCAGTGAGCAGGATGTTGACTATGACGGCGACACATCCGAGTATGAGCTAGATTGCAGCGAAGATGGCCGCGGCGCATGGCACGCACCCCTCGCTCGGCTACCAACATGGACATACTCGTGGACGAGGCGCAAAAGGCGCCGACCTGGCCGAGCCCGCTCGCCACTGGCACGTTTCATGCTTCCAGCTGTACGGCGAAGGCGCTCAATACCTCTCTGTGCCGCGCAAGCGCTGGTTTTGTTCAGCTACATTGTCGTCGTACTCGTTCTCCTCGCTGGCCTGTTTGCACCCTCTTACTCAGACCCACCCAAGCAATACTCGACCTTGCGGCGCACAGTCGAGAGTGGCGATGCGAAAGGCAGAGGCAATCTTCACAACGAAAAGATCTTTATTGCGGCGGCGGTATATGATCATCAAGGCGAGCTTTTGAGTGGTGCATGGGAGCGCAATTAATGGAACTGATCGAGATATTGGGTCCGGACAACGTCTTTCTTAGTATCTACGAGAACGGCGCCGACGAGCAGGCGCAGCTGGCTTTGCATGAGTTTAGCGAAGTGGTGTCTTGTAATCATTCGATTGTGCACGAGCATTTGGACCTGGCTTTGCTACCTCATGTGAGAACACCAAGCGGCGCGTCTCGACTGAAACGCATTGCTTTTCTGGCAGAAGTGCGAAATCGAGCTCTTCGACCACTGGACGATCCAAGGTCTCCAGCCTACAGCACACGCTTTGACAAGCTTCTGTACCTCAATGACATTTTCTTCGACCCAAATCGACGCTGCGAATTTGCTGCTCTCCACCAACGTCGACAGCGAGACTGGCAAGACGGACTACCGAGCGGCGTGTGCCGTTGACTTCATCAACCACTTCAAATTCTACGACACCTTTGCAACCAGAGACACGGAAGGCTATGAAATAGGAGTTCCATTCTATCCGTGGTTCACTGCCAGTGGTAATGCCACAAGTCGTAAAGATGTCTTGGCTCAGAAAGACGCAGTCCGAGTCAAGAGCTGCTGGAGTGGCATGGTCGCTTTCGAAGCGAAGTGGCTGCAGCCTCGTATGAACCTACCACGGAGCGAATTCTACACAAACACCAATGAAACCTCTGGGCTACGCTTTCGCGCCGAAGCAGACACTTATTGGGATGCCTCCGAGTGCTGTCTCATCCATGCTGATCTCGCTGAACGAGTCAGCGCTCTAGGACTAGATGAAGGCATCTATATGAACCCTTACATTCGCGTGGCCTACTCGCCCTCCGTCCTGCATTGGCTAGCATTCACCCGCCGCTTCGAGCGCCTCTACCCATGGGTCCACCGAGTCGTAAACCGGATCGCTTCACGACCTCGTTTCAACCCTCGACGAACACAGCAAACTGGAGAAGTAGTCGTGGACAAGGTGTGGGTCTGGGATGTGAAAAGCCAGCACAAGATGCCAAAGGAGAAAGAGCGTGGTGTGGGCCCTTCTAGTGCAAAATCGAGTGACAAATTGGATGGACACTTTGAGCCGGTTGTCAGAGTTGCTACGCCAGGGCAGTTCTGTGGCGTAAGAAACTTGTTTTATATCAATGAACATCCGAAGGCTGGCGAAAAGCACTGGGGCGAGGACGCGCCTTAGCGCCTGAATCGCTCTTGGCGAGATGCTTTGTTTCTGTTACTTTTGCAAGCGATGGCGTCCGGAGTTATAGGATAGACGAGATCGAGGTATCTCTCGAGCATCCAATGTGAGCTTCATAGTATCCCGCTCAAGCGATTTTCACCACAATCGTGTTAGTCGTGACGGGTTACCTCGTCACGGCCTCCTTCGTGTTCATCAACGGTAGCATAAATTCCAATCAGTGGTAGATGTGCCTAGTCGTGATTCTTTAAGCTCAAAACTCCCAAAAAGTGGAAGAAACAAACCCCATGATGAGATTTGCCAGAAGTATGCACAATGCCAATTGAGGCAAGGGTCAATCTTTGAAAGCCTGAAAGAGCGATAAATCATACAGGAATGCATATATACGACTCTGCGTGCTCAGCCTTCTGTTACTCGCCAGTAGAGTAAAGTGTTCTCCACAGCTTCTCCGCTTCTTGACTGCCTTGACTTGACTCTTCTCTTCTGGAATAAAGTTGCCCATCCGGATCTTGCGAACGAGACCCATAACAAATTCCATAGCCAACACCTCCAACATCCCATTGCTTAGGAAGGCGGCGCACCAGGTGGTGCACCACCTGGTCCACCACCCATCGAGTTCTCATTCGCCACACCACCATCTTTGTAAATCGTAGCAGCAGATGAGATCTCGTCGTCAGCAGTCGGGTCGATTCCAATGCTGATCCAAGCCATGATGCCATCGGTAATATCGTCGCTAAGTTGAATCCACTCGACGAAAGGGTCCATGTCCGCGGCTTCTTCGCTCAGGATGGAGTCTTCGGCGTTTGTGGTCAGATCTTGGGTGTTGGTGTTGTAGGGCGCGGTGGCTTCGACGGATGCGATCAGATCCTGGTCGAAGAAGATCTGGCCGACGTGCGTGGAGTGTGTCACTGTGGCGTTGGAGCCGAGGATGGTGCCGTTTGTGCGGACGGTGGTGTTGGGGGCTGGTGAGAGAGGATGTGGATGTGGGTTGCGCCTGGTTGGGAGAGCGTTAGTGGGAGCACAGGCAAATACGAGTGTGATGGAGTGGGAAGGGAGATGCTTACGGCCAGTGTAGTGACCCGGGAAGATGGTCTCGTACTGAGCGACACCGTTGGAATCAGTTTGGACGATTCCTCGCAAGAAAGTTGCGTCGAGGTTCGTGAGGTCGTCCGAGTCGCCGTTACCGGAAGCTGAGACGCCAGAGTAGACACCGGTCGCGTTGCAGTGCCACATGTCCATGAAAACAGCCGGAACGGGCTCGCAAGAGCTCGTGTCGACGAGCTGGATGTCGAGGTAGAGAGGAACGCCCTCTTGACCGTCGACAACGTTGCTGCGAACCAGTTCGCCATCAACGTAGTAAGGACCTTGAGTCACTTCGGGCTGCAGAACGCAGGACGAGTTGTCCTCGAACAGCAGGGTCTCGTCGTCGCCGTACGAGACATCTTTGGTCGACTCGTGAGTGAAATTGTAGGCCGCTGTGTCGCGGCGGACAAGAGGAGTGTCCAAACCTCTCTTGACGCGAGCCTTTTGGGCAACCTCATGACGGCGGGCGAGCGCGGCCTTGGAGATGCCTCTGCGAGCGAGCTGAGGAGCACAAGAGCGAACGGAGTTGGGGCTCCTTTTGACGAATTCTGCACGCTCAGCTGCCTCCTCGCGGACGTTGTGGCCAGGATGGGCGAGCACAGCGGGCAATGCTAGCAGACCAAATGTCAATAGGGACGACATAGCTGGTGCCATAGTCGATGAGCCTTTTGGGATGAATTGACGAGTGGAGATGATGTCGTTGATTGAACGATCCAATGGATGTCTAGCAAGTGTAAACGATAATGTTGCTAATTCAAAATAAAAGACCACGAACAGTGTCGAATGCTTTATACTCACGACTTGTGGATGAGACCTCACCGCAAACCACCCGTACCTTCGCAACCAGTCTCATCGCCTCAACTGTATACGCGGCTACTCCCAAGGGCGATCACGTCGATAAGACACTGCGACGTACTAGAACGGACACTGCCCTCCGAAAAGGCCCTTCCTCCGCGCCAGACCACGCATTCCTGGTACAAAGTACACAGCCATTGGCCTTCTTCCACTATACATGGATAGCACGCCGAGAGTCATCCGCCTTGGCAAATGTCTAATCGAACATGTTCAAGCACCATGAAACGAGCCAGGAGCCAATACCGTTGTCCGTGGCTAAGCAGACGTCCAGACCAGCCAATGGAATAAGGCACAGTTCTGATGATGGTGACGAGGCGAGCCAAGCCAAGCCAAGCCTTATTGCTCCATCGACTAGGACAGACAGGTCCATGTCTCTGCTCCAGCCCTAGATAGTCCACGTCGGCAGTCGAGGCGCTAGGATGGCAGCGAAGTGAGGCCTTCAGATTCTGACTTGATGCCGAGATATCTCCAGGAAGAGGTTGTGACACTTTGGCCGATCATGGTCACCGGTGAGAGAGCGTTGAGCTGTAACTTGTTTCGATGTCCTGCAAGAACCAGTAGACTTCTGGTTTCTCAATAGTTCTCGCGTGGCGTTGGCCAGGAAGTAGATAGCACGAATATGCCAACATCCACCTTATACAGATGACGCGGCCACACGGAGACGCGCCGACGAAGCCCTAAGTGGGTCTCCTGTTGGTCTGGCTTGTTCGCGACAAGCGTCGTTTAAGCGTCTTGAAGAACACGTCCGCTAACAAGGCGAAGCAATTACGTTCGAGTCAAGTGACTTACCGTCTGTGATAAGGCCGCGAGGCCTGGGCTTATGATCAGGCTAGAGTCGAGGAAGTGGGTAAGGGAGGGAACTGTGCGACGATCCTTCATAGTTTGCACCAACCTCAGATGATTGCCGCTACAGGTCAAGATGTATCATACGCGTCCAGAGAATGAGGTCGAGCGAAATCGATCGTCTCTGATACATGCAACTCGGGGCCTTCCAAGCGAGCCATTGTTGATTCTATCGTCTGATAATCTACACAAACAAGGCTAGCGACAAAATCCCCAGACCCGAGGCGGGTAAGGATATACCCGGCGCTCTCACGAATCCACATCACTTCCCCAGTCCACTTGGATTGAGCCAAGAAAACGCACTGGCGCCGCCGATAGGATTCGAACGCGTCTTAGGAGGTGGAGCAGCTGCATTGTTATTGCTCCCTACAGCAGAAGCAGGGGAAGACGACGAAGCGGCGGCATCGGCAGTTTTCGTGTCAGAGCCGCCTGTTACACGCCTCATGCCGTCATCGAAGAAACGACTGCGGCCGTCGGCTGGGCTTGCAGTGCTCGCCGTTGTGGATGTGCTTGAGAATGTGTGCGTGTTGCGGATTTGGGTTTAAGGACTTTGATGCCAGTGTCTCTACGCTGGTACGCCGATGTTGCTGCGACAGGCTCTTGACGAGCTTTGCCGGCGTTTGCCCAATCCAGAGTGTTCGAAGGCGGTGTCGCTGAGGGAGCGCTTGCGGGTGTCTGTGGAGCATCTCGGCGCCAGTTTGAAGATGTTGCGGGAGTATTAGATGCGCGTTGCGTCGGCTGCGTGGCGGTATGATGATCAGCGTCCGTGGTCACACCCTCTGCCTGCGTGTTGATTGGGTTGAGCGTAGAGCGGATGCCTGATTGTCGGCTAACTGGGCGACTAGCGCCGTCGTTGCTAGCAGCTCCAGAACGAGTGGCGCCGATGCTTAAAGGCTCAGCAGTGATTGTTCCCGGCACACGATACTTCGGCAAAAGCGGTGGACTGGCTGCTGCCGATGCCAGTGAAACGCCGGAGCTGCCTTGCGCCATTTCGTTGAGGAAAACGTTTCTCTAGGGTCGGCTTTGACTTGGGTAGTTGACGATGATTTCCCACTGCTGACGTAGAGGCTCTTGAAAGTAGCCTCGTTCTCTGGTCGCACTAGCGGTATGCTCAACTTGCTTCGTTCATCATCAAACAGTGTCAAGCTGTTCGATGAGAATAAGATGTCAGCACTGTGCTCCCTGAGTGTGTCGCTACCAATGAATATCTGTATAGCTTTGGTGTCACCCTCGTAAGAGCTGGCGTCTACCACTTGAAAGTTGACGGTTAATGTCGGTAGCGCCGGAGCTGGACTGCTCGATCGTGAAGAAGTTGGATGCGGGACAGCCTCGGGGAAGTAGACAGGAAGCTCGACAGTGGGTGCGCCATCATCGTCTCTGACAATTTCTTCGTCAAAGCCAAGCTTCTGGATCAAGCGAATGTCGAGATACGATTTGTACGACCCTGTGCAAACTGCTGCATAGAGAAGTGCATCGTGCTTGAAATTTGTGTTCATCCAACATCGAATAATGGCAGGCACCGAGCCCAACAGAAGCAAACCTGGTGCCAGCACAGGTGTGTCGAGAGGTGATCGAGAAGCATCACCCATACCATATGAGCTCTCGAAGTTCAGGCTGTTCGCGCGTCCAGACGCGGCGGAGCGCATAGAGTGTACTGAACTTGCTCGTCCCTCAGATTTGTGCGAGTGGGATCGCTCATTCATAGACAAACCTCCCAGTCCACTGCCAGCTCTTGGCAGGTAGTCCATTGAAGGTCTTGTTGAATGCGAGAAGTGATTCTGGTTTGCGGTCTCATCGAAGCGTACGCTGTTCGCCCGCGAAGCAGCGCCATTGCCTCTGCTCCGCGGCTCTTCCTCCGGGTCAAGATGCAGACTGCTCATCATGTTGTTTGCCCTCGTCGTCGTAATTACGAAATTGGTCTGCAGGCGGCTGTTGATATGGAGCTGAGCATTCATGTCAGTTTCCTCTCCTTTCCAGATGCGTACAATAGAGCCTCACCTTGTTGCGGCGTACCACTCAAAAACGCTAGGAAACGGTGAACTCTGACCCCAAACGCTTCATCCGCGCATCGTCCTCCTGCCGCCGCTCCAATCGAGCAATGCGCTCGGCGTGCTCTGCCTGCGCCTGCTGAACCCGGGCAAGCTCAGACTGCAAGCGCCACGTCTCGTTATTGCTACTGTACGGGGTGAAAGCCTGGCTTTGCGGATCCATCGCTCACGACCATCCGAATTGCCCGTTCAAACTCTTTCGAGCCGGCTTCGGCACGCCCACGATGTTGCTTTCCTGTGTTCGAAGACCGCTCCTTCTATTCTCTTTGGCCCTCCTCCTCGCCCTCCGGATCCGTCACGACACCTGCCGCTACTTTCTTGCTAAAAGTTGTGCCAGTATGGGTTGTGTGCAATGCGATAGACCTATGCGTTTCCTAGTGTGGCGTGCGAGCCGTGATTGATGCGGGCGCACGGGTGATAAAAGAGACGCTGAGTAGTCCTGTGTGGGTCCTGGTCGTGTATCGTCGTCGTGGCGGGATAATATCTGACTTGTCGCAAGACTACAGATCGGGAGTAGTCTTGGCGGCAAACGAGACTGCGTCTGGCTCGCCGAGGTGCTCAGCAGTCCGTATGCTTCCTCTTAATTTGAACGTTAATTTTGTGGTATTCGCTAGTAGAAGTCTTGGTTGTTGCGATCTGTAGCAGAGGTTGACAGTGGTGAGGGTGTTGTTTGATGGGTTGGAGGAACTGCGATCGGCTTGAAGCGCCCTCCATGTGAAGTTCGCCCGCATCCTGGCCAAAGCGCCATCGCCACTCTTTCTAGCATAGAGCCTATTTCCGATTTCCATTCCTTAAATGATTGAGACTGCTAGGAGACACATACAAATCTTGTAACATATCACGAAACTCGGTATAGGCATACTATCGTTTTCTGCAATAGGACTGCATTTCGCTATGATTATCATACTAATTATCTTAGGTAATCCTGCCCATCGCAGGTAAGTACTATTCCACCCACGGCAAGAAGAGTAGAGTCATCCGAATAGTCTGGTCATTGTTGAAGAGAAGAGTCGAACTTTGTCCTCGTCATGATGTGCCCGTCAACACAGCGCCACCGTCCTTAATCGGATCCTGCATCATGAAAGCCAACCAGGCCGCGCCAACGCCTACCGCAACAAACAGGCCTAGACCCAACACCGTCTCGAACATCCCGGATCGTGTGGTTTCTCCTTCGGCTCTTTGCTCGCCTTTGTTTCTTCGCTCTTAGCTTGGCTTTCTGGTTTGACGCTATCGCTTTGCTCGGAATCGCCATCCAAGCCGGCTGGCTTCGCGGCGGCTGACTTAGTGTGATGCTTGTGGTGGTGGTGGGATTCGTGGTGCTTGACATCGTGCTTCGCTTCTTCGAGCATGTCTTTTTCAGCGGCAGGCTTGTAGTGGTGTCCTCCAGTGACGCTCTGCGGACTCAGGGGGGCTTTGGACTCGTCAGGTGTTCGCGGCGGTGTTATCAGAGCAGCAGGCTCCCCACTGGTTCCTGCCAGTGTGCGCAGACCGGATGGCAAATTGTGCAATCCAGAGCTGGGTGCGTGTGCCTGGGTGTGCTCGGTAGGATCCTCCTCTTCCTCGTCGTCTTCAAGCACGCTAGGTAAAGAGGGCGACTGCGAAGGTTGGCTCGTTGACTGAGTGACTGGCGACGTGGAGCAGAGGATGTCCAGCTTGAGCAAAGAAGGGTCGTTCGGATCGGCCTCGGCAGGTATATGGCTTTGCGTGTCCACCCAATGCGCTGATGATCGAGAAGACATGGGAGAACCTGGAGAATCCACATGCTTCTCAGCGCCAGTGGTCTCATGCGAAGATTTCCCAGAATCGGAAGAAAGCGTTTCGTGTCTCATGAGTGGTGGCTGATCCATGTCGTCGTCGTCGAAGCCCTCATCTAAGCCGGGCGTAGGTGTTCTCGCAGGGGAGATGTCTCGTTCGTGCTGGAATTTAGGAGCTCCTGGGAACTCCGAAGTTCCGTCATCCACATTCTCCTCATCGACACCAAGAGCTAGTGTGTCCTGGCGCGAGAAATTCACAGGAACAGTCTCAGGCGGTACCTCAAGTTTGCTGTGAGGAGAGCCACTTTGCTCGTGTGGGAGGAGTGGAGCATGCTCGTCACGTTGCCCGCCATAGTGTTTGTCTGCCGCCTTCGCATCGTTGACTGAGAAATCTCGCAGGACATCGTCGCCAAGACTGTCGCGCTTGGTGTCTGCTTTCGAAGAATTGCGCTCGTGAGGTAAAGTCGGCGACTCGAAGACTGCGCCATCATCATCGACCAGGTCATGCGGCTCAGCCGCGTGCTTCTTGACCGGCACTTCGTCCTTCACCACGAGCACATTGTTCCTGTCACCGAATCCATCATCGACGGTCGGCTTGCTCTCATCACAAACCCACCAGTCACCAGGACCGAGTCGGAATTTGTACTGATATTCGCCTTCCACAGCAGAGAAGGTTTTTGAAAACTCCCATTCGCCACTCGGCGACTCACTGCAGCCCATCTCCAACAGGCCCCATTGTGGTTCGCTGAGACTGGTTGTGATGTAGACTGGAGGCTGGAGGCCAGGTGAAGAATACGAGATGGTCACTTTGCGGGCCATGGCAGCGATGGACGTGTGCGAAGGTATGCGTGCGGGCGGAGGCGGACCAATCCAAGAAGCTCTAGGGCGGAGTGTGTCTCGTGACGTAGGCCAGCGTCGAGACGATGAAGCTTCTAGGAGGGCGTCGATGGTTTCTTGCTGGTGTTTGAAGGTCTCTCTTGAGATCAAGCTTGCGGTTGGGCTGGTTTCGTGGTCAGTTGGTGTCTGTGGCCTAGAAGTGCGAGAGAAAGGCCGTGGAGAAGGCACATCGGCTTGCTCAAATACGGCTTTGATGCTGCGGAATTGAGGGCTAGCGTTACGACTGCGGTGATCGTGTGAAGTCATAGGTGGTGTGGTATGCTGGGTGCCTCAATTGGAGTGCTGTCATAAAGGTGTATAGGTGTGAATGTGGCTGGTGGCGGTGGCGTGGTCGCATGCAATTGAAGCAGCAGGAGAAATAGATTCACTGACCTTGGGTTTGCCGCTTCTTTTCGCTTCTCGGAGAGCGTGGTTTACAGTAGGAAGTGAGGTCTGTCTAGGACGCAGCTGCGGGGTCAGCCAGTCGAGACGAAGAAGTCGAGGTCGAGGCAGGAAACAAGTCGCGAGGTGACAGCTGCCGTCGGTATGAGCACACTACGGCAAGAGCAAAGGGCTGGCAACTACAACAAGTCAATGTACGCGGTCACAGCACACGCATAATCATGAGGTGAGTATTGAGTGGAGGTGAGGTAACAGGCAGGTAAGGTATGAAAGCAAGCAAGCAAGCTACACAGTACTAGCAAGCAGCCTGCCGGCCGCCAACCTTCCTTCGCAGCTCACCCCATCGGTTGGAAGGTTACTCTACATCGAGACCTTGGGCGGCGGGCAAGACAGCACCAAACTTGGCGGAACGCAGCCCTCAACGCATGCAAGCCAGCACGTCCGCTCCGTCTCACGCTGCATGCGCCGGTGTAAAACTCGCGACCGCACTTCCAAGCGCTGTTGTCGCGTGTGACAGGCATTGCATACGGAGCAATATTTTTATACGTCTTGGTAACTGCACTGCCAACGCAATGGGCGCGCGTCGGAGGTGTCACTGTTGTACGCTCGCATATGATCTATGATCTGATACCAACGCTCGTGCAGCCGCGAAGTTGGGGAAGTGACGTGACACTGGCATTAGTGTGACACGTGAAAAGCGGGCGTGGCTGGCATGCCGAACGCTTCCGTGCCGAGTCGTTGGGGTATAACTAGGAAGTATCATGGCTCGGAGGGCACCGACCGACATCGTGGACTTCCAAGATCACGATCACGATATTCAATACTGGAGAGAGGTTCATTGCGAATGAGTCACATTGATGTTCAACTCTTGCATTCGTTCACTAGTCATATCCATTATTTTTTGTGGGTTTCCCCTTCCAGCGCCTGTACTTTCCGTGAAATCAAGGCCCATTGCGCCATCCAATGCACTGGTATCTATCTCTAGGCTCCCAAAACACCGTTAACCTTGGCATTGTGAACGCCAGATTGTTCTGCCTTTGTGACTTCGTTCAAAATGCCGGCTGAAGCAGCGATGAAGCCAAGGTAAGGCTTGCTGGGAACGAGCACTCTGCTGAGGTACTCAGGGTGGAATTGCACACCGACGAACCAGGGGTGATCCTCAAGCTCGATGATCTCCATGCGAACACCAGTTTCGTCCTTGCCGATGAAAGTGAGACCCTTGTCCTGAAGCTGGTCGATGTAGTTGGGGTTGACCTCGTAACGGTGTCTGTGACGCTCGTTGATGCTCTCGTTCTCCAATCCGTAGAGCGCACGGAGCTTAGACCACTGGGTGTTGGGTTGCCACATGGTGGGCCTGAGACCGAGACGCATGGTGCCACCGATGACACCAGTGTGGTGCTCAGGCATGGAAACAATGATACGGTCCTCGTCGGCGCCATCGAACTCGTAAGAAGTGGCCTGAGGAAGAGGCACGTTGCAGACGGAGCGTGCGAACTCGACGACAGCGATCTGCATACCCAAGCAGATACCAAGGTAAGGAGTCTTGTTCTCACGAGCCCACTTCGCCGCGGCAATCATGCCCTCAGTGCCTCTTGTACCGAAGCCACCGGGAACGAGAATACCGGACGCTGTGCAGACATCGTGCCAGGCCTTGTGGAATGCCGCGGGGTCGCTCTTGTTTGTGGCCGGCTCAAGGTGCTCGGCATCGACCATGTTGACAATCAACTTCCTCTTGCAGCCCATAGCGGCGTGCTCGAGCGATTTAATGACGGAACAGATGATCTGGGCACTCGAGGTACTGCCGACAAGCACAATGCTGATGTCCTCCCTGAGGTTCTCGAGTCCAAGACATAAGCTCTTCCAGGTACTCCAATCTCGACTCCCTTCTCTCTAAGTGTGGGTGAAATCTTGATGACGTCCAGGCGCATGGCTGCGGTCATGTATGAAGCATGTTCTGCTCGTGAAGCAGAATGGGAACCTGGTATGTCGATGGCATGTCGCGGACGTTCAGAACGTGAGGAACAGGAACCTGGCAGAAGCGGGCGATCTTCTCAATCGCACCTTGCTCTAAAGGCTGCTCGCAGCGGCAAGCAATAAGGTTGGGCATGAGACCAGCAGCGCGAACACCCCTGATGGCCATCTGTGTCGGCTTGGTCTTCTGCTCGCCGTGCACGGTCGGCACGTAGGAAACGTGGATCTGCATGAAGTCTTCGGGTGCGCAGGAGTTCCTGAGCTCGCAAAGTGCCTCAACGAAGGCCATGCCCTCAATGTCACCAACGGTACCGCCGAGCTCAATGATACAGACGTCCGGCTCCTCGTTGGTGTCGTCGACGGGGACCTTTGCGACCTTACGGATCCATTCCTCAATAGCTCCGGTGACGTGGGGCACGACTTGTACCGTCTTGCCCAAGTAGTCTCCTCTGCGCTCCCTCTCGATGACCTGCGAGTAGATCTTGCCGAGGGTGATGTTGTTGTCCCTTGTGAGAGTGACATTGAGGTAACGCTCGTAGTTGCCCAGGTCAAGATCGACCTCTCCGCCATCGTCCAAAACGTAAACTTCACCATGCTCTTTCGGGTTCATGGTGCCTGCATCGGTGTTGATGTACGGGTCGATTTTGATGCTCGAGACCTTGAGGCCCATGGTCTTGAGCAGCAGGCCGGCGGAAGAGGCTTCAACATGTAAGCTACTGCCTCACGGTATCCGTCTTCTCTCGAACGACATACCAATAATGCCCTTTCCGACGCCGCTAATGACACCTGAGACGATTGTCAGCACTCGAAGCCATATTTTGGAATTCAAAATATCCTTACCTCCGGAGACAAGAACGTATTTCATGATTGCGATATGTTTGCACCTTTCAGTGGCCTACCTCTTGGAGGGGAGGGGGAGGAAGCAGAAGAGAAGAGCGTGACAAAAGTTTGGAGATAGACTGCAGCGCGATGCGAATTCTCGCGCTGCCGAGTCTGATTGGCTGGATGTTGCAGGCAGTGACGGACGGCCCGCAGCCTTAGTCTTGGAGGTTAGTGCCGTCTCGAACGTGAATGCATTGTTTCGCCGATGTATTGCTTAGAATGTCCATACCATAGTCAGGGTGTCGAGTCTCGCTGAGATCGTTTGAAGAATCACTGTGCTGCGCTTTCGCATGCTGCTACGCTGAAACCCTCGGTGCGTCTACTGATGAGCATACTCGGCGAGCACAAAGACATTGTCACATTTCCGTACCCTTTCGAGACACGCTCCGCTCACGTACCACCGATAACGGTCGTTGTATAAGCCAGCATTCTGACAACGATTGGAGTCCGCACCTACGAAGTGTAGGAACCTCGATGCAGCTCTCTCCCTAGGTGGAGCGGCTCACTTATGTTTCCCGCCCAAAGCCGCGCGGAGGATTGTTACTAGGTAGAGCTCTCCAAGTGCCGTGTACGCGAATACAAGGCCTAGTCGATGACGAATGACGAAACAAGGGGATGCGGAGAAACAACCATGTCAGTGTCCGCAGAGTTGATGGTGTTCTCGCCAGTGATTGTTTTCCGTCTTCTCTCTTTACAGTGTATACAAAATGAGATTCATCAGCTCCTTATTGCCATTGGCAGTACTTGTCGCCACAGCATCGGCGAACGCACCAACCGCGCAGATCCCACTTGATCCCAATACCATCCTGACGCCCACACAGCCATTGACATTAGATTCGATCCCCCTGCTGGGCTTCGGAACCTGGAATCTTGATCGTGAAAATGCTACTGAAGCTGTCTCGTGGGCTATCCAGACTGGATACAGACACATCGACTGCGCCGCCGCATACAAGAACCAGGACCTAGTCGGTAAAGGCATTGCCGATGGATTGGCCAAGACGGGTCTGAAGAGAGAAGATCTCTGGGTCACCAGTAAGCTATGGAATGACCAGTCAGTCTTACCAACATCCATTGAATACTCTTTCTCAAACAAAATTCTAACACCATCTCAGCCATGGTAGCAAAAACGTCGAAGAAGGCATCAACATCGCCCTCTCCGACCTGCAATTGACTTACCTCGACCTCTACCACATGCACTGGCCCGTACGCGACACCACCCTGGGAAACCCCAAAATCGAATACCTCACGACCTGGGACGCCATGACACTGCTCGTCCAAAAGGGCAAAACCCGCCACATCGGCGTCTCAAACTTCTCACCCTCCCAGCTCTCAACTCTGCTAAACCACACCACCCATCCGCCAGCCGTGCACCAAATGGAACTTCACCCATACCTGCAACAACGCGACTGGCTCAAATGGCACGAAGACCACGGCATCCACGTCACAGGCTACTCTCCCTTCGCGGGCACCAACCCGACTTATTCTCCGGGCGAGCCGCCACAGCTGCTCGAGAACAAAGTGATCACTTCAATCGCTGAGAAGCGGCATTGCACTCCTGCACAAGTGGCGTTGGTCTGGGGAATGCATCGCGGCACGAGCGTGATTCCCAAGAGCAGCCATCGCCAGTGGATTGAGCAGAACTACGGCGCACTGGAGTGTGAATTGAAGGATGAGGACTTAGCGAAAGTGGACGACTTGACCGAGTATCATCACCGCTTCAACAACCCGAGCAAAAGTTGGGGCGTGGGTCTCTACGAAGGCCTTGAGGACTCGAGAGGCAAGCATAGGGAGGATGAGTAGATGTTCTTATCAAAGCCGACGATTATCCTATGGAGATCAAATGCCCAGATACACGTTGAAAAGTATATTAGAGGGACTTTATCTTCATCGTAGATAGTAGAATGCGACAAATGGGCTGATCAAAACAGAGAAAAGTAAAGAATCTTATCATTTCATTCATATCCTGCGCTTTGATGACGCGCGGAGGCTGGCAAAATGCTACAGGATCGCTCGCTGTCGATAAAAATCTCGACGGAGAGAAAATAAAATCAAAATAAAGTGAGATTGCCACCAGTTGAGTTTCTTCCAATCTTTCATAGTTGCATACTCGTGACAAGTGGCAAAATGTCGAGGAAAGGCAAAAAAAAGAATGACAAAACCTCTCCTTTCTCACGGCAGAAAAGAAGCCGAAACAATAAAAATCCATTCTGCCATAGGTGAAAACTTTCATCCACAAGTGGTTGTTCACAAGCGAGTGGCGAGAAACAGAAGCAATGGTGCCGAGATAGTTGTACCTCCTCTATGATGGTAGCCGCCGCCCCCAGATCCAGGACCAAGGAAACCCAAAACACGTGGAATGCAAGAGCTAGGGATGCTTTTCGTCGATCATATGAAAGAGCACGAGTAGCGGCCGGAGCCGGGTGTTCCGGGCGGTCGATGTTCCGCAATGAATGAATCGTGTAACGATGTCTGTTCCTGTGACACCGCAAGATGCCGACGCAGAATTCGAGCTGTCAATTTGGTGTTGCTTGCAGTTTTCTTACGAGTTCCTTCTTCGCTTCTTCTTGATACCAGCGGCGCTGTTCAGCTTTTTTGCGGTCACTGCCCCGTCGATATCCATCCTGCTTTCGTTCCTGCCGCCCATGCCTCCCCTCTCATCGCCCGACGCATCGCTGTCATCTTCTTCCGATGAGCTCGCGTCCTCCTTCTTCATGCGACCAGCTTTGCCTCTTCTCGCTTCCGACCCTTTCTTCACGCCGACGTTCAAACCCTGCCTTCTCAATGCTTTCAATAGTGCACTCGAAGCGCGCATGCCTGGGAAGTCTTTGGCCGTGTACACATTGAAGACGTCTGTAATGATGCTGGCGACTGTGCCATGAATAGCACCTTGCTGCATATTGTACGGATCGATACGAAGGAGTTTGAAATGCAGTCGATAGCGGCCAGGAGCACGGCAGCTCAGGTCCGGGAAGACGAAGAAAGTACCGGCTATGCCTCGCTCGTCTTTTGCCTGGTATGGGCTAGCCACAAGAGTTCCCATCAGTCGTCGAGTCGATTGCATGTCAGTCTGGCTGGCTGATGCTTGCGTTTCGTCTTCCTGGTTGGCAGGGTTGAGTAGAGTGCAGTGCAATGCAAGCATGCCATGTAGATCCTGCTCTGGACCGCCAGTGGCTTTGTCGGTGATCTTCAGCTCAAGAATTGGAGGCGGGTCAATGACTCGTCGGTCTCGCTCTCCGAAACCACATGCTCTTGCTGCTACAGGCTGCTGTCGTATTGTAAGGTTGTAGTTGAGAGGGCGGTAGCGGTGACACCCGAGGGAATTGTTTAGGCGGTGCTATGGAGGTAGGAGAGAGTTCGCTTTGAGAGTCATAACAGCTTGGCGTTGAGTACGTCGTGGGTGTGGGACTATATGCTGGCTCGTCTCTGGGTGCTGAAGGCGGATGTCCGTATTGCTGAGGTCCTGGTCCGGGTAGTGCATGTGAGCCTTGTTGTGCTGGATGCTGTGCTTGGTACTGATTCGTGTAATGTGAAGGTGGCTGGTCTAGGCGGTGCTGGACTGCAGGTTGCTGGTAGCCAGATCTTTGGTACGGCAGATTGTTAGGAGATGTGCGAGGTTCTGGCGGTGATCGATAGATGGCAGGAGATATCGATGCTGGTGGTGGTACTCCATACGAAGCTCTATTGGGTGAAGGAGGATTGTTAGAAAGAAGGTGAGCTACTGGAATTGACCTTCCTCCTTGGTTCCTCGATTGCTCATTTGCAGTCGGGGATGGCTCCATTGGAGGGAGCTGTCCGTATCGGACAGATCCGGCAGGTCCGCCATGTTGTGCGGACAGACCTAGTATAGGAGGTAGTTGAGGTCCAGGTATAGGTCGTTGATCAGAGTGACCGAGAAAGCCTGCGCTAGGGAAGCTTGGAGGACGCTGTGTCTGTGCCATTTCGCCAGCACTGGAAACGCCTGACTGTCGTCCGGGCTGGTTCGTGGGCTCATAAGACGCCCGAGGATGTGACATGAGTTGAATGCGTGAGTGTTTGCAGGGATTCCGAGCAGACGAACTTAAAATCAAACGCCAGGTTCAAGGAGTCCTCCGTGTAAAATTCAATGTTCGACGAGCAGTGCGGTGAGCCGGAGACTGATCGGCTTTCCAGTTGGTGTAGCCTACCTTGAGGGCAGTTGAGTGGGCTCCTTGTCGTCCGATATGCGCGTGCTCATATCCTGCACATGCAAGAAAAGATTACTCGCGCGTCTTGGTGAGATAAGTGAGGTGCGAGTTCCGGCAGTGTCCAGCGGATCAGTGAGCGTGAGTGGGCAATGTGACGCCGGGCGACCCGAGGATACGCTGGCAAGATTCGGGACGATAATGTCTGCGTGCAGCGCTGTGTGTGAGTGACCGAGAAGAGGCCCGGGGTGGTGGTAGTGTAATGGTGCACAACAGCACACACAATGGCAACGCGGCGGCGGCAAGTGGTCAGGTATATGCAGCAGACGGGGCGATGGGAATATGCAGAGAAGGACTGAGAGACGCCTCGAGCAGGTGCTCAGTTGTGCTGGCAAGGCGTGGGCGCGGTGGCCGGCGAGCGTTCTAATAGCTACCTATTTAATCGTGGCCCACAGGTGCCGCTAGGATGCAGGCGTAGTCCCTTTTTCAGGCACGTACATGATCCGTACGCAGAGCTACGCAGGCGTGCGCAGGCTAGTATGGCAGACGCAGCGCAGCGGCAGCAGCAGGCCAAACGCGGTCTGCTGGCCGCGCGAGGTTTCGGTAGCGAGTGGCCGCGAGCAGGGCAGCATGTAAGGTAAGGTGTGCATTGGCCACGGCCACGGGCAGAGAGCAGCGAGTGAGACGACGCTCGCTTCTGCTCTGCGCTGCATCCAGCAGCCAGCACCGCGCAGTCGACCTGCTCGTCCGGCGTGCTCGCGGGCGGTTACCGCCGCACCGGCACGCTGTCGCTGCGCCTGCAGGCCCCGAGTGGGTGCCAGTAGTGGGCATACTGGGTGGCATGGGTGTGGCATCCCGACACGCCTACGCACCCAAGCGAGCCTGCGCAGCACTCCTCACTCCTCCGCCCGCACCCACCACCCAGGCAGAGGCAGACTGCACCGGCCTTGCTGACCTGTCGCCGCCTGTCCGCCCAACCGGGCGGGCACACTGTGAGCGCCAGGCCAACGGTACACAGCGCTACACGCTGCACCGTCACAGCACGTAGGTAGCCGGCCTCAACGTGTACCGCAGCCGAAGCCGCCTGCTCACGGCGCCGTGTTCGGGCGAGCCCTTCACCGCCGGGCCAAAAGGTAGTCAAACCGGGCGACTGGGAGTTTGGTGTCACCGTGCATACTACTGCATGCGATCCCAGCCCGTCGTCTGTCACACAATCTGGCGGCTTGCGCTGGAAACCGGTGCGCGGCGGCCGCTCCCTAGTCAGACGTGCTCGCATGCTGCCCTGCGGGGAAATCTCTGCCAGTGGGCCAGTCGGCGGCGATGTGCTGAATCACACGCTGTATGAAGGTATATTAAATCGCCCGGAGGCAGCCTCGGTGCGGCAAGCGCAGAGCGATACGGCGCTTGCAGGGGTTCGGCGCGCACGTATCGGTACGGCTTGCTTGCCACCACGCATGCCTGTCGCGTTTCAATAGCAGCGGTCGAAGGATCAACAAGCCAGATGATTAATCGTTTGCGAGAATCAATAGGACATGGCTGGTGCGCACGGCAGTGCCAGTCTCTGTCTGCTCAGAGGCATCGTTGCTCAGGGTTGCCTCACCGCTGTGCTTCATGCGAGACTTCGCACCGCTGAGCGCAAATGCTGGGTCGTGCCACCCACCTTGAGTAGATCATGCATGCTTAGGCACGGCGGTTCTGCAGCCTTGTGCTTCGCCGTTGCTACCCTCGTATGGACGAAGCAATCTGACCAGTGACCTGGATTCCGAGTGATGACATGCGAACTCAGCACGCCACGATCCGAAGTAGCGTCTCGTGTTATCTAATCCGCGACAGGTTGGCTGGATGCGGCGTGCGCTCAGCTGCGTCGTCCAGACCGCAGCCTATAGGTGGGTGGGTCAATAGCGTACAGAAACGGCGGAATCGTCAAGCTACCAATAACGCGGTGCCAGGTCCAATCAAAATTTCACTACGACGACGACGTGCGGTACCCGGGCCGGGCTTCATCCTGCGACTTCTGCCACGTGCTTCACAACGGCGAAGGCGCCACTCCCGCTACATCTGCTCTCTTTGATCATTGTCAGACGCTTCGTGTATTACCACCCTCTTGGAACCTGCGCGAATGTAACCCTCCTGAACACATTAAGAAATGGCCCTCCAGGGGTGGCTCTGGTCCCGCCCTATAGCAGAACACCAGTTCCATCGCAACAAAGAGGAGTCCGCATACGCGAGGCAAGACACCCGTGTCTCACTCTCTGCAGGCACATCAGACTTCGTGGCCTGAGACTGACTCCCGGCGCGCCATTTACACCACCCTGGTAAAGCCAGACGTCACTCTTTCTTATGCCTGCCTTCGACGAGTTCCTTCATGCGAACGGCAGTTGTCGCTGTCCTTCGCACTGAACACAAAGAGGTCGAGGATGCGTGTCTCTTGCTCAGACTACTCGAACTACTGCACTCTGGCGAACGGCCGCCGTTGAGCCGAGCAGTGCCAGAGCGTGCCGGCCCTAGCACCGCCGAGCTAGACTAACTTATTCCCCGAAACCCGTCCATTCCGGGCGACGTGCATAGCGCAGGATTCACGTCCATGACTTGATAGGGTCCTTCAGCGAAGCGACGCTGCGACGAAAGCTGGGGTACAGGTTTCCATGTACGGTACGTGCTTGAGTCGCTTATCCGTCGGCGGCCGTCTCGTGACGAGAACAGCAGGTCTGAGGTCCAGAGAGGGCAAGTCAACTCGAGATGTCAGCCACTATCGACCATCAGTCTGGTAGCGAACGCTCAAAGGATCATCCGCCTCTTGACTCAATCTCGGCTGGCTCTCGTATCTCGCAAACTTCCGTGTTATTGGGAATGATGTGTCGATGATCCCTGGATATCATCATATAGGCATCCCAGCCCGGTATCATTTTAGGCTGGTATGCGGATGAAGTTGATCATCTCCTGTGGGGACCGTGATGCTGCTCGGGCAGGATGAGGGAAATCACAATCAACCTCAACGACAGGCAGACAGGGTATCCCGACCAAATGCCGACTGGACCTCGAAGTTTCCTGATTCACTTGAGTTCTTTAACCTATGCGCGGCTGGATTCGTGCCGCAACCTTCCCAACGTGCATGTCGATCGGGGAAGAGGATTAGTGTCAAGTCTATCTGGTTGCAGAACGCCATGGTCAGGATGGATCGCTAGCGATATGTTGTCTGTGCCCGGCTGTCAACTCCATGGCGCCCGCTAGGCTATGACGGACGGTTTCAAAAGTGCACAACGTGGCTTGTTCTTGATTGTCATCACTGGTGAACTCCTTCGAGGTCTACGTCCGTCTTGCTTTCATGTCTCAGCGTGTGACAGCAAATGTAACAGGCGATGTACGACAAGGCGGCAGATGAATGCGGCTTCGCTGCTCTGGAATATGGAGATACCTCGAAGATGGCGTGTGCACACAAAGGATGGTAATGACAGCCGTGATTGTGTACGTGTCGCTTTGCTTGCCGTGTAATAGGTATTGGTCAGACTGATGTCCAGTGATTAGTGTGCCACGCAGCAATCGCCGACATCACAATGCTAACTAATCCACAGCACCACATAACTCCACTCGAACGAACGGTCGACCTTAACGCGCGCAACGAAAAGCCACATTGTTTCGTCACACCCGCTAGCCTCCATTATGAAGGCCAGAAGCTCTCCTTCCGTCCAGCTGAGCACAAGTACACATGTACGGTGATGATACTCACGGCGAATGACCCTGATTTAGGCGACTGACAGCCACACACCCATGTCACCGGCAGTTGCCAACAGTTCAGGACTGGGCATCCCTGGAGTCATTGACTCGTACGAACGAGGCCCGTGTGTAGGATTGTGAAGCGGTCACATTTCTGATCGATGATCCTGGAAACCGATTTCTCAAACCCGTTCTATGACCAAGCGACCAGCGGGTAACCTTGCTGTACAGGCAAGAGGTACCTGGTAGAGGATTGCTCCCCGACGGCGATAAGCCTCCGACTCGGCCATCATTCGGGTCGAAGAAAACATTCAGTGCTTTGTCGTAAACGTACAGACAAGACTGCGAGTGGCGACTAGCTCTTTTGAATGATTTGTGCGTTTCCCTGTAAGCAAGGAAGGATTCTGTGTTTACCAAGGTAGACCGTATGCCGTATCAGCCGCAGATGCCCTCCAACTCGCAAGGCAGTCAGCCGTCGCACAAAACACTCGCATAAGCAAGATTACGACCAAACCCGCATGCGATTCAAATCAAGTGACTTCAACAGTAGTAATCCATCTTACCATCATCAATGCAGGTACACGCCCACGACCCACCAAACCATACGACACGAATCCTGCCACACAATAGTGCCATGGAGAAATCCGAACAAACCAGCAAGAAAATGGATCAGTCGCTTTTCTTCTACAGTGCACCGCTGTGGCTAGAGAACGCATCCGGCCCTCCGCGCAAGCGACATGCACACGAGAGGCGTGGCGTGACAGCAGGGTTCCGCAGTTTGACAGTCTGGTTGCACAAAGAAAACACCCGCTCGTTTGCTGGTACTCTGGCGCGTAGAACCGTGGTCGACACAGGCACGACGCATGAATTTCCAGCGTAGATCAGTTACCGGTATCGTGAAGACCTGCATCTCGTACTAATGCGGTGCTCACGCATTGCACAATTTCTTTGCTTTGATTACTGGTTTGTTTTTTTGCTCGGTGAGAACGCGCGACGCGTCTGTTTGTAAGCCGCAATGCACTGTGAGCATGAATATTGACTGACTGCCTAGTCACAACTCAACTATTGCATGACATGTCGTACGGCAGGCAAAATGCAGTGTTGCCGCATACACGAGTTGGGCGCTTGTGGTTGAGAACGAACAGCCTTCCAGGTGGGCTCTCTGTATGCCAGCGGGCTTTCACGTGAAAGAAAGAGATGAAATGCGCGGTCTGTTCCGCCCCCACGGCGAACTGCGGCTTTCAGGCGACCTGCGATCCTCGAAACCCTGCATTCTGTCCCTGAATCGGATTGGGGGGCTTCGAAAAAACATCGTACGAGCCCATTGATAGGGTCTTGACGTCGAATCATTCTGCCTCCAATTACTATTACCGGACGACGCCGTAATCAGAATAAAATACACATACTCGCCGAAAGAACTTGCTGGAATTTGAAACATCGCGATCACCTCTGGACGGACATGGACGAGAAGAACGAGCAGCGCCGGCTGCACCACCACGAAGCAGATGTGGTTGTTGTAGGGGCTGGAATCTTGGGTTGCGCAGTGGCGGTGGCGCTTGGCAACCAAGGACGCAGTGTGATTGTTCTTGAACGGTCATTGAAGGAGCCAGACAGGATCGTCGGAGAACTGCTACAACCCGGTGGCGTACAGGCGCTTGAGAAACTTGGGCTACGAGACTGCTTAGAGGACATTGACGCTATCAAGGTGTTTGGCTACGATGTGATATACCATGGAAAAGAGGTGACGATTGCATACCCTGCCGAAGCGCGAGCCGAGGAGGATGAGGCGACTCAGAAGTCGGACGAGATGCGAGGAACAAGGAGAAAGAGGCCCGAGGGCAGATCCTTCCATCACGGAAGATTTGTGCAACAACTGAGGAGGAAGGTTCTTGCTCATCCAAACGTGACAGTCGTGGAGGGAACAGCAAATGGACTTGTGCGCAGCGGATACACCGATCAGATCCTGGGCGTGGAAGCGACGGTAAACGGACAGACGGACGCTTTCTTCGGAACGCTTACTATCGTCGCGGATGGATATGCCAGCAAGTTCAGAAAAGAGTTCAGAGCCGACGCACCTGTCGCACGCTCGAAGTTCTGGGGCCTGGAATTGATTGATGCGCCTTTACCAATGCCGAACCACGGACATGTCATTATTGGCGACCATGCGCCTATCTTGCTCTATCAGATCGGTACCCACGAGACACGAGCACTTGTCGACATTCCAGAGAATATGCCGACTGCTTCTTTGAAAGCAGGAGGCACAAAAGGCTACTTGAAGAACGTGGTCATCCCAGCGCTACCCGAACAAGTACGGCCATGCTTCGAAGCAGCAATCGAAAAAGATCGCCTACGCTCGATGCCAAACTCTTTCCTTCCGCCCGCCACAAACCGCAAGCCAGGTCTCATCATGCTTGGCGATGCAATGAACATGCGACACCCTTTGACAGGAGGTGGCATGACAGTGGCGTTCAATGATGCTGTTCTGCTCAGTGAGGTACTTCATCCCGATATCGTACCTCACCTTGACGATACCAAGCTCGTCCTCCAGCAGATGAAGGCCTTCCACTGGAAGCGCAAAGGTCTCAGCTCAGTCGTCAACATCCTGGCCATGGCACTCTACTCACTATTCGCCGCCGAAGACGCACAGCTCAGAGCTCTGCAGCAAGGTTGCTTCGAGTACTTCCAGCTCGGCGGCAACTGCATTGACGGTCCCGTCGGCCTTTTGGCCGGTATTATTAGGCAACCATTCGTCCTGTTCTACCACTTCTTCGCCGTTGCCCTCTACGCGATGTGGCTCTACATCACTGGCGCCGGAGTGCTGATGATACCAATCAGAGCACTCCTCAGCGTCGGCGTCTTCTGGAAAGCCTGTGTTGTCATCTTCCCTTACATCTTCTCGGAGCTACGATCATGATAGAATGCTGCTTTCGATGGCATTGTGTGGAAAGCATTTAGCGAAGGCGTTGATTTTGGAATTGGCATATGATCATGGGATGTACGCAACTCTGGCAGGATAGACTAGGGTGTAGATTAATAATATTCAATGTAGAATAGTAATTTGCCAACGATGCTTCACAAGATTGTCGTGATCAGCTTCTGTGGTTTACAAGGCCTTTCACTTACCAAAATGTTTTCCGAGCATCGTTATCTCTAAGACATGTCTGCTCAACACAACCGTGCGGCACGACAATTCAAACGCAAAATCGGGTGCAAGCATTCCTTTCTTCTCTTCATCTTGAGCAAAATGTCTGTTGCCGTTATCTTTCAGACAATATGACTTCAACTCGGTAAACGTCACACAACCGCAAAAACTCGTTTATGCACTCTCAACAATTGAAATTGATATGGAGGGACGGTAGACATTGCACAGCACTATGCCCTGACCACTACTGATGAGTGGAGAGTGTTCAGTAAAATACCGCATTCGCTCATGCCGCTGCTTCCGACTTTGCGCCAAGGGACCCACCCTCCGCCAGCTCCACAAACACGATGACAAGTGCGTGTGAAGCATCTACAAAACCCCATGTTCGTCCACAATATGCTTCACAATCTGCGGAGTCGCGTGGGAAATGCGTGGAGGCTTGGAGCCGACGATCCACTGATCGCCACTCGGTGCTACTCGGCCTTATACATTCGGCCCTTCTTTGTGTCCCTTGGCCCTGTCTTGGACATACCGAAGTCCACTTCACATCATCTTGGTCATTATATATCATTCACAGTGGAGATGGTATGGCGGAGCCACGGCAATGTCTTGATCGGAAGCCATGGCTCGGACTTGGCAGCGTGCTCAACGACATCTAACGAATGATCTTGTCAGGGCACGATGATGCAACTAGACAGAGTGATAGTATAAAAGATGGTAGGTGTTCTGCATTTATTGCTACGTCAAAGCCATTCAGATTCACGAATTCAATCTCATCACAATCCTGTCCATCATGAAGCTTCTCCTCGGGAGCAGCATCGCCAGCCTTGCTGTGCTGGCGTCTGCCCAACGATTGACGAACATGAGCGATACTTCTCCATTTCCCAGAAATTTGCCAGTGCCAGGCAATTACACCGGAGGTCTACGGCCACAGGTTCACTTCAGCCCTCCTCAAGGCTTCATGAACGATCCCAATGGCATGTTCCGTGCCAAAGACGGCACATATCACTTGTACTACCAGTACAACCCGGCCGATATCGTTGCCGGCAACCAACACTGGGGACATGCGACGTCGAAAGACCTGTATCACTGGAATAACCAACCTATCGCCCTTTACCCGCCAGTTCCGAACTCAGGAGTCTTCTCAGGCAGCGCCGTGACGGATCCTAACAACACCTCTGGTTTCTTCCCATCGCAGGACGATGGAGTGGTTGCCATCTTCACCGTCAACTACGGCGACCTGAAACTGCAAACCCAGGACATTGCGTACTCGAGGGATGGTGGATACACCTTTGAATGGTACGAGGGAAACCCCATCATCGACACAAACAGCGCAAACTTCCGTGATCCAAAAGTCTCAAGATACGGTGACCAGTGGGTAATGGTAGTCACCTGGTCACAAGAATTCGTGGTCGGTATCTACACTTCCCAGGATCTCAAGAACTGGACTCACACCAGTAATTTCACCAATCACGGTCTTCTTGGTGCTCAGTACGAATGCCCAAATCTGGTATCCATCCCGACTCGCAACTACGACACAGGCGAGCCCGGCGAGAACCTAGATCTCCTGACACTGAGCATTCAACCTGGAGCTCCTCTCGGCGGCTCTGTCACGGAATACTTCATCGGTCGCTTCAACGGCACTCACTTCAACACTGTTGACCACGCAACTCGTCTCAACGATTTTGCAAAGGACAACTACGCTGGCCAATTCTTCTACGGAATTCCAGAAGAGGAGCCACAGATCGATCTTGCGTGGGCCAGCAACTGGCAGTACACCAACCGCGTCCCCACTGGCCATGAAGGTTGGAGGTCTATCATGAGTCTGCCGCGTACGAATTACCTGACCAACGCGACTCGTATCGGCTGGACACTAGTAACCGAGCCCTTTGGTCTTGAAGCAGTTACCAATGCCACTTTGGAAGAGAAGACCTGGACCGGCAACGGCTCAGCGATCGTCGATTTTGCTCACGTCGAGTCTAACGCCGTGCACTTCTCAATCAATGTCACCAACATCAACGCCACTGACTTCGGAGCCAACCCGACCGTCAACTTCACCTTCATGAGCCCAGTCTCAGGCGAATCAATCCGCGCCGGCTTCCTGTTCAGCGGAGACAACCCTTTCTGGCTCGACCGCTCGCACACGAACGGATTTGCAGACGACATCTTCTGGACCAGCAAGTTCAGCGTCGCGGACATCTACAACGGCACGTATTGGAACGTCGAAGGCGTGATCGACCGCTCTGTTTTGGAAGTCTATGTGGACAGAGGCATTCATGCTGCAACCATGTTGTACTTCCCTGACCAACCGCTCACACTCCTTAACGTTGCGGTCGAAGGATCTTTCGACTGACGCAAAGGTCGAGCTCGCTGTTTGGGGTTTGGAAAGCGGTTGGGCGAACGCTGGAAGTGCAGGTGGCGGAGTCGCCGGCAATGGTACGAGGGTTTGAGCTGACACTGCTGCTGCCATCGCAAGTTCTAGAAGACTTTGATGTCTCTTGTATGATTTTCATAGAAGATTACATGTATCTTATCCATGCTCGTCCGAATGTGCCGAGTTTGTTCTGTCCGATTTGCCAATGGTTTGTGTGCTTCGTATGCCGCACTGTTTCCGGACTCGAACATGTCGTGGGTGCTTCCGGATTCTCCGATGCTTCTTCCCGGTTGTGAATCCAGCGTGCCCGAGTGTTTACTTGCAAAACGAATGAAAATTTATCGCAACGTAGTCCCTCTGGAATCTGAGGATCGCGGCAACTCACGACGATATTGACAGTAACGATATCTGAAAGCAATGCTGGCAGAGGCGACATCCGATCGTGCAATGCAGGGCCTTGGTAGACTCGATGAAATATCCTCTGCCGCTCAAAGCCGGTCTTTGCTGGGACTGGTGGTGCCTTTGCATCGATCATGTCAATTCATTTGTGGTGACTGATGTCAGATCTGAGGCAAAAATTCTATACAGACATCAAAAAATCGCTAATGTACATATCAAAGTCAGTCCAAGCCAGGTGAATTTAGCGCCACAGAAATGCCAGCGCAACCGAATGCCAATGCCGCCAACGCACACTCCTTGCGCGTGGGCGTCTATCGTGACGGTGTTCTATTATGGTCGGGTTTGGCAGGCGAGGAGGGTGTTGGCGTGGCACTGCGCGACCTTTTTACTCGAGGTTTTGTATGATGGTCGGGTTTGGCAGGCGAGGAAGGTGTTGGCGTGGCACTGCGCGACCTTTTTACTCGAGGTTTTCTATGATGGTCGGGTTTGGCAGGCGAGGAAGGTGTTGGCGCGGCACTGCGCGACTTTTGCCGTGATGGTTCTCTATGGTGGTCGGGTTTGGCAGGCGAGGAGGGTGTTGGCGCGGCACTGCGCGACTTTTGCTGTGATGGTTTTCTATGATGGTCGGGTTTGGCAGGCGAGGAGGGTGTTGGCGCGGCACTGCGCGACCTTTTCACTTGAGATTTATACCTGGCCCCTCTTCGGGCCGGCTGGCAAGGCGCCTCTCACCATTCGCGGCCGTGATCAACACTTTGACCAGCTTGCGGCCGAAGACTTTCGACTCCTGCATCTGCGCCATGCGTCGGTCGCTGCATTCGCGGTACCAGTGCTCTAGCAGAGCCACGATATTTGGTCGCTGCTTGACGTAGGCTATTGAACCATCGTTAAGACGGGAGATGGGACGTCTGGCGCGTTTGAGGGTCCGCAAAAAGGCCTGGTCGATGCTCATGCCTTGGTGCAAGACTTCCCCCATGACCCAGTGCATGCCTCGTAAGATGCCGATGGCTGCGTAGCCTGAGAACCAGACGCTCATGACGGCGATGTCGAGCGGCTTTTCCTCGCTCCATGAGGATTGCAGGATGGTGCTTAGGAGGTTTATGCCGTGCTGGGCGCATCCGGCCTGGATCATGGCGTGTGCAGCTTGAGTTGCCACGTGATGCTTCACGTGTAAGCCATTCAGCTCGTTCATACGGTAATAGTCGATTACGCTGTTGCGCAATTCGGCCACATTTTGCGCGTCTTGAGCGGAGAATGTCGTATCTGGTTGATGATCAGCGGGCCCATTGCGCATGTGACGTTCATGCCAGCATCACGGCAGCTGAATTATGTTCTCAGCCTCATGCCGGTCATTGGTGTTTCGCAAGCTGGCCTCCACAGCAATCTCGAGCGCCAAAGGCGACGCAGGTAGGCCGATACCGTCCAGTGATTTGTTGTACAGCTCGAGGACGAGATCGTACTCCTGCAGAGAGAATTGTAAGATCATCTGCCTCTCAGGGTCTTCGGCACTGGACGTCGCAGCAGCAATGTCTCGATCTTGATTGCCGAGTGTGTTGATGTCGTACGCAGGGCGGAGCTCCTCAAAGGTGGCATGATTTTGGTGAGTTGTCAGTACTGAAGTCCTTGTCTCATCACCTGGTGGCATTGCGACATCTTGAGGATCGTTTGCAAATGCTGTTTCGGTAGGTGTGGAAGCTCTTGCGTCTTCAGCAACCAGATTAGCAAGATCGGGCTGCTCATGAGCATGTGCCGTCCCGGTAGGCGAGAGGTCATGAGGCTCCATAGGCCCGAGAGCATCGAACTGAGGCGGATAACGAGCATGCACTATCCCTATTGGCGCGAGGTCATCAGACTCTACAGGCCCTTGCGCCGTGTGTGCCGTCTTGGTGGACGCAGCGTTTCGAATCTCTCCAGTCTCGACATCGTAAGAAGCCGTGCGCGAAGCTAGTGTTGTGTCAGGAGGCGCGACCTTGCAATTCTCTCCAGCCTTGACATCATGGTCAAGTCCGTCAGACCTCACGTCTGCAAACACTGTTGGTTCACACTCTGACAATGTCCCATCGACATTCACCAGCCTTCCTCGGTCGTAAAGCTTCTTGTCATACCTATAGCCAGGTCTCGGAATCTCGCCATGCGAGTTCCCAACCATAGCCTGGCGAGAGCGTATGATTTGTTCCATCCAAGGTGCGTTAGGACCGCCGAGCTTGCGCAGGTCAAATCCTATTGTCTCACGTACAATATCTAGCAGAGCGTTGCCATGCAATGAGGGTGCCGCCTGAGATAGGTTGCGACAGAACCACATTACCATCACGTGGGAGTGCCTGAAGCCAAGATACCATGTCTTGATGATAGCGGCGGCGATCCCAGAATTCATGTTGGACTTACTTTCTGCAGAGACAGAAAAGTTGATCCAGTGCTCGAGAAGCGGGATCGCTCTCTTTGACACCAAGCTGGACATCAGCACCTCCCAAGTCGATTGGTTCGGGACTAGTCTGAGATCGTTGATAGACATCAAAACGAAGTCTGAAACCTGCTGTGCGGAGTGACTGCGCGAGAACAGGTGCAAAGCGTTATTGTAAGCCCTCTTCATCGTCGGTGTCCAGAACCAAGTCGAACGATTGGGCCTCAAAGCCTCAAAGAGATGCCCGAATGCAAGCCAATTCTTCTGCTTTGCAAGAGCTAGAGCCGTCAGGGTTGCAATGTCGCCGTCAACACCACCCTGGTTTAATTCTGATAGCACTTTGATGGCTCCTGCAGGATGATTCGCGCTAAGCTCGATCTCGATCATCGCAATGTGTAATGGTCGTGTGTCCGCATTCACAACGTGCTCATAGTATGTCAGCGCATTCTTGTAGCTCCGATACACCTTGCTCAGGTCGCGTTGGGCGCTCCAGTCGGCCTTCAAAGTCAAGGCTTTGGTAGCCACACCTGCATCTGCCAGAGACGCACGCATCCCGTGAGAAAGGCGGTCATAATATTTCTTGAAAGCCGCCTTTTGATCATGCATGTCCGCAAAGCAACGACAAAGATACGCGCAGCTCTGTGGGCTCAATGTGGCGTTGTGCTTTAGCCCACCTTTGCTGTGTAGGTTGCCAAAAAGACCTTGCAGCATTCCCATAGCGCCTTCCTCGTAACATACTTTGATGAAGGCATCTTTTTGTTCGTTGTTGTCTCCATACCGAGCATCGTTCCTTGCTCGAAGCAGCTGTGCACACAGAGAGAGATGCCGGCCTCTAATTGCAGCGTCGAAGAGTATGGCGTCAAGCTCTGTGTCAACATCTCTTTGGTCTCGTGGAAGCTTCACCGTCGCGCACCTGAGCTTTACGGCAGATGATAAATGGTTTTCGGCAACGAGACGTATGCATTCTTGCCGAAGTAGATTGATCAAACCGGCCCTCCCGGGAAGGTCGACGGCTTCGACGACTTGCTCAAACCATTCCTCCTCACCTTCGCTCTGCGAGTCTAACTTCAATGCCTCGCCACGTAATCTCAGGACGGCCCGGATTTGCTCGCCTTGTGTAGCCGATTGCCATACAGACGTCGTGAATAGTGCCGCATAGAACTGCATGGTGGCTTCGGGTCCCAGGTCCTGAGCAATATTCCCGAACGATCCCGCGACATTGTATAAATCGTAGACGCTCAGGGAGTTTGCGGCCAGTTTCCATAGTACGAGTGATCTCGTCAACTTAGCCGACGTGTTCATTTCCAGTGACAGTCCGAGTAGTCCATCTGCAATTCTATTGGCGAAACGCATGCTCAATCTAGGGAACGCGTCCTGGTTGACACTCTTGAAGAAAAGAGCCACGTCCCACTCCAGAGTCTCTAAAGGGATCAAGTCTTCGCTACTGCGTGCTGACCAAAGGTGATATGTTTCGAACATCTTCTCGATCAAGACTTCGGACTCGGAACTTTTGCATCTTTGGCCTCTCTTCGTGGCGTGAAAGAGCTTCATCTTATCGGAGGTTGGATGCAAAAAGCCTTCACGCCTAAAGCCGCTGCGAAAGGGTCTTTGGTATGAGGCCCATTCCAGTGAGGGATCATTGCGGTATATCAAGCCTTCACATGCGTCCAATTGTGAAGGTATGGCGTTCGGAAGCACAGGTATGTGTTTTGCCAAGTTTTGAAATTGTCGTTTACCACGCGCATCCAGCTCTGCTTTTGCCACACGGTCTCGGTTTCCATACTCTTCGACAAAAGTAGGTCTGCCATTGTGCTCCTTTCGCCTACTCTTCTTGCGATTTCTCTCAGTCAATCGCCCATACTCGTCCTCTACCACACTGGGTAGCTGTGCCGTCTTCCCTCCCTCATGATTCTCTACCATCCTAGCTCTTCTCCTCGCAGCAACAGCATGCCGCTGATTATTCCCAGCCTCAGCACCCTCGCCATCCCATCCAAACTCATTCTCAAAGTCTTGCTCTCTCACAGCAGCGGCCGCCGCTCCATGCGCATATCGCGGGCTTTGCCGTAGTCGTTTAGCATTGTCGGCAACTTTCTGCACAATCTGGGTGCGTCGTCTGCGCTCCTCGGCGCAAAGGGCGCCAATTCCTACAGCAGTTCCAGACGAGATGTAGGCGAGTTGGTAGAGGACGCGGAGAGTCGCCGCGGAGGGAGCGCGAGGTCGGTTGGGGGATTTGAGCATTGCCAATTAGCCATGGCAATATTCGCTTCAGCAAAGGTGCATGATTAAAAGTCGGATTATGGCGCGAATTGTTAGAGGAATATAGCGATTCGCCGCTCGGTCTTCAGATGATAGGCTCAAGATCTAAGGAACGGAGGATTAAAGTTCGCCGCACTTTCTCCGATCGCCGGTTTGGCTTTCTACGATATCATCGATTATTGAGGGGCATCTTCCTCCTCGCAGGTACAATAATTTGTAGGCAGTAGATTTTCCAGATGACCTTCAACTATCATCCTTGAAAACGCTGGTCGAACTATCAAGGAGACAAGGAGTCAATTGGATATAGCCATGGAGTTTCAGAGTGCATAACAAGGATTTATTCCATATCTCCCGCACACGCCAGACACTGTAGAAGAGAAACCAAAAATACCACAGAACCAATACCAACAGCAGACAGGTATGCCACCAGACTGCTTGCGGTGTGTCCGATGAGTGCGCTCTCTGATATTCCATCCAAAGCGTGAACAGATGGTTGAGAAGGGAGACTACTGTAACAAGCACTTCTGTTAAACGTTCCAGCCTCGGCGCAGCCCGATATGGCTACGAGTACATCAATTGTTCACGGCCCGCATTATAATTTTTGAGCGATATTCCGACCCAAGATGCGAGTACAAACATCTCTTTCGTTTCTATCCAAACATCCAGACCACTTCTATATCTCACGTCGCTGGGTATCAAAAAGGTTTCAAATCAAACCATCACTGCGCCTTGGCGTCTTGCTTCGCCATCCGCAGCCTCATCATCTCTTCTGCATGTCTCGCCATATACGATTCGCCAAGCGAGCCGGCCGTAAAAGATCCTTTGCTCATCGGACGGACGTAGCTTGAGCCATAAATCCCTGTTTCTTCAGCGTTTGTCGCTGCCCGTGTGTAATCCTTGCCTGTATATCCTGGGTCGCGTATAACGGAGGGCCGTCGGAAGCCTGGGTTTGTGGGCTGTTGAGAGGCTTTGACTGACTCTGGTCGGAACTCCAGATGTTGGGTCTCGTCTTCGGGTTCCGGATCTGTGGTTGGTTCTGCAGTATATAGATTGTCATCCTCATCCGCGGCCGTTTGTGGCTCCGTTATTTTAGGTGAAGGCGTATGTGAGACGCGGCCTGCGATGCCTGTGCCGATATCCTCCTCGAATTCATCGTCCATGTTGAAAGCTGGGAACTTCTCGGTTTCTGATTCGTCGGGCTCTTCCATGTGCCAAAATTCGCCTATATCATCTCCGGGATATTTCGAAGCTGGAGCTTTTTGCGCTTGTTTCGTCTGCGCTGTGTTTGTCTGTTGATCGTGAAGCGCTTTGAGCCCGCTTATGTTTGATCCATTGGCAGTACTGGGTTTTCCCAAATTCGTAGTCAGAACAAACTGTTGTGGTTCGTCTTGTATTGGCGATCCAGAGGCAGGCGAAGATCCTTGGGATGATGGCGGTGTTGAACGTTTTCTAGAATGTGAAGGAATACTACTGATAGTCATCATAAGAGGCACATTGTCGGACGGCGCAACAATGGAGTCGCCGACTGCTAATGACACACGCTTCCGCTTGGGTCTGTGAAGATCAGAAGATGACTTCATCGCCGAAACAAGCTTTCCGTCCACGGAAGAACCGGAAGAAGATGTGCGTTGTGATAGCTTGAGTTGTGCAGGTCGCTTTGCATGAGCCTGCGGCGTCAACACGACAGTGTCCGAATTCGCTCGTTGCATTGCCTCTTTGGCAGCATCAAGGTCTTTGTCCGCAACAACCATGTCCGGCGCTGAGGCTGTTCGCGCAATTCTGCGCGCCTTCTCATCCTCGCTGGTCTCCAATGCTGGCAGGAATTGAGGCGTGAAGACACCGACGAATCCTTTACGATCGTCGCTAGGTCGTGGTCGTCCGGATTGGTCGCAGCTGTCGCATTCAGTGTGGACGGAGAGCCATTGTCTTCGACAGCATTGCTGTCTGAATCGCGTCTTGAGCCCTTGCGCAACAGTGTGTCTACGGCGGACAAAGAAGACTGATCGGCTGTCTGTTGCGCTTCTTCCGCAGAGCTCCGTCTTCGTAGTTGCGCATCGGCAGTAGCAGTGTGTGTTTGGGCGCGGTGCTGCGCTCGCAGGTCCTTCTCGAATTGGCGGTAGTCGCGCTCCTTGGCGGCGATGTATTTGTGGATCGACTCATCGAGCTGTTTGCGCTTCTGCTCCAGCTGGTCTAGATATTCCTGGGGCAGGCCAGCTTCGGCCAGCGACTTGCGGAATGATGCGCGCCTGGCGAGAGGCTCGCGGCCGGCGGTTTCAGCCATGGCAGTGAAGCGGCGTGTCCGGAGGCTCGCATGTGACTGTGTGTCTGCTGCGATATGGACGGGTGCGACGAGCAGCGCGACGTCGTACAGCGCCCACGGGCTGGGCTGGGCGGCGACGGTGGATCGCTCAGCTGTCGTCCGCTGCGAAGGCCGTTGACGAGATATCCAATATCGAAAGCCGGGGCGCGCAACAGCGTACCGTTTGGCTGGGATTAACGGTAGTGTGGAAGGTGTGGGAGAAGGTACAGTTAGGCGAGCAGGCCTGACGCCTGTGGCGGCAGATAGCAATTACCAGCTCCCCAGCTAACGCGTGGCGCTCTGTCTATCATTCAGATCACGGTGGATCTCCGTTACTTTTGGACGGGTCCAGATCGCTCTGGTTAAAAAGCTAATCCTTCCAGCCTTACTGCAACGAGCAGCAAGCCCCTCCCGCCCCTCACTTTTACGGGCAATATCGCAAGCTTCCATAGGAGAGACATCGACGACTCACTTGATCCGGTCTTGCTGCTGGATTGCACTGCTGACTTATATGTGTGCGCTGGCAGCACCTGGGCGACCTGACACCTGATGTCTCGGCTCGCACTGGGATGCCCATGCCCACGATCTCCTCGCAGACGGCAGCCTCGCTTGCAAGAAGTAAAAAAGAACTCGATCCTGCCAAAGCATGGCTGGCACACCAGCTGCTCACTTGAGCAGTAAAATTGCCTTGAATTGATCATGCGACGCGCGAAGGACCGAACTCAGACGCCGCAACGGTTGAACCTCCCTTCCTAGAGGCTCACAGGACAATGATCATGATGCCAGCAGACGCTCCGTCGGAGTGCGATGCCGATGAGATGCGCATCGGACAGCCGCCGAAAGGTAGCGCAGAGATACATGTGTACGGCATCAAAATTTCACGAGTATTGCGCATGTGCTGCTGAAATGTTGTAAATATGTGTCGCGGTCGAGTGCCAGCTGCTGTGCATCTTGAACAGCATGGTGTCTGTAAGAGCCTCGGCTCCAGGCGTGCTGCATGCTGCCACATGGCTTTGCGGCGTTTCGGCGCTACACACAATCCGCATCAAAGATTGTTGCTCGCAGCGCCATAGTAAGGCACGCTCGGGGCACGTTATCTCAAGCATCTGCCATGTGCCATGCAATGCAATGTGCACGCCACGCTCTGGCCACGGCCAGCTGCCGGCTGGTGATCGCCTGCTCGGTAGCACAACAATCTTATCAGTATTCAAGACTTCTGTGCTTATCGTGAATGATCTCGGGCTCGGCCGTACTCGCCGGCGTGGAACGAACACCCAGAAGTGCCATTTATAAGGTAACAATGTTCCTGCCAGACGCATGCGAAATCCATCTCGCGCCTCAGTTGCATGGCTTCGGGAGAGATCAGCGACTGTGTCACAAAGTCTCTATACATCGCTGCGGAAGCAGTGTCAGTGTCAGTTGAGCCGACCTTTTGAATGGCTACAGGGTCGACGTGTGAATTTGTTGGTGAGTATCTGATGCTACATTGGGAAGTAGCAGTTGACTCCCACAAGTTGAAGTCTAGACGTGGACTTGCGATGCACAGTGGGCAACGCAGTGAGCAACGCACTCAATGCCAGCAATTGTTTGTGCTGCGCTGTTTCTCCACGGAGATCATCAACCTCCGATTAACGCTGTACTACCTCCCTCCTACTGTGTCCTGTCAGAAGGCTGGGTGCATGCAGTCGCTGAGCTGCAGGAAATTCCAAGGTACTATTGTACATGTCCTTCTACAACCGATTCACATCACTACTATCTAGCCATATCGCATAGTCTAGACTTAGCACTGGGGCGCCACAACACCAGGTGCGAGCTGGGGCTACTAAGATGCGGTGAACTGCAGCTATTGCGACCTGCTGTAATTGATATCGCCGGCGGCTCCAGGCTGTCCTATGTTTCGCAACAGACCACTACTTGGACGACCCTGGGCGTAGGCGGACCCAACTCCGAGCAGCAGTACTGGAAGTATTATTCGGTTGCGAGTCTCTTCCATCGAGGCCGGTCGCTAGCTTCGATTGCTCCACGTCACAGTCACATCGTCATCCGCCTTTCTCGCCCTCTGCTGAGAACGTCGCCAGAGGCCGCCGCCGCTTGTTCGCAACGTCCTACACGGCTACACTGCGAGCAGGCCTAGCATCTGCATAGCCTTAATACAGTCGCCACGACGCCACACCCAATCCACGCCATATCATCTGAGGCTTCTGGACCTGGACTGAGAGGTGCACGCATTTTTAGCTTTTGAGATTCGCGCTTCAACCTCCCGCGTCCCACTCCAAATCCAAAGCGCAACATACGGTACTCGCTTAGCGCTCGCCGCACTTCCACGACAACAACTTGAGGGCATTGCGTGGTTGTATCCTTGAGACTGGGCCATTGGATTTGTTCGTTGCGCCTGCAAGCCTGCCACCACACATTGTGTGTACTCAAGTGACCAAGTACACAAGAAGTCTGTGTGCTGCTGCTGGAAATTTATAAGCAGATCTCACGGTCCACTGCTGACAAAGCGGTGACGGCCACTCCTAGAGGACGGCTGTCGTCCAACACCAAGTGCTTCCATGGCTTCGTTGCGAGAATCCGTAGAGTCGAGCGAAGGCTCGCAGCGACGCGAGAGGGCTGCCATCGCAGCACAGGCCTGCCAGACATGCCGCAACCGCAAAAGCAAGTGCGATGAACAAAGACCAAAATGTGGTCTCTGTCGACGGTTGAATGTGACATGCCAATACAGGGAGCCGATGCCGACGAAAAAGGACAAAACCATGGTGCACATTCTTGATGCGTTGACCAGACTGGAAACGAAATTCGACAATCTCGCGATAGACCAAAGCACTGCATCAACACCTGATACACTCGGCAAAATATTACTACAATGCCAATACTCCAAGTTCAAAGTCATCAGGACAGACCAGCACTCGAAAGACTGATGCCACATTTTCCCAAAAGAACTCGACAGCACTCGCGCAATCGTATGATCACCTCACGGTGCCCCACAAAGTCATACTTTGGCCAAGCATTTATATTCATATGATCAACGCCGGCCACCATACCGCCTCTGATCTGCAATACATTCTTCAGGAAGGCACACCATGGTTCATCCGGATAGAGTTAGCAAAACATCCGAGACCTTTACCATTCGACCCTGGTCTCCGAAGTGTGCGAATTGACACACCACCTTCAAACGATGGATACTCGACCAGATACGCATTCCCGACTCTGACAATACAGCAAATCAAGGAGTACACGGATGCATATTTCAACACATTCAACATACTCTGTCCTATACTCAACCAGGACGCCTTTACGAACGACGTCGTCACACGATTGCTGCGTGAAGGCTATGCTGACGGGGATACCCACAGCGTTCTGGCGCTCATGGTCTTCGCATTGGGCCAAGTGGCAATTGAGGGTGTGTACGGCAACCCTATAGCAATGCCAAATGGTGTGCCCAGTGGCTTCAGAGGAGGTACCGCTGACAAGCCTCCTGGGCTTGAGATCTTCAACGAGGCAAGGCGGCGACTAGGATTCGTCGTGAACATGTGCACCTTGGAGAACGTACAGATCTTGCTGCTCCAAGCGACTTACTACGAATCAAACTCGAGGCATTTGGATTTCTGGCGCAGTACGACAGCGGCATCCATGGCGTGTCAAGTCTTGATCAAATGTCAAGACGTGGACTGGTCAACTCAGACGGGTGACATGATAAAACGCGCATATTGGGCGTGTATACTGAGCGAAGATTTATATCATCTTGATCTGGACTTGCCTCAAACCGGGATTCACACAATGGAGGACGAAGTTCCTCTGCCATACTCCACGAGGCGCACGATTCACAAAGCAAAGCACAAGCACCGGATGATCGCTCACATTTCCAATACCACTTCTTAGCCATGATAGCACTTCGACGTCTGATCGCTCGGATTCATGGCGTCATACACCAGTGTAAGTGATTATTTTCTCCCCCCACAGATATATTGCTCACGTACTCATAGCTTCAGTCACCCAAGCAGAATCGTCAGATGACTATGGCGGGCCTCCAGTGCCTGTCATCCGAGAGATGGCCCGTCAACTGGACTCATGGCGCTCCCTTCTACCGCGACCACTGCAATGGCTTGATAGCGACATGCTAGACTTCCCCAACTGTGATCCCACTAGCCGTCGCCCCAACGAACCTCTGTTCTCTCACGACCAAGGCACAGTGCCAATCGGCCACAGATACAATCTCGACGTCGTAACAGCGCAGCTTCGAACACGCTTCTATTATGCAAGATTTATGATGTTCAGGCCATTTGTCTACAAGGCTCTACACTTCCCGGAGCTCATGACGGCTGAGGATGCCAATTGCTGTGCCCTCGCTATTCAATCTGCCTGCTTGTGGCCACTATCTATGGCACCGCCAAAGAACAAGAAAAGGCTGGTGCCGCACTTATTTACGTGGACGCAGAACTTCATGGGCATACTCTTGATCCTGCGCATGACGCGCGAAAATGGAGTCCTCAGACAGATCTGCGACGAGCAGGTCAACAACGAAGATCTCCAACGAACCGCGACACTGATGTTGGACTGGATTAGGGACGTGAAGCAACTGGATGGTATTGCTGAGTGGAGCTGGGGTATCTTGGAGCCGATGTTCGACGGAGGTCGAGCCTTGTAAGAGAAGGGTGTATCTTCATGAAGACGTTCGTTTGACAATATTTATCTCACCCGCTAGGACCGTCGAAAGTCCTGCAAAAGCAGCCTTCTCCGCGTACACGAAAAGCAACAATTTCAGGGGAAGGCGAGGCCTGATTATATTTAGCGATGGCGTTGCATTGACGAAACAAAAGTCACGGTTTGGGTTGATGGTTGCAAAGAGCTTCGATGAACGTTATCATTTCTTACCATACCCCCGACTGTAGCTAGATGGCTTATTATTACCTCTGATATCAAAAATGAATGATCTTTTGGTCTTGCAAGTGCATGTAAATGTATGGAGTTGGTGATATTTCTGAAACGATATGTCAGCACCCTCGAAAATCCACCCCACCTTGAAGCAGCATCCCACTCACGCGCGTTCAGCGCGCGTCACGAGGAAATGCGTAGCGAATCTTGCTTGAGCAGAGTCACATCACGCCTGGAGCCTGGTGAATAAGCACGTGGTCTTCGAGCTCTTACATTGTACTCATACACGCCGTAACAACAAACCACTTCCATCGCACACAACCAGCACCATGGCCGAACCCAGCAACGGCGCCGCTGCGCCAGAAACACCTGCAACGGAGGACGCCGTACCACAAGAGAGCACCGCACTGGAAACCACTGCTCCGAAATCGCATGCACCTCATAGCAATCGCACGGGCTGGGACGGGAAGCTGAGACTTAATAGTGAAAAGCAAGCGGTGCTGGCAAACCCAGAAGCGTTGGAGGACTCGGACTATGAAGATGAGGATGCACCGCCTGTAGATCAGATTGCTGCGGATGAGGGTGCGTAAGAGTGGATATGGTATACCGAAGGATGAACATTTGGCTGACGTTCTTGCAGACCTGCTTGACGAGGAAGACCCAAATACAGAGGTATGTGTGCAAAGCAGGACAACTTGAAGGCCGTGGACTGATTAAGTACACTTCGTGCCCACAGGAGATCGATGCACAACACTCGCGCGTGGCAGATATACCCAGCCTCCGCCTGGAACGCTTCAAGAACCTCCGCAGACTCTGCCTGCGCCAAAACAGCATCCAAAAGATCGAGCTCCCACCCTCCCTCGCACCCCAACTCGTCGAGCTCGAGCTCTACGACAACCTGATCAAACACACCGACGGCCTAGAAGACTGCACCGCTCTCACCAGCCTCGACCTCAGCTACAACAAGCTCAAGCACATCAAGCACGTCGAGAACCTCACGCAGCTCGACCACATCTACTTCGTGCAGAACCGCATCTCCAAGATCGAAAACCTGTCCACCCTCACCAACCTCACCTACCTCGAGCTCGGCGCCAACCGCATCAAAGAAATCACCGGCATCGAAACCCTCACGAACCTCACCTCCCTCTGGCTCGGCCAGAACCGCATCACAGAGCTCAAAGGCCTCTCCACCCTGACCAAGCTCCGCTCCCTGTCCATCCAAGCCAACCGCCTCACCAGCCTAGACGGAATCGAGACCCTTCCGCAGCTAACAGAACTCTACTTCTCCGACAACCAAATCCCATCCCTCGCGCCCCTCGCCACCAACACCGCTCTCGAGATCCTAGACTTCCAGTCCAACCCCATCAGCTCGCTCGAAGGCCTGGAGGAGCTCAAAGCGCTCGAGAACGTCTGGGCGAGCAACTGTCAGGTCGCCGATTTCAGAGAGATCGAGCGCGCGCTGCGGGACAAGGAGAAGCTTGAGGAGGTCTACTTCGAGGGCAACCCGGTACAGAAGCGCGAGCCGGTGCTGTACAGGAACAAGCTTAGACTGGCGCTGCCGCAGGTGGGGAAGATTGATGCTTGTGAGTATCCTCATTCTCTTGCCACGGATGTTGATTGTTTTGCTGACGACTCCCTCTACAGCGTATGTCAAGGTGAACTGAAGACCTGAGACACGAGAAGATGGCTACATGTACCTTACACATTCGACGAAATTCGAGACTGACTACTGCATGAACGAGCACGAAAAAGAGCATGGCATTTCCTTTTGTTTCGGGCGTTATGGGAAGATGAAGGCTTACAGAGGCCCTGATTAGACGCATCTCACGATGATACCAATATAGTTTGTTCAACGCATCACAGATGGAATAGCATCAATGACTTGATCAATTCACGAAAGTAAAAAGTGTTTGTGACTCATTTGATGTGTGACTCGTAGAGGTAGTATCGTGGCCAGACAATGTCGCCAGTGACAACAACAAAAATAAACAAGAAAGAGACCCAATTTGCCCGATCCCATATGGACGTCTTGATTGAACGCCGATTTCCATGCCCTGATGCTCTCATCTGTCGTAGTGAGGCAATGCGAAAAAGAAAAAGAAAAACTCCGTCTGTGAACGCCTCAGGTTCACTGCTTCGATAACCCAGAGACAACAAATAGGAAATTAAAACAATGCAAGAATAACAAAAAACTCCGTTCAATCTATCATCAAGTCTGACATTGCTGAGTGGGTCGAGTGGGCTGGCGCAGGTTGGGTTTTGTAGAGCCCCATCGTCGGTTCCATCACTCGGCAGCCTCGGTGTTCTCAGCCAGCTTCAGGTGCTTAGCGCGAAAATCCGATGTCAAGGTGATGTGTGGTAGCCTCATTATTTGGCTGTCCCTCGGGACGCTCAGACACCCATGGTGAAGTCATGCTCGATGCCGGGAGTGACGGACGCCATGAACTTGAGGAAGACGACGAGGTACTGGTCGACGCGGATCGCGACATCTTCTTCCTCGAGCTGACCATCCTTGTCGCTCAGAACCTCCCACTCGCCGTCGCCGTCCTTACCGGCGCCGGTCTTGCCGGGAGAAGAGGACTTGTTAATGTCGAGAGCGGAAGTCTGGTCGACGAGACCTTCCATGCCGGCGCTGAAGGCTTTCTCGCCGTGCTTGAGCTTGGTGAGGCGAAGCTTGAGAGCGGCGTCGGCGCGGTCGAGGAGGACCTTCATGACGCTGGCGTGACGGCAGGGGTGAACAGAGGCGGTCTTGATGGGTGGGGAGGCGAAGGCGAAGTCCTCGAGTGTCACGGTCTTGTCCTTGTAGTCGCCGACAATGTCTTCCATCATGGCCATCGGCGGGAGAGGCTGGTTGGTGACGGCGTCGTAGCCGGAGAGATAGAGGCGGGGAGTGCGGTAGTACGGAGTGTAAGTGATGTAGAGGGTGTAAGTGCGCAATCTGTGAGGAGAGTCAGTGAGGTTCGCAGTATTTTGCTCACTGCGATGGGTTCAAGCATACCCCTTGTCGCCCTTGCTGCCACTGAAATCGCGAATAATGGCTTCCTCGTCATCCTCATCGTCCTCCATATCCGGTATCTCCTCCTCGTCTTCGACCTTGTCGCCCACCTCGCCAGCGTCGTCGACAGTCCTAACGTCGTACTCGGAGCCCTTGCCTGCGCCTCCGCCGGCCTTGAGCCAGCCGTCGTCTTCGTCGCCAACCTCGCCGCCCGGACCCTTGAGCATGTCGCGGACGATCTGGTCTTCGCCGTCAGCCGCACCGGCGAAGTCCTCGGCCTTGATACGGCGCTTGCATGGCACGCCGCGAGTGACCAGGTACTGCTTCTCTGGTGGGAAGTAGCTGACCCGCTTGTCTGGAGAGGCGGCGTCGGACCAGGACCAGGAGGGGAAGCGGTGGACGAGGAAGTCGCCGGCCGCCAGGAATTCCTCGGGAGAAATCTGGCCTGTTTGACGGAAGTTGGAGGCGTGGTTCAACGGTGCGAAGCGGTCGCGCAACGGATCGATGAACGTGTGGATGAGGTTCTGCATCCCGCCTGGCGTTCTAGTGGGTGATGGTTAGCTGTGAACGGCGCGGTCGCGCTGTGTTTGTGCAAGTGCAAGGTGGGTGACGGTGACGATGACTGTTGGCAGCAGTCAGAGCGTGGGATGTGTGGGAGAGTTGGCTGTGTCAATATGCTCAGGTGATAGCTCTATGAGGTAGAGGAACACCGTTGAGAGTATGACTTAGGTTGCGGCTTGCTTGTGGTGTCGTGAGAGTCAAGTCGGCAGGCTGCCTGCAGCTCGTGCTGATCTCTTATCGCTTATCGCGCTGCGGGGCTAGTGCGTGACGTCGATCAACAAAGACCCTGAGCCATGCTCAAGCGGTCGTTTGCGTGCGCACTCCTCACTTCGATCACATCATTTGGCATCCGCTACTGAGAGGAGTCATGTAGTATCAATACGCTGTTTCAAGCTCACAGTGGCTGTGCTTGTTACAGCTTCTTCATGTGGCCTACTAATATCCAAATATGACTTACAAGCCATCTGAGACGATACCCATCTTAGATTTGGCTCTTGCAAAAGACCCAAATACCAAGCCTGAACTACTGAAGCAGCTTCACTCGGCTCTCTTTGACGTAGGGTTTCTGTATATCATCAACCATGACGTCCCTGATAAGACAGTGAGCCGTCTGACAAGCTTGCTGCCTGGTTTATTCAATTTCCCAAGTGAGCTCAAAGCTCGTTTGAGCAAATTAAACAGCCCTCACTTTCTCGGCTACAGCGGCTTCGCTGAGGAGACCACTCTTGGGAAGCAAGATTTACGAGAGCAGTTCGATTTTGCGACTGAGCTTCCAGCAAGCTGGCAGGAAGGTGGACTCAACAAGGGCAAAGCGCCGTCTGCGACAGATCGCGATGCTCGTGGCAAGCAGAATGAGATCAGTGATGGTGAGACTCACGCCTCACGAGACTTCACTCAGCTCTACTGGAGACTGCGTGGACCAAATCAGTGGCCTAGTGAAGCACATTTGCCGGGCTTCCGAGAGGCACTGACAGAATATCACGATCAAGTTGAGGCTTTGTCTTACCGGTTCGTACACCTCATTGAAGAGGCCTTTGGCATTCCCGTAGGAACATTTGATCACTTCTTCGGGCGCCAGGCTTCACCTGTGTCGAAGAGAGTGGGCTCAAAGTCAGGCTTCCCGAGGGAGTATCTCCCACCACAACATCGCATCAAACTGCTTCGATACCCTCCCTCACCTGATGGTGCCCAGCAAGGCGGTCAAGGCGTAGGTGCCCACAAAGACAGTTCGGGATGGCTCACCTTCCTCTACCAAGTCGGTGACGAAGAAGGCCTCGAGGTGCTCTCCTCTTCCGGCACATGGATACGCGCACCACCAATCCCTAAAAGCTTCGTCGTCAATTTTGGCAACGCTTTCGAAGCTGCCACAGAAGGAGCAGTCAAAGCCACAACCCACCGTGTCGTTGCGCCTGGTCCCGAGAGCAACGTACGCTTTTCCATCCCCTTCTTTATGGGATTACCGCTTGATATGACAGTGAGTCAGATCAGAGCATACATCCCTGAGCGCGTGAGGAAGCTGCGCTCTGGAGTCGAAAGTGATGAAGCAGTCAGTGCATTCTTGGACCCGCGGTGGGACAGTCTTGGTGAAAGTCAGCTACGCAAGTGGATTCGTAGCCACAAAGACGTTGGTGAGAAGTGGTATGGCGAAGATGTGGTGAAGTACTACTCACAATGAGACCTGCTCCAGTCACAACATGCCGGGCGAGAAGGTGCTGCGATTACCATTGATGGTTTGGCTCCGATAGATGACTGGACATTCTGCGATATGGGCCGTGAGCGAAGTATGCATACATGATATGGCCATTCTGGGCGGTTCATCCCATGGTAACGTCATCTCAACTGCATTTGTGCAACACGGACTTCCCTTTTGAGCGGTCAGCACATTTGCTATATCGATGCCGCCACTGGGGAAGCTCGGCCCCTCTCGGAGACGCAAATACCAACCGTTCGGACATGCTTTCAAATGTCCCCACATTGGCAACATTGGCGATATATATCAGAACAGCAAGAGGATACCTACGACGTGTCCAAGAAACGGTATAGATCATAGATCATATGAGCCAAGCATAAGTGTATGTTCCGATACTAGCGGGTCTCAGTATGAGCTCTACCTCCTAGGAGGTACCGCCACCCCACCTCGCAGCCAGCGCCAGCAAGCCGGGGAGATGCTGCAGGTGCTTGGTGGGTGGCTCATCTCAACCGTTACTTTTTGTGGGTGAACGATAGGACAACTACAGCCCACGCCACGCAATTCGCCGTAGATCCAGCTGGCGCGAGTATAAGGCCGGCTGCTGCTCCTCCCCGACTCATACACACATATACGCAAAGTGAAGACGGCCCTACTACAGATACAGTACACAATCCCTAGTCAGCACTGACCTACACGATACCAACGTCTACATCCTCAGCCATACCCAATCCGATCCCGGCGAACCGCACATCGCAACCATGGCAGCATCGCACGGTAGGTAAAGTTTTAACGCTCGCGCTGGTGCAGCTCCCAGTCATCATCATCTTCACATCCACCACGCAAACACCCCAATGGCTTCTCTGCTGCTCCCGTCGGCATGGCGCGCTGCGCGCAGCTCGGCTCTTCGCTTGCCCATTAGAGCAGCGCTATCGCATCCATGCAGCGCCTCCACCTCCACCAGTTCGCTGGAACTCCCCTGTCGCTCCTTCCACGAGTCAGCCAGGCGCCGCCGTATGCACCTCACGCGTTGCCTTCTGCCTATGCGATGCAGCAAGCACTTGTAGTAGACCATTGACTGACCTCTCTCTGTTCCCCGTAGACGACGGCTTCACCGCCTCGCTTGAGGCCAACAAGATCTGGGCGTCGGACATCGCCTCCAAGGACCCCGAGTTCTTCAAGAACAGCGCCAAGGGCCAGTCGCCCGAGATTCTGTGGATTGGTTGCTGCGACTCTCGCGTCCCCGAGACCACTGTGCTCGGCAAGAAGCCCGGCGAGGTTTTCGTCTTGCGCAACATCGCCAACGTTATCAACCCCACCGATATTGCCCTCCTCTCCTCCGTCGAGTTCAGCGTCAAGCACCTCGGCATCAAGCACATCGTCCTCTGCGGCCACACCTCCTGCGGTGGTGTCAAGGCCACCCTCGCCAACAACAAGCTCGACATCCTCGACGTCTGGCTCCAGCCCATCCGCCAGATCCGTGAGAAGCACGCCGAGGCGCTCGGCAAGCTCAGCGCCGCGGAGAAGGAGGACGCCCTTGCGAGGCTGAACGTGCAGCAGGGTGTGGACAACCTCAGGCGTATCCCGACTGTCGTGGACGCCATCAAGGAGCGTGGCTTGAAGATTCACGGTCTTATCTACAGGCTGGAGAACGGCCACCTCGAGCAGGTTGATACTGTTGAGGACGAGAAGACCAGTGAGTGCAGGCAGACCACCTTCGAGCTCAAGTAAAGCCAGGGTTGTATAGAGGGTTGAGGACAGCAAACTGCTTGTTGGACAGCGCAGGTGCAGTGGAGTTTGAGCGAGTGACGAGATTACGAACGGAATACAGGTAGAGGCAGGCATACGACTGCGAGAATGAACATAATACTACTAGCTCATAAGTTTTCGCATGCCTCAACATTGCCTCATGCTAGTATCAGCGGGTTTGGGTACAAGAGTTACGATTAAATCTCGTAGAGATCATGGGCGACACTCAGAGGTTCTTGAGGTACTAATACGGTCCTACCTTCAGCCTTCGTCTTGGAACAGTGACATTTGCCGCTGAGACGTACAGTGCTAAACAAGGCAGATTTTCACATGCAACTCGCTGCGACTTCCTCGACTTCTGGGCTGCGCCTGCCACAAGTAGCCCATTCACTTCACGTTCCATAAGCCGGGCGCTCGGACATCAGCACCGCCCTCGCATCGTACAACGTAAGAGATTACTCTGTCACTTCTAATTGCCGGACCACGACTCTCACCGCACTGATACAACACAATCCCGAACAAGCGACTTCTCTGCGGCAGTACAACACAACAAAGGACAGCAGATCATGAACACCCAGATATCCAAATCAGCTCCTTCTGGGAAGAAGAAACCCAAACCGCAGGCATGACTACAGGAACACCAAAACAGCGCATGGCCTGAGTACCACCACCGCCTACGCGAAAGTCACAGATGTCATGGTCAAGATAACCTCACTTCTACGTTCAAAGTGAAAGAACTCTCTAACACCGCGCAGGAAGTCGCCTACACCAAGACGAGCCACGCAGCTTCTCAACCTCTCTACATCGCGTCTCACGTAGTGCCGATCGTCGAGCAGCTCGCCACCCCCTCCACTACCAAAGACAAAGACAAAGACACAATCAAAGGTAAGCTCCAGTGCGAAACGCAGCGGCAGGGACAGCAGTGGCAGCGGCGACGGCAGCAAAGGCAGAGGCAGAGGCAGAGGCATCAACATTAGCGTCAAAAGAAGAAGAAGAAGAAGAAGAAGAAGAGCAGGCAAACCCCTTCGCCCTACCCCCCTCCTCCTCAAAACATGGCACCAAGCCCGCACCGCCCTCTCCACCCCGGCACACTTCTACACCACTGTGCAGAAACACTACCCTCTGCACAAAAAGCGGCCAGCCCAAGCCGGATCCCGAGGAGAGGTTTGCCGTCCGCGTCTTGGACACTACGCTCGAGATTGAGCAGGGACTGGCGGATTTGAGGGCTTTGTTGAACGAGTGTCAGAGGACGGAAGATGGGAGGGCGTTGGAAGGGTTGAGGAGGAGAGTGGAGGCGGCGGTGGAGGGGCTGGGTGAGGATGAGAGTGAGAGTGAGGTGTGAAGTCGGATCTCTGGGGGTGATGGGTGAGAGGCTGAGAGGGTTGCGGTGGAAAGGTGCTGAAGACGTGTGTGTCTGAGTTGGAGACGATTGATTGCTTCGTTGGACGTGATTGTTTTTTCGGGCTCGATTTTCTGCGATGGGTCGTTATCTTTTTTTCAATCAAACTCGGCTTGCATGAAACCGCGCAAGGCATCTCCCCATTTCCAGTATCGCGATTCTTGAACCCTTGCCCGTTGGTATTAGCACAAGCGTTACTGGCAGACTGGCGTGCTTGAGTAGGCATCTCACTGGTGTGTAAACCTGAGTGTGAGACAAAGCCCGTTGGCAGCAGCATGGAAAGAACCGTGTGGCCAGTTATGCGCACTATGCACGGTCGTTGGCGAGGACATTGGCGGATGTGAGTGTGCATGTATCTGTTGCGAGAAGCCCGTTCAATTGCGTTGAAACATGAAGTCGCCGCCCACGTCTATCATTAGCGACAGCAAGCACCACAACGATACAACATAGCTTTCGTATCTACCTCCAGACAGAGAAATGCCATATTCCCTCTGATGCATGCCTTTACTTGCTTTTATAATACATTTCACGGTCGTGCATTATTTCACCCGGGTTCGGGTTGGGGCAGATGAATCAACACAGACGACGTCGGAATCAACAGCGTGCATGCACGCATGCTGAAGACGAGATCTCGACGCTTCATTGAATACATCGATTTGCGATACGTAGGACTTTGCCAACTTTTGTGAGCAATGCAATGGAGTGGTGTCACTTGAGATTGATCTGGTGGGTTGGGTGGGAGAGAACGGTTGTGAAGTGACGGTGAAGACTAGTCGGATGAAAAGAGAGACTGTTGCCTTGAGAGAATGACACAGGCGATCAACTGGTTCGTTATTGGCAAAAGTAAACATGCGTTTCAAGCTGTTGCAACGTGCAATATGCTGTATGCGGAACTATTAGTCTAAAAATGCTATGTGATGATTAAAATCCGCTATGCCTCGCTCAGAACGCATCCAATAATAAAGGAATTCGAAGATGGGGGTGATCCAATGTCTTGTCCAAAAACGCCAACAATCGCTTCCTCACCAGTATTGGTGACAGCCCACGCTGACAACCTTACCCTCGCCTTTAGCATTCAGGACCAAAGCGCTAAGACGTCCGCCACCAACACATCCTGAATCCATGCCCTTGCTCCATCGCTTTATCTGCAGTCCACTTCGAGCATCGTGGCCGTAGACCACCACCTGTGGCTTCTCCTCACGGGCATGCTTAGCAGCGTCCTTCGCGTGGCCAGCGAATTCCCTATATTTACCCTCAACAGAGCCTATAACCCTGCCAATAAAGCCTTGTCCATCGCCATACAAGTCGCGCTTCTCAGTATCAGCAGTAGTCAAGACAGTTCCCTCAGGTGCCTCAAGAGACTCGAATTTCCGGAAACCTTTGGTCGACTTGTGGCGGTACAACCGATCGTTGTACCAGTTCCAGATGGTTCGCCAGGGTTTGTTGTGGCGGCCGACTTTCTTGCCACCCTTACCGGCGCGGTCTGCCGAAGGGACGTGAGATTTCGGGTGTATTGAGCGCATATTCGTAACGTAGTACGGATCTTGCTTCTCGAGTGGTAGAGCGGGGACCAGGCCTGCGTGGACGACGATGATAGGCTCGGCGATCGGTGAGGTGGAACGGGTGCTTGTTTTGGCGGCTTTGGGCAAGGCGCGGATGCGGAGGATTAGTGGCATTTGTTGGATGTAGCGCAGGTGGCGAGCGCGTAGCGATTTGAGTGTTTTGGCATCACGATGCGAGGCGCTCGTCAAGTCCACGACAGAGTCCGTATCTTGTAAAGGTGGCAATGAGCTGTTCGGAGACGAGGCGAACGTGTCGAAGACCGACTTGGCTGTGTGAATGAGGCGATCTTCGTGATTTCCTCGGACGGTAGTAGCGTTCATGTGGATGAGCTGGTCCAGAACACCAGCACTGTGTGGTCCTTTATTGATGGTATCTCCAGTGGCAATCAGGTGGTCCCAGTCCGGGTCATATTCAACCTTGTCCAGAAGTTTAAGCAGCTCTTTCTTGCAGCCGTGAATATCTCCAACAAAAATTAGACGACGTTCGCCGTGCGGGTCGTCCTCTCCTCCAGGTATGAATCGCTCGTCCAGATCCATAATCTTGACCGAGCCATGCTGAAACTCGCCTCCTCTCGAAACGCCAATTGTGTTTATCTTCTCCTCGCCGTCCTTGATTGGATTGACAAAACCGTGCCGCATTTCCTTGTCCACTAAATGCGGGAGTAGTATCCAGTATATGCTGGAGAAGATTGCCAGTGCGAGCACAACCAAGGCTGAGCATAATTTCGCTCCATTCCGTGAGCGCGCAAACGCTCGTGTGCGACTCACGCAGCTCTTTTCGTTGCCCAGGTCACAGCAGCCAGGCGCGTTCTCGTAGCCCGCCTCCTCTCCTTCATCGTCGCGGTAGCGCTGATCGTCCTTCTCGTCATAATATTTGTCTGGAATCAAATCCAGGAGTGGTTGTTGCACAGCAGGTTCCGAGGAAGATCGTGAGTGTGCATGCGAAGATCCATGTCCAGCAAGAGACTCCGCTCGCAGTCGCGTCTGTATGTCGCGCAAAGACCGGTCGTCTCCACTATCGACGCTGTAGCGATCGTTGGTCGACATGGTGGTATCCGGGTACCCTCCACGGTAGACGGCCTGATGACGTCGTCGCGCGTGCGTGCGTTGCTTTGCTGAGGAGAACTGCAGGTCAAAGTGGCGTGCATGGGGTTTATGACATGTTGCGCGACCAGACAGGCTAGAAGTGGTCACAGGATGTATAAGTTATCGTGTGGCTATTCACCGAAAGACTGAACGCGGCCAAGGACGAGAAACAGCAAGGTGACGAACCACCAGATGGTACGCAATCCTTCTTCCGGCTTGGGCGCTGACAAGAACTCTGCAGGGGGCCAACGCCCAACCGGGAAACGCTTCCGGAGGCACGTGGGCTAAACATAGCGAGGCTGGGCGCGACGGCGCGTCATCTATCGTTTCCACCTTAGTGGCAGGTCTCTGGTTACCGTTTACTGCCCTACAACAATTTTGCTTTATGTCTTTGTTTATCTTGACGGGTAGAGATCGTCGCGCCGGCTGTCTTGAGATGCTTTGCATATCGAGTGTCTGGAGAAACCTGATGCCTGCGACTGCTACTGGGAATGCACACGCCGAAAGTGAAATGAAAGCAAGGCTGTTTCCTGATATTCTGACATCGTGACATTGTATTTTTTACTTTGATCATATATATTCTCTTCACCTCTCTAAGCAAAGATGGGGATGTTGAAGCCGTACTGGAAGCAGGAGTCAGCAAATTATTCTCTTCGTCCTTTAGATCAAAACGGGGACTTACGTTAGTCGGGTTGTTGAACCTCAATCCCTTGTCCAGCGAGCTGATCTTCTTGATCTCATCCTCCTTGAGATCGAAGCTGCACACATCCAAGTTCTGTGCAAGACGCGACTGGTTGTTGCTCTTGGGGATGACAGCAACACCACGCTGAGTCGACCAGCGAAGCAAGACCTGTGCAGGACTCTTGCCGTGAGCGTCGGCAATGGACTTGACGACGTCGTGCTCGAAGAGCATAGGGGTGTCGTGTGCCTTCTGCATGTTGAGCTCGAGGAAAGAGAGCGGGCCGAACGAGCTGTAAGCTGTCACGGCGATGTCGCGCTCCTTGCAGAGCTGAAGGAGAGGCTCCTGGGTGAGGTAGGGGTGGTGCTCGATCTGGAGGGTCTGGGGCTTCTGCTTGGCGTAGCGGAAGAGGTCGAGGAGGAGAGCACCGTTGTAGTTGCTGATGCCGATGGACTTGATGAGGCCGGCGTCGTAGAGCTCCTCCATGGCGTGGTAAGTCTCCTCGAGGGTGGCGTTGCCGAGCTCGATCTTGTCGCCCTCGTAGAAGAAGCCGGGAGGGTAGCGGGTGGCTGGGTCAACGTACTTGAGGGAGATGGGGAAGTGGATGACGAAGAGGTCGAAGTAGTCGACGCCCCAGTCGGCGAGCTGCTTCTTGCAGATGGGTGCAACGCGCTCCTTGTCGTGGAAAGAGTTCCAAAGCTTGGAGACGATGAAAAGGTCCTCGCGCTTGACGATACCCTCGTCAATGGCACGCTTCACACCCTGGCCGGCCTCGACCTCGTTGCCATAATCGCAGGCACCATCAAAGAGGCGGTAGCCGGTCTTGATTGCGTTGTAAACCTGGTCGGCGCAGGTGTCGTTGTTCACCTTCCACAGACCGAAGCCAACGAGAGGCATCTCGCGGCCATTGTTAAGCTTGACAGAGGGAGAAGACATGGCAGCGGTGGCAAAGCTTCTGAGGCTGTTGTGTGTTCTTGTAAGAGCTACGGGAGCAGACTGCTGTAGGTGGCGTTGGATAAGAGAGGTGCGTCTGATAGAAGCAGAGAGCTGGGGACGATGAGAGAAGAGAGCAGCAGATCTAGAAAGCAGCAAAAAAGCAATTGAAAGTCAGCTACCTAGCTAGCAGAGGGCGCAGGGCAAATGTTTCTTATAGCCTCGGGGCCACACAATCTAGGCCCGGAGCAAGCGTACCTGAATGGAGTCAACCTTAGCAGCGACATGACGCTCAGCCAAGAATAGATGATAGCAGCAGCCTGACATTTCTGCCGGCGGGAACGGCGCCAGAGTGGTTATGTAGTCAAACGCGTACTCGCGGGCTCTCTTTCAGCCGCCAGCGCGCCTTCGTGGGTCTATACCGAGTGTGCTGCTCATGACGAAGTGGGGCAATGAGGACACCATCGCGGGGAGCACTGGAGAGCACGCGCAGAGCCGGTTATTCGGATAAAAGTGCTGCTATTAGGGTTTCACGCCTTTTGCCTGCACTGCCATTTGCGGCCACAGGTGGGAAACATTTGCCGTCGACCAGGAAAATCGTCGCGGCGCATTGCCTTTTCCTGCCATGCCGCCGGCCGGATCTGAGATACGCGTACATGCATATGCATGGCGGATGCCCGCGTGGCATGATAGCCGTCGCTCGCCCTGCATGTTGTTTATTCTCGGTTTTGTATAAAGTGGATCATGTGTCCCTCCTGCAGGGCGTCGTAGAGTGGTAGTAGTTACGGTACAGCTCTGGCTCAAACGTGTTGTAACATGCCAGTATCGGCAGATATAGGCACGAAATTTGACATCTATCTCACTGAGATGATAGAGGACGCTTCGAGGATTCTGAACAGCTAGTATAGTCCTACCTCGAGCTCTTGCATATTTAGGAGAATGGTTGCCGCTGAGATGCTGTTTGCAGACTTTTGAGTAGCGACTGTATCTTATGGAGGTAGTGCCTCCCACGTCTCTGACTGCGATAATGGTGAATGACCGCCTACGGCAATCGGTCCTGCTAGTCACCGTACTTTATGAGGTCTTCTTCCAATAGGTACATACTGAAAGCGGAGAAACAATGTAAGTAAAACGCAGTCTCATTCGTTTCATCAATACGAAAACTTGCAGCACGCACTATCCAGCGTGTCTTCTTGCTGTCAATCGTCAATCGTTATGCATGGATGCAAAGGCAATCTTCTGATCCAATGGATCCTCGATCGTCAATCATCCAAACAGAAGAAAGCTATTGTACAACTTCTCCAATCGATCATCCAACGCAGGACTAGAAGGCTTTGAGAAACACAGTCCGAGACCTTCTCAACTCGAGCAAACATCCATCAACGTAGTCCAATCAATCACTTCCCATCCTTCGTCGCCTCAAGCTGCTCCACCCTCTTCGCAAGCATTCCAACAACATCAATGACTTCTTCCACCCAAGCTTGAGTCGAAGTGTTCTTCCTGCCCTGATCAGAGCGCTCGTGTCTCGCGATGTCCGCCTCGTCCTGGGCATCATACTCCTGGTCCACGCGACGCTGGTTCAGACGGTGGTGTAAGCCCATCTGAGTCAAGCCCCCTGAGCGACGTAAGATGCAATTGGTTCGCTCGCGCGCGCGTCTTCGCTGACGTTGGCCACGCTGCTGGCGTGGGGAATGTTGCTGTCGCCGGCGCTGCTGTCGTTCGAAGGGACTCTCAGGGCGGGAAGATGGTAGTTACGAGCACGCTCATCACGTAGTTCATCGCGAAGGCTGATGATCTCGTCGGTTTGTGTTTTCATCCTGCGGATCATGATTTCAAGTGCTCTTGCAGCTGCTGTGGATCAAGCTGCTCCTGGTCCGACTGGTCGTCGGCGCCTTCGAGGATGCTCAACATGGGGGATATACTGCGCTCTTGTCCTTGATCGCTGACGTCTTGAGTGATGTTGGAGATGGGAGATATGCCGGCGGCCTTGGATCTCTGGCTCCGACTCCGAGTCAGTGACACTATCAGGCGGTGAATCATAGAAAGTCGGGCGGATACTAGGCGAAAGAGTCGGGAGGTTGTCGAACGGACTGCCTGGGCCAAAAGAGACTGAAGAGCCATTGGGCTTGAAAGTTTCGATGCGCCCACGCGTCAAAGAGCTGGTGAGAGTTCTTGTAGAGCTCGGCTCCTGGCTCGACGTTGCTTTCCTTCTTCTGGGGCAGGCTTGTAGACAGTGGCCGGGCAAAAATTGTAGTGGCGGAGGCTTAGCGCTGGCGCAGCTGTAGTTGGATGGAGAGAGCGGTGTATCTTCGTCCAGCTCGATGAGATTCGAGCCACTCGACTCGCGAGAGGGACTTCTGCTTCGCTGGCGGGAAGGCGTGCTGAGATGAACAGGGAGTTGACTCTCAGACGACGATTTGCGATGCGTGTAGAAGGCTCTCTTCAGATCAGTTCTCGAGGGGTCAGAGGCAAGCTCGGGGTACATGAATGGAATGGTCCCGTCACTATCGACACTCTGCTTCGTCGAGAGAGATTCCTTGGTCGCCTGGCGTTGCTGCTCCAGAATCGGAGGAAGTGGCGGCGACTGCTGCCACATGAGCTGAGTGTTGTGAATGACAGAGCCCGGTCTAGCGCCGAACTCATCCGAGTAGATGCTCGGAGAGTATGTGATCTTTGTCTCGCGATCGTAGAACTTCTCAGGGAACGTACTCAAGCCCTCGAGACCCAGACCATCAGTGCGCTTCTTCATTTCCTCGAACGAAGACTCGTCTTGCAAGTCTGGGAAGACAGACCCATGCATGGAGTACAGGCTGGGCTGCTTGACAAGTTTCGGCAGCTCCTTGTTGGCGTATGTGCCAGTCTTCGTAGGGCTGATGTGTTCATCGGCGCCAATCAGCTCCACAGTCTCGCATGTAGGTGTATCATCGTCAAAGATGCGCTGACGAATCGGTGAGCTCAGTCTAGAGGAAGGCTTCTGAATCATCTCCTTTTTCGGGGTGATATTTCTGAGCATCTCGCGTTGGCGCTGATCTGAAACTCGTCTATGGTCGTCCATAATGCGACGGGACTCTTGCTGAAGCTTCGCCTCTTTCTCATGCGGCGGTGTGTTTTTGGCAGGTGGAGTCGGCGGTATAGTACGGTCGAAGTACTGCAAGCTTTGGGAGCGGGAAACGCCACAGACATTCTTCTCATCGCCTGTCTTTTTCTTGTTCTCATCACCCAGATCTGATTGTGTCTGCGAGATGGCGCGCTTCGCCTGGCCTGGACGGTTGTGGGTCGGGTCGGAAAAAGCAGTCTGTACAGTTTGCGGAGTCTTGCCTGTCGAGTCGGAAAAGTTGACAGTGAGCGCACCAGCGCTGCGCGGCTCAGCGGCCAATAATGCAGAAGCGTCGAGTGGGGTTTGTTCAGACCCCTTGCGAGAAAAGATGCCCTTTCTCTTGGAAGGCGAGCGCCCGAGGTTTGCTTTGTGTGGCGAGCTGGTCAGAACAGCTTTTGCCTTGGGTGGGAGAGTCTCGCCACCAACGCTGTAGCCGCGGCTAGTGGCGAGACGTGCGGTGGGAGCAGTGACGTTAGATGTGCGAGGATTGGTAAACTTCAGCCTCTCGAGGAGGCCTTTCTTCGGGGTCTTAGTCTGTTCGTTGGTAATGACCCAGTCGAGCACGCCTACCTTCTTCTTCTTGGGTGTGGCGTGGCTGGTGGACTTGCTGAGCTCACTCGAGTCGATCTTGGGTGAGTAAACAAACACAGGCGTGCGTTCAGTCTGGGTGCCGGCATGTTCGTGCTGTAGCTTCTCGCGTTTATCTTCAATGAATCCGCGGCCGGTAGGATATGCATGCGTGCAATCTTCTGGCACAAGCATTGGCGGTGTCGGAGGCGTCTGCCCGGAGACAGACTTGATGAAAGGTGACATAGTGGTAACGCCCGAGTCGCGAACATCAGCAGAGCTGGAGGTAGTCATGTTGTCTTCAAGCGAAAACCCCTCGCGCAGTGCTGGGTGTATGGCGGTGGGCGGAGTGAGGTGGCGACGCGCGACCTCCTGTTGATAGAACGCGTTGCTTTGGAGACGGTGTTTTTGGACTCTGGCTTCTTGCTGTGCAAATGCGTTCGGACCGGGTGTAGCGCGCGCGGCCATGGGGAGCTCAGTCGACGACGACATTGCCTCTGGGATGTCAGGCAATGTCGTGCCGCTGAGTCTGCCCGCCCATGACCGGCGGTGGCTCGGTGCCATGGTCACTAGTGACCAGTGACAGGTTGTCCTATACAATGATGATTAGCGAAAAAACTCGAATTATTGTGATGACAATAAACAACGTGGGCAATTGGCAACAGTCAGTTGGCAGCTGACTGTGACACGGTGGCAGTCCCGTGGTATGTCTGTTGTGAAGGTCAACATGCGACAACGCAACAACAGCAAAGGGAAGGAGCGGTAATTTCCCTGACCTCACCTCACCTCACTCACTCGCCCGACGCCTCGATCCTCAGGCTCCCCTGCATGCGCTCCGCGCGCGCCATCGATCAATCGTAGATTCACCTCATAGATACCTTACGCTGTGCCAACCCTCACGAACCGCCAATGTCAATGAAAGTCGCGCGATCAAGGGACAAAACAGCTTCGAATTCAAATGGCTGCAGAAGGGGTTATATCAAAAGTAGTCAAAAAAAAGGGGGATGTAAGATCAAGAAGGCAAAACGAAAAGGAGCGAGTCAGCACTGCACCGATTTACCTGGCCAGCCTGTCGCTCCTACTATTGAACGCCACCCGCGCCAAACTTCAGAATGAGTAATCTTTGTTGCTTGTTGTCGACGAGGAGACGTCTCGAGCGTCGTGACATTGGGTATTGCGTCTGTGGCTCGTGTCGATTACAGCAAAATGCAGCCCTTGCCCTTCTCTGTGTATTGTGTCAGTATGAGGATGCTTAGCAGAAAACATTCACGAATGAAACATACTCTTGGGCTTCTTAGTCTGAGGAGGCTCAAGTGCTGCAACAATGGCCTGTCAATTGTTAGTGAAAGATCATGTAGAAACACATGTGAAAACCAATCATACCTCGTCAAACACATCCTTCAGCTTAAATTGAGTAAGTGCCGAGCACTCCACATACTTGACAGCGCCAAGGTCCTTGGCCATGCGCTCGCCGTCTTCTTTCCGCACAGGCTGCATCTTCTGCTTGCTAAGCTTCTCGCGCACCTGCGGGTCGTCGCGCAAATCGGTCTGGGTACCGACAATGAGACACGGTACGCCAGGGCAGTGGTGGTGGACCTCAGGGAACCACTTTTCTCGCACGTTCTCGAAACTTGCGGGTGAAGTGACGGAGAAGCAGACGAGGAAAACGTCGGTCTGCGGGTATGAGAGAGGGCGGAGACGATCGTAGTCTTCTTGTCCGGCAGTATCAAACAAGCCGAGTGTGTATGGTTCATCGCCAATCCTGTCATCAAAGTCAGTGCATGATCAGACTTCGTAGGGTAATTGTCAAAGCACTTACATCACCGTCACGGCATAATTGTCGAAGACTGTCGGCACATACTCCGAAGGGAATTTGTTGGTGGTATAACTGATGAGGAGGCACGTCTTTCCAACGGCACCGTCACCAACCACAACACATCTGAGAGAAGATCTCGTTAGTCGCCACTCTCAACCACAATGATCGAAGCTGAAACTCCTTTCTGTCCATCCTGCTTGCAAATCCCACCATATGCACCAAGCGCAGACGAACCCCTCAGACCCATGTTTACTCCGCCTCTTGCTAAAAATATACACTCCACGCCCTAAGCCAGCAGTCTCCAGCCACCCATCACTTGAAAGGGAAACAGCAAGTCATACGTACTTGATCGTAGCGACACCATCTTGTAAGCGGTGAATTGGAAATATCCCTGTCGAGTCTCGCGAAGCCAATGCGCCTCAAACCCTTATCTTATCTCGCTTCTTTCCCGGTTCTTCGGCTCGTGATCCAGATGTATTGCAAACGCAGAGCTCGTGCGAGATCACAGTCGAGCAAAGAGGGTCTTGTTCCGAGAACGGTGTTGTCGGCTTGTGAAAGTCGGTCGGTCGGTCGGTGGGGGCGAAAGATGGTCTCGTCGCACTTGCGTGTCTGTCTTTTGTTCTCCGATCCGTAGGTATCTTGCGAAGGCCAATGTCTTGCACAGCCAGGCACGCCGAGTCAAAGCAGTTGCGGAGGTCCAAAGAGAGAGAGAGCGGTGCAGTGTAGTGCTCGAATGCTGAGCCAAGCACAGGCACTGGCGTTGGGAGCAGAGGTCGAGCAAGCGTCCGGCGGCGGTAGCGGGCGAGGGTGGGTTTCCACGTGGCGGCCAAAGCGGGCAGCGAGACAGCAAGCAAGTGCGGTGTAGCAACAGGTGATGTTGATGGTGGAGGAGTCTGGTGGATTGAGACAAGTCACTCGGTATGTAGGGCAGGCAGACGTTGGAACACGCGCGCGAATCTGTCACGAAGGAGAAAGTAGAACTCAAAGCTACAGCAGCCCTTCCTTGCCAGTCTTCGGAGCGAGGCAGGCGTCTGCCCACTTCCTCCCTCAGAGCCTCCCCGGCTTCAGCGGGCAGCGGCGCGTTCCATAGTGGAGCCGATTTGGGCCTAGACGCACCGCCGCTGGAGATGAGAGGGGTTGGACGAGGGAGGAGACCTTGGTGGCACGAAACTGAGAGAAAAAATATGATAGATTCTCTATTTGCATTTATCGACTGGTATCGGTGCGACATTCCGCGCCAGGGTGATGTCGGGGAGGCTTCCAACTGGACTTCTACCAGCGGTACCGAGGCTTGTTTTGTGTACGGTACCACTGCCCAAGGTTCACGTGCGACGGGCGGCAACACATGTATCACACGCGTGAGAACAGGGGACAATGGGGTACAAGACAGCGTATATCCATGTTCACTGGGAGCTTGGTACCGCCCAAAGAACTGTGATCGAAACTTCCGTGCAGTGTGATCGAACTTTCATGTGCCACACGGTCCATTTGAGTAACATCAAAAGAAACCCAAAGAGACATGGGGATAGTAGCATAGCGAGCATAGTTACTACAATCGCTCTAGAGAAACCTATCCATGTGCAACGAGAGTCTGGTGCCGCCCAAAGAACTCTGATCGAAACTTCCGTGCAGTGTGACAGAAGCTTCCTGTGCAATCACCAGAGTTGGCGTGTACAACGTGTCGAGTAGTACATCGCAGGACGAAACCAATTGCGGAAACTCATGGCAGGAGAACACTCTCTCGTGAACATGTTATCTATCAAAATGGTGGGTATATATCGTGAATAAGATTCTCGCAGGTTCGCAGGGTGAAAGCAAAAGCAATAGCAAAAGCAACAATGAAAGCAAAAAGATAGGTTCAAGCAACCCGCATTCCAATGTATGCTACTCTCTCACCAACAATGCCAAAATGCACTCGAGTGCTGCTTCACTTCTAAAGCGAAGTGTGTGTATCCGCTCGTAAACGCCAAAAGGGGTGGGTGCCGCATGTCCAACAGCGGCGCTGCCCACTATGCAGCAAACAAAATTTCTCAGGTCCAAGTCGTCGTGTAAATTCGTGGTCTCTTCATCTAGTTTCCTCCGAGCACAGGTGGAGGTTCTGTTGCATGCTTCTGTTGTTTCTGTTGTTGTTCCTTTACAGACGCTTTGCACTGCTGCTACTGCGTCTTCTGGACTCCCTTCTGCTGCGAGCCCGCTGCAGCATGGGCTCTTCTTCGCCGTCTATCGACGTTCTGAAGGGGTGCTCGTGCTCTTCGAAGTATGCGCTGCTCTGTCGCCTGACGGTCGGCTCTTGGACGGTGCCGATGACGACGCCCTTGACGTGCTGTTCCATCTCGTCGAGCTTGTAGTTCTCCATCACGAAGCTGAGGAGGATGACTGGTACTGCGACGCAAGCAGCGACGATCAGGATCTTGGTCGTGGTCTCTTGGTACGCGCGGTTGATAGCGTCGCGGGTGGGACTACCCATAGGCCAGCCAGTCGAAGCCAGTCCGACATTGGAGTAGATCTCACCAGCCTGGTCTCTGGTCTCTTCAGGAAGGTACAAAGCCAGCTTCTTTGGCACAGTGGCTGTCCAAATTGCGCCAGATATGGAGGATCCAACAGCGCCTCCAATCTCGAGGAAAGTGAGGAAATTGCTGTCGCGGCTGCCACTTCTTGGTGGTTGGCAGATGCTTGTACGCCTAGTTGGGCAGGGACGTTGAGCATACCGCCGCCGATGCCAACAAGAGCGGTAGTGGCGACAAGCGACGCGGTTGAGGCATCCTCGACACGGTAAAAGATCATGGACAGGAGGCCAACAAAGTATATGCAGGCACCGAGGATGACGAAGAACTTGTAGCGCTTCGTATTCTTGATCAGGATAGAGACGCAGAAGGAGGCGATGGTCGCTGCAAAAGTCCACATCTGCACAATGCGGCCAGCATCGGTGACAGACTTGCCGTGGACGACGAGCAGATAAGACTGGAAGTAGGGATATATGGAGAGATAATAGGCCACTGGGATGTGTTAGCGGAAAATACGTCAAGAGCACGGCATGAGGTACTTACTGAAGTAGAAGAAGGAGATGCCCAGACCAGCCAGGACAGTCCTATTCCTGAACAAGCTACCAGGGAAGAAAGCTCTGGGAGCAAGCTTCTTGCTTCTCTCCCAGAAAGGGAAGATCGCCAGGCACGCAGCGCCTATCAGCAGCATCGCCAACAAATTTGGATCATCCCAACCATTCTTCGCCGCCAACGTAAGGGGTATCAGCAACAGCGAGAAGGCCGCGCATAACAAGACCAAGCCGAAGACATCAAGCTCAAACCAGAGGTGCTTAGCAATCTGCCAGTAGCTCATGCCACGGAACGGCGAAGGTGGCAGGAGACCTCGTTTTGCCGCCTTGCGCTGGTTGGTGTAGAGTGAAAGGGCCAGGGGCAGGTATGCTATAGGCAGGATGATAGCCCAGATGCCGTAGCCCCACCTCCAGCTCAGCTTCTTCAGTAGCATGTCAGCCAGAGGCGAGCCAATCCAGACATTGATCAGGAACGGCAATGCAGGCAGGGTCGAGCATAAAGCGCGGTTGACCAGGTCGCTGGTATCTGCGATGAAGATCTGGATGAGAATCTGCAGACCCGTGGCGCCAGCCGAGTAGAAGACCTGCGCGGCGGCGTATGTCTTGACGTTGTCCGACGCTGCTTGCTGCACGTACCCGATGGAGTATATGAATACCGACAGCGTGAAGGCTTCGAAGCGACCGAAGACGTCGGCGATTTTGGACATAGGTGGCTTGACGACAGACAGGACCACGCCCTGTACGACGAGGACGGTCGCAACGAGCGAATGTGCTTTGAAGGCACTTGTTGCGTAGATTGTCAGGTTCACGGTGGTCTGGCCCTCAAGCGAGGTAGCGTAGGCCAGGAGGCAAACGCCGAAGTAGGCGGCGAAGAGACCCCAGCGCGACCATGTGGAAGAGATGGCCTCAAGTCGCTTGACGCCGACCTGAGCGGAGTATTGGCTCTCATCATCGTCGTCGTCGGACTCGCTATTGTTTGTTCTGCTGCTGCTGGCAACGGCGCCTTGCGGGCTCATGACTTTCAGCTTCTCGGTGGGGACGCCACTCGGCCGCCGGGCGCGTGTAGCAGAGCCGGTGTGGTCCAAGTCTGGCGAGACATCGTTGTCAGCAATAGTCCCGTAGCTCATGGCCACGAGGGATGCTGCAGCATCGGAGGGCGAATAACAATGTGAATATTGCGCGGCGACAGCGAGAGAGTTGAAGCGTGCGATGGGCGGTGGAGTAGAGATGATCAGATAAGAATGATCAGATCAGGAGATCGGAGGGGGCAGGCTGAAGGTTAAGAAGGGAACGCGCGGGCGGGGACGGGCAGAAGTGCTAAGTTAGGCGCTGCGAGCCATCGCCTGATCGCCTAATAATTATGGACGGCTCGGGCAGGCAAGCGAAGGGAGCAAGGGAGACCGCGCAATGGACTCACCTAACAATTGCACCGAGTCTGGAGACCGTGACCGTGACCCGCTCTTTGCTGCGCTGGCAAGCGCTGGTGCCGAGTAAAGCGCAGGCTCCGGCACGAGGAATGACGAGGATGAAGAGCAGCGCCCACGAGCATCGCGGTGACTCCTATCAGCAAGCGTAAGAAGGCTGCCACCGCCAGCACCATCTTGATCGCCAGTAGTGCTGCACGACGGCATCATCGAGTCGTCGCACGCCCAATTGCCAGGCTGCATGCGCAATTGGCGCTATAACTTGATCCTGACGCGAACAGGCGAAGCGAGGCGACACTGCGGCCTGAACTGCTAGCGGCTCGGGCGTGCGTGGAGCCTCAGGTATCACCGTTTCCAGTGGATTGAGGTGTGGGTGAGTCGAGGGTCTGCCAACGGCGCTCGTAACGGGTCTGTCGCGGCTCACGTGGCGGAGGCTGGTCAATCGAGCTGTCACGCATCCCTCGTGCTGGAGCTGTCACACGCGCCGACTCGAATCAATGCGCTTGTGCGTCGGAGACTCGGAGGCAAGCGCATGCACGAGATCGAAGAATGGAATTGTTGGGCGCACAGCGCTTCTGCGAGGCGAGAGCTAATTGTTCGCTAGCCCTGAGCCAAGGCAGCCTGTTGTCTCAGACTCGGAGGCATTCGATTGCCATATAGGTACTCATATCTTGCTTGCCGCCTTAAGCGGTTGGTCATCAGATTGTCATTCAACAAGATAGTGGTATTGTCACACGAATAAAGAAAACTGGGTCTCGTTATTCATGTACTATAGTTGATACACGAGTCTTCGCAGCCCTGCTGTTGTCAAGTCGATGGTCAACATCCGGGATCATCCGCAAGATGGATATTCAAAACATGGCATGAAAAACATGAGATGGTGAAATTACTACATCGCACATGCGAGAAATCTGGGTATTGCTGTTCATGACTATATCTCTCATACACGAGTCCATCCCAGCCCTAGCATCAAGCGCTCTTGTCAACACTGGCTTTGCGGAGCTCCTCCTCACTGGGCCCGTCTTTGGGCAAATCGCTGCCGTGATCTGTAGCGTTCCTGTTATCTGGGAACACAAAAGCAGGAGGGGGCGATAACAGTGCGCCTGTTCTCCTTTGCGTCCTCGTAATCACTCTGTTGTTCCTCTTCTTCGTCCAGCATGCTTCCTAGAGCAGGCGGAGAGCTAGGAATATTCAAGTTGGGCGGTGGCCCAATCACGGTCACTCGCTTCTCACTTCTTGGATCCCAGCTCAAGTCGTAAGGATCAAAGCCGTTTGCGCTGTCGCTGTCGCCGTCAGCACCGGCAGCCTCCTGGCCCGACATAGTTCTCCTCGTCTCTAGAGCGTCGACGAAGCTCTCTACAGTGCTGATACTACGAGTCGCTGTTGTCGATTCGTCGTCGTCGTTGAGATCCTGCACGGCAGGGCTTCCCAGAGGGAACTCTGATGCACGATCACCGTCTTCCTTGCCGGGCGAACCGGGCTGCGAGTGCTCTCTGTGCCATTTCTCGCGACGCAGCCGCATGCGTTCTGTTGGCCAATCACTGCCAAACTGCACGACAGAAGCCTGCTTGCCATGTAAGATGAAGCGACCCTGAGCGCGCTCAAGGCCTGGTGTGGCCTCAGGATGGTCTGAAGCTTCGCCGTCAGCCGAGCGGACTGTACTCTCGCTCTCTTTGTTGCGGCGATGGCGCTGCGAAAGTGAGGTGTGGTGATCGCGTAAAGTCTTCTGCAAGCTACGTCGCTTGCCTCTGGCTGTCCTGTCACTTTCTGGAGTCGAGACCACGCCGTCGAGGTTCATAGGTCGTGATGCGCCAGAATCGGGAGTGCGGACTTCTTCCTGAGGCCGAGAGCCAAGGTCTTCGCGTCCAGTGCTTGTGGTTGGTGTAATGATGCGAAGGCTCTCAGAGCGGTCAGGCGAGTTCAGACGTTGGGGCTGTCGGCTGGAGGTAGACGACGCAGACCAACTCGGCTGCCTTTGGGAGGTACCAGAAGCAGCACTTAGTAGTGTACTGGCGATAGAGCCGCGGTGTTTGTCCCTTTGCTGCTCCACGTCAAATTGCAGAGGCGGCAGGCGCCATCCATCTCCACCCGGCGAGCTTGGACTTTCGATCGTACTACGGAAAACGTCGTCCACAAAAGTGTCCATGGAGTCAGTGGTAGATGGGCGAGGACGCATACTACCTGGAGACCTCTCACCTGAAGCTGGCGAGTGTGGGCTTTGCGGCTGGCTGCGAGGGCTGCGCGAGCTCAGGTGAGATGGTAATCGTGGAAGGACCTTCTTTGCCGTGTCCGGTGCATCGGTCTGCTTTTCCGATTTCCTTTCCGTGCTGGGCTTCACCCCACCGACTTCATTGCCGTCTTGCTGAATATCTAGGGCTAAGATGTCCCTGTGACATCTCATTCTCCAGATGTCTCGGCGGACCCACGTGAGGGCGGCATCAGTTCTCCCAGCAGCGTGGACAATGTCTTCGCGTGTCTTTGGTGGGATAGGTGAAAGGACGAGAAGATGGCGAGCATTGCGCAGGATGTCATCGTGCTGCTTTTGCAGACTTGCCAACTCTTTGTCGTACTCGCCAATCTTCTGCATCATGATCTGACGTCTGGCAGTCATCACTTGACGAGTTAGCCCAATGTCATAGACTGGGCTCTTGGCGCCTTCCCTCGTTGGAGAGTGGGTGGTGTGTGAAGACTCAGGACGGTGGTGATCATGTGGGCGATTGCATTCTTCGCTGCCACAGATCATACCACGAATACGCACACCAGCTGCTCTGAAAGCTGCAGCATAATTAATCAAAGACAGCCAGTCGTTGAGTTCGCTCTCGTTGTCAGCTAGTAACACTTCCTCCTGCCCGCCATGTCGCACGAATGTGAAAGCATGCTTATGCCTAACGTACGTAGCGTCTATGAGGGCAACGGCGTCGTCAGTCTTGATCAATGCATCGGGTTTGAAGTCATGCAATGGTGGCGAAAATGTCACTGGCATTCTTGGAGCACCTTGCCTCTGATGCGACATGAATTGATGAACGAGACCTTTGACCCACGAAGCATTTTTGAAGAGGTACAACTGCGAGCCGGTGAGGATTGCACCCCACTCTTGCCATGGTGAGCGTGCCTTCTTTTTCTTGACTGCCTTGCGCCAGAGTGTACCGACTTTTGTGACCTTGAGATCAACGATGCCTTGTTGAGTTTCGACCGAATGTGGATTCGAGGTATTGACCTGTCCCTCGTACGCAGCCGGTCGTGAGCGGGCTGAGATGATTTGCAGTGTTCCAGTGTGTGTAAATGCGCGTTGGAGATACTGCATGTCAAACGAACCTTGACTGCCGATGTAGTTGTACGGATCCTCCATCAAGAACGAGTCTTTTGATCGAGGTCGCAGTAGATCCAACTTCTGGTCGACCAGAAGATTGTATGGGTCCACAGGTCCAGACACCTTCTTACCGGAGTCAGTAATGGCGCCCTTGAGCTTACTTTTCTTCGATTTGAAAGGCAGCACTCTCTCGCCATTGATGTCCACCTCCTCTTCGTAGTGCACAAAAGGAGTGTAGCAGATGTTGTCATAGAAACATGCGAGAACATCCTCACTGACATGTTGCCCAGAAGTGTTCTTGATGTAGTCCTGTTTCTGCATCTTGCGCTTGTTGTTGCGATTGAAAGCATCAGTGTGCAGCATCATAAGCGAGAACGCTATGATATATGCTTGGTCTGACGACATGAATATACCAGGATTGCACTCGTGATACCTGTCGGCAAATGCCTGAATCACACGATCGACTTGTTGAGTCTCTTTAGGGAGATCGGCCTCCAGCAGAAACTTGCGCAAGGACATGTCGATTGGTTCGCCAAAGAAGGGGAAGCGTCGTGTGTAGCTGCGCAGCACTGCTTGTGCAAATGGATCTGAAGATTTTGAGAGAATGCCTGCGATCATGCTTCGATTCACAGCAGCCTCTAAGCGTTCCAGGTATTTGCCAGGAGTGTCTCCCTCTTCGCGCTCCGGAACAACTACCAATGCTTCTCTGCTCATAGCGAACGAATTGGACTTGCTCCTGGATGCTGGCGATCCATTCCGTGGCGAGTGCGGTCCCGAATCGTGCCGGAAGCGTGATAGTCCCAAGAATCCGCCAAAACTTGATCTACCGGTAGTCGAAATCGAAGTCCTTCCACTGCCGCCGCCCTGAGGCGTGTCCATCGATCCACGTCCCCAAGAACTCGTGGTAGCTGCACGGTCTCTTAAACCAAATCTCATGGGAGGTCTTAATGGCGAAGAGAAGGAAGAGTCGCGAGACCGCTGAGTCTCTTCACGTTCCAGGGCTTTCCCAGCCTCGCTGAATGATGCTGAGTTGTTGGCAACCAGAGTATGTGGTGAGGAGGCAAGTTGGTTATGATGCGCTTGTCGTCTTGTTGGACTGGCCTCTGTATGTCGTCGGGAGCGTGCAGTGATAGGTTCGATTCTCGAATCTGTGGATTGCTGGCTTTTGATCGATACCCCACTTGTTGATGCGCGTGGGGTTGTTGGACCTTCAGACAAGCGCGACGGATCAGGCGACGGTACTTTCACGGGTAAAGGAAATAGCGAGTTGCGGTTTTTGTTTCGTCGAGGAAGCTTAAAGAATGTTGTATGCGTAGATACTGTGTGGGTTGTCGTGGTCGTACTGCCGTATATTTGGTGATCGCCAGAACTACCGTGGCTGCCGTCCGAACGCGAAGATTCAGAGAAGCGAGGAGCGGGAAGTGCAAGGTCAGAGTCCAGATGGTTCCCATATGCGGGAGGTGCGTCCTGGCCCTTGTTTGTGTTTGCGTTTGCGGCAGACAGCCGCTGCAAATCTTCCAGACCAGTGCTCCTGCGATTCAGATTGCGCCATTTCGACGAAGACTTCTTGTCCTTTCTCCTTGGATAATCCTCCGACAAGCGCGACATATCCGACGCCTGACTCCTGGTCTTTTCCAATGATTTCGTGTATGGCAGTCCTTGGCTTTGCGCGGCCGCAAGCTGTTCGTGGTCGAACGTCGGAGCAGTTTTCACGATCGCAGGTGTATTTACTGCCACGAACATTAGTAAGCTAACACGTGAGCGCCGACACATATCACAAGCCGCTCACCTCTACTCAACGCTGGCATCGGCGGAATTATCTCCTTCGCGGCATCCTCTTTCGCTCGAGCAGACAAGTGCGATTCAGAAAAGTTTCGGAACTTCAGCATGCTGAAGCGCTTCGTTCGAGCATTCTCGGGCTGGACAGTAGGCGAAGTTGGGCGATCCGCGTGGTCTGTCGCGGTCGCAGGACGTGAGGCTGGTCTCGCATACTCGCTAACCGGACGCGGAGAGGTCGGCGGAGCGAGTGAAGTGGCATTGCTCGGCCTGGGCGGTTGCTCTTCACTCTGGTGGCTGGCATCGGGCTTTGGTGAGTGCGCCAGATCACGAACGCTGCGGCGGTGGAGCAGAGGCATGGCCGGCATGCGCAACTACTATATGCGGGATCGTGGGCATTTGACGGTGCTCGGCCGTATGGTTTAAAGTGCTGCGGTCGGGGGGTTGGCCATTTGCGCAAGGCACGTAGAGGCAGAGTAGCAGCGGTATGGTTCCTGACAGCGGCGGGGGTGTGAGACAGGAGGGATACGGCGGAGCGGAGCGGTCGGGGTGGTGGTTTGATTACAGCGCCGTTGGAAGCTTGGAAGTTGGTTTGGCCTGGACTCCGCACGTGTGTTTGATGTCCGCTAGCCTCGTAGGCTCGTAGGGCTGAGAACCCTCTGGCGACGCGCGGACGCAGCTGGACTTGTGTGGCTGACGGCTGAAGATGGTGGGTTTCCCTGGGGCGTGCGACCTCACTTCCACGTGGCGGTTGGTATTACATCTGCTCAACCCGGGTGTATGGGCTGCTGCTTACGATTTGGTATGACATGGCGTGAGCATGCGGAGTATCGTCGTAATAATGGCTGCGTACGACTCTGGTTTCAGCTCCGCCTCCAAGCCACAATAGCCCTGTTAGTCTTCTCGTGCCTGATCACCCTTCTAGCTGAACTCTCCGGGCGAACCCTGCCATCCCTGGCTTTTACACCAAGTCAACACCTCTGGGGATAGTTGATTTCATTTTACGAACTACAGACGTGGGGAAGACGATCCAAATAGGCCTAAACGGCACGTGCCGGGTATTACGTTGCTTGCACTATTGCTTGCATCACTGCCGGCATCATTGCTGGGCCACTGCTTTCCATTGCTCTATCTACAAACAGGCTGGCCACTTGGCTTAGACACGCTGTTGCTCGGGTTCGTGCGTCCACAGCCATTGGCGATACCAAGAGCGGTATCATCAACAGCGGCGTTATAAGCAGCGCCACAGTTCGGGTCACTAGTCAGGTCAGCAGCTGTCGTTCCGAATGGTGGAAGAAGCCATGTCCTACCTCGCACCGCCACTTGCGTTGTTGAAGTACGAGCAGATATCATGAGAGAAACAGTCTTGCGTGTAAGCATTACCCAGAGATGCCCCAGAGCAGCCTGCGCCACATCTGCCATTACAGGAATAGCTGCTGCAGTCAGCTCGGAACTCCAGATCATGTCATGATTGCAAGCTTACTCTCCGCTGCCAGCCGGGTTGGCTCCGTAGTTGCTGCCAACAATGCCTGTGAACATGCAAGTCTTGCCAGCACTGTTAGTCCATTGAGCTGTGGCCGATGCCCCAACTGCCAGGCAGTTGATCGCGCGCTTAGTCAGGAGGTCTGGCGTCGGAGTCGCAGCAGCAAGGCCGAAGAAAGCAAGGAGTATTGAGGTTGAGAGCAGCATTGTGTGAAGAGAGCGATACACTGCAGAATGGTGGATATTGCCAGTAAGTTTCTGATCGCGCAATACTTACTTATATACCAAGCTGTCATCGCTGAATTGTTCATTGACAGTAGGCCTGTGCCACTTTGCAACCTCGGTCAGAATAGCGAGTATCCTTGTTAGACCTCGATTTTGATTGCAGACAATCTAATATTCTCCGCGTCTCGTGACCCATCTTGGACCTGAATCACGCCATAGCGAGATACAAGCGAGAAGGCTCCGAAGTGGTATACATATGCCATGTAAGCGAAGCGCTTGTCGAGGTATGCCTATTCAGTGTTCTCATCCGGTCGTTGACGTTGTCGGAGGTTTGTACTCCGGTCTGCAAAGGGTAAGCGTCGCTGGGATATCGCCTGATGTGTCCCGATCGTGAAGGCTTGACGCTGCCATAATAAGATAATCCAGGTTGTGCCAAACTTGCAGAGGCGTTGTCAAGAGCCAGTCTTGGAAAGGGCGATAGTGTCTGGTCCCAGCAATCGGTGAATGCTGTATGATACTCAGCTTACTTCGACAGACCGCCGAACCAAGATAGCGTCGCTGTCGAAGCTCGCCGTCCTGCGTCTCTGCTCCCGGCGTATCGAAGTGGTGAACATGTGGCTCATTCTGGACAATTCGATGTTGTCGCCTCTGACTCCATCGTTGTCGTGGTGTCTCATCCTCGTGCTCCTATTGTCCGCCATACTTTCAAATTTCTGCGATGGTCCGGAGGAGTTGAACTGTGTTGTTCGTGGTGTGTTGCCGGGCACGAAGTGTAAGCCGCCGGTGCTAGTCTGATCGAAGAAGATGGGCAGATTGGGCGCTAGAAGATTCATTACGGAAAAGAAGACTTCTGCGATAAAAGCAAGGGCGGTATTGATTGACGTAAAGGTCCAGTCTCCGGCGAAAAGATCGCTTGGCATGGTCACAAGTCTGACGACCACGGCGCCTAGACAAGCTCTTCGTATGTTAGTCAGTAAGTGGCGAACGGACAAAGATAAGACAGCCACGCTGACATAAGCTGAACTCACGGCAAGAAAAGGCCAATAGAAAGTGACCAGCGCATCTTTACCAGCAATCTTGCATGTGTGCTCCAGACAATCCACAAAAAAAAGATCAGCTGCGCCACCCAAATAGACATGGTCACTATAGCAGAAGTGATCAAGAACCAGTACTGCACAAATAATCAGCTGTTGCCAATTGTGGATGCTCAGGGTTTTGTGCTTACTGGTGGTGATGATCTTTGATACATGCTCATTGCTACAACAACAATATTGGCAAGAGACCAGATGGTGATGATTGCAGAGAGGATGTCGACACCGCGAAAGAAGCGCTGACTCCGAGCGGTCTTCCTTGCAAGCATGTTGTACGCCAGCATGACGAGACCTTTTGACATGTAGAAGAGTAGAATTGCCACCACATGGCCTGGAACACGATAGTCAGTACCAACAAAAGTCAAGTAAGATGAGTGTTCAACTAACATTCTTGATCGAATGCTGCTGTAGCTCTGTCAAGACCGCCGCGTGCTTTCCAAAAACCGAGGTTCTTTGCATGGACAAACGTCGCATATGTTCCCACAGCTAGTATCTAGAGCCAATGGTGTCAGTTTCGTGCATCGGTGCGATTGTTGTGAGATCCTGTGACACACAGTACCAAACAACATGATCATGCCGTCTGTATGTAAAATCGTTTTCGCTCGAATACGATTATAAACACTCAGTGAGACCATCATTGCGACCGGTGGTAGCATTAAAGCGCCACACACTACGACCTTTGCGCCATGATTGTCGGCATTGATGGTTGGGACAAAGGTCCGATGGCCGGTCAGCCCAGACATCGTAAATCAGAAGGCTGAGGTGACCTTCGCACCTCGCAAAGGTTATTCGTAGCTGTTTGTTGAAGGACGAGGAAATACCGTGGACACGTCTAAGGTGCCCACGTCCGATGGCACGAACATCATCCATGAGCCTGTGGCTGGTAAATTGCTCGAGGGCTAATCTCGTTCCTCGAATCGATATGCAGGGCACTTGATGACGCAGGATGGGGTCTTTCGCGGTAGACCTACCTGTAACAACTAGACAGCAGCGGCAGATGCACTTCATCTACCTTGAGCATCCTTCATCCTCAGGAACGTCCATAGCCAGGCGTTTACCAAGTTGACATGTGTGGGAACATCCACGTTAATGAGTGTCTCTACCTCCTACCTTCCCCGGGACGGCGTGGAACTGCCGGACCATGAACACCAAATGCCCTCGCAACCTTTCTCACCATTAATGTTGTTGAGTACTGAGCGTAGCGAAGTTGCAGACCGAGAGTCTACAGGCATCGTGAATCAAGACGGCGGGAAGTCGGATCCCGGGCCGATGCTCGAACACTGAGCGAAGGATCTAGCGCGGCATGGGTGCCAGGCACGATTCTCCCGACATCTTTCTATTACTCAAACACGCTCATCTTCGTCGCGCGGTCTTTGCGATACATTCCCCGTCGGCTGCCAAGCCTCAGATGCGATGCGACGACAGCATTTTGGGAGAGCTATGTGGCTATGTCCCCCCGAATGAATCTCTCTGCTGCCATGAGCGCATCTGCCACTCAAGCATTACCATTTAACCGCGAGGGATCGATTGGCGACTTACAAGCGGAGCCGTGTAGCCAAACGACATGCTAAGTATCCTGGAACATGCATTTAATATAATGCCGGCCGTCCAATGGCGCTATCGCCTCTATCCCGCTCCTTGTAGCCAAAGCTCCCTGTCTGCACCTCTGAAGATATTTGTGGCCCAGAGGATTGGGTGGCACGATGTCCTGGTCCCTTGGCACCACGCGCTACGGCATAGTACCTGCGTTGAATCCTAGTGTCTGAGATCAATCATGGCCGGCAATTACCAGTGAAAGAGGCGGCTCGGAGCAGTGGCTACATCTGCAATGCTGGTATGGACTCCCTTCACGACTGTTGCCCTCTTTCCCAGAGCTTTCTGTGCTTCTGTTCCAACATTCCCAATCTTTCTTGAAATCAAACCAACATGAAAGGTGTTGAATTGCACTCGCGAGCAATGGGCTCTCTACCCGAGAGTCCGAGCAGTCATGGCGGTGAGCTGTCTGATCCAGTATTTGGTAAGAGACAGACCGCAGCCGACTCAGCAGATATGCATCGCATGGGCAAGAAGCAAGAGCTCAGAGTGCGTATTGTGTGCCAAAGATATGAAGCACAACGCTGACCAAAAATAGCGAAACTTCCATTTCGTCTCTATCTCCAGCTTCTGTCTGGCTGTGATGATGGGTTTCGTATTCATTCCAATGTGAGCCCGCCCCATGACTTGTCGTCTATAGGAAATCATTGACAGCCACCCAGAAATAGCACATTCGCCATTGCAGCAGCCGGCACTGGAGGCGCTATTGTCATGTGTTAGCATACCCGACCCATCTTCCATGCTTGATAGACCTCGCTAACCAGATAGTCATCTGTAACTTCTTCGGCTTCCTTATGATCGTTCTGGGTCTGGCGGAAATGTCGTCTATGTAAGTGCCATCAACTCGATGTTTACGAGGCGATGCTTACATCCTTGCAGCGCACCATCTGCTGGCGGTCAATACCATTACATTTCCGAGTTTGCTCCTCCACATTTACAGAAGTTACTGAGCTATTATTCTGGTAAGACTGATGTCGGTAACTTTTCGTGATCAAGATTCTCAGCTGATACTTTCATAGGTTGGCTCTCGGCGCTTGCGTGGCTCGTGGGCGCGGCGAGCTCTATATTTCTTCCAGGCGACATCATCCCCGCGGTCGCTGCTCTTGCCAATCCCAACTACACTCCGGAGCCATGGCATTCTTACCTAGTCATTGTAGGCGTGGCAGTTCTGGTATACCTCATCAACGTCTATTTGGTGAAGTACCTGCCGCTTCTAGAAGGCTTCATCGCCGCCTACATGATCATTGTGTTCTTCTCTTTGATCATCACACTTCTTGTGCTGTCGCCGAAAAACAGCGCTGAAGTGGTGTTCCAGAGCTTTGAACCGATTGTTGGTGGTAGCAACGGAGTAATGGCGGTGCTCTCGTCGCAAATCCTGCTCTTCTTCTCCTTGCTTGGCTCTGATAGTGTCGTAAGTATCACCCACACGGCATTTGTGCTCAACAGATACTGATCGCTTTCCAGGTCCATATGGCCGAGGAATGTTCCAACGCTGGCAAGGTCGTTCCAAGAGCCATGGTGGGCGCATACACCATCATGGGTACTGGAAGCTTCGTCGTCCTGTGTGTATATTCCGCTTGCTTCGTTGATTACAGCGTACTGGACGCCCCGTATCCCTTTTTGCAAGTCTTCGTCACATCAACGGGCTCGGTGCGCGGCGCAGTCGCCCTCGCAAGTGTCATGATCATTTGCATCTTCCTCAACGTCCTCAACTTCACGGCAGCCACATCGCGGCAGATTTTCGCTTTCGCCAGAGACGATGGCTTTCCTTTCAGGAACTGGATTGCGAAGGTCAACCACAGGAGCGGATCACCTCAAAACGCTCTGACGGTGTGCTTCTTCTTCGTCATCCTCATCGCCCTCATCGTGCTTGGCAGCTCGGTTGCGTTCCAGGCCATCATCTCTCTTGGAACTCTTGCGCTAGCTTTCACGTACGAGCTCTCTATCCTCTGTCTGGTTTGGCGCCGTCTGAAGGGCGCACCGCTACCTCCGTACGCATGGTCTCTAGGACGTGTTGGACTTCCCATCAATATTGCGGGCTCCGTGTACGGCTTCTACCTTATGTTCTTCGCAGTCATACCTCCGCAATACCCCGTTACTGCCGCCAACTTCAACTGGAGTCCTGTCATGTTTGTTGCAGTCATGGGCTTCGCGACTATCTACTACATCCTCGTTGCAAGAAAGGTCTACAGAGGTCCCGTTGTGGTTTGTCAGCCAACACCCATTTGAGCGTAGGAGACTTCCCACGTCTCTAGCGAATCGGAAACAACGCGGAAACCCATGCAAATGGCTGATCGGATAGTCGTGCGCCAGGTATTCTTACTAGCATAGACTTTCCTGACACGATAGACTTCTCCGCACATATTCAATTATCTTCGGCTAACATCTAAGCCGTGCATGTCATCAGTGCCACGTGCTGTTGAGACCGAAAGCTGCCATCATTACCGATCACTTATTGCAGAAAATTGGACTGGCGATTTATGTCTGGACCTATCTCCTATATTCGCGTTTTGGTCTCGAATCAGCACTCATCTGCCATAGTATATCATGCTACGTCAGGCTAGATGGACATTTCGAAGACTGACAATCGAAGTGGAGCGCGATGTTGTCTGAGCCACGATGAAGACAAGTCGGATGAATGAAAGCCATTGAGATCTTATTCTCCGTTTCTCCGCTCACCGATAACTAGACTTTCGCACTCTGCAGAAGCTCTAGCCACCGATCGATCAGATACAACCGTCATAGTGAAATTACAAAGCGGTCCCGCTCCACTCATTGGTGAATAGAATGTTGTTCCGCACCTGAGTGCTCAGGCTGATTGTGGCAATGGTCAATCCAGGCTGTCTGACACGTGCGAATCGTGGCTCTTCGCAGGAACATCGAGGATGACTTTCTTTGGCGTCGCGAAATTAAAAGCACTGTCGCGGAAGTTCTTCTGACAACAAGTCTGATGAACCTTAAATATGCCAAGAAGTTCACTATCCGGCCGGAGTTGTCTGATTGTTCCCATCGTCCCCATCGATTGTCGTGCTCCTTCGTAGTCGAACCCACCCATTACCCGATTGTGTCGATTGGCGACATCGGCATGAAGAAACTCTCTCCATGAGTGACCCCGCACTCGCTACACAGTGTATTAGTATCCTGCCGGCGCAAGTATACGAGAGCGCGTACATCGGCCCGAGTGTAATTGTACCGGCCGAGGGTCGTAGTCACCCTTCCGTGCGCTGTATGAACGCTGTTGGGATTAGTATATAATGGTGTCTTCAATCGCCACGTGGATACAATGAACGAAAAGTGCTGTGGTACACATTCCTATTCTCCCAATGTTGCTCCCCAGAATTCTCGCCTCCGCCCTCGCAGTAGGTGCATCAGCCGCTGCAAATGATGGGCCGATAATCGATCTCGGTTCTGCAGGAACATACAGAGGCGTGCTACAGAATAATGGAACGTAAGTTGTTGTCGATCAGTCACATATCTTGACCGGGTGTTGACATCAACGGCTCACAGTGTAGAGGCGTGGAGAGGAATTCCTTATGCAAAGCCTCCTCTTGGTTCCCTGCGCTTCATGCCACCAGTGGCACTGGAGAGCCAAGCGAACGGATCTGTGGTCAATGCGATAACGATGTGCCAACTTGTGTTCAATTCAGCTCTAATCGTCAACGTCCCAACGAGGAAGATTGTCTAAAACTTCTCGTCTGGAAGCCGGCCGGCGCAAAGAAGAACTCATCCTTGCCAGTTTGATCAACATCCATGTAAGTCAACATAGTGGTGTCGCCAAGACGGACAATCGATGATCAAGGCTGATCTGTAAATCTCAATTACAGGGCGGTGGCTTACAAAACGGTGGGCCACCCGACAACGATCTCAGTGACTGGGTGGGTCGCAGCCAGGATTTCATCGCTGTCAGCATCGGCTATCGTCTTGGGTTGCTCGGATTCATGGCACATGAAGATCTTCCTTCTGCAACGCAGGTCTGCTAGACCAGCGACTGGCTATGCAATGGGTCAAACAGAACATTCGCGCTTTTGGTGAAACCCTAACGACGTTACGATTATGGGCGAGTCTGGAGGAGGACTCGCCATTGTGTCCCAACTTGCACTGTACGACGGCGACGCGCAAGGCTTGTTCAAAAGGCGATCACCCGTTCCATGCAGCGCTCTCCGATGTTCAAGGTGGAGGATCTGGCCGACCGTAACGCCGTCCTGTTCAACTTGCTTAATTGCACTGAGGGACAATCCCAGATCCGCTGCTTCCAGTCGCTTCCCCGAGCGCGTTAGTGAACGCATACAATGCACTTTCGAAGTACAAGGCAACGATGGGTAAGGCGGTCCAATGCTCGACTTGTTGTGATCAAAACACTAACAGACTTCAGACCGTTAAAGGAGTTGCATTCGGTGTATACAACTCAATCATGCCTATGATCGACGGCATCACACTCACGGATACCATGACACACCTCTACAAAGCAGGAAAAGTCGTGATGTCCCAGTCATTGTTGGCTCTATGAACGATGAGGGAGCTCAATTCGAAGCTCATAGTAACACGACGCTCAGTGTGGCCACAAACCAGATCTGGAACTTGACAGACAGCCAGGTCGCAGAAGCGATCACCTACTATCCTGTGAACGCCACCTTTGGTTCTGCCAGTCCAGACAACTTCTTCCTAACCGAATTCCATGCCTATATCTCGTCTCAGCCAATTTGGCGAGCAGTCATGCGCCGCGTCTGAACGCATGATCGGTCGTTACATGAGCGAGAAGTTCGGGTCTGACCGGATCTGGGCTTTCCGATATAATGCTCCCGGTAAAGTCTCTTGTTCTCCTTCTCTCGTCGAACCCTGCCACAGCACTTACATGGAATCAGCTGTCGGGACCGACTACGAAGGTAGTGTCTATCCTCTCGCCTATGTCGCGCATACTGCAGAGAACACTTATCTCGAGACTCCTATTGCAAACATGACATCGTTCGAGAAAGCCATTGCAGACGAGTTCCGCGCCTACTTTGGTTCCTTCATTCGCACAGGAAGCCCGAACACACAGAAGCTGCCTGCTGCACCTGAATGGTATTCTTACGGGGCTTTGGGCGACTATATCAAAGCTCCAGTCCGCTTATTGCCTCAGTTTGGATACCCATGGAAGGACTCCACGGACAATCAGACCGGCACGCAGGTGGAAGTTGTGCAGAAGGCACAGATCATTCGTGAGGAGTGGTGGATGTCTGAGCCACTACTTGAGTCCTTGAGAATGTGATTTTCGGCTCATCCAGTGGTATTGCATCCTCATCGACAGCTCTATACTCGCTTGTATACATACTGCATAGGCGGATACAACTCGCGGGCTTTACTGAAAGAGAGAAAGGAGCAAACACCTATGGGCATTGTCAATATATTATAAAAATGGGGAATCTAGACTGAGGTCAGGACATATTCACCTGGCCGTTTTGAATACCCCAATCACAATATTCCCAATATCTTCGAGAAGGTCTTGAATCATCCCATTCAACATGTGCTTCATACTTACGCTGAGACGGTCATCGATGAAGGCTTCCTCCGTTGACCTGAGGGGCTCATAATTTGGCCTCTGGCCACTCTCCTTCGGTCACAATCGTCATGACACCAGTGCGAACCTTGCTAGTAGTCTGTTTAAGCGTCTTGTGTGCAGGACACTCCTTGTCGTAGAAATCATGGTCGCTGTGATTTTTGAAGATCGATTGCGACATGATCGTGTATCCCTCGCTGAGTGGAGAAGAAGTGTTCAAAACCTTGCGGGCGGCGTTTGAGACAATGTAGGGCTCATTGTTCTGTGATGAGGGTCAGAACGATGTCGGCCGTTCAGGGGGAAGCTGTCAAAATAAAAAAATTCACCATACCCGCTTTGCATCTTTCTTCAAGACTTCGTAAGCTCGAAGCACCTGCTCAAGTCGTCAGCTGCTTGTGTAAGGGCCTTGAACTTTGATGCTACCCGCCTCGTCAATGTCCTCTGCCTTCGGCACCTTGAAAAGCGTCACTCGTTTCACGTATTGTTGAGGCATAGTAGACAGTTGTCGGTTTGCAACAGTGTTGAGAACATGTCGAGGGGCAAAAAAGCGATACATCTCTTTAGATATGTTCCTTATGCAGTGTTCGTGGTCACCAATAGCATCAGATCCGAGGTCATGCATCTGGTCAAGAGCGAAGATCCCCGCAGAACGCCAGCCGGCCAAGCCGAAGCTCGTGTGTTGGAGAAAACACCCTTGCACCCTTGCACTCTCCGACCTGGCAACTCAATACCTGAGCCAATGTAGGCGATACTTATCGTTTTTCTAGTATATGGCTCAGCGTGATCGCTGACGCTCCCCAACTATTGAGCAAAGCCGAGTTACTGTCATACCTGATTGCAATTGCAACAACAATGTGACGTTGCTTACATAATCTCTAGAGATGCGTCATCGGGCGAACATCGCGCTGCCAAATTCGACTTTGACATCTTCAGGAAAACGAAGACCATCTGTGGTGCTACCAGACAAGATATGGCTTCATCCAAACCTGTGAATCTCTTGGAAGAGTGGCTTCGGAGCCAGCCTGGTGGCTATCTTCACTCTAACATTCACATCGTTGATAGTAGCGATGCTGGCATTCATTGGCGAGCATCTGGCCCGGTCGAGCCCAACATCAGACTGGCCACGGTGCCCCATTCAATCGCACTCTCGTATCTTAATGCTTTAGCCGATGATGCATACCCAGTCTTTAGCCAACGTCGCAATGCGTTCAAGATCGAAGCCATTGGCTTCTTCTATCTGGCGTTGCAATACATCAACAGAGCCAATTCATTCTGGAAGCCGTATCTCGAGACTCTGCCACAACCAAAGAGCGTCATACTACGCCTCTGTGGTTCGACACTCCGGAAGATGAAGCGTGGTTGGCAGACACGGACGCATTGTTCACGACCAAGAAGCTCAAAGCAATTTACGAGGAGCAGTACAAGTCTGGAATTTCTGTGCTCAAGGACGCTGGCATCGACACCACACCTCTCACATGGTAAGTCTCGTAGCAAGTACGGTAAGTGCATCTTTTTGATCAGCTTTACTCCAGGGACCTCTTCCGTTGGGCCATCACGATGTTCACATCTCGTTCTTTCTCATCCCGCTCTATAACACCACAAGAAAGCAAATACTGGACTACCTACAAGACCGGTCCGGACGGTCGACGACAGACAGTACTCATGGATATGTCACACGTTCCCTCTGCCGATCTGGACTTTTCGGTGCTCTTCCCGGCAATGGACGCTGCGAACCACCATCACACATCCAAGGTAGATTGGACGTTCGATCAGGGACGTTTCAGTCTTGCCTGTGCGCAGCCGATTGAGGCCGGGCAAGAGGTCAACAACAACTACGGCCCCAAAGCTAACGATGAATTCTTGATTGGCTATGGCTTCTGCATGGCTGACAACCCCAATGACACGGTCTTGCTCACGCTCAAGCCTCCGCCAGAGGAGCTTCAAGTCTCGCTTCGACAGTCATATGCTGGTTTCTTCACGCCTGATGGTCAGTGGAATGGCGACAAGGCAACCTTCAAGCTCAGGCGCATGAACCGTGAGATGGCAGATGCCACCAGTGCGTTCGACGATCTTCCTGAGCCGCTACTTGAGCTCCTCACCCACATCATCCGTTTCGATCGTGGTCTACCTTTCGAAACTCTTCCAGCTATCTCGGAGTATCTCAAAGACCTCAACAGCCACGGTAGACGCTATTTGCCGTTCGTAGCTCGCATGATCGTCACTTCCTTGGCGCCGAAATACCAGAAACTGCAGACCGGCTCAGCCAGCCTGCCACAGGAGCCACAAAATCCCAGACAAGCCCAGGCTCAGATATACAGAAACGGCCAAGCCGAGATCTTGCTAAGCACAATGAACAGTCTACGCACCTCTCTCCGCGTCTTCCGGCCCGCGACTCCTGAGTTCACTCAATCCGATATTGAATGAACCCTACAGGCTCGCGGATCGCCACTCTCGAGGAAGCTGTCGACTTGTTCAGTCAATCCAGCGACGCAATCCAAGGCTTCATGGCTGGTGTGAAAGCCAACGCCAACACCACGGATCTAGAACAGCTACGTCTTGCAGGCTGGGAGGAGGATGCATGGGTTTTATTGCTCTGTTACTCGTGGCTTCTGGCAACGAGCCAGCAAGGAGAAAGCCAGCTAAGCAAGTGGATGGCCGAGCTCGATGCCGAGTATACTCCTAGCTCACTTCTTGCCCCTGCGGCTGAGACTGTCGAGGGCGAGGCAAGCAACGAGGCAGGCGACATGATGACTATCGTCAAGCGAGCTGCTGCAAAACTGCCCGGCAGCTTGTGGGAGGACGTGAGATGGAGCGAGAAGTTGATCGCTGGCTTCGGAGGCAGAGTGTTGAAGAATGAAAGCTTTATGATGATGGTGCAAGATGCTACAGGCAGGGAAGAAGCGAGGCTTGTTATGTATTTGCATTCGAAGTAACATAGATCAGATATTGACTGTGTGCTATACAACCGCCATAGCTCCTTCCATCAGTATTTATGACCTCATGGCGAGATCATCAATCTGAACAGACACCTTTAGTCCAAGCTGGTACAACCTGGGCCTGCATCTTGTGACATGTCGATCAGCTCAACAAATCTTCTCGAATGCAATAAGCTGTTTAACCGAGGCACTGAACATCGAATTCGCCTTGAATGAACCCGTCGCCGGCATCAACAGGAAGCCAGACATCAGAACGCTGGCCGCTAGGAGTAAAGCTGACATCGTAATAGTCGAAGAAGGGATAAAAGAACGCCTGGCCTTGCTGGTTGCCGTCGCAATTCGGCGTAAATTCGAAGCCCTCAGTCACAGAGAACGACTCAGACTCGGAGTATTCGTAGCCGACGCCAGCAGAGAAGATCTCAAAAGCGGCGCCAATGTTGGCGGAAGTGGTGGTGGTAAAAGTCTTGGACTTGGTGGTCGAGTATGAAGTCTTGATGCCATTGGAGGCACGTGGGCCAGTGTCGAACACGCCTTCCTGACGCACGTTCTTGCCGGAGTTGTTGATGAACCAGCCATCATCACCATCCTCACGCTTCACGGCTGCGATAGCACTATCCGCAGATGATGCACGTGATTGAGGCCAGGATTACGCTCTGACTGTCTTTGCTGCGTTGCATTAACCCACTCGTCGTGTTGCTGCAGGGTGACAGTCTCTTTGACGAAGCGGTCGGGAGTCGGGGGCCATCACGGCTTCTCAACTTGGCGGAAGTGGGCTCTGGTCCGGATCGTTGTAGACAGTAGTATACGTAATGCTGTTGCCGTTTTCGTCGGGCGAGCTGGGCCCCACCGGCTTCTTTGGCAGATACCCTTGATGCCGTCGTAGCCTCTAGCCAGATTGGCCCCAGTCTGTTCCAGACGGCTACCGGCATAGTCGTTGGTGACGGTCCAGCAGTCAGTGATCCTGCAATTTCCATCCTTCCAATACCACCAAGTGCAGGAGGGCTCAGGGCCGTCTTCGCCGTTGTACGAGACGACGTCGTTGTTATCGGAATTCGTAGAAGTCGATGACAGCATCACCTTAACTCGCCATGTCAGCTATTCCCTCTTGTACCTTGCAGGTGTCCTGACTTACAATCATCATGTCCGGGTGAGCACCGGTCACAGTCGATACCAATCTGAGCCAATACAATGTTTGCACTTGCGGCCAAAATGGCAGCAGGAGACCAGTTTCATCTTGGATGTAAATTTAGTGTTGTGCAAAGAATGAAGGAAGATGTGAATGCCGATGGTCACTTAAGAGCTGCTATTCAGGGAAATCGCCAGGTCTTTATAGCAGATCAGCCTCAGGATGTATTGACCTCATCGTCAATCGTACGAGTCAACTGTTGTCCGTTGTTACTCCATTAGATCGAAGGCTGCTCAAGCTTGCTGATGACTTGGAGTCGTTGTCCACGTATTGCTTAGCATACATCATGAAGGATGTTTAAAATGGATCAGAGGCTGATCTCTGGCCAATACGGCAAGAGAGTATGCGAACACGGCATGATCCGAACATTTTCTGTTCAACGAGGCAGAAAAACTGGACCAAGGTATGATCACAACGTGTTGGAACGGGTCTCCTATAATCCTCCGTAAACTGAAAACCCAATCAATATCTTACGACCTTCGAGTCAATCCCCAATGTGTGACCCACTTCAGCCTCAGTAGACGAGAATCAGACAAGACTGCATGATTTTGGAATTGTTGGCTTCCTTCGCGCGACTTAGACTGGCATATCGTTTGGTACCCTTGGTAGACGTGGCCTAGCGCCTGAAGGGGATGGACAATGCCTGTAACATCCGCACGTTCCTGTCGATAGCAACGTTGGCCGTGCAAGCATACACGAAGCCAATTGGACACGGATTGATTCCCATACCTACTCCGAACATTTGACGGATCCTTCGTTCCCTATATTTCAATTCGGAGGTGATCTGCAACCTAAAGGATGTGGATAGACAAGGAGATACTGTACGGACTGCAGTCCTTCGCCCGGGTATCGGCGTCTCGTGATCTGCGCCAAGGCGCGGCCTTTGAACAGAAGGATCGGGTGACGTACACCCTCATACGTCCATGACATTGATGAATCAAAGTATCTAAAGAACATGTATGTAGGCAGACATGAAGGTAGCCCTGAAGAATTGGTTAAATGACGGTTTTTTTCGACTCACCAAACGTACGTGGAATGCCGATCGACAGCACGACTACCTCCTACCTTTAGAGATGGATTGATGTGGTCAGAATGGGCATACTTCGAATGCACTCTTCACTGAGTGAGAAATCACCACCATGCATGGGCGCGCAGTGATGGCAGCCATTGATAGGAATACTACACATGACATATCCGGAATTGTGGTTACACGTATGCGCTGGCCTGGTACCTAAGAAACCATCGCCACTCCTATCTGGACCAATCTGACTCCACGGAAGGTTACCTGTGATCACAGGGAACCTCTGCTTCGTTTGCTACTCCAAGTGGCTGATTCTTACGGCTTCTGCTGCTCGTTGACCTCGCCGTAGCTTGTAGGCACTTACTAGGTACTCCGAAGACCGAAAATCACCGTCATCAGCTGCTCTCGAGCTCGTCGTCTGGATATATTCGTTGAACAATCTCCCGAAACATGGCTCAAGCCTCCTTGCCATCATCAACAGCGCAGGCGGTGGTAATCGCGCAGCCTTCACACGTCCATCTTCTTGCTCTGCCCGCAGAGTTGTTGAAATCCATCGCTGCGCTCGTCGTCATCAAAGAAGGCAAGGCCATACGTATTCGCAAATCTAAAGCTCGACAACACAAGTCAGGACAGCTTGACCCAACGCCAGCACTTGCACACACATGCACTCAGCTCAGAGCGATCGCTCTGCCGATGTACTATGGGCAAAACACTTTCGTGTTCATGTCTCCCCACCAAGCAGTATCTTGGTTTCGGACAAGATTCGGGACGAAAGAAGAAAAAGCTGTACGCCATGTTTTCGTCAAGATCGGCGGAGGCTCGAATCGGGTGGAGAACCCATCTATCCAGCCGGGCACGTGCTACACGTCGTTGAAATGATTGTAGCGGGCGATGATAGCGCGATGACTGCAAGGGTTCGTAGCGTTCAAAAGTATTGGTGGCAGTCGTTATTGAAAGACAGTGTTCGCGAGTGGGTGCAGTTCGTTAACGAAGGACGATTCTGCGAGAGGAAGCCTGGCGACCATATCCCCGAGATTTGCCAATACATCTCTGTGTTCTATATAGCCTGCCACGGCTTCCGTGATGTCTAGGAATGTCGAATCAAATCTGCGTGCAGTAGCTTGCATATCGAATGTCGTAGCGGGAGGAAGTTCGGTTACGCTATTTGTCCAGGCTTCCAGTATGTTTTCCGTTCATCCGTGTCTTCTTTGGCTTTCTTGGTTGACTTCGTTTTGACAACGATAGGCTCTTCATCAACGTCCCAGGGTGACTCGATCTCTTTCTCAACCTTCTTCGGCTGTTCCTCTGAGACCAACTTAATATCCTTGGCCTTCGTTCTCCGTTTTGTCATCCCCTCTTCATCACTCTCCAGTCCACTAGCATTCAAAATCGCCCACCTAAGCTCATCAATGCCTAGCTTTGACCGCCAGCCACTCCTCTCGTCCAAGCTCTTCTCAGAACTGCAACAAAGGATGTCATCTCTTACATCCCTTCCATCATTGAAGGCTTCCCTCAACTCCTGCCTCACATCATCGCAAGCAACCCTCAACTTGACCAGACAATTCTCCAGCTTGGTTGGCCCAGGCGGCTTCGATCCTGGATGAAGCAATTTATCCACTTTGCTCATAACGATCGAATACGGCACTCCCTCTTGCCTCAGATGCGTGAGCAGCGCAACATCTGACTTCTTTAGCCCATGCTCCGAGTCAATCAGCACAAACGTGCGCCTCAGCTGCTTGCGCTGCGTCAAGAACTTAAGCGCTTCTTTTCCCCACTCCTCTCTGCTACCACCGCCATATCCAGGCATGTCGACAACAATAACACCTCCCCTGCCAAAGCGCTTCCATGCAACGTCCTTTTCACCCTCAAGCGGCGCTTTGCCCATGCCTTCGCCGCCCACGCCGAAGCCGTTCATCGTGCGTGTTTTGCCGGGTTTCTTTGAAACACGCGCATTTCGCTCGTTCGGCCGGCCAAAGAGCGCATTGAGTAGTGACGATTTGCCGACATTGGAGCGACCGAGGAAAGCTACTTCGGGATGCGAGGATTGCGGGAATGAGCGGAAGTAATAGGCCGAATAAAGGAGATTTGGAGGGCCTCGTTGGAAGAACTGAGAGGCGTAGCTGAGTTGTAGTGAGTTGGGAGGGTTGGAAGTTGAGTAGTCGTTAAGCGTTGCGGAAGAGATGGAGAGATGCGATTCTGTTGGAGATTCTGCTGGCGGTTGCGAGGGTCTGATAGGTTTTGATGCGAAAGTCCTGGTACATATAGGCTTCGCTCTTAGCTGATCAATAAGCGACCGCCGTAAGCATGGCGGCAGGCGGAACATATCCATGGTCGATAGATTTATATCTAGGCATCAGACATCATTGTGCAGATCGCATGGTTGTGTAAGTGAAGTAATACTGGCCAATGCTCACCCCGAAAGCGAGCAATTGCTCCGCAAATTGATGGAGAAGCCCATCAATAGCCATCAATACTTACCTCCTCCACCAACCCATCTTCCCATATAGACGACCAACAACATCTCGCATCCTCGAGTCTTGTCAATCAAACGCAACAATGGCCAGCTACCAACCTCCGCTCCTTGTACCGCCGCTTCCTGCGCGAGATGCCCACCCGCACACCCTCGCTCCTGGCCAACCCGTCTCCTCTGCAAAAGCACATCCGCACAGAAATCATTACAACCTCATCATCTGACTCGCCGTCTCTTGCGCATCAGCTGCAGTCCAAGACCGCCGATGTGCGCGCCCAGGAAGCCGAGCAGTACCTGCAATTCGTCCAGCAGCAGCGCCTCTACGCTACTCTGGTCGAGCGCTACAACCCCGGAATGGACATGACTGAGGAAGAAAGAGTCAGACTGACCGCCAGGAGAGTGGGTATGGAATTGCCGGTTGAAGGCCAGGAGAACTAGATCGCCCACGCTTGGACACGAGAGCACAGCGTATAGACGGATAACACATCGGCTGGCGAATGAGGAGCTCGAAAGTGGTCCTGCAATAGACGAGGTCTGTCTATGTGGCATAGGGATAAGCCAAAATTCATGAGTAAGCAGCGTTGGGCAAACCCATAGCAAAGCAGAGGATGCCCGCCAGGAACAGTTAAAAGCAGAGAGCAACATCGCCTTTCAATGAACACCGCTCAGACGATCCCACTGGTTCTTCGTCTAGATTCGACCCCTTTTCAACCTCAGAAAGAAAGCAAGCATCACCCGCAGATGGCGCCCTCGACAATGCAAAAGAAGAAGAACTTCCTGGATCTTCCCAGCGAGATCCGCAACCACATTTACGAAGACTACATGCAAATTACCGCCTGCAGTATTCCAGACCAGCGTATCAAATTGGATGATCTAAACAGGGTCGCGGACAGGACGACAATCGAGATTCTGCTAGCCCTGAAGCTTCAACGATATTTCCCCTTCATCCTCGCCAGCAGACAAGTCATGCACGAAGCCTTTACTCTCTGCCTTGAGGCCTGCAATTTCACTCTTCCTGGGATTGACCGGGCGTCCATAGTCAGCGGGCGACGATTCGACATCGGGCCTCTTAAGAAGCACGTCCGCTCACTCCACACCAACTTCTTCGAGATGAGAGGTAGAGACCTTGTTAGTTTCCGGAGGAATTTGCCTGCAGATGTTGGAAGGCTCGTTCCGACGTCTTCAGAACCTGCGCATCGAAATCGATGATGAAACCCCGGCCAGCCTGCAAGCTGAGCTGAAGACCTGGCTCAAGCATGCGCAGCGGCCAAGTCTGCGACAGGTCGAGGTCGTACACCCCGAGCTGGACAACCGTCTTGCGGAGGCAGAGCTAGACTATTACTTGATGTGGCCGCACAGGGCGGGGACGAGACTTCGCCGCCCTCCATCAGCAGATACTTGGGATGGTCCATTCTCACTACCTTGGGCAGTCGAGATGGATCTTCTTTTGTTAGATAAGGTTAACAGCGATTTGGACGACATCTTGCGGAAGCGCTGGGAGGCGAGACTGGAGGAGAGAAGAAACAAGAGGCTTCTTCGCCATCGTGGTTTCGAGTGGTTTCGGCTCTGGACTTTGTTTTGATATTCCGCAAATTGAGCATGCAATATATGCGCCGTGAACGTATAAACTTTTCCCGTGTCTCATTGAAATGCGAGCGTCGCTTTTCCTTGACTTCCATATATTGACGTTGGCGCAGCGTTCATAAGCTCTTGTTCATGGTCTTTATTCATCGGCAACCGAATATACCACCGAATGCGATGAGGTTCTCCGACCCGCTACCCCATCTCGATGTGTTGCATTTCCCACGATGTATGAGTAGACTCGTCGGAGGCGCGATGGAGGTCGACACACTATTCATCGTTGTCATGTATCGCCATGGCCATCGATGTCACAGCGGGTTTCCATATGTTGGCATACAATAAAAATGTCCAGATACCCAGGCTTCAGTCTCAATAGAATACCTCAACAGGAGCCAACGCCTCCATGGCCTCAGGCGAAGGTGAAAACTCCTCGTCTCCCGGCCCATCATCGTTCGGAAACGGCGATAGGCCAGCCTTGGGACGTACAACGTTGACTGGGAGATCTTTTTCTTGCACATGCGGCTGCCGAAGACCCATGTTGAAGACGTTCTCTTTGACGTTGACGCCCCATAAGCACCATTTCCAATTCTGGCGGCTGCGGAAATGCATGAGGATGACGGCCAATGGGAGGAAAATTCCGATGTGGCCCGACGTGCCACTGCTGGGCTCGACGAAGTGAGGTATACAGCGGCAGAGGTCGAAAGCGTAGCTGTTGAGCTCCTCGTCTGTGACGGCATGGGAGTAGTTGGTTGTAGACTGATAGAGGGATCGAAGCTTTGTCGGTGTTCGCGCAGCTGCTTGATAGTCAAACGAACGTAGTGCATAGCGATCCAGTACTGGGAGTGCAGATATCCGGACATGAAGGTATTGAATCGGTAACAAGTGGTGAGTGTACGATCTGTGACAAGCGTGGCGAAGGTCTTGAACTCTTCCACATCTGATATCTTGAAGGGTTCAATGCCATGGATTTTAAGGCTACTGTGGAAGTCGGCATACCAGTCTCGCATCTCGGCCTCGAGACTCTCGCAATTGTGCAATAGATCTTTAGCTGCTTCGAGAGTATAAGGAGATTCCAGGTCCAATTCGTCTATCTGCTGCAACAGTCGAGGAACCCGGATGGTCGCATCAAACAATCGTACGGACCAGTCATTCATAGGAGCACGGAACGCTGCGGCTCGCCATGCTGGCTGATCATACAGATCGGCCTTCCTGATCAAATACGATCTTGCCAGAGAGCCGTGGCGAGCGTTGCAGAAGAGCATCAGGGACAAGTCGGTATCGAGCGATTCCGGGCCACGCGCCATAAGGAGCTGCTGTACGCCTTGTACGTGCCCGAACCAGCTCATGCCTTGGGTCTTTATCTGATCATAGAACTCACAGACAACAGTAAACTGGCTGCCGCGAGTACGGGTGTTGTCACGCACGCTTGTAGCTTTGGACACTGCACAGGCGAGGCCAGCCAGTGCTTTACCGTACGACGGGACCGCCGCGGCCAACAATCGTTCATCTTTGGCAGCATGTCCAACTTGCACCAAAGCGAGCGTGTCGAGCCCGGCACGGAGAGCAGGTTCTCGTTCAGCCAGCTTGATGGCTTCGCGAAGATAGTCGAAGTGCATGCCCTGCATACCGGTGACCTGTGGGGTGTATATAGCCAACCACTTGTCGTACAATTGAGCTTGGTTTGCAGCTGGACTGATCAGCATTTTGATAGGCACCGCTGTAGACCAGGTTTGAAACGCATATGGGTCACAGTCCTGGAAGGACGTGCTGTTGATATCCTTCGTAAATGTTTCCGGAGTGGATCTCAAGCTGCTAGCGTTGGAAGACTTGTTCAAGACGAGAGCAGTTCTATGGCCATATGATTGTTTCGCTTTCCGTGCAGTCAGTAATGTCTGATCCTCGAATTCCAGGCCACCCTTTCTTCGGCCTATAGCCAGGGCACGGCACGCCATGTTTGGCACACCGTTCACAGCCAGGCCGGCCTTCGTCACACCTGATCTTCCGCTTCCGACACTGGAAGCAACCCGTGGAGCGTGGCGGCATACTGTCAGTTTATGTGCAGCCTCGCAGATATTGCCATGTTAGGTGAAGCTCGCTTCGGGCTGACACTGCGAAGTTGCCTGCCTGCAATGCGGCGCGTGGGATGTGGAGTCGTTGACGTCCGCTAAAGACTCTATTGATCCTTCGCCAAGGCGAGCGTTCGAATCGCCTTGCACGAGCAGATGTTCCGGATGTCGGACACAGATGATATTGCACATGGAGGGATATCTCTGTTGTGGGTTTGAAGCGATCACATTGCACACACTTTCAATGACACGCCATGGGACGAACTTGTCAACAGACTCTCATTTCGAATTATCTTTTTTTAGCACTGTTACACCAGTTACTGCATACCTTCGTATGAACGAGCGCCGAATATCCAAAGCTTTCATAGCCGTTCATGTCTCATTCTCGATGTCTTCTTTTCAATGTCTTCCAAACCAATGAACCATTCTCGCTGCCAATTTCTCTGACTCTCAAATCATCAAATGTAGAACATAGAGTCCTTCAATCTCGGGTGGATCTCGCCGTTCCACTCGCTGTCGCCAAGGGAACCAGATGCGGTAGTGCTGTCTGGTCCATGGTTCTCCTGCAGGGTGTTGAAGAGGTACGCACGACCGCGAGTCGCCAGGATGTCGGCGTAGTAGGCTGGCGGGACGTACGAGACGGCTTTAGGTGCACGCCCAAACAGGTAACACAGAGAGTGAGTGATCTGTTCGAGGCTATTCGCGTTGAAGCCGATATCGTCCTTGATGACGACGTAATGCGCCGGGCGAGCCGTGCCCTGGAGACCCTGGTGAGCTTGCATGTAGAACTCGTGGTAGGTGGTGCCAGTGATGCCACGATCAACAACAGTGCCAGGCTTCGTGTTCAGGCTGCCTTTTTGGCGCTGCGGGTTGTAGTCCGCGTCTTCCTTTTTCGTGGCGTAGAAGCGAGTATGGTGCCTCTTGCCAACCACGATGACAGCCATCTTCGGCCACTTGTCCTTCGACCCGTACAACTTCAGGAATGCCGCTTCGAAGTGCGGAAGTTCCTGTGCAAGTACCAGCGCGTACTGTCCTTCGGAAACTCCATCACGATAAAGGAGGATTTTCTTGGGCAGCTGCTTGTTGTACTTACGCCAGCACTCCAGGCGCTCGGTGACCATTGTCTCCAAGATTGATGGATCAACGCAATCGCTGAATTGAGCCTTCTTCTCATCGATCATTTCTTGCTTTCCTTTCTGCTTGCGTAGGCTTCCTGGCCACTGGGATAAATCCTTGTCCCTGGTGGCAACTGCACTTGCAATACTTGGAGCACCTTTAGCACTGCCAGGCGATGGGTGAGTGACATCAATTCCCATAAGCATAGTGTTGGCGTCAAGAGGATTGGCCAGAGTGTTGGCGATCTCGTGGTTGACACCGCCGCCCTTCAAGTTGAACTTCAAGGCAAGGTTTCCCATGTACATACCCTGGCCATTCTCTTTGGCGAGTTTACTGCCCACGGAGCAAATTGTGTGAATACCGTAGCGAGTGTCACCATAGTACTTGATCCGAGCATACAGCCACTTGTCGTCGTTGGGCAGGATGATGAACAGAAGTGGGATTTGCTTAGCTTCGAGACGGGAGAAGATGTTGTCCAGGATTGTTGTTGGCATCCCGTTCTCCATGGAAAGATTGTTCAGTGGAATTTTCTGGGTGGGCATGTGGGTGCCCATCTGTAGGCCGTATTTCTTGAGCTCCTGTTCCAGAAGACCCGTCAAAGCTTTGCTGGCTTGTCCAGCTGGGTCATCGTAGGGCACGGCAGAGCGACCAGGTAAGTCTAGGGCGCATGAGGCCCACTTGGGGAAACGTCCGCCTCTGATGAACGCCTGGTCTGCACAGTTCCAGGACCCGTTGTTTGGTCTGGATCGACTTCTTCTTGCCGTACGTCACTGCTGGTGCGTTCAAGATACGGCCGGGCACAGTGAGCATGTCGGTGTTGACGCTCAAGCCGAAAAGCTTGATGGACTGTCGCTGTGCATCATTCCCAACAGCACCTCTAAGCTGTAGGAGCTTCAGTCCTGTACCACCGACTTCGCCGTCACCAGCGATAGACATGGCATTCTGGTTGGGAACACGTGCTGCAAACTTCAGCATCTGAGTTGTCTGATCACCAGTAAGGAACTTCCTGTATGGCTGGCCAGGAAGAACCGTGCACATCTCGATCGGTATGTAGGTGGGATCACCGATCGTGCCAACATTGAGAACAGGGATCTCTGGTAGCTTCAAGGTTACTCCGAGCACCTCTTGGAAGTACTTGTAGACGGAAGTCTCACGTCTCTGCGTGCTGGATCCGTTTCGGTCCTCATAGACGAATTTGACTTTATGTGCATTGCCAAAGCGCTCGACTGTGAATGGCGGCTTCTTTCCAGTTGGCGTCTTAGCAAAGCCGACGATGGTCTTCTCTGACTTGACAGCAGGCTTGCCAGGACGTTCGTACAAGACTTTCAGCCTGCGGACAAAGTTCTCGCGCTGAATCAAGTCGGGGCTTCCAAACTTGGAGAATAGTTCCAGCAACGGCACTGTCTGGTAGAATGCTCCACTAGTGACGTTCAGATTGAGGAGCAATCTTCCAGTGGCACAACGAACGCTGAAGTAGTATCCACGAAGGGCGACCAAACCACCTGCAAGTTCTTCGAAGTCGATGTCAGGGTGATTGCCGACGCCTAGCAATCCCTGGTGAGGATAGAACTTGTTTCCTGGAAGCTTGGCTACGTGGGCAGCCTCGTTGGGCGCTTTACTCATCACGATGTTCAGCATTTGAACGAGTGGCTGATGCCAGCGTAATGGGCATTCGGTGAGGTGGAGTTGATGAAGTCGATCAAGTCACGCACGCTCAGAGAGCCAGTGAGATCGATGCTGAAGACGATGGTGTTGCGGGTCCTGGCTGCTCTGGCCTGCTCCGACGTGGCATCGTCTGGAGCACTCGGCGCTGTGGTGATACCTTTGGGCGGAAGCAAAACACTCTGCTTCTTTCTCAAGAATTCTTCGTCGATTTTCTGAGTAGTGACGATGTTTGCACCATAGTCGGAAGCGTGCGTGACATTCTGGAAGTCAGGCATTGCTAGGATCTGCTCCATAGCACGGCGCTTCTTCGCTTTGGGCAGACCCTCGTCGACAAACTGAACTGTGTAACGGTGAAGTGGTTTCTCCACGACAGCATCACCAACATCGTAGGCAAGTTGCACCTCGAAGTAGTTTGTCCTCAGGACGATGGACCTTCCCTGGGTGCCGTAGCTCTTACGTCCGGTAACGTATCAAAGGTGTTTGACTTGTCACAGCGAGACGTTTGTCTTCGAGTGCTGTGATTTTCGAGCTCGGAGGGACGGGCGAAATACCCTTGCGTGTGCAGATCTTCGCGTTAGCAACCTTGTAGCAAAGTTTTCGTGGAGACGCTTTCTGCACTCACAGGTAGACTCCAGGAGCTGTTGAGGGTGGGCCGCCTCTCTTGAGGTTGCCACCGGCTTGGCCTGGCGGGCCTGAGCGGAATGGTAGAGACCCTCCACCTCGTTGACCGCCGCGGCCGCGATCACCACGAGACGAGGAGTTGCCTCGTCCTCCACCAGAACCTCTGCCGCCGCCGCCGCGGCCTCTCTGTTGGTAATTCGACATGGCGTTCTTGTTGATTGGTGTTTGGTAATGTTCAAGAAGAACTGTAAAGTCTGTTAACGTGGAATTTCGTAAAAGAGGAGACGGGTGTCAATGGGTTCGATGGTAGAGAGGAGAACAGAATTCTGTGATGAGGGGCGTTTGTCAAGAAATGAAAGGGTCTTGTGGAACTGTGCAACCAAGGTATTTCCGGGTATGTGTATGCAGGTTGACGTCCGCAGCTCACCTTTTCTGGCCAGTATCCAGGATGAATGAGATTATCAAAGCGTCTAGACCAAGAACATGTGATTTCAAGGCGAGAATGTGGATGTGATCAATGAAAGCTGACGCAAACGTGAAGCGACGGGATGGTAATGTTGACACTCTCAAACGCGACTGTGTTGTGTTTGACTGGTGCCTAAGCCAGCTGCAAACGAGGGCGTCCAATAGTAATGGCAGCAGAGATAGCTCATATGCAGGGCCCTCGGGTTGCTGCGAAGGTGTCGCTAGTGGTGCAGAAGTGAGGTGTGATAGGTCTCACGTAGCAACAGTGTGGCGGAATGATGGACTGGCAGTAGTCACGCCGGGGAAGCGATGGTCAGTATTGATATGCGAATGTGATGATGGGTGGATGGATGGTATGTCTATGCGAGGTTGATGGCGATGGATACAGAGCCAGCTGTTCCTCGAGGTTGATGCGTGTGCAGGAAGGCATGCTCAATGACATCGATCTTGCTTGCCAGGGATGAAGTTCAAGTTCGTCACGCCACGCGACGCGCGCGGCCGCTGCTGAAGCACCGATGCTATTGGTCTTTCCTGAATGCACATGTTTGACTCGTCCTCTTGAATTCCGGTTTCAATGAGTATTGCCTGATGTAAGTGAACCCAGTCGTACATTTCGTCCAAAGCGCTGCCCAGTCGACGTGGGAATTTAATGTCTGTGCTCAGAACTATAACGCTTTGCGAAGTACCTGTCGCACTCCAGGAAAAGTAGGTTAGCCGGTTTCTCCGCATTGTATGTAAATCCCCATACAAATTGGAGACGCCGGCTTTGCTGTTCTTCCTTTGTGACTGACCACCATATTAACCTCAATCATACCTCCTCTCAATAGCTGGTACACTTGAGGGTAGACCTCAAAATGATAGCTTACAGAAAGGGTGCTTAGCAGTCTTAATAATAAGCTGCTAGGCATATATGATAGATGGTAATTCAAATGGTTGCCTTATCACGCCGTGAATGTGTAGGAGGTAAGTGTTTCTGACACCTGAAGATGTCGAATTGGCTCGCACAACGTCACGTGAGTGTCATGTGAGCTCCATTTATCACGACCTTTCCTATTTGAGAAGAGACCCACATATAGATGCAGCAGCCAGCAAATCATGATATGCGACAGGTACTTCGCAAAACATTGTACAGCCAGTGGAGCCATCGACTTTCTTTCCACAACGCTCGACAGCACCACTTCTTCTGCATTACCGATGATGTGGCGGTCGTGATAGTTCTAAGGATATTGAGATACCTTTTCAGCTTCCTGCATTCAAGTGCAACAAGCAAGAAAGCACATATCGGCAGCAAGCCCTGATCTGCTGCGTTCTTTTGCTGGTCGAACTGTAACACAAGCGGCTTTCAACCGAATGGAACAAATGACCTGTCAATAAAATCGATGTGGTACGCTCGGTACGGTGGACTTGTCGGTCGGGTCTGGGTCTGCGTCAGTCTGGGTCACACGTGTGACGAATTCAGACCCAGAACAAGCCAGACCACATCATAAGGACTGTGCAGAACGGCTATCGACATGCGCATGCATATGTATGGATGATTATGCCGGCCTTCCGCAAACGTATGTGCGACAACTTCGTCACGGCTGAGTTTTGGCATCCGTTACTATTGTCACCTGAATCATTCCAAGATTCCTCCAACTGACTATTCCAGTATCTCGAGCGAACGTCGTGACTGTGACTTTTGGCCAAAGATATACGTTCCATCGCCTTGCCATCGCGTAACAGGCTCAGTATGTATGCCGAGCACTGTCATGCAGATTTTCGATGGCTGATGAGACACAAGTCCATATGTTTAGGCAGTTGTAAATGTCGGTCCGAAGCTGATACTATTGCTGCACAAAGATGCAAGGCGATAAGAGGAACGACGCACTCCGGCTCAACGCTGCATACTAATACGAAAGTAGTAATCCGATGACAGTATGCCGGGCCTGACACCGATGTTCAATTGCCGACATCCCAGCTGTGCCGACGTTCTTGCGATGCTTGGGGCCACTTCGAGACCAAGAGACGTCACTTACGCGCCATTCTCAGCCGTTTGGCGGATAGAGCGCGAAGTCCACCGATGCGTTACGATCAATGGCAATCGCAAGACTGACTACGCTGCTGCCATCGGTCTTAGATATTCCTAGTGCATGTCGTGGACAGGAAGCTCGCCTGCCGTCTCCAATTGAGATACAATATGCCGTGATATGCCTGACGAGAATGTCTGAGATTGATGTCAGAGAGTCAGGGAATTCGGGGCCCGGATCATCTCACACCGAAGCCTCACCCGAATGATCAACGACACCTGCGAGTCGCGTCTTTCACTACTTCACCCTTCCACCGCTTCTCCAACCTTGGAGTCGTGTCTAAGTGGTACCGGTCCACTCTGATCTCCACTCCCGCAATTCCCCCAGCCCATCGCAGACATTCGTGGGGACGAAAACCGGAGAACTGCTTGCGGGGGTTTGCGGAGCCGCATAGATATGGAGTCCCACAACATCATGGATCCAGCGGCACACGTTGTCGACGGTTAAAGGCAAGCACATGACGAACCGCAAACTGGGTTCAGGCACGCCCTCTATGCGTGAGTCTCCACTGTTTCCTCTTACTCTTCAAAACGGTCGATCCTGTTGATCTGCTTACTTTTTTCTCAACTGTATCTACACTTTCACTTACTCCCACAATTCATCACAGTGCTGAAATCATGGGCAACGAAGACAAACACCAGGATGCGGACGTGGAGCGTCAAGAGCATCGTATCAGCTTAGAAAAAGATGCCGCAAACCTCAATGCAGTACCCGGCGCCGACGCGGCGCAGAAGGCTCTGTTCGTTGAGTTCGCCAACAAGGACGAAGTATGGAAGAAGCAGATGGACAAGAAGCTCGTCCGCAAGATTGATATAAGGTTGCTGCCAGTATTTGATCGTTCTGTATCTTCTAAACTTCCTGGATCGGTTGGTCTCGCCCTTGTTCTACATTTCAAGAACAGCCTATTGACATCTTAGCAGTGCCAATCTTTCCCAAGCACGACAAGGCGATCTCGAGCGCGATCTTGGTATGCATGGCTCTGACTTCAACCTTGCGACCTCTATCTTCTTTGTTGGTTATCTTTTGATGCAGCTGCCATCAAACCTGCTGATCACACGCGTCCCGCCTTCTATCTACCTCAGTGTTGCTGCCACTGTCTGGGGTGTGGTGTCAACATGCAACGGTGCGGTGCACAGCTTCGGACAACTCGTCGCAGTGAGGATCCTTCTTGGTATCGTCGAATGCCCGTTCTTCCCTGGAGCAATTTTCCTCATGAGCTCTTGGTACACTCGTGCAGAGTTGACGAAGCGCATCTCGTGGTTCTACTCTGGCAATGCCTTGGCCAACATGTTCGGCGGCCTCTTGGTAAGTCGTTTCTACAAGATATCGGATGCCGACACATTGCTAATCGTACAATAGGCTGCTGGCATCCTTGGTAATCTCGATGGCGCCATGGGAATCGCAGGCTGGCGATGGTTGTTCATCATCGAAGGCGTAATCACGATCGGTGTTGCTATTTCTGCCGGCTTCATTCTCCCAGACTACCCTGCCACCACCAAATGGCTCAACGAGGAAGAACGAAACTTCGCCTCGTGGCGCTTAATGGTCGACATTAACGAATCCGACGACACACACTCGCGCTCCATTTGGGAAGGCGTCAAACTCTGCCTGAAGACTACCGCCTCTATCTCTTCGTCCTCCTGCAGCACTTGTCGATTCTCTCGCAGACATTCCAATACTTCTTCCCGAGCATTGTGCAGACTCTCGGTTACGGATCGATCGAGACACTCCTGTTGACTGTACCCGGTATGTTAAATCGTGCCAACCGCAACTTCACAATCACACAAGCTAATCCTCTCCGCAGTCTGGTTCGCAACATTCCTCATCTCCATCGCCGTGACTTGGTCCGCCGGCGCCACAGGTGACCGCAGTATTCACATCTGTGTGCTCATGATGTTCGCTGTGGCCGGCAACGCCATCGTCGCAGGCACCACCGTCGTGGGAGCTCGCTACTTCGCCATGTTCCTCGTGAGTTATCAAAAGTATCCTTTCGTCTTCTGTGAGCGGACCCGCTAACAAGGACCTCACAGATGCCCATGGGCGCCGTATCCTCCTACCAAATCATCGTCTCCTGGGTCGCCAACTCCTTCCCCCGCCCACTCGTCAAGCGCTCAAGCGCCATCGCCATCGGCAACTGCGTCGCGAACGCTGCCTCCATCTACGGCTCATACATGTACCCGAGCAGCGATGGACCGAGATACATCCCCGGCAGTGGCGCGAACGCAGCGATTTGCCTGACGATCATCTGTCTGGCGGCTGTTCTGCGCTTTGTGCACAAGCACGAGAACAAGAAGCTTGAGCGCGCAGAGCAAGAGACGATGGTTGGCGGTGGAGAAGCTGGCGTTGTGGACAATGACAGTCGTGCGGTAGGCTTCAGGTATGTCTACTAGGTAGACGTCTCGGGAACCTGGTATGAGATATGGGACTCGAGCGCGGATTAATGAATCACGACCATAGACCACATAGAGAATTTCTGGCTACCCTTGTGAACTTTTGCGTTCTTTCCTGCAACTCAACCATGAATGGGTGAAGTTTCGGTAAACCTGGAGTACTTTCTCTTGCGTGTGGGAAAAAAAATATCAAGATCCGTTGAGGCGGCTCGGCCGATTTACGTGGTATGAAGCACAGAGTTGGAAGGAGCGGCACCCGCGCAGGAAGGAAGAAGCATGATCATTTGAACCATACATTGAACCAAGCATAAGTTTGTCTTCCAAGCCCAGAAGTGAATTTTTCTTATTACAAGCTCATAATATGATTCTTTACTACAAGCGCTAAACACGCCTTTCCGCACCTTATACTACTGGGGCGCAACGCTCATCCTCCACCGATCAATATTATCCCGCTGCTGCGGGCTGATGCCCTCCTCATAGCCGCCAGCCGCCATGGGCATTCCCATACCGCCCATACCCATGCCCATGTTCATCGGCATATTCATCGGCATGCCATATGCGACTGGTTGTGGGTTGTAACCGTTGAGAGCGTGGTAAGCATTGGCGTTGACCTGCATGGGCATCTGCATCTGCATTTGCGACTGAGCGTACCCGGTCATGCCCATGCCCATGCCCATAGGCATGTTCTGTTGCTGGAAAGCAGCGGTGGGAGATGGGAAGTAACTGTTTGCTCCGGCGAACATTGGTGTACTAGTGCTTGTGGGCATGCCGTTGAAGCCGCCGAAACCGGCAGCCATCATGTTCGGCTGCTGCGGCATGGCGAAGTTGGAGACCGCGCGAGTGGGACCAGCGCGGCGTTGGTCGGGCTGTGCTGGGGCGTAGCTTGCGCTGCGCATGTTGGTCTGGAGTATGCTGCGGCGGTTCTTTGCTTTTTCTTGCTCCGAGGCGTGAAGGAGGGTCCCACGAGCAGGCTGATGGTCCTTGTTCAGGCGTTTGGCCGCACCAGAAGGATTTGCGGCGAGCAGATCTGCCATCGACCTAGATTGTCGGATTGCGGGAGCTGCTGACGCATCAGAAGCGATGCCAGCGGCTTCGGCAGCTTCGCGTTCTCGCTGGAGACGTGCTCTGCGCTGGCCAAGAGTCTCGTTCTCAAGTTCTTCTTGCGTAGGTTGAGGAATTGTCAATGCGGCAGCATTGCCTGCCTTCTCCTTCTCAGCGGGTCCATGCCAGCAAACTGATTGAGCATATCCTCAGACCAGGTGCTAACAGGGCGTTCGCCGTCTTGTGGAGGAACATCTAGGTTGCCAATAGCTTTGTCGAGTACATTTTTCGTGCGCAGTCTCTTGAGTCTCTGGCCGAGAGTCTCTCCCTCGTCCGCTTCCTCTTTATCTGCTTCGCCTTCGCCCTCAGCCGCGACTCCTGGATCAGCCACTAGGTTGATTTGACTTTGCCTGCTATCGAGGGGAATGGGCGCACGTCCAGAGCTTGGTCCCAAGTTGCGAGGCAGAGCAGGACCACCAAGCAGACGGTTTCGTCGTGAACTGAGAGGCTCGTTGTTCTCAAGCTCACGCTTCTCCATCAGGCCTAGTGGTCGGTCCCAATCGCGCTCGTCGCCCATCTTGCGGTTGATAAGCCCATTCTTGCTAGGGTACAGCACACCAAGAGGCACATCGTCGTCTGTATCGCCTCGTTCCTCTTCGGCCTGTCGCATGAGAGGATCTTCCCACGCCAGGGCGACACGCTGTTGCCGCCTTTTGCGGGTTGTGATCTCCTCCACAGCGTCCATCTGAAGTAGCGTACTATGCATACCTCCTGGGAACGCTGTCGCGGCGGTCCGGTTTCTTGACTTGAGCTGTGCCTTTCGTACCTGTAGCTCGGCCAGAGTGTGGCCGGTTGCACGAACGACGCCTCGTGCTCTTCGCCCTCCTCTGCACCTTCGTCTGCCTCCTGATCGGCAAAGTCCTGCACAATCTGCTCATTTCAGTCAATACCTGCCTCGCTCATAGCGGTGGCAGGTCTTGGACTGATCTGCGACTCGGCGCTCTTCCACTGGGCTACCATTCTCTGCCTGACCCACAAGCCCCTCTTGACAGGTCAACTTCTGTGCCCGGCGTTTTCGGCCTAGCGCCATCCTCCTCCTCTTGCTGCATGTCCAGCATGCTCGCTCTGCTCTTCCTCTTCTGCAGCTTCTTCCCACCACCGTTGAAATCGAGTATCGACATACTGCCTCGACTACCCGGGCGCTTCAACATGTCACCAAGCTGATCAGCGGAGCTGCTCCTTTTCAACAGGTTGCCCAGACTTGTGGTTCTCCGTTTCATGTTTTTGGCTTCCGGCTCCGGATTCGACGCCTGAGCTACCAGTGTAGCGGTACTGTGCCTCGTTGTAGGGCGCTCTGCTGCGAAGTGTGATTTTCTGACATCGCCCGCAAATGGATGGTCGACAAAGGCACTGACAGGTGCAGTGGCAGAGGCGTTCAAGATGTCTTCGAGAGTAGCAACAGCCGATCGGTTTTGTATCTCGACGTCTTGTGGAATGCCCTGCTGCTCGAAGAAGACACTAGCGCGAAGTTGCGGTGGGAGATTGTGAAGTGTCGCCATGCTCATGCGCTGGTTCAGGGCAGGGCGTGGGTGGTCACCAGGCTGTTCGCCAGAGCCAGAACGCCTCTCGTTGTTGTACGCGCCCAAATCCGATTGCGAGAGCCATGGAACTGATTGTCGTGTGCCCGGAGGAAGTTGGCTGAGAACCTGGTTCCTGCCTCTCGCATACACATTCGCCGATGGCATCTGTGAGAGCCTCTTCGGCAGATTGAGCATACGAGGTACGGGTGCAGGTAGTAAACACTGTTTTCGCGCGGAGGAGGCATGGCAAATGACATTGGTCGGCTTTGGGTGCTCTCAGCAATGATGCGGCTTCCATGGATAGTGTGCCATTTGACGTACGCGCAGAGACCCGGCGAACCTCATTGCCGTCTTCGTCAACTGCCACAATTCCTCGGTGTCGGCCTCATAGTGTACACCGTCAAAGTCCTTGAATGCAAGCTCCGCCTCGCGGAACGTATCCGAGGATCGTGGTCTGGTTGGGTGGTGTGACTGTTCTGTTTCCCTGCTCTTCACCTTCATGTGCCCCTCTCGGCATAACCCAAAGCTGTAAATTCGCCATTATGTGGTGGTGTAGGAGGTACGTCTTCCAGCTGTTCATGTATCTGCGCCGAGATCTTGTCGTATTTGGCTCCGAAACTGCTGACAGTAGCAACGGAGGCATGGCTGACTTGTCTCGACATGCTTGGGTTCGAAAGAGGAGACCTCAAACTTGGTGCAAGGGGAGAATCCAGAGGTCGTCCTTCTTGGATCGGCTCAACCATGTGTGAGAGCTTCGAGCTGACTGAGGGTTTCCGGTTCATATTCCAGGAGCCATGTGATCGGACAGAGCCTACCGGGCTTGTGATGTATGAATTTGGTGACTGCCCCCCCATCTTGCGGTGTTGTTCGCATCCGCAAGACTCTGTGCATGGCTACTCGCTCTGCTCCTCGTCGTATCCAGAGGTGCCATAGATGTTGACCTGACGGCATCGCCATAGTGGGAACTCTGGATGCTGTTCTGTCGACTTCGCTGCCGCTCCAGCTCCTGCATCTTACGGATCTCCTCTCCAATGTCACTACCGCCTTCACTCATCTTTTCAGCGCTCTGCTCCAGACGCAGGATGTTGCTGGTATACGCTCCCTTGCGGAAGGAGGGTTCACGGCTCGGTGTTGGCACGCTGACCTGAGCAGGGACAGAATAGGGCTCTCGAGGAATGATTGGCTGCGTTTCAAGAGCAGGGAGGGGCACCAGGGGTGTGTTTCGGTCGTCCATGTTGGTGGCGGTCGGCTGCCCGATTGGCAGGGAGTACTCGGCGGCACGGGTATGTAGGTGGGATTTGTTGATGCAGGGTACTCTCGTCTCGTCTACACGTTACCAGGGCATTTTTCGGCGAGGCTGCGGTATGCAAGAAGAAAGCAAAAAAGAGAAGGGACTATACAAGTACAAGACGAAGTGAAGACAGCACAGCGAAGATAGCGTAGCAGTAGTGCAAGCCTATCAACAACACACGGTGCGCGCGACCAAGCAAAGGAGCACTACCGAACGCCCTCCCTGGCGAAGATCGTGGGCAGTATCTCGGCCAAACCCTCAGTCAGCCCGCCACAGCGTAACGCGCATACTTTGGTGTATTTATAGATTAGACTTGCAGATGCAACGGCCGCCCAGATGCATATAAGACTGCCACGCATTTGCTTCGAGCTGTGCTTGTCCCTCTGGCCGTCGCTGTTGTTATCAATGCATGCAAATTGATTATATCTGCTTCTCAACGCCATCTTACCATGCAGCAATAAACAAGCAGATCGTTTCCTTACATGCACCTCGCCTGACTCGGCCCGGTGCCTTATCTCGCACGGACAACGCCGTGAGCACTGGAGTCCAGCTCCGACTCCATTCCTTTCTCCGCCTTCAAGTCCGCATCTCCAAGTCTCCAAGACCTGGCGTTCAACGTCGTTGGGTCGGAGGATTGGGGACCCGTTATACCCTGAAAGCCCACATTATCGCTGTTGCAGGAATAAGGATCTGCTTCTTCACACTCGCGCCGACACCCTTGACCGCCTCTGGAAGATTGAAACCTGAAGATGACAATCATACTGATGTATCTCAGCTAACTATGTAATGCTGCTTCTGCTCAGCACCTCCTCCAGAATCTTCCGATCATGTGACAATCGCATAGCTCTAGTTCTGCTGCGCTCCTTATCATGAAAACTTCCCACCGGCTCCTGCGCGTCAGATAGAGAGAGACCCGTTCGCGCATGGTGGTCAGCTGTCTGGCTCGACGAGTGACAGCTTTCGCAGCTACTCTGACCTGATATCTTGGCCAACATAATCACTGAGGTGTTCCTACTGCCTGCATTGCCTCCCATTCCTCATCAGGGCCACACGAACAGCCTTTGTTGAATCCACAGTCAGAGCCCTCCAGGACTGGCCAAGACTCCTCTTTGCGCCAGTCCGGTCCATCGAAAAGTTCACGAACAACTGCGCCTTTCTGCGCGATTCGAAGACCATGGTTCAAGTGCTTCAGGGCCGCTTTCTTTTGGTTCACATAAGCCATCATTGTGATGTCGCATGTTGCTCCAACTAACTCCAGATCGATATCACGAACCTTGATGTCGGCGATGTTGCGCATCTCAAACATGAACCGGGTGTGACTGTGACTGATTTTTAAATCACAATCATTGTCGACGTGCCTCGGGGTGGTGTATGGCGAGCCAAAGTAACCCATGGTCTTGTTGCGGTACATGAAGTGTAGCTTCTGCAAATTCGGCAGACGGCGTAGCAGCAGCGCAACGACTGCCATCTTGTCTAACCCTTCAAGGTCGTCATCGTCAACCGCTTTGCGAGAAATGTACGGAGGATAAACGTGGGTGACGACTCCATGCTTGATAGCTTTGTCGACCAGGACCCCATACTTGTTAAAGAGTGTCAAGCTCCTCAGCACTCCATGCGTTTGTCCCTGAGGCTGGTCAAGAACACCAAAAGTCTGCCAGGGGTAGGAAAGACTAGGTCGTTCTGGTAGAAGAATTCATATGCCTCGTCGTGCGTTTGACGATTGATTAGCAGGATATCCAGCGCAGATCTTGGTGCGTTCAAAGCGACCCTCTCGGCGTGCGGCATGAACTTATATTGCGTCGAAGCAGTGATTGGTGCGCTGGCAATAGGGTACAGCGACCCCGGGATCAACAAAAGCATCTTGTATATAATGTTGCGTATTCTCGGCTGGCAAGTCCAGGAAACGGAAAGGGCGGTCTTCGTTTCTGTTGTAGGAGGTCAGTATGTAGCTTTGTCAGGCATGGGAACTCATCACTTACTTTGGAACTACGTCACCAGCATTGACGATCTCTCGTCTGATGGATTCCAGTAAACCTCCAGGTATAGATCCGATATCCTTCGGATCTTCGCTGTCGATAGCCTCCGCAGTCTTGACGAATTTCAGCTTTCCAATCTTTCGTAAAGATCTGAAACCCTGCATTCCTGGTAGGCGATGCAGCTGCAAATTGATTTGAGGACTCAGAGTGCCCCTACCACCACACCTGATGATGGGATGGTACCTCAGCAGGCGTTGTAGTTCAGCCGCCTCATCGATCACGACGGTCAGCGAGTGCAGCTTGGGCAACTTTCCAAGCTGCATGAAAGCCTTGTTGGCCGCAGCAGGAGCATCGACATTGCACCAATTCAACAGCACAATCTTGGTTATAAGGTTGACATGGCGCAACCAAACAGCATGTCTCCATTTGGACAGTTCTTCCGGCCTCCACAGTGCAAACGTATTCTCACCGAAATAGATGCGCGACGCTTCGTCCTCGATCTTGCGGCTCACGCGAAACAATCCTGGCATCTTGCGGACGCGAAATCCTTTCTGGGTTTCGACGTATTCGGTGCATTGGAAAATCTTCTCGTGGTCTTTGAATCTGATTGGCTGATCTTCGGTGACAAGGTGGAGGCGATATATCTTCTCACGTATTGCCTTTGGTAAGCCCATGAAGTTTGCCATCGTGAGGGCTGTGGCAGGTGCGGTAGGTTGTCGAGAAGGACCGAGTAGAAGCTGGAGGTTGAAGCAAGCGCCAGAGATCTGTTGTTGTTGTTGAGGTGGTGGCGTCAAGTGGGTGTTCACCCGGCAAGCTCGCGAAGAGTGAGGCAGGCTCGCGAGCTAGTCCCAGAGTCACTGAACCAAGCGCGTTACACGTGACAGTGACTGTCCGTGCTGTGAATGGATGTCATACGACTGCTGTTATTCCAGTCTGGCTACGTGAAGTGTCTCAAATTGAGGCCGAGGTCCTAGGACATACTTGAAGACTCATCGCGGTCATCTGGGATATGGTGTATGGAATAGAGAATGCTAACGTGCCTCAAAGATAGACTACTGTTCGCATCGAGGCGCCCAGCCCTTCTCGGCGCTCAAAACGCCTATCCCCCGCAAACAATGTCAAAAACGAATTACACTCTCTAGACGTGTACCGATGTCAAAGCTGACCCGATCAACTCGAGACTGCATCGCCTTCAGACGCTTCGTCGCCGCTGTTCTGCCAACACACGCAATCCGTCTCACGCCCGCACACCCATGTCTGCGTGTCCAGCGCTGGCCAAGGCTTCTTATCCTGCCAATACTTCTGATCCATCCAATCCGGGTCTTCGTAAAATCGGTGGCAGACGCGACCCGTCTGTGCCAAGCGTAGGCCATAGTTGAAATGTTCGAAAGCATGGCCCATCCTCTCGACAGCTTCCGCTTCTGGATGAGGCGAGACACTGAAATAGTCCTCGGCCATGGGCGGAGGGAAGACCTTGATGTCGGTCAAATTGCGCAAAGAGAACAAAGTCTTGGCACCAGCCATAGTAGCTGGGTTGGCTTCCCGTCGATCCAAAATCTTTTCGACCGGCAGGTAGTTTCTGCGACGGTCTGACTCATTCACAGGAGTCGGAATCAGAATGTGGAGTTTTCGGAGATTCTTCAGAAAGCGTAGCGTGGACAAGGTCATGTCCATAGTAGTCTTTCCGCGTGCTGCTACAGGGCCGTTCTTGTAGAATAATGTCACATTCCGAAGGCAGTCCAGTCTCTCGTGTCCAAGGCTGATGAGGAAGAGTTGTAGGCGTCCGGGCTCGGCGAAAACAAAGTCATTGTGCTTGTAGAAGAGATGGTAGGCCTCTTTGTTGATCTGGCGATTGACTCGAAGAATAGCAAGCACCGAATTATAGTACGGAACAGATACGCTCTTGTATGGTTGCGAGAATCCAGATTTGGATGAGGTTGGTCTCTCAGTTCTGGGAACATAGCGCCGGGTTGCACCAGGAGTGTGGCATACACTTTATTGCGCAGCTCCGGGGGTAGGTCTAAAAAGCTGAAGTGAGTCTGCCGGTCTCCATCCAGCCTGGACGCCACGTCAGTAATGCTTTCGCCTTGCGTACCTCTAGGCATTGACTTACGCTTGTGCGTCAATGGGCTGTGTGATGACACCCTTGACCACGGTTTCCAACAATCCACCAGGAATAGAACCCTGCCCATGTCCAGACCCAGGGAGGACGAATTCGACGCGCTCCAAGCCCTCATTTTCATGAGACCAGGCAAACCTTCTGCTTTCCACATATTTAGGTACATCTGTGGACCGGGTGCAAGACTAGCGTGCCATAGAAACAACGAGCTGCGCTTGCGGATCAAGAACTCCAGAATTTTGTTCTCGTCAACACCGACAATCAAGTCTCGAAGGCGGAGTATTGAAGCCGAGCTTTCCGAAGTCATCTGTATCGTACCGTTCTGCTCGGTCCGTCTTGTATGGCGCCCACTCTGTTATGTAGATCGATCGGATCTGTCTTGCATGTCGTGGCCAGAAATAAAATGATCCAGTTATCTATGAAGAGAGGACCTGCGATCAGAAATGTGTTTTCTCCGAAGAAGATGTGAGATGCTAGGAATGGGTCAGCGATCCGTAATCAAGATTCCATCGTCAAGCTATATCGTACCCTCCTTTTCCAATTTGCGCGATGCTTGGAAGATCAGGGGCATGATTCGTTCTTTTACAAAGGGTTCGGTGTCGGGGTCGTTCTCGGGATATCCGCAGAGGTTCTTGAATAGTGCGTAATCCACTGGTTCTTGTTGCACTAAGTGTAACCGGTAGATCTCTTCGCGCACCTTCTTTGGCAGATCCCAGAAGGTCGTCATCTTGAGGGAAGATGCGAGCGTTGCAAGACGTTTAGTGCTGCGTAGTCAGTTTAGGTCTTGATGTAGCGAGAGTGGACATGAGAATAGTTTCGTGACTTGGTATCTGGTTGTTGTGACGGCCGAACGTCGATGACCTCACATGTTGTTGAGTCGTTGTACAGTGCTGTGACTACGGTTGATCGCACAAACCAGCGCGACATCCATGCTCGCAGTGAATGTAATGTAGCACGGCATCTTCCAGATAGGCAAATACTGAGAGTGACGGACAAGCATGCCTAGAGTCAATCAGCTAACTAGATTGGCGCGACCCATTGAATTCTTTGTACGACTCCTGTATTTGCTGCGGTACATATAGCTCTTATTCCGCATCTGCCGAACGGACAAATGTACTATGTAGTGTCAAATACCTAAAGATGTTATAGTTCAACTATGCAGACTTCACACCTGCTGATAGCTCCAGGTACCTTGAGCCTTCTCTAGACATTCACAATCTACAAGAGAGTGTGGCGATACGGCATGAATACAAAGTGCATCATTTGTTCATCGGAGTCGACATAGATGAACGGGATGTACATGTACAGATTCACGTCCAGAAACATTCTCCAGTCCATTGACGAGAGCGATGCCGTCGTCATAGCCACATTTTCAAGCTAACCTGTTCCTGTCACTTTGCCGATCTCGGCTATCAAAGTCTAACAGATGAAGCATGTGCCGCCGATGATTTCCTCGGCGATTTGGAAATCTGCCATGTGGACCTGGCCAGCGAGCGTTATCTTGTGAATTCGCCATCCCTTCAGTCCGCCGAGCAGGCCTCGGTTCGGCAAACAGAAAAAGAGCATAGACACGTCCTCTATTACTACAGGCTACTGCACCCTTGCCACAGGCTCGAGTATCTTTCCATTTCTCTGTTATACATTCTTTGCCCGAGCAACAGTCTCAAATTGTTAAAGCACTTCATAATGAGCACAGCAGGCGACTTCGCGGCTGTCCGGAAGGACGTTGCCGCTCTTCTGCACCAACCAGAGTATGATGATGGGTCAGCAGGACCTGTGCTCGTCCGTTTGGCATGGTAAGCTGCTTTAACATCTGCCTCTGCAACGCCACCTTCTGACTCCTTCTCCTAGGCACTCAGCTGGCACATATGACGCCGAGACAGACACCGGCGCAGCAATGGTGCTGGTATGCGATATGAAGCCGAAGGAGGCGACCCAGCCAACGCCGGACTCCAGCATGCTCGCGTCTTCCTTGAACCAGTGAAGGCCAAGCACCCGTGGATTACTTATGCAGACCTCTGGACTTTGGCCGGCGTTGTAGCGATCAAAGAGATGGCGGACCTGAGATACCTTGGCAAGCAGGAAGAACAGACTACGTCGACGACTCAAAGCTGCCTCCTCGCGGCAGACTACCAGACGGCGCACAGGGCGCAGACCACTTGCGATGGATCTTTTACCGCATGGGCTTCAAGACCAAGAGATTGTCGCGTTGAGCGGAGCACACAACCTGGGCAGATGCCACGCCGACCGATCAGGCTTCGATGGCGCATGGGTTAATGCGCCTACGCGCTTCTCAAACACATACTACCGCCTCATGATCAGCCGAAGCTGGAAAGAGAAGACCCTCGATAACGGCGTGCGCCAATCGTTCACTACGACGAAGACGCCGAAGAAGAACTCATGATGCTGCCCACAGACCTTGCGCTGCTCGCAGACCCCACGTTCAAGCACTGGGTCGAAGTGTATGCAAAGGACAAGGAGAAGTTCTTCGAGGACTTCACCAAAGTGTTCGCGAAGCTGGTCGAGCTTGGTATCCAGCGCGACCAGGATGGCAAGGTGACGAACTCTGACAACGAAAAGGGCGGCTACCACAGTGCGCCAAAGAAGAGCAGTAAGCCTGGCCAGGCTGGCAAGGTCGACCTTTTCGAAGAGACCAAGCCTTTGAAGGAAGAGAACGAGAAGGCGGGATCGGAGAGAAGGCCACTAGCATGAGAGCCAGGTGTGAGGGCATCTGCGCCGTTTAGATTTCATCTTGATACCACGTTACACGATATAATACTGATAGATACTAGAACAATCTTATAGAGATAGCCATAATAGACCAAAGATTCAGTTTGCTATATGCTCAATAACCAACGCCGATCTTGCGACTCCAAGACTCCCATGCAAAATGCAGAATGCCTCCCAATCGAAGACCAAATCCAACAAACCTTTTCGTCATCGCTTCCAACCCAATGGAATGCAGTCAAGCTTCGTTGTTGTCCTCTCCTGTTCATATCAGCAGCACCATTATCTCGTACCGGAAAGACAACCGCTTAAGTCGACAGCAACGCGCCTCGCCTAAGAACGTCCAGCGCCCACTCGCAACACCGTTGGCGGTCTCTGGTCGAAGCTCCCGTCCGACAGGCTGACTTCTTCGCCTTCCAAATCCAGATTCATCAATCTACTAGCTTCGACGCCGCTGCACCTCAGATCGTAAGGGAAGCCTTGCATGGTATGCAAGAGAGGACGTGCACCCACCTCGATGGCTGCTATTTCGTACGATGGTACTTTGCGAGCAGATGTCGCTGGAACAAAGCTAGATCCCCGGAATCTGCACCGCATGCATCCAGGTACTAGGTGCCCGTAAACGATAGTGTGACATTGCTGGTGCTGGCAAGCGGAAGCTTTGCTGGACTCACGGGAAGCTTTAACGTTAGTTCTGGCATTAGTTCCAGAAATGACAAGCTGTCTGGCTCTGAGATGCTCATGCTGCGGTCGAGCACTATGCGTAATGCGCCGTGCTGGCTGGTTGTCGACAAGTGCAAGGGGTGGCGAAGAATTTGTGGCTTCGACTCTGTAATCGTCTGAAGACTGCAGTCCTGCAGAGGTCTCTGAAGAAAGCGAGACAGTCTCGGTTGGCAAACCGGCTGGGACGGCTGGCTTATCCCTGTGGAAATGGTCCGTCGCGGCAAGGTTTGCAATGCGCGGCATGCGAGTCAGGCCTGGCTTCCGTGACGAACAGCTCATCTGAAGACCTTCCTGAATATACGTGTATCGTAGATGGTGAGTATCGCTAAGGTAGGACAACAGCGGTCTGGACTCCAACAACTGAATGTCAGAAAAATGGAGAGACGTACTTACTACTGGGAGCGCTGCTTTTTGACAGCCCTGACGACACCTCGAAATCTACTCTGTTCATCAATACATCCTGAATGCCATTGTGTTGTGGAAGCATGGAGCACCAGTGTTGGACCATGAGTTGCGAAACCAGTGAAAGGTGAGACATCGCGCCTGTTGCATTGAAAAGGTAGGCCGATGATAGGAGCAGGTTCCGGCCAGAGCTTTGGAAGCCAGACCTACTCTATTTGTCGACACCTCATTGTTGAATGACCGTACCGGCCAGTAGTTTGGAGGTTCCCGTCCTGGCCTTCTATGCATGGTGCGTGTTTTTGTGGCAGTAGTCCTTGGAGTAATGGCTCGTCCTTGCAATGAAGCTGCCGTAGTCACTCGTCGTCCAGAAAATTTTGCATAGTCAAGATCAACTTGCTGCTTCTAGCGGTACTTATGGGGAGTCGCAGTAAGGATTTCGTGCAGGCGATAGGTCACTGCGGTATCAGAACACAAGGCATTTGTCTTTCCTGTCATGTGTAGGATATGGACCCAACTAGCCACCGGAGGTTAAAGTCACGATGACAGTGATATCAAGCAAAATTCCTCTTTCATGTAGACGTCCAGGCATAATGTATCGGTTACAAGTGTATAGTAGTAAGGAGTAGCATGTGATTTGCGGCGTGGAGGGTGGATTGCTGGAACAAGTGAGGTCATTCCACTTTACCCAATGAGGAACGTCAAGCGCGTCGCTCCAGCTCTACGAACCACCACTACAACAATGACTTCGCCAAAGGCGACTGTAGTCTACAAGAAAAAAGATGGCGTACTCGCAGTCAGTGATGACTCAAAATATCTCTTCTTCTCGCCCTCAGCGCCACCCAGCTCACCTCCCTCTGTGACCATCCCCATAGCCGACATCACAAACCTGCAACAAACACCAGAAGCCAGTAAGAAGGTCGCCCTGAAAGTATTTGTGAAGGAGGAGAGCTACGTCTTCAGCTTTACGGACAAGGAGAGTGCCCGCAAAGAGCAGGAGGTGATTACGGATACACTGCGCGATGTGATCTCTGCAAGCAAGGCCGCGCCTATAGCACAAGCCGCGACTCCAAATCCAGGCACGCCAGCTTCAGCGCAAAATGGCGAAAATGGACAGCCCGCGGCGATGGCGATTGCCAAAGCAGTCAGCTCGAAAGCTACGGATGAAGCCTGGTACGACGACGCCAAATTGAAGGCGGACTTCCAACTACAAAAATCTTTACTGGATGCGAACAAAACTCTCAAAGAGCGCTTCAATCAAGCCTTGTCGGATAAGCCAGAATCAGTCTCCGCGGCGCAGTTTACGACACAGTTCTGGTCTGCTCGTTTGCACATGCTCAGAGCTCATGCGATCGAGAAAGCACAGAAACATGGAGAATACAACGTGCTTCCTGAAATCCGGTGGATACGAAAGCCTGGCGAAAAGGAAGGAGATCCGGATATCAAACAGCTCCTCATCACCAAAGATCAAATCAAACTCATCTTCAAGCAATACCCGGTCGTGAGAGATGCTTACAATGAGAATTGTCCTCCGATGGCCCCGGGCGACTTCTGGTCGCGCTTCTTCAACAGCAGGCTGCTGAAGAAATTGAAAGGTGAGAAGATTACACAGCACGATCCACCAGATGCAGCGTTCGACAGGTATCTAGAAGGCAACGACCTTGGCCCGGCTGCAATAGGTCGCGTCCCGACATACATGGATCTGGAAGGCAATGAGCAAAACCACAGTCAGCGTCTAGGAAACAGGCCCGACGAAACAATGCGGCCCTCGACTTACGAGAAGGTGCCGATCCTCAGAGTGTTGAACAATTTGTCCGAGAAGATGTTGTCGCATGTTGCGCCAACGGACGGCGAAGCACATGGACCTATTGGCATGGACGAGGAGACATACGACCAGTTGCGCCTACGAGACTTGGCCAATGAAGACGTTGACAACCGAGTGACTTTGAACATTCGAGAGCAGCAGCGCCTGATGGGAGGAGACCAGCAAGATAACGTCTCAGCAGAGGCTGCTTTGTACGCGCAGCACGACCCGCAACAAGTCTTGTCGAATCTGCGAGGCGATCTTCGACCTTTCAGTCTTGCCAATGAAGCTCAAGGGATGTACAGTCTTGATCAAGCAATAGATTCGATCCCGACTCGGACTCAGAAGACGAAGACGCTGTCCACTACAGGACACATGGCTTGCCACAAAAGCCGCCATCACACTTCAGCGCTAAACCCGCTCTGAACCATGCCACTGCTGAAATTATTTCGTCCATCGCGCAGCAACGAGAATTCGCCGCTTCCGACCCTGAAGATTTACATGGACTCAGTCAGGACACTTACAACACTCTCACGACAACGCATGCAACCACCACTGAGTTCCTGCACTACTTTTGGAGTCTGTTCCTGTCTGGTGACAACAGTCGCACCAACGAGCTCGCCCAACTGGTCTCGACGCTTGATCGATCCATTGATAGGATTGAGGCTGTTGCCGCGACCGCAGAAGCTGAGCGCAACAAGAAAATTGCCAATGTGAAGCGACAAATGGAAGACTTTGAGAAACGCACCGGCAAGAAGCCGAAGTATGATTTCGACACCATACTAGGCGGCAAGAAGGTGGTAGACGCCATGGTCAAGCCAACAGTGGGAGCTTTGGCGCAAGCGACGGCCACTTATAGGAAAGCGTTCGAAGAGCAGTCTAAAGAGGCCGCTGCTGCGGTGTAAGACGGTGGAGATCTGTATTAGTAGAGTGTATTGACTACTCAGAGGCGGACAGCACTGAAGATGACCACAACAGATCAGCACTACGGCTTCATGCCGCTCATCACAAATCATTAGTGAAGTCACATACATGTACGTATCCTGTTCTATTAGTATGTGAGGTCTGAGGCCAAAGGTAAGGCAACACGTCACGTCCGAGTTCTGCCGAACGGGTTGCCTGAAGTGAATATAGAAGGAAGGCGCGACCAGCAGGCTTGGTCAACGACAACAACCTCGCTCACTGCTCACTCACTTCTCATCCTCTGCATCGCACAACGACCGTTCCATATCGTCAACTCCCGTCCCTGCGGCTCAATCACCACTACCACAGCGCTGGAACGCGCACGAATGCAAGATGGTTAGCACCAGTAAGCAGACGCTGGGCGACCTCCATCCCGATCCTTCTCACTCGGTCACAGATGAAGCTCACGATGATCCAGAAGCGGCCGAGACGCGCACATACCTGACCGCCTATGAGCAATGCACCGCCCCCATCCAACGCCGCTTCAACAGCGCTGCTGAACTAGACGCCGAGATCGTCCAGCCGCTCACGCACACGCACTTCCCTCTTACTATCGAGCCGAACATCCAGGCAAAGCTGGACAAGCTGGTTCAGCGGATTCGCAACACGTGGGTCAAGAAGTACAATTTCGTGTTTGGGAATGATGTTCAACAGAACCCCGGCGCCCTACAGCCGACAAGCTTGACCTGGAAAGCTCCCGGCTACAACGACGCTTCATCTCGAGGCGTCAAGCCTGGTGCTGTCGGTGATGTCTCCCAAACATCTGCTCAGAGCATTAGCAAGCCCAGCTCTACCCTAGCTGGTCCTGCTAATCGTGCGCCATCCGCTCTCCCTCAGCTTGACGAGTTCACGTTCACGGCCCCAGGGCCGGTCGAGCAAGTTCATGCTGGGAGGAAGAGGCCTTTCGCTGGAAACAAAAGAGTCCTGTCCAGCCACTGTTCGCAAATGGTTGGGAGTCCAAATTGGCCTACTTCGCACGTTACGAGTCGCTGAGCGATATCTACACAGCCCACAAACGCGAAAAGGTCAAGTACCTGCTGGAACTTGTGCCTGGCGAGAGCGTGGCGCATTGCATGGAAGCTCTCTGGCGCTGCGATGATGACCTGGACGATGCGCGGCAGCAGCTCCTCGAACGCCAAGAAAGCAAGTCATTGAGATTGCTGACAGTGGTGGTGAAGAGGGTGATGGCGGTAGTTCTGGGCGTCCGAAGAAGAAGCAGAAGGTTGCGACGGCTCCTGTGAATGTGAAGAGCAAGAAGCTCACTAAGGGAGAAAGGCGAAGGCTCCGCAGAGCATTGGGCACTTTGCAGAAGCCAAGCGAGAAGAGTATTTGTGCCTTGCGCAACAGCCCCGAGTACACACCTTTTGGTAACGACGCTGTCAACCACGGGCTTTCGACGAGACAGCCAGGTGCTTCTTCTACCCAACTACCAGCTGCACCAGACTACATCTCGTTGAACGATGATGCACCCGCGCCGACCGTTAGACGTCCTGAGGATATGCATACATTCAGCCAACAACGTTCGAAGCGCCCGGTAAGTTCATGAGTACCCATTTCTTTGGCTCATCTAACTGCTAGACAGGTTGATGTCATCGATCTGACCACCGAGGACGACCTTGCCTCTGGGCCTCCGAAAAGCACCACTGATCCTGTCAGCAATGTGGACATCGAGCCTGTTGTTCGAAAGATAGTATCTCGCTTATTTGTAAGAGGCCTCTTGTCTGGGCTCTCACTGGCTGACTCGGACGTGCCCACCGCTGCTGGAGACCTGGTTGCTGGGATGATGGGGAAGTCGCAAGCTGCTATGACGGCAGCACATGACGAGCACGGCAAAGCCAAGATTGTCGAGAAAGACTGCACTCGCGACCATACAGACGAGCCTATGCCATGGAAGTCTACCAGTCTACTTGGTGAACCGCGTTCTCTAGAATACCAAGGAACCATTGATCAAGTCAGCGAGCTTGAAGATGGTGAAATCTTGGAAGAGGATGCGTCAGCCGGCGTCCTTGGTGAGCAGCACACCTCGAACCATCAGTCAGATGCTGCATTGCGTACACTAGCAGACGTTCGCGGTAGCAACCCTGAGTCTGTCGACTTTTCGCTCGGAACCTTGTATAATTCAATCCAAAAGGCTCATCAGGTCGATCAGGCCCAAGACAGAGCATAGGATGCGCCCGGATAGCACAGCTTGTGCCAGCAGATGAGGCGCTGAGAATAGCCTTGACAGAGATCATGGAGTCTAGCATACGTTAAGCCTTGGGGAAGGCGAAGGTGGTCAGCGTTGACGAGAGCGACCCAGATGGACGCTGTCATGAAGCGAAGCATGACTATCAGAGAATTATTCTTGGGTTTCTCAAGCATAACTGCAAGGACACACCGGAAGTTCAGGCTTAAGTTTGAACAGTATCACGAAGGTATCGATAGTAGCCAGGTATCGTCTTTCTTTTCTCATGTGGCCTACATTCGTAGTAAGTGAGCTAGTGATCGCCCATAGATATGAAGCTACCCTGCACACGAATGGCCAACGCTCGTACAGTACTAGCTCAGAAGTCTGCACATGCCTCAATATCGAATGATGGTGGTATCAGCGGGTATGGGTTGCACAGTCTCATATCCATCCCATTGAGATTACGGAGAGCACTCAGGAAACTATTGCGTCTTAGCAAAGTCCTACCCTCAGCCTTCTTGAAGGTCATAATGGTAGTGACCAAGGGGATACCATGTGCAGACTAAAGAGTAACGACTGTATCTCGCGACTATGGTTATTCAGATTCTCATCAAGTAGCAGAGGTTGACCGCGTGCATGTGTTCCGATGTAGAAGCCATTGTCGTGAATTGAAAGCGCTCGGCGTCCCAAACAAACGACGTCACACCCAAACGCCGCCACATGGAGGATGCACCTTCAAGTCTCACCTACACAAGAACATTCAGAACCCTCGATCAACGGTCAATTCTCTTGCACTTGTCGCTCGCCCAGCCATGTATCGATAAATCCCCTAAATAAAGCTCCCTAAATCCACCCGAAAGAGCAACAAATCATGGGCACCCTCACCGCCAACCAACCACGCCTAGACACCTACTGCGACCACAAACTCCCACATCCTGCCGCCTGTCCTCCATCGGCGAATGCTGCGCGTGCTACGATGAACGGGCGCACGCGGCCGCCTACACCACATACGTCGACGGCATCGGCCTTGTAGCCCGTGGCACGAGGTGGCAGCGCTACTGCTGGTTTTGCAAGGAATTCTGGGAAGCACGAGTTGCTGCTAGCGGATTGCGGCCTGGACAAACGCGGATCCCCGAGGTTCCTGATCAGACGCCGTTTTTGGACAGGTGGTATGAGTTTCACCGGGGTTATAGGGTCATTACGAAAGAGGATGGAAGTGAAGAGAGGGTTGCGGTGTTGGGAGAGGATTTGAGGGATGTGGAACCTGGGCATTTGCCTAGGACTTTGGAGGAGCTGAGGGAGGGTAGGGAGCGCAGTTTTGCGGAAGCTTCGGAGCGCGAGGTACAGAGGTTGCAAGCTGCGGCACAAGAGGAGGAAGCTGCTGGACCGACTTTAGAAGATACACTCGATCAATTGTTCATCGATGCTTCAGCAGAGGATACCGCTCCTGCTAGATCTGTCGAGCCTGTACGGGAAGCCGGGCCTACACAGAACGTCCATGCTCAGGCTATGGTTGCAGCAGGTTCTCGCAATCGCGAGTACCAAGCTCGTAGAATTGCTGCTCTACGTCGCCGAACTTCACCGGATGCGCAACGGCATTGAACGTGTGATCTCGGGACTTCGGGAGTTTGGCGAGAATGTTCCCGACGCTGGCGAAGCGACTGGTCAGCTCACAATGTTGGGAAGAACGCTTGATGATATATCTGGAGCGCCTGCCGGCGACCAAGCCGACCTTGCAATCCGCAGCGTCAACGAGTTGACGCGCAACGTTGCCGCTTCACAAGGCGACCAGACCCTGGCAGAGATGCAGACTCGTGTCGATGAGGCGAGAGAGCATGTGAATGAAGCTAGACGCATGCGAGACCAGGCTGCATCGGAGTTCGATATTGCCGAGCAGGAGTTTAATACGTCAAATCGACGACTACAACAGCTTCAACGAGATCAGAGAACAGCAGAGAACTACACACGTCTTTTTGGCTCTCGTGAAGAAGTCGCGGCGCAAGGTGACGATTACGTGAGTCCGATCGGTGGCATGTTTTCGCGAGCGTACGAGCGATTCAACGTGGCGGAGCAAGTACGACAGGAAGAGCGCACTTTACGTCAAGTGTTAGACGATGAGAGGAGAAATGGTGGCGAAGATGGTGCCAGGCAGCTGGAGGAACTTGAGAGCCGGCCACGCGACGTTTGGGGAGTACCTCGACTACCTCAAGATTCGACTTCAAACACTACTCATCTTATGGAAGAAGCTCGTGATGAGGTCTTTGCAGGGCAAACCTTGGCAGCCATGGCCGAAGAGGCACATCAGGTGGCGGAGCTGCAGGGCGACGAGCCGCCTGGTCAGAACACCGCAGAAGACCCGATTCTGGAAGACTACTACACTTTGCTGAGAAGACAAGGTTGGAGACAACAAGGAACGGAGGCAACTCCAGAAGGCCGACCGGCACCTGCCAGGGAGCTTTCCGACAACACACTCGAAGGCATCGTGGTAGGGCTCGAGCGCGAAAACCAGACACGAGAGCAGTTCCTGCGAAATCTGGCGAACAATTATCGCGCGCCAGATATTCCAAGGACCTCCTCTCCTGTTGAGCCGTACTCGTCAACAGCTATTGATAGACGCGAGGACCTTGTGCACGTTCTTCACTACATTCGCACACACGATGACTGGAGAGAACGAATCGGGCTGGACGTCAATCAAGTCTACATGGGCCTTGTGATTTGTGCCTCAAGTCTGAACAACGCAGAAATTGTAGAGGCCCTCCTGCCACGAATGTCGGCAGTCATGGGAGGCATGGACCCTCTCACTTTATTGCAAAGAGATGATCTGGTGTGGAGGTGCGGTCTTCCAGCGGCAAGGCTGGCCCGCATACGTCAAGCAGGTCAGCGAGTATCATTCTCGAACCAGCCTCAGACCACCGATACTGAAGTCATGCGCGGGACATGGAAGTCATGGCAGAGGCGTTCCAGATGAGCGGCTGAACTACGACGCAGGAGCGGGCTGACCGCGCAGGAACAACTCGACATGTTAGCACGTCTTCAGAGCGGTGAGCGACGCGAGGAAGACTTGACAGTTCTGGTTTCTATGCTGCTAGAAGACGATACTGTTCAGCTCGCATCGACGGTTCACAGGCAGCAGCCGAATCCCAGAGAAGACGAGCAGCAGACGCAATTGAACGCACAGAGAAGAGAAGCGGCTCGCGATGGTGACTTCAGCCGCCAGGGCCTAAATGTCCAGCGTCGCGAAGCGTCGGCCTTCAGCATAGCAGCCGGAAGACTTGCTATGCAACGGGGCCTCACGGGTCAGCTCTTTGAAACGAGCATTGCCCGCGCTCGCCATCGCGAGCAATTCGGCTCATGGTCATCGGAATCGGAAGAGGAAGAAGACCAGGAGCAAGGCCTAGACGCGAGAGACAGCGGGCGTCCGGAGCCAAAGACCGACGAGGAGATGGAAGTCAAGCTCGAGTGTCGCATCTGCTACTCCCAGATTGCAGATGTTGCATGCCTGCCTTGCGGCCATCTCGTGATGTGCAGGTGGTGTTCCGATCAGCATAGCCCGACCATGACGCACGACAGGACGAGGCCGAGGAGAGCGGCGGGCTGTCCTGTCTGCAGGAAGGGGATCAGGCAGAAGGTGAGGGTGTTTAGAGCTTAGGTGGTGTTTGCATTATGCCCTGTGAAGAAGAGGTTGTGTTTTCGCAACATTTACAACATAGAAGGCGAGTGGTGTAGCCATAGAGTGCTCGGTGGGCTATAGGAATGTACAGCCGAGCGAACCCCGGAAACGGAAGATCATGCCACGACGGCGTCACCGACAATCCTTTGATGATGATGGGTGATTGCGGTGCTACCTTATTCCTACCATACTACGTGACTTGCTTGTGATGTTGAATTTTTATATTGATTAACATTAATCAATGCGATCGTTGTAGCAACTGCGCCTGCAAGATTGCCGTCGTCGAGGCGCATCGTCCAACTCGGGGAACCGGCCAGCTGTGGTGGTAGATGATCGCATCTCCATACAAGTGTCGCATACACACACACATACGCCCATGCCCACCGCGTTACACCACAACACCCACCCACGCCAGCGCCAGCCTCCATGAGCTGGAACCTGCTCGAGCGCTTCATCGAGTCGGAGCACTTCAACAAGGATCCCTCCCTCACCGTCGCCTACCTTGCGTAAGTCCGCCCAGCACCACCCAATGTCGACACCCGTGCACTTTTGGCTGATCACATGTCGCGAGCAACAGGAGGTACGCGAGCCACGTTGGTATCCATTATGTGCTCTGCTCCAAGTTGCGCCAGTTCAGCTATGAGGAGATCGAGTTCTTCCTGCCGCAGCTATGCCACCTGCTCATCTCGATCGACAACGAGTCCATGGCCTTGGAGGAATTCATAATAGACTTGTGCGAGGAGTCGGTCAATGGCGCATTACTGGTATCCTCGCTCGATGCTATGCTGGCGTACGCTGCGGTTTGCTAACACAGACACCTAGACCTTCTGGCTCTTCCAAACGTACCTCAACGACCTCTCGTTCCAACCCGCGTCGAATGCATTCCAGACTTGCCGGAGGATATACAATAAAGTACAGAGCATTGTCTTTGGAGGAGCAGATCCTGTGCCTAGGGAGCGAATACAAGATAATGTGCTGCCGGTCACGGTGCTGTCCAGTCTGGTACTGGCCAGCATCGCCGTGCCTATGCTTCCAGGCCTGGCGGGACCCTTGGCTATTGCGCAGGCGCGACGACCTAGGCCAGTAGAAGAAGAGCTGCCCGAGACTTTGACTCCGGTACAGAAGATTGGAAGAAGTCACACCGTTTCTGGGACCACTAGTAGCTCGCGACGAGCGGCACGTGAGCAGGGCGATTCGAAGGAGACACCCAAAAGAAGGACACGCAGGCCACATCCTTTGGTTTCAAGTGATCTCGGCGTTCCTCGCGCCCATCCGTCCAGTCCCAGTCCGGCGATTGACGGTGCTGCAGCAGGTGAAAGCCAGAGGAAACAACGTCACAGACAATCACTCGCAGTGACCAGCGGAAACCAAGGGTTCATCAGCACGCATTCGCTGCCAGATCAGCGCAAACACAGTCTCATTGCATCGCCCACATCTCCTGGTGTCCCTCGGCGGCCAAGTGAGATGTCACGGCGACATACACACACCCCAAAACCATTTCCGTTGCTTCTATGACTCGGGATCAGAAGATTCGGTTGTTGCGGCAGAACTACTTCAGGACGGAAATGCAGTTCCTCACAGCATTAGAAGGCATTTCGTCACGTCTTGTAGCGGTACCAAAGCCCGCTCGACTCAGTGCATTGCGCGCAGAATTGGCTCTGATAGCGCAGGACCTACCAGCAGAGGTTGATGTTCCTTTTATCTGCCCTGCAACACTAGTTGATGGAGCGGCTAGTAAAAGCAGACATCATCGCATCGTGCGGCTCAATCCTGCAGAGGCGACAAGTCTGAACAGTGCAGCGAAGGTGCCATATCTACTAATGCTGGAAGTCATCCATGAAGACTTCGATTTTGATCCTGATAGTGAGGAGAATCAGCAACTTCTCACCACTCTGCTTTCAGACAGGGGCAGGCAGAAGCGAAAATTGTTCGACACATCTGATGCAGCACGCGCGCAATTAGAGAATCTGCCAGTGCCACAGCAGAGCACACATAACGACAGCGTTTTCGAGCCAACGATGGGAGATCTCAGCAGTCCTGCTTTGCTTCAAGGTCCAGATGGCGATGTCAACAGGCTCGATAGCCCGCGAATCCGAGGTTTCGCCAACTCAATGAAAGATGTCAGTGCTCTCTCGTCCACAGCAGGCATAACTACACCACGGAACTCGGACGGGCCTATTAGTAGGTCTAGCACTCCAGGTGGAATGAGGCAGTCACCGTTCTTGAAAGGTTCAACACCAGATCAAGCTGAGGTCTCGGCTCTGGCGACTCACATGCGTACAGCCGCGCAAATGTTGGCACAACTTGAGCTCAGCGCTGCCAAGAGGCCGAAGGCTGAAGTGGCTGCTATTAAAGCGAAGATTATCGCTAGTATGCAAACGCTTGAGGAACAGAGCTTCCTGTCAGATGATGCTTTGACAGGACCAAGTTTCGAGACGATCATTGCCAGAGCAAACGAGGCAGCGTCGCACGCAGATGTAAGCACACTAGAAGAAGACGAGTTGACGACAGATGCAGATCCGACCATATCTGCTGGCAGAGGAGCTGCTCGAATGGAAAACGACATGAAGACTGGTGGTGTTCAGCGCAAGGGAGACCGCGACGATCCATCTGCAGCGACTTTTGGTGAAGCATGGGAGCAGAAGAAGGAACGAATTCGGCGCTCTTCGCCTTATGGCTGGGTTAAGAACTGGGATCTGGTTTCCGTCATTGTCAAGACTGGCGACGATCTTCGACAAGAGGCGTTTGCATGTCAGCTAATCGAGGTCTGCTCTAAGATCTGGGCTGAGCACAACGTCGACGTCTGGGTCAAAAACATGCGCATCCTGGTCACCGGTGAATCCTCCGGTCTCATTGAAACGATCACAAACGCAGTATCCCTTCATTCTCTGAAGCGCTCCTTAACACTAGCAGCTCTAGCAGCAGCTCCGAATGCCCGCAACAAAGGCATTGCTACTCTGCAAGACCACTACATTAAGACCTTTGGCCGCCCCAGATTCTCCCGCCTACATCAAAGCCACAGACAACTTCGCCAAAAGTCTCGCAGCCTATAGCATCATCAGCTACGTGCTCCAACTCAAAGACCGACACAACGGCAACATCCTCATCGACTCCGAAGGCCACGTGATCCACATCGACTTCGGCTTCATGCTGTCCAACTCCCCAGGAAACATGGGCTTCGAAGCTGCACCCTTCAAATTTCCCCTCGAATACGTCGAGCTCCTCGGCGGTTTCGAAGGCCCCGCTTTCCTCAAATTCAAGGACGTGCTCAAAGACGCTTTTCAGGCTTTGAGGCGCGAGGCTGAGCGTATCGTCAATGCTCGTCGAGCTCATGGGTCGCGAGAGCAAGATGCCTAGCTACGGCGGTGGGCTGACGAATGTGGTCGCGGCGCTTAGGGCGAGGTTCGTGCTGGAGAAGAGTAAAGAGGAGGCGCGAGAGTGGGTGGAGGAACTTATTGCGAAGAGCGTGGGGAGTTATTACACGAGGCTGTATGATACTTTCCAGTATCGGACGCAGGGCATTTACTAAAAGCATGTATGTGGTGGAACGGGAAAAGGGGATGGTGCCGGTAGTTGGATTTAGCTCGAACGTTGGAACGCTTGATGACTATTATCTCTCTCATCTCATGCTGTGCTATCAGTGTTTGATCGTGCTAGGTCGCTGTTCATCATACCCCGTTGGCCTGAAATGCTACCAAGGGCCCACGCCAAACAACTCACTAAAAGACGTCATTCTCTGTTGATCCAGACCCCAAAAACGATTCCCCTATTTCGCTCCTCGCACTCCTCTACTTGATCGATCAAGGTGCGATGACTGCACCTTTTCCCTCTCAGCAAACTGATCCGAGCGACCAGTTGCCCCTTGACGCTGTCATCCTCAATCAGAAGTGGCTTCCCTCAACAGCACGCTACGCTCCTCGCTGGTCACGAGCTTCAGGACGAACTCGAAATCGGCCCTTCCCAATTTCATCAACGGCACCTCGATCAGTTGCCCCTCCTCGCCCAGCAGTTGCACCACCCCAGGCCGCACACCACACACTTCGCCCTTGACGCTGCTAACCTCGCTCCCCCACGTCCTCCACTTGGTCAGGCCAACTTCGCGATTCAAGAGTTTGAAGATACCTTCCATTCGCTTCGCTCCCACGTCGGCTAGCTTCTCGGTCTCGTCCAACAACGGCTCGGTGACGACGGCGTGGAAGACGTGTTGTACTTCTTCCACGGTCAGGCCTTCTTGCTCGGCGAAGGGGACGAGGTTGATGGTTTCTTGCAGAAAGGTGGCGAGGCGTGAGTATCTGTACGTCGGCCAGCGTCTCCAGAAGGGAGGGCGGACGCAGAATTGCTTCGGGTCTTTCATCTTGACAGGCGAGTTCGTGGAGATGTATTCTGGGACGTAAGCAGGCGCGATGGGTGGAGTGGAGTGAAGTTCAGAGACTGGCTTCTGTAGTGGGGTGATGGTAGTAGTAGCTGTGGAGTTCTTTTGGGGTGTAAGTTGTGGAGTTGGCAATCCGGGAATGTTGGTTTCTTGATCTTGAGCAGATGTGATGGTAGTGTGTATGGGTGGCGGAGTGTTCTGTTTCTCACCACTTGTCGTGTGCCCACCGGGATATTCCCCACCATGTATGCTGTCACTGCTGGTTTCAATGTTCATGAGAGGACTGAGTGCATTTGACACGATTGAGCTGTCAACTCCCGGTCCCGAAGTCGAAATGTAGTCACTGATCCTTGGTCGAATCAAGGGAGACAGAGCACTGCTAGCGAGAGGACTGGGTGATCTACCGAGCGTGGCACCATACTTAGGCGACAAATTGCTGGACTGGAAACTGACGCCACCCGCTGTATTCTTCGGAGCGGCGATAGCAGCGGAAGCGGTCGAGCGTTTCATAGGCGTGAGCTTTTCGACTCCATTGAAATTGCTACGGTCAAGACATCCTTCCTGCGACGACGTATCGAAAGAGTCAGGTATCAGACCCTTCTCGAGGTTCGAGCGTTTAGTCGGAGGGCCGAAGTCGTCCTTGTCGTCACCAGCTTCGCTGCGCTTACGCTTTGAGGTGGTCGAGCTATCGTCGTGCATTTTGGGTGCGGATCTTTCGAGAGACAATTGCAGGAGCGAGGCTTGCGAGATCACAAAACGCTCAGCATTGAGCTTGAAGGAGAGTGTATCGGACGTAATGGTCGACAGAGTCAGAGAGTTGGCGGAATTATGTAGGCTTAGTGGTGCGAAGCGAGAGCGATGGTAGCGATGTTGCGGAATGGGACTGCAGTAAGCGTGCGATGTCGATGGCCTTGTAAATTGTGCTGAAGGTTCGAGGAAAGGCCGAGGACAACAGAAGTGGTGGTTGTTCGCAAGGTTGCTAAGGCAGGTTGCTGTTGTCGCCTGGCCAATCGCCAAGCTTGTTCAGTAGCATGTGACAGTCTGGGTGAATTCACTTCGCCTGGCTGATGCCGCGACTAATGCCCACCAACAGCATCTTGCTTGCCTACGCATCGGATAACATATTTCCAACACCCTTCGAAAGATCCTCGCAACTCGCGACAAATCCCCAACTCTTTTGTGCATTATACTCCATGCAATCCTTCGCAAACTCCGGGCTTGACGTACCAGCTCCATCACCTAGCAAGATACAGTCATAACCCTTGGAGAATCCATCTTGCAAGGTCCCACCAACGCACTGGTCAGTATTGACACCCGTGAACAATAGACTCTTGATCCCTTCTTCTTCCAAAAATTCCTCCAAAGCAGTCGACTTTCCCCATAGAGCAGACATCCGATTCTTATGAATCCACACATCCGGCTTAGTCTCCAATTCCTTGCCCTCCTCATATACATCATTGAGCTTACCATAAAGTCCCGAGTTCCAATCATCTCTCATCAACAACCTCCCAGCATCAATCTCCCTCCCGCCCTCATCCTTCCTCATTCCACAGCTCCTCCCAGACCGACATAAACACTCCCATCCTTCCCGCTCTCCGCGCCCACCGCGCCAAAAGTCCTAAGCATACTCGACGGCATGCTCTCAACTTCCTCCTCCGTCAATCCCCAATTGACCCAAACAACTCTGATACCCGCTTTCCTCGCAGCCGGGATGGCATGGTCGATCAATCGCTCCATAGCCTTGATGCCGGCGCCTTGAGGATTGCGGCCAAAAGCTGGCGAGAGGAAGAAGTTTTGCATGTCGATTATGACGAGGGCGCTTTTGGCTGGGTCGAGAGTTACGGGCTGAGTGGTCGTTGAGAGGGTGAGGCGGGGACTTATTGGTGCGGATGTTGGGTTTTGAGGGTGGGTTAGGTCGAAGCCTGTGCTTGGGGAGTACAGCCAGAAGCTTTTGGCGGAGCCGATTATGGTTGGTGGTTCGTTTGTGCCGTTAGTTGACTCCATGGTAGGTGCGATGTTATGTGTGCAGCAGTGCTGAAGGAGGGTTGATATCTTCTGAGATGGTGGCGATTCAGGCTTGCAAGAAGGACGTCTGGATTGTTCTTATTTCCAGGTTCGAAGTGACGAGCGTGTACTGCTGGTGATGTAAGACCCTGACACTGAGCGCGAAATATAACAACAGTTTCGAACGAGGTCGTGGTATACCCAAGCGTCACCTGCGACTTCGTGTATGATGTGGTCTTTAATGCAGCGGCTGGCAAGTGGATTACGCCCACAAAGATCAGTGTCACAAATCAAAACTTCCCTACCTTGTACGACAAATGATTTTGTATCTCACCTCGACCCGCATTGCCCATGTAGCCGTCTTCGGCGAAGAAGATGGTAGATGCGGGGACAGTCGATAAGACAGCCCTGTTCAAGATAAATAGACAACTTGACCTTCCTCTTTCGGCCAGCTCGAACATCGAGTGGGGAAATCAACAGGGAACAGTATTGCACGTACACGTCAAAAAAAAGCCAATGGATGGACTCCAAGAAAAAGTTATATTCCCGGAATCGGTCGCTATCTTTTCAACTCAAAAGATACAATATCAGCATGCACGAAAGCTGCGTAGGATAGATCGCACCTACTTCTGCAACTCGCGCTTCTCCAAGACTCGCCTACCCACTTCAAGAAGGAGGTAGATATCCTGCTCGACTGGTGTTTGCGCAGAGCAAGCAATCGATCACGATGTACTCGATCACTTGTGCCCGTTGAGCGCACCAACTCCCTCCTCAGTTCCAAAGACCCTGAGCCTGTTGCCGTAGACTCTCCAAAAGTCGCCACCGAACCGTGGCATACCGCCATCGATACCTTTCTCTGCGACGGGATTCTGCTTTCGGCTGATCACGAACGGATCATCAGGGTTCTCAGGTCCAAGTGTTGGGTCGCCGCCAGACTTCCATGCTCCTCCGAGCGAAGAGGGCACGAAGGACTCGGCTTTAGGGGACAAAGAAAGAAGCGGGCTGGAGGTGCGTTGGTTCTTGAAGGAAGAGCTCGCAGGAACGGGAAGAGTCGATGAGGTAAAGGGTGCTGGTGGCGGCGCGGGATTCGGGTCTGCAGCCGTGCCATTCAGGTTCAGAGCTTTGACAGCGGCAGAAAGAAGGCTCTTCCCTGTGCCTACTGCGGCCTTGACGGGTCCAGATGAAGCAATAAATTGGCCATCGACTTTGACACCTCCTTGGCCAAGCTCGTCCACATCATCAACGTAAGCACCCTCTCGTTCCAATTTCATCGAGAGTCTCACCGCGACTTGGGCAGTCAAGTAGCTGTCGAAACCGGCCTCATGGAATACTTCGACATCCTTGTACTTGCTGTGCAATTCATCAAGAACGTCGAGCTGGATCTCTGGATAAGCAAGCTGGCGGGCGATCTCCTCAAGAGAAGAGGCAGGATTGATGTCGCCGCAGTTGTGTGTAGCCATGTACTTCGTGTCAATAATGGTAGGCCAACGGTTGTGGATCTCGGTCGTGAATTCCTCCACAGTCGCAGGTAGCGAACCAATGAAGGCTTTGTAGAGATACACAAGGTCGAGGAAGCAGTTGTGCCCAACCAACACCCTTGGGCGGTTGCGGAGATTCGCATGGGCGCGATTGAATTTTGCCCTGTAGTCGTGGATATCTGCAAAGACAGGGTCACCTGTCACTGGGTCTGTTGCTAACAAGTTGAGGTCCAAATTTCCAATGTTGTTGCCGAGTAAAGCTTCCATCACCCAACGGAAGCCCTTCTGCCGTCCAATGCGCTCATCCAGATCTGCCTTGCGTCCTGCAGAGATGCGCGCCTCGCGCTCGGCGTCGAAATGCACGACCTGCACGAAGCCACGTTTGGAGAAAGTCACCAAGTTGGGATATTCTGCACGTATGAGCTGGTGCACCAGCCGCTTCTCGTACCTAGTCAACTCTGCAGGTGGCTGTCCATCAACCTCAACGTCGGAACCCACAGGGCCAATGTTCAGGTAGTCGGCAGCAGTTGCCTCCACAAGCCAGGCGTTCACTTGCTCGCGGATGCGCTGCAGCAACGCGATTGATTCCACATCCGTCTCCTTGATGTGCAAATCGGCAATGGCATCCTTCTTTTGCCTATTCTCGTGTCTCTCGCGCGCTTGTTTCGCTTCTTCACGCGACAAATACGGCACGCCCACATTGAAAGGTTTGCTGAAGTCGAAACCGACGCGTTTGAGGAAATCTACAGCGCTGGTGCTGAAGGCAAAGTCTCGCTCCACGTCCAGTCCCTGTACGTCAATGAGCGGGCTGAGCTCAAAGTTGTACGGCTTGGAGATGTATCGCCCGGTTTCCACGTCCTCGCGCACGCATGTCAGGCCAATTTGTAGGATTGAATATTTCTCGGCAGCTTCTTTCACTTCTTGGTAGCGCTCCTGCAGTGAGGGTCGGCCAACGCGACGGTTAGCCGAGGGCTGCTTGACAGGCACGCCAGACAGTTCAAGATCGAAGGCGACAAAGTAGCTCTCAGATATGTCGGTGAGGATGTCGAGCAGGAGCGGGTAGAAGGAGGTTTTGGTGATGTCCATGGTGGTGGTCGGGTGGGAGGGGAGGCCTGGAAGAGTTAGGGCGATCTGCAGCGTGCAGCTATCCTCATTTCGAGTATAGCACTCGAGAATGGGAGGAGCTGCGTCGGGATGGTAGAAGGGAAAGGAAGGGTGGAGTTGTGAGAAGGAAAGGATTGGTGGTATGGTGGTTGAGAAGAGTAGTCACGAGCAAGCCGCCATGCTCAGCGTCATTGTCACAAACACCGCACCACATGTTTGCCGTCTTCGGCGCCTCGAGACTTGACTTACAGACTACCGTGCAAAGCACAGCTGCCGACTATGATTGTGATATACAGATTGGGCGCACCACAGGCAGGCGAGGGCATGCGTTGCATTTACTTGTCGTCGCGTGTCCCAATGCCCAAAGCCACGTCGCGCAGCCAACCCCGCAGCCCGCCTTCACCAGCCAGCCAGTCCCTGATGTGTCCCTCAATCAATCATCAATCAATCTCACCGACGCCTGCCCCGAGCTTTCTGCCACTGCCACTGCCACTCACACCAAGCCGCATCTCGACTTCAGCCTCACGACCTGTGACGGCTGTGTGACGAGAGCATCACCGCCTACAAGTCTACGCGGCAGTCAACCACACTCCCGAGCCTGACCTCTCGTGCATAGACGAGCTGCATGTGCAGGTGGTGGCACAAAGCTTGCACCAACGACAAAGTCACTTTCGTCGATACAGCCTCAGCAACATTTTTTGACGGCATTCTTGGGCAGCAAACATGGATGGGCCCAACACTGTCCGCTTGCAGCGCAGACGCAATGAATTGCCGCCTGACCAGTTGTTTGTAGAGAGGAAGCGAAAGAATGCTGAAGATGACGGCGCGAGAAACATCTATATCCGACAAAAACGTGACATATCGAGTCAAGTCCCTCCTCACGCACAGGATGCAGGCACGCCTGGCAACTCTGCTTCTGAAGCGCGCCGTGTCTTTCATCTCAAGCATTCGTCCCCTTTGGCGTCTGCTATACAGTCTCCCGGGTCTCGCAAACGCAAACAAAATGAAGATCTCGCCACAGTCGTAGAGAAAAGACAGAAAAAGGTCGAAAGTGACGGCTCTGCAAATACTCCGCAACAGGTTAATGACAACGATGCACACGATTCAACACCATCGGCGCCACTGAAGCGGCCAGGCAAAGGCTCGGCCCTCAAACCTCGAGCCAACAAGCAGGACCAGGTCAAGCCTGAGAACGAGAATGTTGCTGTCCGTCAACAGAGAGAGCTCGCCGAGCTGGCGCAGGAGATGCATCAATTTGCCCTTGATGAACTGGCCAAAACACCTAAGCCTCAAATCAAGACGAAGCCGAAACTTACTCCCTCTCGTGCTCGTGCTCTACACGATCAGCAGACTCAGTCATCGCCATCCCGTAAAGCTACGTCAAAGGACACAGAAGACGATACGGCTATGGATTCGGACAACGAATATGTCTACGACACATATGTGCTTGCCCCAGCTCCCCTACCAGTCCCGACTTCACTTAACGTCAACGATCCCGTCGAAACACAAAAGACACTTGCAATTCCGAGCAATGTCGGCTACCTCATCATTACTGAAGACGACGAGGAATTGTGGGAAACATACATGCACGACTTCGGAGGCTCGGACTCGGAGCCTACAGATGAGGATGATGAGAATGGTAAGTAACATCCAAGGCTTTCGGAGGGGTCTTCTCTAGTTCAAGAGCACCTAGCTAATATCACATGCAGCCGAGGATTACTATGGCGCCGACTATCCATCCGACGAGCTCGCCACCGACGATGAGTTCGATGTGGGTGGTGCCGCATACGGCTACCGTGCCCGTCGTGGTTCAAACGATGAGCAGTACAACCTTGACGAGGACGACGATGAAATCACGTGGAGCGACGAAGAGGACATGAGGATGATGAACCCGTTCGCCAAGAAGCAAAACAGCTCGAGCAGAGTTGAGAGGCAGTTCGCCAAATATCTTGATCGCAAGAAAGCTGCTGAGGAGGAATGATGATGACGGGAACGAGACTTCTGTCAGCCTGTGGTGATAGAAACTTGCATCTTGCATAGTGTTTCCGGAGGGTGGTTTATCCTGCGCGGACGTAGATCGTAGCATGCGGCTTGCGCAATCATTGTCAATGATCAAACAAAGACTCCCCAGCCCAAATGAAATACCCAATCGAGCCAATGCAGCTTCACAGCAGTCACACACTTGTCTAAAGTGCGGCTTCTGCGCAGTGTTTCCGCGAACATGTCTCACCCGACCCTGACATATCACAATCTTCACGGTCGATCATCGTCATCACCCTCTCAACTAACCACAGTGACATCCTCCCATCAAACCCCAGAAGATCCAGACTTGCCCATCGGCCAATTCCCCGACCTCCCCTTCAACAGTGACAAGTCAAACCTGTCCACTCTCCGGTAGCCCCAAGAACCGCGCTAACTTCGACCCTAAAGCCAACGATCACCAATCAAACCCCCCAAGCGTACCAAGAAACGTCAGGTACACAGTACGTACCAACCACACAACGACCGGAACAGAGCCTCCCAACCCCGAGCCGCTTCGTTCCGACTTCCAACGTGCGTTATCCCATCCTCGCCCGCTCGGGGAGGGCGTGCCCATCGCTGTTCGTACTTTCGCCCAATCGCCACTACTACGTTGTCGGATATCGCACGCGGCTAAGGGTTGACAGCCGCCTAGCCCCGGCCGTTTCTGTGGCCGGAGTCAAGGCAATGGCTGTTGCGCATGCCATTGAGCGCGCGAAGGATCTAGTTTCGATACGCTTGAGAGTGGCAAAAGGCGATAGTTCAGGTTAGTAGTGCAGTGTCAAGCAATTCCATTTTCCAAATCTCATGAATCGAGCAGCGCGAAGGATTCAGTGTTGGATGATTGGCATGAGGCATCGTAATGTGACGAGCATAGAAGTCATGCCAAGGGTCTGGATACGGATTTGAATAGATCAAGGAAACCACTTGGCAGCTGTCAACAATTACTAACTACCTAGCTAACTGTGGTGCTAACAGTATATGGCGCCATGGCTTCGCTCGGCGCGCAACTCCACGAGCCTTTTTTTTTCGCGCGCGAACCACGCAATTGAGTTTCTCCCCCGTCCACAGCGTGGTTGCGCAAAAGCCTCAGAGTTGGAGTCCTTGATGGTTTGTGGGTAAGCTTGTTTCCACGTCGGGCGCTCCTCTTTCCTACCAGCCTTCGTGCTAGATAGGTGGTTTTCTTTAACCTGGTGGGGCGAACCAGTAACGTCCGGGTAAATGCATTGGAACGTCGGAGCTACGCTGTTGTAAGATAGTGGCGATAGTTGGTAGTCTTGTCGTTGTTCGGGGAGGAAACTCGGTGAGTTACCCGCTCTGCTGACGGCGACGGTTACTTGTTGTGACGTTTGGGACGGGCGACGTGGAGGAATGATAGAGTGATGGACGGATGGGAGCAGGAAGTGGAAGAGGGAAAGGGTGAGCTTGATGTGGCGGACTGGGAGCGTTGCGGCATTATCGAGGCATCAAATGGGCAGGACGAGGCAGTGCAAGGTGAGGTGTCGTAAAAGTCATTAATTAGGTTGGTAGGTAGTAATGATAGAGGTTTCTATTGATACAGATAATACAAGGCCAAAAGCCGAAGATGGTACTTGGTATGGCAGTGAAAAAGGAGGTAGTGTTGAGGTAAGCTACCATGTAAAAATAAATAAAGGAAAAAGGTATGCGCAGTAAATGCTAAGAGTCGACAGAGACAGTCGGTGGAGAATAGAAGAAAGGAAAATGTTTGTCCAAAGCAAATAACACGTAAAGTCAGTCCGTCCTTCCATCCAAGGAGGTAGCCTCCCATTGGATATCTTTCTTTCCCCCAATAAACGCCAGCTTTTTGCAAACTAAGATAAAAAAAAGTAATAGTAATGTAGAAGAGAAATGATGGTTTCGCCAAAGTGCTGTGTCAAGGTCTCTGCCGCCCTCGCAATCAAGGGTCGGGGTATCATGCTGTTGCGATAGTGTTGGAAAGGGTGTCGACAATGACACAGACTTAGTCGAAGTAACCAAGGTTGGTGAGGAACTCGCGGGAGAAGTGAGCAGCCTTGCTCTCGACCTTGCCGCGGTCGCCCATGGAGCCGTCAGGGCCGGTCTTGAGGACCTCCTCCATGCCCCAGTTCTTGCGGATGCGGTAGTAGACGCTGGTGAGACCGTCCTTGGTGCGAAGGTTGAAGAAGGTTGCGAACTTGTCCTCAATCTCGGGCCAGGAGAGCTCCTTGATCACGCGGTAGTACATGATGAAGAACTTCTGCTCCTCGCTGTAGGAAGGGCGGGCCGGGCGAGGGATACGTGCCAGAGGCTCGGCCATCATGGAAGCATGTGCTGATTGTGGGTGGTGGTGATGGTGGTGGTGGTGTGCCTGAGGAACGTTGATGCTGCTGAAGGAGTTTGAGGAGTGGTAAGAGGTTGCCGATGAGGTGGCGGAAGTGGTCGAGTCGTTGTCCCAGAGGCTGTCGTGACGCTTCATAGGGCTGGTGTTGATGCTTGAGAAGCTGCTGGTGGTGCTGCTGGGGTAAGAAGCATTGCTGGCGGCCCAGCTGTGTGCGCTGCCGAAGCTGTTGATGCTGCTAAAGCTACCGATGCGAGGAAGCTGGGTGGGTGCAGAGTACGAGCCATTGGAGTAGGGCGAGCCATCAAAACGCAGTGAGGGGAGAGTGATGGGCGTTCTGGGTTGCTCTGGCTGATAGCAAGGCATCTGGAAAGTTGGTGCGGCCAGCTGGATGGGTGCGGGCGCGGGTGCGGGAGCATAGCAGCTGTCGGTCATCTCTGTGTCTTCGTTGGACGAGCCAGCGAGGAATGCAATGCTCATCTTGTGGTGCTGTTGACGACCACTGGTGGCGAAAGCCACTGGCTGTTGCAATGTCATGGCCATTGTAAATGTGGTTGTTGTGGTATTGCTGAGAGGTTGTCGATATCGTTGTCGGTAGGGAGAATCGAGGGTGGGTTGAGTTGTAGAGAACAGGGTGCAACGATCGAGCGATCTGAAGGCGGACGGTTCTTTGGTTTGATGAGAAGAAATGTTGTATGAAGTGAAACCGACGTGAAGAGGGAGGTTGATGTTTAAGGGCTGGTGAAGATCAGGGACGACGATGGTATTGAAGTATCAAGGTCCACCGTTCCCCTGGGACAAAGCGCACATATATGTATGTCTCACTGGGGTCAGGTCTCGGATCGAACTAGATGAGGTTTTGTCACTTGGGCCAGATTGGGAAAATCCAAGTGGACTCCTGAGATGTCCGACTCCTCACGTAGTCTGTGATTTCCAAAAGCCCGGGTCTCACGAGCCTTCCTCCCCGGTCGATGGTGCGATGCAGGGTCAAGGTTGCTTTCGATGTTGTCTCCAGAACGGACCGTCCGGGCGGCTTATGGTGATGATCTAGGTGTGTGTTGTGGATCCGGATCGAAGCCGTGATATAGCAAGGTACAGCGTACCAGGGCCTTAAGATCGATCAGGTTGAACCCACCAGGACTGATTGCGTACTTAGTTGCCGGGGAGCAGCGCTAGAGATGTGCCTGAATGCACGTCGACGCAAGGACTTATGTGACCTTATAGCGAGGGCTGCGGGCGAGTAAAAGGACTTTGGGCGGCTGTCGGATGGGATCCGGATCGTCGACTGGCGTGACGGTGACAAAAACAGACTGCCTCCTGAGACTGAAACAAATTGAATCTTCTGTCAGCCCCGGCACTCTTATGCAATAATTAGGGAAGGCGATATCAGACAGCTGAGTCTCACCAGATGGTGGCCCCGCCGGCCGACTAGGTAGCCTACACCCCGGTACCAGGAACTAGTCATTTACGGCCAAGACTCGACCAGATCGTGCCGACCAGTAGTTTTCGGGACCGTATCTGGTGTGTCCCAAACGTCTACATACGCGGAGAGGCCGACCGTGGAGGATAGAGTTTGACACTTCATACTGTACCCTGCCATCGCTGCCCAGGCTTGTGAGATCGAAGCGGGCAGTACGCGCTCTCACCAGTCGGCAGACATAGCGTCCGAGCGAACCCGTCCGGAGAGCGTCTTCAAGGTTGACGGCGACTGGTAACCTAGAGTCTGCCCTTTCATAGATCAAGGGCTTCAAGCATGATGGGCAAACTCTGCTTGCACTCAACCAGTCGCTTTATCATGAGTCGCGCCGAATCTGCTGCGACCCATGGCAGGGCCTGCGTTGATGCGGTCTGGCATCGTGAGGAGAAGCTCAGCTTGGTGAGCGCACGATTGCATTGGGTAACATGGATTCCTTCCGAGTCTGCCAACGGTGTCGCTTGCGAGGTCCTGCAGACTGCTGCTGACTGGGGTTTAGAGTTTATGAGCGCAGCGCAATGAGAGCGCTGCATTGATGATGACGAGCCGTCCCACCCATGTCGCCGTCGAGGACGCACGACTCGCGGCAAGTTGCACTGAGGTCAGGACAGCCAGTGCTTCGTCTGCAATCAGCACTGCTGCAGACACTGCACACGATTAGCACTGTCACACCGTGCCTTGCTGCTGCTCCAGTTGCTGCGCATCGGACGTGAGTCCGGACAAGCGACAGGATGGCTCAGTTACCGCTGCATCATTTATGCGGTTGTGTCTGCAGTCGTACCAGATGCAGCCTATTGCAGCCCTAGCTTGGCCAGGGAGAGACCCACATGCCGGCGGGCCGTCACCTCTGACAGTTGCACAGTAGCGCCAGAAGTGGTGCCTGCTTAGCTGCAGGGCATTCTGTGTTCAGGCCTTGGACGCTGCATAACATGTGGCTGTTTTCCCAGCGCGGCCGGCTGCTGCCAGGAAGCGAGCCTGCTGGCAGCTGGCGGAGACGGCATGGGTACCGCCCTGTCGACGATCGCAGGATGGCGACCAGTCCACCAGTCGTCGGACATCTTCGGCTACGGGGCTACCTGCCCCCACGCCTTCACGATGGCCAGGATCGTGTGGCGCGTCGTCGTCTTCTGCACGCATGCCACGCCTTCTGCGCCACGCATGCAGGCAGTGCGGACGGGCGCTCCAGCGTGTGCGACATGTCGTGCGTTCTACACACGACGACCATCCCAGACGACACGTTTGCAGCGGACATTCCTCCGTGCATCGTCTCGTGTCGGTGCTGGGAGCGTTGAAAGGCAATTTGTCATGGCTGGCATCGCTGCGCTATGGGCCATCTGAGTGGAACTAGGGCTCGCCCGTTGACGAGGTCCGTCGCGTCCGCGCGCCAGGCCTGCCGTGCTCGAGCTGTCAGCACCTCACCTGTCATCTCGCGGAAGATACATGGCGACATGGCCCTGTGCCGTCCCATGCTAGCTCGTGCGGATGCGCTGCTGTGCGAGCCGCCCAACTTGGTGGAAAGGCTGGACTGCTCGACGGCTTGGCTGCAGGCTGGGCGCGATCCTGCGCCGACGACGCCAGCAGGTACCTCCTACATCATCATCATCGCCTCAACGACGAGCGAATGCTTATACGTCTGCCCCAAACCCTGACTGTCGGTCAATCAATGCATACGAGCCCATCCATGCTCGCTTCCACGCGTCTTCGCTGCGCATCCCTCCACATTGGGTTCTTCCAGCATGTGATGCGATCGTGCGCCTTCACACGCCTCTTCACAGAACGCGAGGCGAAGGCGCTCAAACGCAAACCTCCAGAATAGCGTATTGCTCGACCAGGATCGGATCGCTTAGTGTATTCTCCTACTCCGCAGCAGGGATGATCGCGTCAGTTCTGCTCCATCCGGGGCCTGCTGAGCCCAGATAAGGTTTGACGGAGACCCTATGCCGTCCTTCACCGCACATCGTTGCTATTAGCGGCCGGCCCGCGATGACATTGCAGGCCCGTCCACCAGTCCGCCCATCTTCAAGGGTTCTTTACGTCGAGGCATCCGGTGCATCGCTGGATAGATGCGAGCAAATTTGACCGACACTTTCGGTGACGCCAAATGGCTCTTGCTGCCCCAGGACTCACGAGTTTGCGTGGAAGGATTTCCGGCCAATTAGGTTAACTCAGATGACAGTCAACGGTTGGGCTGATCGTCAGCCTGCTACCAGTGGTACAGATGGGTTGACAAGGCTGGCTGACAGCAATCTGTCTGGTACACCATCCTCCGTATGCGAGCAAGAAATCGGGTACACTACTTACTTTCAGGCTTGCGCAATCTGGTCGGAAGTCGGTCTGAAGATGCAGATCAAGTGCTGCGGTGCTTCAATCCTCCGACGAGAGTACTCTGCAAGTTCAGCCTGTCAATATTCAGATGCAATATATCGCAGGGAAGGTAATATGCTCTGAGCAAACGGCGGTGATGAAAATGAAAACACATGTTGTCTCACATATTTTCAGGGATCGCTGCAGATGCGCAGCTACATACCATTCTGCATAGAACACCTCGTGGCGGTCAGAGAGCACGCAGATAACACGTCAGTCTGCACGTCACGCATGATTTTCATGCAACGATTGTGGCAATCGTAGGCCTGGAAGCGTCTAAAGAAGACTGCGGTGAGTTGACAGCAACAGACCGTCTTCTGTCTCGCATCTGAGGCAATGGAGCCAGCGCTTGACGATATTTGGCTGCTTTTGTTGAGGAGCGGTCACCACGAGCCGTAGCATTCATGAACAGCTCACTACTTGACTCTCGGTCTTCGCCTCACCATTTTCACTATGAAGACCAACTACCATGGTCCGACCTGCTACCAGTCATTTTACAATCCTTCGATGATGATGAGGATGATGATTAGAACGCACCAGGCCCAGCGCACGATTCGACTGGTCACCCAAGACAAGGTCGGCCTGAATCAAGTAGCATCCCACAAAATTCGCCGGTACACCTCCACAACTCCTCAGCACAAAGCGAGCTCGGGTCGGATGCCTCTCCGCACAACCGCTGCCAAGCTGTCTTCACGAACAGCACAGACTGGCTCTTCGATCTGACTTTTCGGCTCCAAGCCTAAACTCTTACGGTCTCGCTGTGCCGTAGCGCGCGATCCCGGCGATGCCGACAGCTCCACAGTGAGCCTCCAACACCGGCCCGGTGGGCACTAATCGTCCGACCAAACCAGCGGTTTCGACGGGATCTTGCTCTAGCTCGTTATCGAGCCCATAGTTCGGGACGCCGGCCAACGTCAAGTTCCTCTGTCAACATGTTCGCGAGAACCAACCCTCACAAGCGTGGACACGAACTGTGGATAGGAAGATTGGCCCACCGTTCGGAGTAGCCACAAAACCCTCACTGATCTATCGCACTTACAGCGCAGAGTGCAGCAAGCGATGAGCACGCTTTGCATTAAACCAACTTAACCCAGACCACCGGCGCCGGCTAGCTTGACGGCAATTGGGACCTGAGCAGATCAAAGGAATTGCAAGATCGATGTGCTTGCGCAAGATCTGTACGGATCAGTACACTTTCCTATTCGGGCCAAGGCACTCCTCAAATCAGAGCAGCTATAGCAGCGGCGCCTTAACAGCTTCATAGCGTGTCTCCCGGGACCCTACTCCGCGAGACAAGCTCCTTCACCTGACCAGGGCCTGGCAGTCTGGTACTGGCTGGGACTATCCGCTGAATCTTACTTTAGCGTATACTGCACCTCTCTATTCTCAGCGCCTGAGGATTATACCTGCCGCTTCACTTTCGTCCGCGCAGCCGGTCCTATAACCCAGCCTGCATTGCTTATAGCACAGCCCACAACCGGAACTCCCACCCTTTTTTAGGCCTTGCATACAACAAATCGCTATGCAGGCAACCTGATCGACGACGCAAAGCGCCTCTTTGTTCCTGCGTCACACGTCAGTTGATCAGGGCAGGCGTCAGGCTCTGAAGGTTTCGCGCCCTCGGGTTCCGAACCATGGACCATTGCCTTGGGAAGCCATGTAGAGTCTCTCTCGCTGTACAGTGGGACGCCTTATACGCGATCCAGCTTGGCGACTCTGGCTGTGGCGTGAGCGGACCATGTCAACGCTCTCATGTCAGATCTGGCAGCGTACCAAGGATAGAGCAACGCCTCACAACGACTCGTGCAGACATCATGAACAGCCCTATACCAAATCATCAACTACCAGGGGTCGCTCGAACATGTTTGTGACAGAGCTTTCTTGACTCGATAGCATAGCTTCTTGCGCAGACGTCTGAATCGCATGTGCGCTGTTCGCCACACCTCGGAAGCACTGACTTGATACAAAAGTCCGTTCCACCTATATCAGACGCACCTCTCCTGCAGGAACAAGGCGAGATTGCCGACCTGATATGCCCTGTGCAGCTTCGTTCCTGCAGCAATCAGCACGCAGCGAGGTCCGCTGCCACGGTAAGACACCCTGAAACATGCAACAGCACAGTCGTACCTGCCCCCTCAGACTAACAGTGGAGTGTCTCAATGTACAAGATCTGCGGTATGTATATCAGTCGTCCGTTATACAGCCCGGCTGCGCAATCGCGCCTCCACCAAAGTGGCAAAGGCAAAGATAGCACCACGACGGCGTCATTCTCGCTCTCCAATATTCCCTCCTTTACTTTTCCCCCCTTGCGCCATGTTGGTAGTCTGCATTAACAGACCACCATATCGGTATCGTTGAGGTGGCGGCGGCGCAGCGCGAATGCAAGTCATCAGTGACCAGATCCAAGCCCTCACGCCCCAGCTCTGCTTTAAGATTGACGGCCAGGGTTGCCGATGCACTAGTACGAGCAGTGTCTGAAACGTTAAGATCATCACAACGATCATCACACGTCGAATGTCGCACCGGTGTTCTTCGCTCGAGACTAGAGATCCAGGGCAAAGGGCTGTGCATATGCAAGGCACAAACAATCATTATCAACCCCCTGTTAATCCTCACATCCCCAAGATTCCAAATGCAGACACTGCAGAGCATCGAAAGGGCAGTGCTCGTGCTGAAAAATTGTTGACGCAAGCGTCTTTATTGCGTCTTTGCTTCTTGCCACCACCGCGGAGAGGAGAGCCAAGTAGCTGGGAACAACCCAGATCGTCTCTATATCCAATCTCCTGAGGGTTATAGTACACAAGGACCTGCATCTTCCGCTTTGAGAAAAGCAATTCCCGATCTAGAAGGGACAAGAATGAGCGGGCAACTCCGATATCTCTCTACTATACGTAGCTGACTTTCACGCCCATGCCCACTGTGCGTCGGACCTTGTCCCAGCCGTCGGCGAGGGCTCGACGCAATCTTACGCGGACGTCCCTGCGCGAGGCTAGCAGTAAGAAGGCGAAGCAGAACATGAGCAGGCGGGCACTGAGCAGCGAGGGTCCGAGGTTTGTTCGGATATGGTGCATTAGGGAGTTCAGGCGTGTGAGAAGCGTTGCGGCGTTGGCTGGTTGTTGCGAGTTGGCAGGCGTCTTACGAGCAGAGCGTGAGGGCTGGCCGCGAGCATGTCCGTTGGGTGTCGTGTTGCTGTTGCCATTGTTGCTCAGAGCACTTGTTCGAGACTCATTGTTGTTGCTGGCAGTGGCGGTGTTGGCAGCTGTCTTTGCGGCGAGCTCTCTCTGTTGCTGCTCATGCCTTTGCCTTGCTTGCTCTGCCTCCTCGGCACGACGCTTCTCTTCTTGCTCCTTCCTTCTCATCTCTTCTTGCACCTCCTTCTCTCGCTGCTGCTGCAATTCTACTTCCCTCTGCTTCAGACCCTCCCTCTCCTCCTTCAACTCTTCCAGAGCTGCCAGGAATGCCTCCTTCCTTTCCTCGTCCAAATTCTGACATCCCTCCACAAACTCCTTAGCATAATCCCACTCTCCAACCTCAGGCAGGACATGCAGAGAATACAGCTCCAGAACCTTAATTCTCGCCTGCAAAGCCTTGGGACTCGAGCTATGCGTGCTCATAGGCGTGCTCACTCCATCGTAGCCCGCAATCCCACCCGCGTCCTCGCTGCTCGCCAGATAGCTCTCCAGCCGGCCCTGATTGACCCTCTGATCAGGCATATGACCAAGTAGCAACGTAGCCAAATTGACCACAACCTCCGCATCCACTTCTCCCTCCTGTCCAGCATAACCTCTCCCCACAATCTCCTCCCAAGCAGTCCCCTCGCGTGCCTTCTTCGCAATAGCCCTCCAAGCGTCCACGCCTCCAAATTCCCTCCCGCCGTCTTCGGCGCCCATCTCCACCACAGCGTGAATCAAGCTGAGGTAGAAGACCCATACTTTCGTGCGCGTGCCTCGCGAGCTCGCCGCGACGGGTGCAATGCTGTGTCCCTGTCCTAGTCCTTCGTCTTGCGAGTTTGCGTTCACGATCGTCTCGAGCACGTCCCAGGCTTCGCGGAAGCGGCGCGTCAAGTAAAGCTGCGTGGCCTGCTTGTAGGTGCGGACGATGAGGTTGTTGGAGCTGCGGGAGCGAGAGAGCGAGGATAGTGAGGATGAGAGATAGGCGGAGTCCGAGGGCGCGGTGTCTCCCATGGTGCTGTCGGCGTAGGTTGCCGTGCGTGATGGCATGGTCGCAGGCTGGTGAGGTGGATGCACTAACGCGCCCGGTCGCAATGGAGAGAAATGTCGATCCTGTGAATGCCAGCAACGCAAGTGTCGTTCTTCTGCGGTCACGGTTGGGTTGCGGTTGCGGCGTTTGAACACTCAATCTGGTAAGCCGAGAGCGTGCCGAGGTAGGATTGATATGAGCGATTAGTCGTATGCGACCCTTGAACGATTGTTTACGAATTTTGTGACATTGACCAAGTATCTAAGTAGTTGAGAAGTTCTCTCAGGTTGTTTCGAGCCTGTCCATGGTCAAGATGGTCTTCGACTATAGTATATATGCCTATATCATATGTCTGGACGACAATGATCACATGTGCGCGAAACGAACAGATCACAATATACACTAACCCTTGTTACCCTCTTGTCGAATCGATCGATTCTCGTTCAATGACAAAATCTCGCCATTGGCACCGTATAAATGTGTATACCTGGTCATCTATGCTTATATATGGCGTCTATATACGATGTCTTTTGTTCTAGGCCAATTCTGGCTGAATGCGGCTTCTGTTTGAGGTCGTTGGTCCGTTTCGTGAAGCTTTGCGATAACGACGGCAATCAACCTCAGCACCGTGGACACCTTCGTTGCTGACCAATAAGGGCAATACATGTTTCGAAAAAAGGCTCGCAAGCACGTTACGCCGAGAGTGGTAAGAAGAGCTCTGTCTGTAGTAGACCGTCGTTTTCTAGTTGCTCCTACCATACCTTTGATTCGACGTACTACTCATCAATGCCTGCCCTCAAGAAGAGACAACAATGGGAACGCTGTTGTAGTAAAGAGGAGAGACAGCGCCAAAATCACCAATCTAGAAGCACATCCGATGTATCGAAGTCACAAGATCAATTCAATTTAGATAGCCAATCGATCAATCGTGCTCGTTCCATTCCCTAGCAGCTATGGTATCGGCGATGTATGGTTCCGACCACTTGTGTTTGACAGTTCGATCGATCGCCGATGCTCAGATAAAAGCACTGAAGTTGAAGATCATAACATCATCTTCTCATTGTCTCGCGTCTGCTCTTTGACTCCCATTTCAGCAGTGTCTGAACCTGCATGGCTCTGTGGTTCCAATCCCTCAATCAGATACAGCTCACCAACGTCCTCAAAGTCATCGCTGTGCGTCGGGAATGGGAACATGACCCCAAGAGTCCAGTACACAGATCCCGAGAAAGCAACCACCAGAACATAGTTCCACGAGTACAAGTCAAGGATGGATTCGTTTGGGACGTTGACGCCCATAGCATTCACCATGCCTGGGAGCAAAGGTGCTAGAGCGACGAACCATGCCACAAGTGCCCGCCAGTTCACACCGTGTGTATACCAGTAAATACTACACCGGGTCTTGAAGAGGTGAGAGATATTGATGCCATGACCACGGCGAATCAAGAAATAGTCGACCATCATGATGCCCGTCGTCGCTCCCAGGAACAGAGTATATGCACCGAGGAAAGCAAGGAATGTCGCAGCTTGCGCTTGAATCTTCCAGGGACAAATGGCGAAACCTATGATAGCACAGATGAATTGACCACGGCGGATATTGATGTACTTCGGGAACAGTCCGGTCAGATCGTTTGCTAGAGGGATAGAGTTTCCAGTAACATTCGTCATGATGTTGAAGAAGACGAACAGAGCCCCGGCAAAGAATTTGCCAGCTCGATAATCGAATTGATTGATCACGACCAACGGGTTCCACTCGACTTTGCCATAGAGCACGGACGAAGCCACCGCCATTGTGCAACCAAGAAACTCTGTCATGGTGACAAAGACAGGCACGGCGAACAGCTGTGTCATCCAGGCTGCCCTATCATTCTTCGAGTACCGTGATATGTCCATGATATTGACAGCGAAAGTAGCGTTCGGCGAGATAGCAGCGTTGACACATATGCCGAATAGGTATCCAACTGACTTGCCATCGAGTGGGATGCTGGGCTTCCGCCAGATGTCTTGGTAGCCTCCAGCAGCAGTGACCGACCATGTGAAGAGTGCTGTCCAGTAGAGAGGCACCAATACTCTTTAGGACGAAGAGGTGGCGAAGAGTGCTAATGCGAAGATACAGAAAGGGCAACGATATGAGCCAAAAGATCGAAAGCACAAGATATCCTGAGCAGTGATGTTGGCAGACGCCGGTATCGCATTGACCTTCCAATTGTTGAATGACGGCCAAATAGCGGATATACAAGCATGTACCGCTTGCCCAGCAAGACTTGTCTGGATACCATAGTAGATGATGCAAGGCACGCCGCGAACGATCATGGCCCATTTAGCACCAAGAATTCCAAACGAGGCACGAACGATTCCAGGGAAGTTCACACCGAGCTTGCTTCCCATGTATCCGGAGGCAGCACAAGGCCACGAAACGATGATGTTGCCGACAAGACAGGCGACTACACACAGTCCAGGGTTGAGGCCGAGAGCAAAAGCGGAACTGGCGACTTGTAGTTGTGCACCGTTGAAGCCTTCCGCGATCCAGAAAAGACCCATCTGATACCACTCGGTATGTACGGTCTTTGCGTTTTATGGATCCATATCCTCTTGCTGTATATGTATGCATCTGTATTGTCGGGTCGAAAAGCACCTGGTCGTGGTTTGAGAACGACATGGTCCGTCCCAGAACGATGCGAGGCCCATCGAAAATCAGGTACGTCTATTTTGAAGCCGAACGATTAGGCACACTTTCTATGCGAACATACATACCTTCAGAACCAAATCTAGTGTCTTTATGTACTACGATGGAATCGTTGCATTTTCGCCGACGGGGAACTGACTGGCCGAGATAGGCCAATCCGCTCGTTGTAAGCCCGGCTAACAGCTGACAGGGTATAGAATATTCGGGAGCCCACGAGTAGAGATAAGTCGATTTATTCTCACTTTCCAATCGAGCTTGGTCAATCTATTGAGCGATAGGTCGACCCCAAGGTAACAGGCAGCTCCGGTGGTATATTGATCCGATAAGGGCGATCCACTTCGGCTGCGTCGGCTGCAAGATAACGAGCGGGAAGGCGATTGGTCTTGAACACCGAGAAGCCATAAATATCAGGGACATTTCCTGTTGACAATAATCGTAAAATGGGTTTCCACAAAATGAAGACTGCTTCAAGGCCTTGAAATTTCAGGCGGTATCATATATGCTGTGAACCAGGACCCTTGCCTGCGAAAGAAGGCATACCAAGTCACCATCAAGTACTGGTAGTTGATGCGCATCCAACAGTGATCTCTCTCGTCACGGTCCTCTGTATGCTCCGGCCTCATCCCGCCCAAGATATTCAGACAGACAAGATTGACGAAGCCATCACCCGGCTCATCGGCAGGAGGAGCAGGCCCGCTGATCACCGACTGCAAAGCCGCCTCGTCGACGTGCAAACAGTAATTGTAGCGCTGCGTGAGAGAGGAGTGCTTGTCGTGGCCTTGCTCTCGCTCCGGAGCTGTGAGGACCCATTCCTGGAAATGGTCTTTGATGACTGACGGGTGGGCCTTGTCGAATTGTCCCGATCCTCGAAGATGGTGTAGTCGAGGCTGGGAAGCATGTCTAGAGCATTGTCGAAGCGCAGCGTGTGTCTTCGATATAGTAGCGAAGACGAGTCATAAACTCCGCCCATGAGAGTCGCATTCGTATGTGCAGCGGTAGATGACCCAACCCCATATTTTGTGGTCGTCCGCTTGTAATTGTCGCTCGACATTGTCCGCGCTGTTTGACTCTGTTTCACGGTCTGGTGTGCGTTGCGAAGGGTTCTTTCTACGCTGAGCGCTGGTGCGGATCCATTCGAGGAACTCAGCTTCTGTACGCATGACGGATCTCTGATGAATTGGTGCCTCAACACGATGAGCTTCTTGATGGCGCTGTGAAGTGGACAGCGGGATTTCGAGAATCGAGTAGGCTTAGAGGCTCGGAGATGCTTATGCTCGGCACTTCATCAAAGGTGTGGCATCTACTGATAGAGACCCGACCCAGAGTGAAATAGAAGATTTGGTTGAGAGTGTTTACGCAAGAGATCGATGTAACAGTCCGCAACGATCGTGTTTCCCCACGGCTGTTCATCGGCTTGCCTTGTCACATCGAGCAGAGGACCACCAACCTACATACTGTATGAGTTTACAAAGTATGTTACATTGAATAGATCAAGATGCATCGCTCGCCATATGAGCGGTTTTCGCGACTGAGTCGGGTTCAACGTTGGCCATATAAAAGGCCACTCAAAGCCATTCCTCCAAGGGTTCGCATCAAAGTCACAGAAAACGAGAGTCAACCTCAGATCAATCGCAAAGCACTGGTCAGAACGGGCAAGCCAACATCCGTCACCAGCCCTCCTTCAATCAATGGTCGAGCCTAATGTCCACACAATTAACAGCTCTCCTTCTTTTCATCGTCCTTCACATCTTCCTCAACCACCTTTAAATCCTCCATTTCAACCACCTTCCAATCATCCTTAAAAAAGTCCTTCCAATCGTCCTTCTCAACGTCCTCCCAATCCTTCCTTTCAATCTCCTTCCAATCCTCCTTCCAATCCTCCTTCTCAACCTCCGTCTCCACCTTCTTAACATCCATCGCACTCGAATCTACTCCATTACGAAAACACTCTCCACACCTCTTCTTCTTCACACCGATAGGCCAACAATCAGTAAACAGTGGCAGTGCTGATTGTAAAACTCCGGCGTCCAGTGCCCGCAAGCATAGTCAGTCCAGATTTTGATGCACATTGCTGTCTAAAAGCAACGCAAGGAACGTGCACGTGATGTTCTCGGCGGCTGCGAGCTGACAGGCTCACTTCAGGAAGATGCACAGAAATGTCTAAAACAATCCTCACAGCAAGTTGTATGCATCAGTCAAGCAGAGTCTATTTACCGAAAGCTGATGAATGGCTGGGCTAACGCAATTAATCCAGTTCAAACCATACTCCTCATTGACCAAGAAACCTACTGATTCACATATCGAAACAATCCATTGTTAAGCCACCCAGAAGTCAAAGCTTTCTCTGGAACTCGCGAACGCAATCCATCATCTCGCCGAATGGACGAGCCATACCAAATCCCAGTAAAGCAACCTGCACCTCTCGCAACCCAAGAAGCAGTAACCAAAAGCGTCAAAAAAACCACGAAAGCGATCCCGACCAAGAGCCAAAGAAGAAACCAGAAACCACAGATCAAGCACCCTTCACCACCCCATTCTCGATCCCCTTCTCAGCAGCCTGCCTCTCGACCTCCTTCCCAATTTCATTCTCGACCTCCATGACAACCCGTTTCCCCTTCTTCCCCTCACCACCACAATTCGCACACTTCTCCGTCGTCGTAAAATACTTCCCGACGACGATAAGTTCACACGGACAAATGTGGTGGTTCATGAACTCGTCCTCGTAGTGCCCGCAGGAGCACAAGATCCTGTTCTGGATGCACATTTTCTTCCCCTGTTCAAAGGAAAAAACGTAATGGTTATGTGAATCTTGTCGAGTGTGTGATCTTTCTTGGCCCGACTGGTGGCGAGAGAATGTTTTCCGCTTTGTGTGTGTTTGAGAAAAAGAGATACATAGCAAGGTGCGAGACTGACCTTCTTCGAGCAAATATGCTCGAGCAGGGAATAGCTATTGACTGGAGGATCGTGGATGACTGGTTGGCTGGCGCAGTCTATGCGGTGCCAATGCTCGAGCATCGGTAGCCCATTGACTGACAATTAACAACCGAATGATCGGCTGGCTGGCGTGCTCAAGGCAGGCAATGATCAGGTCCAACGACACTCGTCAGTGAACGTCAAGCCAATTCGTTTACCAAACGAGCAAAATCCAGCAGATCACCTATGACCAGCTTACCTCGCCTTGACCGGTGTCAAACCCTCGTGGAACGCACTCCGGCCATGATGGGGGAAAGAAATTGAGGGAAAAAGTATGCATAGTCGTCGGGTTCGAACGTCTCAATCCCACCTTTTTCATTTGCTGGCGAAAGAAAAGAGCTGTCTCTGTACCTAATCTGTACCATTGGTCTGTAATAGTCAAAATTCCAGTTTTCCATCGTCTTCTGTTCAGTTGCTGCTATGCCCATAGTTTCCCACTCTTTATATCCATACATCAGTCCACCACTCCTTCATGAGCGTCCCAGGACCCTTTGTTCTTCCCAGCTCTTCCTCCAAAAACGTGAAATATGTGAAAATCGAAAGGAAAGTCGTATCGGCCCTTTTCCCATGGCTTCGCAATTGGCGAAGCCAGGGCAAAAGGTAGAAAAGAAAAGAAGAGAAGTTATATAAAAAGAAGAAGAAAGCGGGCGCGCATTATGCACAGGAGAAGCAGAAAGGTCCCTTGCCCAAGCCCAAAGAAAGGAAGCAAAAAACGCCGTCGCTGGTTGAAAATGCCAAAAATATCCCCCTCTTTACCCCATCCACTCTGTTTCTTGTGTATGGGCACGTGTGTTTTTCCCGTCAAATCATCAATTGTTTCGCCAAACCGGTGGGGGTATCAACCAACATCAAGAAAGAGAAGTCAAAGCCTCCCAGAGATACAGACTTCGAAAGGCAAGGACTTTAGTTCCTGCTCTCGAAGCTGCTTCTTGGATCCGGGTTCCTGACAGCAAGTTTTCCAGCGCCGAAATCGAGCGGTCGACTGTAGTCAGTGTTGTCTGCCATGGAAATTCGGCTGCCGTTTGCATCGGCGTTGGCGAACAGCGCACTAGGGTTGAGGCGCTGATCATACACGAGCGGCTTGCTATGGCGTCGTGAGTCCATTTGGTACAAGCTAGTGCTGGCATTGCTACCGGGGCCAAGAGGGCTTGAAGGCGATACACCGTCAGATGCACCTGCAGCGCCCGCAGCAAAGAACGCGGAGTGGCGGGCACTATGCGAAGCACCAGCAGAGGAAGGATCTGCGTCATCATCTGCGTGCGTGTCGTGAGTGCTGCGGGCGAGTAGGCCGACTTTACTAAGGACGCTGACGTTGCGGGTCGGACGTGGGTTGCTTGCTGTGGCCATCTCGGGGAAGCCATGGGGGTTGTTTGGGTCCTTGGCTTGGCGACGGCGCCAGAGGAGGAAGATCACCAGCGCCAGGAGACCCAAGAAAGCCAGGACTGCAATAACAATACCAGCAATGGCGCCTCCGGAAAGTGAGTCGGAGGAATGGGCGAGTTCATTTTCTGCGCCGGCTGGAACTTTTATTGTGTCGGTGTTGAAGTGACTGTTTCTGTTACGGCCTCGCCGGAGATGGTTACAATCCTAGTGCTGACGACCGGTGCAGGGGTCGATTCGACCATAGACCCGGTGTATGAACTACTAGAAGAAGTGGCCGTTTCAGGGGCTGCAGAGTATGAGGACGAAGATGTTGTTGGCGGTGGTGAACTCGAGCTAGATGTAGTCATTGGTGTGGAGGATGACTGTGAGAGAATGGTCAGCATGGTGATTCTATTGAGCGCCTTGACACAAAAACATCAACAGTGGCACGAAGTTCGCGTTTCAAAAACACCAGAAGTTGCGCGCCCTCGCGAATTCGAACAACGGCCACCAGTTTATAGATTTCGTCAGGCGTGCTGTGTTAGCGCGACTCACGGAAGTTGTAGGTGGTGTAGAGCTAGAAGTAGATGGTTCCGGTGAAGAAGAATATGAAGTAGATGTCGCCTGTGAGGACGACGTCTGCGACGAGGATGTTAACACTGGGGCCGTCGAAGAAGTCGGAGGAGTTGAAGAAGAATCCGAGGAAGATTCCGTAGAGGACACAACTGGCGTTGTGGAAGAAGAGAAGAATACAGACGATGACGAAGACGTCGTTTCACGCTGTGAAAAACTACTCGATGTTGTGGAAGTACTAACCCTTTCGCTCGAAGAAGTCGAGGCAGCAGTGCTGCTTGCCTGACTACTCGATCCACCGCCAGCGGTTCCAGAGGGTGACTTGTCCAGGGCAATGTATCCATAGACACCTGCATCGGAGTTGCCGCATTTGTTATCGGGGTATCCAGGACAGCTTTGGTTGCAGTCATCGGTGCTGCTCTGGTCGGCCGGGATATAGTCGGAGCACCAGCAGGATTGGTATTGTACTACTGCAAAGGCGTAGTCGGCTTTGCACTGTTCCGAGCAGGTCAGATATGTGTTGTATATGTTGGTCACTGGGCGATTGCGGTTAGTCTCTGTATCCACCGGTCTACCGCGCTTCTGCGATGTTCAATATACACACCAGCATTGTAGTCGGATCCGGTGTTCTGGTTCGAGCAGTACTCCTGGCTCTGTCCGCCCCATTCCTGGGCGGAAGTGGTTGCGACGAAGAGGGCAGCAGCAGCCAGCGCCGCTCGTCGGAAAGGAAGCATGTTGTGATGCTTCATAACGGTACAATATGAATAGCGAATGGAAGGTGCAAGGAGAGAGAAGTGGTTCGTCGGCTGGCGCCCCGGGTGCGGTCTTCAGATCGAGCTCATGCGCGCAGGTGGAGAGGTTCGTATAGCGGACGGCGGCGACAGGCGCAGGAAGTAGTCGGACTCGGTGGTGTGTACAGGACGTCCAGAAGCAGCAGAGGGCCTAGGAGGGTTTGCAATAGTGCGCAAGGCCGCGCGCACCGGTACGAGACGGCGAGCGATTTGGGCGTTGGCGAGCGTTGGCAGCGATTTGGCGGGAGGGGTCAATCTTAAATTCGCGGTGCAGATTTGCCGAGAGCAGTGAAGGCACGCAGCGGACAGCAACAAGCGGGCAATGGCTGTGTAGATGGTCGCGTGGTGTGACTGCGGTGTATACTGATAGTGCTGTACAGAGAGAGCAGCAGCAGTGGCCGTGCAGCAGCGATAATCAATAATCAGCAAGGCAGGTAGTAAGTGGCTGCCGCGTGAAGAGAGAGATATGCACGCAGCTCTCTGTTGGCAGTGCGCGAGTCGAGTTGTTGGGCCGGGCGTGAGATTCTGATCGCCAGCCTACAGCGGAGTCGAGTGGGTAAGCGATGCCCACACATCGCATTAGTTCGCACTAGAGCCAACTTACTTACTTGCCGCCCGCCAAACATGAGAGCAGAGCAGATCGTGGCAGTAGAGCAGCGTTTCAGGTGCGCCGTGTGGGAGGACAAAATACAGTCTCACTCTGCTCTGCTTAAGCATCCTGTGTAATGCCCTTCCAACTTTCAAGTGCTTCTCCTCTGATCAGTTCATCTACTGGCGACTCTTCCACGAGCGTTGCATCCAAGCACAGCGAATAGACTTTGGCCATGCCTTCAACCTCCGCCGGGCCCGCGCGCATCAAACTTGGCAGCGGAATCCTCGAGCAGCACAGCAAAAAAGCAAAAACCGCCCAGGGCGGCACGGCACCGCTGCAACGATCCGCGCGCGTGCTTGCAGGGCAGCTCTCCTGTCCAAGCACCCGTCTATCTGTCATGTATCACCGACACCAGAAAACACCCTTGTCCGCGAGCGCACGGCACGTCGCTGGCTCGGCTGGGCACTTTCAAGCCGCCTCTTTCGTCACCAGTCCACCGATGACACCGACAGTAATGACCTGTGCTTCCCCAGATGACTTCACTGGACGCCTGCGTTTCGCGTCGGTGTATCATCACAGCAAGGCGCGAAAGACTTTCAACGTGACATCCTGGCCAGTTCTGTTTTCCTTTGTAGTTGCAGCATGAACGCGAGGGGCGCCGTGCAGTAGGAAGAAATGCATATCTGCGCGAGCTGGACCAGCCAGCGCCTCGCAGCAAGGATTCAACACCAGCACAAGGTAATCCCCTGTCCAGTACAGCTTGCAGCAAAGGAACAAGATCTTATGTGCACATGCTTGCGGTGATCCCGATCAATGGAACCTCACATGCAGGAATCCCTTCACCAGGGATGTGCAGCTCCAAAACAACGCCACAGCATCTCACCTTTTCCCCACAGCTCATCTCGAAACAACACAAATCCTCCGTACAAATAGGATGCTCTCCCAGCTCACAGGTCACAGTGTACAAGCCAAAAAGCCTATCTGCAAGTCGATTTGTGTCTCGAACCACGCCTGTCTCGCCTCCTTGCAGTAATAATACCTGGCCACCGCGATGCGTGACGAGGCAGAAAGAGCCAAGACCCTGGATCTGAAACATAATACCAATTCTCTATAACCATTCAAAACGCAGATTTGATCGTTGTCTCTTTTTGATTTATCGATATGAGTTGCTCATGCGACTCCTGGGCGCCTTACGACGTAAATGACAATTACATATAGAGCAGCAATTTCGTCTCATTTCGATTAATAGTCAAAATGGTACTTTACACTGTACCTGACAAGGTCCAGACCTCATCCTTCAACAGGTCGAACCAGCCCTGTTCTCCGCCACCAAAACCCTAGTAAGCGATCCTCCCACCCTATCACAAGCTCTTGCGCTCTATAGAGAAAAGAAGGGCGAACCTGTCGAACCGGCGGAAACGTGCGAACTCAAGGAAGCTACCGACGAACCCCGAAGCATGCACACCATACTTAGCGCATGAATGTACCGTATCTTGCAAAAGGACTACAAAGCAAGGCAAAAAAAAGGGGCCGTTGAATTCATGCGCATGATACACTAAGTTACAGCCACAGCAGCCCACTGTACTGTCGTAGCGCTTGTCGTGTTTAGCGTTTCGGTTTGCGCGAGAGAATCACTACTCTATCTAACTATGGTGTGGAAATGTGACAATAATTGGGTCCCGCGTCAGATATCTCCTCATCTCTCCTATGGTACATTCCCGTACTGCATGCAGCAGCCATTTCAAGCCAGTACGAGGTGTAGCTCCGGTGTCGGCCTGAAGCTTCGTGTTAGCTAGCAAGCTAGCATTTCACGAGGTGGCAAGAAGAGAGCTTCAAATAGGTAGCTGCAGCTACAAGCTACTGCGAAAGCTGTGGCTGTGGCTGCGCGCGACGAAAGTGGCTTTGCGCGTGATAGTTTACAAACATGCAAGTGAGCATTGCATGCAGCTTTTCCACAGTGATGGCGAGAAAAGATCTCCTTCGTGCCACTCCCTTCGCGGGCATACTTTTCGCCACATAGCACATAGTGTTCAGCTGTAGCACGGCTGCAAGGCGCAAGATGTGGCGAAGCGGCGTGCACGTGGGCTTGGAGTCATGAAGCCACTTTACGCGTGCCATGCTATGCATGCGTTGTCGGTGGTGAATTTTTTGAGCCTTTCATCAAGCCCTACGCGAGGATCAAGCTTTGCACGTGAAGATCTTGAGGTCGCAGTAGGAGCTGCGAACATGTCCGCGTCCTTCCCGCTCTCTTCTCGTCTGCGCGCTTGCAGGTCACGCCATACTTCCATCGACCATTGCGTACGCTGATGCCGCTTACGTGCATGTATGCAAGCTCGCCCTTGATAGCGGATCCTTCGGGAGTCTTCGTTCAAGCACGGATCCACAGGCATTCGGACATTTTGAGCAACCAAACTGTCGCCTGCTCGCATGTGAACCCAAAGTTCATTCATGAGAGTAGGGGGCCCAGACCCGCCTGATTCCAGCAGCAAGATTTTGGATCTCCGTCGAAGGATTCCCGTGAGCCACGATCTCGCTGCGCCGCTGCGCCTTACTTGCTTGACGGTGTGAGACTACTGGCGTATAGCAGTGCTAGATGCCTGTTGCGCAAGTAGATCTGGGCCCGCTGAGCTCAAGCTAGCTTACTCCCATCTGTCCCGAAGGTGATCGATCATATCCAAGCATTATTGTTACCTTGCGTTGTCGGGTAAGGTGGTGGTTTCGCGTTGGCCGTGCCGTCCATAGACTCACGTCTCCCGTGTGTATCAGGCCACTGCTGGTTCCGCGCGCCAGGCTGAAGAGCTGTGGGATGTGTGTCTCTATAGGACGTATCGTGCTGCCATGCGTTTTCCGAAGGCATGTAAGCAGTGTTATGCGGTACCCTTCCCGCAGTTCCTAGATCCAGACCCGCAGTTGCACCGTCGTCGCCGTGTGCGAATTCGTCACCGAATGGTCCATCACCGAATGGTGAAGCTGGCGGTGGCGAGTGCGACTGACCAGGCCGCGTGGGTTGAGCGAGCAGGCCCGCTCTATCGTCTTCGGTCGTCATGGCGTTGTAAGGTCCTGTCGCCGGAGGCGTAATGCTTGCTTTGTGGTGCAAGCCAGCGTCGCTTGGCATCGCCATACCGCCAGCAGCACCAACGTGCGCATCATTCGAAGATCCAAGCTTGTATGATGCAGCAGGCTCGTAGGACGAATCAGTGTGACGGTGCCTGTACCTCACAGTCATCCACCTCAGACCTCTTGCGGAGGCTTTGACTACATCCCATGGGTTGAAGGAGTCAAAAATCGCGTACCAGAATCCCTTGTACCTCCTCGAGGCAACAGGTAGATTAGCTGGGGCACCATTCTCTAGGCTGTTATCACTGCTTGTGTATGCAGCAGCACCGTGCAGAAGTGAGTACGGCCTCCAAGGGAAGGCAAAAATATGCAGGATAGCAAAGAAGGCCATCTCGATGCAGAGTAGCCACGACGGAATGCCGATATAAATATCTGGGTAGCTGATTTTCTCCGTGGGCTTGAGTGGTCCGTTGGAAGACGCAAGGAATGAGATGACCATCTATGAAACTTGTTAGCCAAAGCTAGGCAAAGATGCACTTTCGTGGGAGATGTTGCTACATACCGTCTGCCAGAAGGAGAAGAAAATGACCAACTTGATGCAGATGATTTTCATGGCGGGTCTGTATTCGCTCAACTTCTCCTTGAGCTGAATGTAGAACTGCACGAGACAGAACATAGCCACAGTGACACTAGCGCCCTCAAAGCATACGACCCAGATGTGCGCAAATGCAGGGTTGAGAGAATGCTCGCAGTAGCGCCCGAATACCTCTGAAATCACAGAGACGATCGTGAACATTACGCGAACCACGCAGTACTGGAAGACTCCCGCCCAAACCACATTGAACCAAGTAAGACCAGATCGAGGCTTCCTGAAAGGGCCCTTGTTCTCGCCGCCAGTGCATTTCTGCATGAAGAACACGCCCCAGAACCAGTTCACGGGCGTCAGAGTGCGGAAGAACTTCTTCTGCTCCTTCAGTCCAGGCGCCACATACTCGCACATGAGCGCGAAGAAACTCGAAATCGCAAATGCCTCGTAGCAGTCTCGCAAGACCTGGAAGTAGACTGCATGCTTGTAGTACAAGACACTCAAGAATGAGACCGTTGAGTAGATTGGTATCATGAGCAAGATGCGAATGATATGCTTCTGCTGGCTGGGCACGAGATAATGCGTCGCATGGCGGTAGATTAGATAGAAGGCGACGATGACGGAAATGAGACCGAATATTATGCTGAGGCCGAGTCCGAGTTCATGGAAAGTGATGCCACTGTGTGCTGGCCACAAGGGTTCCTCATCGACGCGTAGCTCAGCCAGTGTGGAGTTGCATTGGACGACCATTCTCGGCGGTCAGTGGCGCCCGCGCCTTATATTATTAGTGCTGAAGGGATCGACGAAATGATGTGGATGATGTGGTGAAGAGCGTTTGTGGAGTTTCCCATGTGAACAATGTCCCTGAATGCTCGAAAGGGTCCTGGAAGGTCGTAGGCGGGAAATAAGCTTGCCAGACGCGCATGCGATGATGTCTCGGCGAGGCTTGTCGCGAGGTCAAGCTCCGGAGGTTAATGATTGCAGCGTGAGGCAACAGTCCACGCGAGTTTCCAGTGAAGTCCTACGAAGGTGGCTGTGAAGAGAAGTTGAGAGGCCGATCAATCGTAAGCTGAAGAACTCGCGGTGGTGAGACGGCCAAATGGGCAGACTCCACGTAAGGCTGCGCCTCAGCAGCTGTAACAAGCAGGGGCGCCGGGTTTGCGGTTGTGACGCCAAGGCTTTGTCGATCGCTGCGCAGGGCGTTTCAAGATTCGCCAGAGGGAACCTGGAATGTCCTCGGAAATTTGATACAAATCCAAACGCGCGCTTCTATTGCGGCGGCACATGTCGTACACTTGTTCCCTTTGTCATAGGAGTCAGGTAGCCGTCTTTGTTCTTTGGCATTCACCACTCAACGCTTCAGTCAATACGACCCTGCGTATAGCTTATGTCAATACGCTCGTGTCGCGTTGTGGCCGTGCTTGCCGTAACGATCTCAAGGTTTAACGCCACGCAACGGTGATACAGCAATTCGAAAATAGCTTTGACAAGCAGTCATTCAATAGAGCTGTACGCGTTCCTTTCAGGGCAGAACAAGAGACTCATGGAATTATTACTGTAAATATTTCTAGATCTAAGCACCATTCTCACCCCACCCTCTAACCACCCACCAAATCCCCAAACTCCAAAGCACCCAAATACCATCAATTGCCCAAAACCCCCAGTTCATAACCTTCACCTTCCCCAGTACAGGCCACCTCAACGGAGCCAGCTTAACCATGCTTGTCGCGTACAGACACGTATTCGCGGGAGCAGCAATCGCATAAACGACAGGCCAGTTCTTCAGAAATGGAAGACCGGTTTCGCGGAAGTAGGAGAACTGTACAGCGAAAGCGCCGATTTGAAAGACGAGGAGCGCGGAGAGGACGTGCGGCCAGTAGGCGAAGGAGCGTTTCTGTGGTGATGAATGGGATTCGAGCGCGGGTTGAGGGGCGAATGTGTCTCGTTGTGATGACGAGGGAGTGGCTGTTGGGGAGTAGATCGAGTCGTTGGAAGGGCGTTTGGACTCGTTGGTGGCGTTCTCGTTGTTGGTTTGCTCTTGGGGAAGCGAGTCCGGCTGTGAGTAGAGGAGCCAGTCTGTCGTTGAGAACCAAATGTCAGCGAACATCACATTGATTGATTTACACTTCATGACGCTCTAATCACATACCCTTCAGCTCGTGATCGTGTGGTACTTCATCGAGCTTCATGCTAGTATGTCAAGCCGACGCCGCGGACTTCTACGATCAGGGTGGCAAGTTTCGAATGATTTTGTATGGTTTTAAGACGATAGCTACAAGGCTTCGTCGAAAAGGAAGACTACGATCGACATCTAATGTTCGAAATAAGTAGCCTTGAGGATGTATGCGCATCTATAAGGCCTACGGCACATATCATCCGTCTGTCTTGGCGCGTTACCTCATTCAAGTCTTAGTCGGTAGGTAGCGCAATCCTTCGTCAAACGTCCTGCGCTTGAACCTCGCTGTTGCTACAGCTATTACAAGTAGATGTTCAAATGCTACTGGAACAGCAATTCGAGACGACATACTCGCTTTCGCAAGAAGGCCGGATCGATACTGTAATCCAAATTGTCGTGAGAGCTGGGAGCTCAGGGACAAGGCCGAGCGTGCTAATACGTAACTCATGATGTTTCAACCTCCTGTTCTGAATACTTTCACAGCCAAAATCACGAAGCACTCGCCTCATCAGTACCTTCCTTGCCGCTCGTCTCTGCAGCTTTCTCTCGCTTGGCTTTCTCCTTCTCTCGCGCACTTTTCTTCACGTCCTCCCATTTGCTGTGATACATTCGGATCTTCTTCTCCTGCTTCTGCGCCAGAGCTTCCAACTTCTCATGCTGTTCGGTCTGACTCGAGAGTTGCGCTTCCAGAGCCCGAACGCGTTCCAGGGTTTCTTGTAGTGTCTGTCCGGAGTCGGGCAAAGGTTGAGGTTGGTTGTACGTATGAGGAGCGTTAGGTAGACTGGCCATGGAGTGTGATAGGGCGGCAAAAGATGCGTCTTCGCGCGTGAACTTCGAAGTTCGCAAGTCGAGCGGCGAGCTGCTCGAGAGTTGTCTTGAGTGTGGTGTTTCGAGCTCAAGTTCTTCTGCAGTGCGTGACTTTCCGAAAGCTGCACGACTGGATTGCTGTGAAGGAAAGCGGCCGTGTCGAGGCGAAGTTAACCCTTCCTGGGCATCGACGAACTCATCCTCTTCCAGCCCTGCATTCTGCAATTGTTGATTACGCGCAATGTCCGCGTAAGAGTAGGTGCCACCACCTTTCTGTACGACATAGAAGCTTTCAGCCGGACCGAAGACTTGACCATGCGCACCACGCTGGCGGTGCTCGTCTTCGATCGCTGTGAGAGCGGCTTTGGAAAAGTATTTTTTGACGTCCGGTTCGGTGGTAGCACTGACAGTACGACTGCTGCGATCTTTGCGGACTTTCTCTGGCGCTGGTGGCTCGACCTTTTGAGCTTCCTCTGGTGTGAGTGGCAAGCCGGCATAGGCAAGGACGGACGAAAGCTTTGACATGGTGCCGGTGGTCAGGTTGTTGTAGAAGTTGGCAAATCCTTCGTCCTCTACCTTCGAGCGTGGCTGTTTTGACGGCAGACTCCCCGAGCTCTCCATAATCGAAGGTGGAATCCGTGGTGCTACAGTCTTTGCCCTGCGCTGAGACTCGGGCGATAGTTGACGAGACCTTGCAAGAGCTGAGGGTGATTGCTGTTGACCAGGAGGACGAATGCCTCGCCTGGAAGCTATGTCTCTGGCAAGTGACGGTGACTGGTCGCGAGTCCGCGCGTTGAGCCTAGCGGCAGCGACAGCAGATGTGGTTGTTGTCTTTTTTGGTGGGGTTGCATCATTCGTGGCGGCTGTGCCAGCGGTGCCAGTATTGCCTGCGGTCTGCTTGGTTTCAGGGACGGGAGTTGGTGTGGACTCAGCAATAGCTTCGTTCAGCTGAGCGGCATTCTGCGACTTGATAATACGTGCGAGTTTCTCATGTTGGGCTTCAAGCAGATGCAGCACTCTCAAAGCCTCGCTGTCGCCGGCGGATTTGGCTGCACGGGCAAAGTCGGCCGCAGCACTGCGATGCTCTCCGCTGCATCATCCCAGTGTATCTTGTCTGTGTGTTGCGCTGCTTTGCGCGCATGTGCATGAGCCTGTTCATCATCAGCGATGGATACCTATCTGGGTTGCTAGACAAGGAAAACTCACGCTGTTCACTGGGGCAATGTCGGCCATGATAGCGCACAATCAGGAATGACGAATGTGGTGCTAGAAGAACAGCACACTCAGAGCGGCAGCAGTCAAAGCTTGTATGTTGTGCAGCAAGCGACTTGATCGCCGTCGTGTGACTTGTTGATCGGTATTGTGCGGCCTCAGGCACGTGCTGTCCGTTGCGCGTGGGGATGACGACGTTGGCGGTTTGGGTGTTGTCTGCGAGGTCTAGAAGGCTGAACTCAAACTCAAAGCTCCCCGCAACGCAACGCCCGGGGCAAGCAAGGAGTGGCATGCCATTTCGCGGATAAGGTTGTAGCATGATCGTATCTTCGTTTGAAGAAACACCTGCGACTGTAGATCTCTCCCTCCTATACCATACATCATTGTGCGACCTAGATATACACCTGGCATCGATATATCCACACGCCCGTCGACTGCAAGTGACAGCTATCCTTATCCACCATACTCTGGCCGTGCAGCTTCGTCTCGAGCATAGACGCAAAGTGTTTGACAGACGTCAGTCGAGACCTTGTATTTCTCCACGTTACTCTTTCCTCAGTACCATTATTGATGACCTGCGGATATTCGGCTACAAGGCGCCTTCGCTTCTTGGACCTAAGTCAATGCCTGCTACCGAACCTCTTGGCGCTACTGCGAGTTCCCGCAGTGTATCGCGACTGCGACAAGGTAAACATGACGTTCCAGCAACAGCGGACAACGCTTCCACGCCCTCCCTCATCAGTCGCACATCGTCGCCCGGCGATGACTCCGCAGACATGAGGTCCTCTATGGATACCGCAATCGACAAGGTCCGCGAGCGCACACGGAAGTCGGTCGACGAGCGGCGCGGTAGCGACGACTCCGCATCCAACAAACGACTGTCCGCCCTGCTCGGCCGCGGCACCAGAAAGTTGAAGCGCAAAGAGAAGAATGAAGGCAATACACGGCCCAGCACTCTGGGGTACACTCGGGCGATTCTGGCGAGCTTGCCTTCTCTGATGGCCGCTCAGAGGGCTCGCTGTTAGATGAGGATGGGAATAGCAGCCTGCTCACGGATGATGGCTCGGACAACGACGGGTACGTATTTGCACATTTCATAGCTTGCACTTCTCCTCCCTTGCCTCAAAAGGTGCCTCTGCTTGTACACAGACAATTGCGATGTTTTCTGGCATGCACGTCAGCATCGGCATGCTCCAGGTCTGGTCAGCAGCACTTGCGCTAGCCGAACGCGAGCTTTCCGAAAGCCCTCGCATCGTCGTTTCACGCTATGACCTGCCCAGATCGCTCCACCCTGCCAATGCTCCCACCTGTTCCTGGGTGCTGCTGAGTTGTATCTTGTTACCGGTCGACGCAGGCCGCCTGACAGAAAGTTGCCTTCTGCAATATCATTGATATCATTTCGGGGTCGTGTTCGCGCCTGTTGCTCTCGTTAACTTGTCATCTCTAAATAGCAAGCCTGCCAGGCCGACGTTATCCCCTCATCAGTCTCACGCAGCCTTCCTTACCTTATCCTCTCCCCAATTACAAGCTCAGGCTCAGCCTGCGCAAAAGCAATCCGCGCCAGACATCTCAGAAGACATCACTGGTGAATCGACTACAAGCCTTCCTACAAACAACTCAACCTCGTCACTTCCCCAAATCGTTGAACCATTAGACAACACATCTCCTACAACCAAGGGTGCCGGAAAGCGTAGCCGCATACGCAACGCGAGCCCGTCGCCTGCCGACAAATTAAGAGCTGGGTTTGCTCGGAATCGCAGAAAGTCAGGCGAGTCGGTGAAAACAGGAGACGCAGGAGAGTCGGGAGTTCGGGGAGGAATAGGCGGTTTGTTCAAACCGCGGAGCAGGAGAAGTAGTGTTTCTTCGCCCGATCCGGCGACAGAAGAGTCAATAGGATCGCCGCTCGCCCAGGTGAATCCAGCAGCTTCTGTCTCGGCTGATCAGCCGTCAGCGGAAACCGTAGCAGCTCCTGAAACCCCTCCTCCAGCCGCAGCCCGACCAAACGAAGAGCAGACAGGAACGAAGAAAGAAACTCCAGCCAGAGGCAGGATCAATACCACCTCCTCGCTACCAGAGACACCTCCATCTCGTCCGGAAACTCCTTCGACTTTGGTGACCCCGCCCACACCCACGGATCCTTCCAGCTCAACGTTCCCAAGATTTTCTAGCCCTGGTGGGAAACAATCGCCAGCCAAACCTTTATCTTCGGTCGAAAGTATCAGGCATCGCCGCGCGCAATCGCAGACCATACCAAGCAAGCTTTCAAATTCCATTCCTGCTCCACTGACACCGACGATCGAGGAAACCAAGACACCCCGGTGGGACTCTTACACAGCCGACTACTGCTACGGGCTTCTTCTCATCTGTGTTTAACGTAGCACAGAAGGCTGCCGATCAATTGAGTGCTACCGTCAACACCGGCCAGAAAAACAAGGTTGCACCAGCGGCTCTGGCAACAAGTGAGATTGCTGCAGCCAAACGAGGAAGCATCGACGGCGACGCCGAGGACACGCCAACACAGGCGGCTTTTGAGACGTTCGGCAATCGCGATCCCGCGAGTACCGTTGACCAACGCGACGCTTCGTCAATGAGCTCAACGACTGACTTGCTGAGGCAGCAAGATGGCCTGAACGGTGGACCTCAAACGAACAAAATGGAAGAGGACGCAGCTGCAAGAGCAGTCTCAGTAGCATATGAAAAGCCGATTGCTGCGACTGTAAGCCAGGCCATGGGCGCTAGACCATCCTCAATTGCGTCTCAAGAACATCTAACATTGACTGATTCTCCTCAACGATATGGCAATGATGGCGATGGAATGAAGCGTTCGAGTAGTGTTCGAAGCAAAATCAGCGGCCGACGGAGACGTCATCGTGAAAATAGTAACGCGACGACGAACACCAACGCAACCGCGGTCAACAGTATTGCAGCGGCTTTGAAGGATAGCGCTAGTGGCTTCTCGTCCGCTGCAAACACTCTTGGTCCAGGCCATCGCTTAACTGGATTCGCTGTAGCGAGCAGCAAGAGGAACAAGGATTTCCACCAGCTGTTCCGCAGTGTTCCGGAAGATGACTACCTTATCGAAGACTACAGTGCCGCTCTGCAGAAGGAGATTCTTTTGCACGGCCGTCTGTATGTATCTGAGGGTCACATCTGCTTCAGTAGCAACATCTTCGGCTGGGTGACAAACTTGGTCATCAGCTTTGACGAGGTTATGTCCGTGGAGAAGAAGAACACCGCCGTAGTGTTCCCGAATGCACTTGTGATTTCAACGCCACATGCGAGGAACACGTTCGCAAGTTTTGTGGCCCGTGATTCAACCTACGAGCTTCTGATTGGCATCTGGAAGATCAATCACCCCAAGCTGAAGAGCTCGCTGAATGGTATTGTACTTGACAACGTTACAGAGAGCGACAAGACCGAGAAGGCAGGTTCGATCGCTTCCGAGGACGATTCGGATGAGGGCTCTGAAGATGAAGTCTACGACGAGGACGAGGACGATGATGACTTCGGCAGTTACACGGAGCCTGACGCTGGTCGTAGCATTGCAGGTAGCGATGTCGGCGAGCCTATACTAAGCCGCAAGACTTCTGCGCAGCGCTTGCTTCGCAGCACAACTGAATGGTAACGTTTCAAAACACTGGATGCTGCCGAGGCTGCTGCTGCGGGTGGCGCTGTCATCGGTAGCTTCCCAGGACCCCCGACGCATGCTCCCACAGAGTGTACCGACACTGCTGAGCCATTACGACCGGCCTCTCACTGACACAACAATTCCTGCTCCACTTGGCAAGGTATATTCTTTATGTTTGGTGCGGAATCGGGAGCATTCATGGAAAAATGGCTCGGGGACGAACAGAAAGTCGCGGGAACTGGATTACAACGATGATAAGACTGGTCTCGACAACGACCACAAATCCTTTACTTTCTCATACATCAAGCCATTGAACGCGCCTGTCGGCCCGAAGCAGACGAAGTGTATCACGACAAACACACTCGAAGCATTCGATTTGGAGAAGGCTGTCACAATCAACTGCAGTACCCAGACTCCCGATGTGCCTAGTGGTAGTATTTTCACTACTAAGACGAAATACTGCCTCATGGGGACCAGGCAACAGCACGCGCATGATTGCCAACTGTACGATCGAATGGACTGGCAAGAGTTGGCTGAGAGGTATGTGCCTTTAATCATAGTTTATGATGAGGATATCCAGACTTTGCTAACGCCCTACAGGTCCCATCGAAGGCGGTGCCCAGGGTGGCCAGACTCAATACGTCAAAGATATCACCGCCGCCCTCACAGCTGCCGTCTCAACAAAGGCGCCTGGCAAGGGTGCGCGGCTGCTCGTAAAGGCAAAAAGAAGGGCAAGAAGGATGCCTCCGAGTCTCGCGCCGACAACGAACAGCGGGTCACGGCGGTCGCCGTCAAGAGCCCAACTGGGGCCTCTTCGAACCTCTACGTGGACCTCTGGACCCATTCGTCTCTCTACTTCGTCCTTTCTTCACATCACAAGTCATCATCGCCGTCCTATTCACTCTGCTCATGTACAGCTGGTTCTTCCCTGGCCGCTCCTCAGCTTCGCGTGGCGGTGGCGTTGGCTTCACTGGCTCATCCGAGCGCGTGGCTGCTTACGAAGAGCTCTGGCGCAGAGAGGAGAGCGAGCTGTGGGATTGGCTCGAGGACCGTGTTGGTCTGGAGGGCATGTACGCGCCGAAGATGGAGGGAAGGCAGAAAGTGCTCGCTGCGAAGGAGATGGGGAAACGTCTCGAGAGCGAGGGCATGAAAGGGAGAGCAGTCGATGACGCTATCAGGGTCACGGAGGAGAGACTGGGCGCTCTCAAGGGCGCGGTGGAGAAGGGGAAGGAGAAGAAGGTGAAGGCTTGATCGTTTGTATCAGTCGGACAGACACTACCTCTTTCCTTTTGAAGCATCATGAGGGTTTCCCTTTTGGTCTATTGCTTTTTTTTCCTTTGGACTGGCCAAGCTAGGCTTGAGGCTGGATCACGCATAAAGCATGTTTTGTATGAGCGTTCTCGTATGTTTTTGATAACTTTTATTTCTTGTGCAGAAAAGAAAACACCTATCCACCTAGCAAAAAATCCCTACATTCTCGCGGGCTCTTTTGATGGCGTCTGGTGGGTTCGTTGTTCTGCCACGAAGCGTCTTGAGTGCACAACATTCACATCTGTTGTGCGATTCATCGCCATCTAAATCGGACAGTCTTCGCACACCAAGCAAGATCTCGCAACAGAAAAGGTTGAAACCGGTATGGACTGGCAGTGGATCGAGAAGTAAACCGGAGATGACATTCGTGTATATACATCTATTGTCGCTTCATACTTTCCGCCGCTTCATCTACCTCGACACCACTACTGTCCCCACTCACCCCTCTCGCGCTTTCTCCACATCCCCAGCATCGTCTTGCACACCAGTCCCAGCATCGGTCTGATACTGCTGACTGACTAGCGACGCACGCCTCTCATCCTCCACATCTTCCGGCGTGCCATCTCTGCAAGCCCAGCGATCCACATAGCGCAGCACATCCGGGCTCCAAATCTTGTTCATAGCCAACAGCCTGAAGGGCACCAGTGCGATAATAATGATTGGGAAAGCTGGACCGGCGACCGTAAGCGTGACGATGAAGACGACCACCGTCATCACGATCTCGAACAGCGTGTAAGCGTGGATGGGCCAGTAGCTGCTGATACCGGCGGGGAGTTCTGGGAGCTCAGAGGGCGGTGTGAGCATGTGGAATGTTCGCATTAGGATTGGATTTGCTGCCAGACTCTGCTGACCCATGAAGATGAAGAGGCCTGCGAGGACGCTTGTGGGTGTCAAGCCTAGCACGAGCTGCAGAGGTGGCGCGATGCAGATGAGAATGGCTGCAGCGTGGATGAAAGAGCTCCAGCGCTGTTCATAGACTCTTTGCACGGGAACTTGCACTGTGCGCTCCAATCCGTGCTTGTCGAGGACTGTCTCTTCGGTATACTCGCCTTTGACTTCGTGCATCAAGCTCTCCGAGTGTAGAGGTGCTTGTGGCAGGAGACCGTTTGCTGGTGGAATTCCTAGAATACCACAGAGAGCGGTAGTGAGGCCTAGCAGAACGATGTCGAGGGAATATCCTGTTGGTTTGCGGATGCCAAATCGCTTGATTGTGCAAATAATGCTACTGATCTCGTGATCGAAGAAGAACAAGACTGTGATGATGGCTCCCGGAATCAGAGCAGCGAAGACCCAACCGACAGGGAGATGCCAGAACTCGACGTAAAAGTGCTCTCGGCCGGGAAGTGAAGGTACCAAGGCACTGCTGCTCGTGTGCAGTCGCCCTTTTGGCACGTCGTGCATCTCACCAGCGTATGGGATACCCACGAAGAAAATGATACTGATAGCCGCAGCGTACTCGCGGAGACCCATGCGAACGTAACGATGGAAAAGAGGCTCCCAAGACTCTGCGTAGGAAAGGAACAAGGCCAGGATGAAAGTGCCAATCGCGCCAATGATGGCATACAAGAAGCCTTCAAAAGGTAAGTTTGCGTGCGCACGCTCGAGTTCTTGCACGGCTTTGTGGAAGTAAATGATAGAATTCAGCAGACTGAAGATTTCGCAGCTGAACTCGGTCACGTAGAGCATAGTCCATTCATGTGCGTTGAAGAAAGCCAGAAGACAGTGCATCCAGCCCGCGTGGATCAACGACCACGCCATGAAAGGCAGAAACGGAACATCGAAGCTGTTCACGCATAGCTTGTAGATGTTCTCAGCCAAAACGGAAAATGGTCCAGTCACGCCTAGAATATTGAGCGGCTGCAGAGAGAAGAGCGAGTGGATAACGCCGCATAGTCCAGTGCTCAAGACGACTTCGATGGTTCCCCAGTTCTCGCCAGTGTTGGAGTAGAGATCGCTTGCGAAAGTGAGGCCAGGCAGTAGATTGGTGAAGAAGACATAAACAGCGCTCGCAACGATCAGTTGGTTGAAGACTTTCCAGTCCGAAGGATAGCGCTCTACCCAGTGCTTGCAATCCTGGCGCAACAGTTTGAACGGCTGTAAGGCGCCATCTTTGCGAAAAGGCGCGATGCTTCCAGATAGCCAATTTCTAGATTTCTTCGTCGGACCAGAAGTGGTCATATTCTTGACGTTGATCCGCCGCAAAGCGATGCGGGCTTCAAATTCCAAAGTTTCCCGTTGCCTGTCAAGGCGCATTCGTTCTCCAAAATTGCATGTCGTCCGGGTTTATTTCTCTAGATCATGACATACGCATATATCAGCAGTATTACTTCCAGTCTTGGACTAAGAGGCCAAGATTTCTTCAGGACCGTTGAGGTCTGCACGAGGTGATTGCCGGCCTATAAGACGAAAGCAGAGGCTTGTCCGCAGAGTGGCATTCCGCCTCCCGCGTCAATCTGGCCAAGGGCCTAAACAGAGTTCACATGTTCGTGTTTAAATTCACGCGTGGCCATCTCGTGGCGCAGTCGACATTTTGACAGTTTATCTGTTTGGAGTACCGTAAGTTGGGATCTCTGTCGATACATTGATTTGAAATTTGTGGCGAACGATCTGTCTTGGACAAGTAAAATTGACGTTTGTGCGACTGTGGTCTCGATATGAGAATTGCCGCAGCTGGAAGGTTCCCTGCAAATCTTCTAAAAAAAAATTCTAGAATATGTGTTTGACGGTGAGATGGCGATGACGGCCTCAACAGCGCCAGCGGAGTCAGTTGCTCAGATTTAGGCATACATCAATTAAGCCTTTCCAAGATAATCCCTGGTTTGCTCCACCCATCTTCCAATCCTACGTATGTACAGATACCACTACACATGGTCCGTGTTGTGTTTTAGCCTGGCATCCATGTCCGTCCGCGTCACCATCTGCACGCAGGCCGTCCAGCCATAAGGCTAGTCTTCCACGGCTGCCAGCTGTCTCTCGGCAGAGCGCTTTGAGTACGTGCTAGGCCAATATCTGAATGTTTCCATCAGTCCAATTCCACCGAGCGCCGACCACAGAACTCGAGTGTCTTGCTCGCTGAACAGCAGAGTGTGGACGGAATGCTGTCTCACGTCTGATTACGACCATTCGCTGAATTGGGCCGGCTCTCTTGTATCGTGACAAGCCATCACGAACACAACGTAGCGACAGTTCACTGTCGCCCAGTGGTGCTCTCGAACCGCATGTCAACCCAACTCAAAATTGTGACCCTCATAACACATGCGCCTCATGTCTCGCGCCCGTCCGCGCTGTTGCGTTGTAGTACTTTGGCTGGCAGAGGATCATTCAGTCTTACGCAGATCCATTGCGCAGACAGCTGTTGTGGTCGTCCCTCTGCAAAATCGCTTGAATCGTTCTCCAGCCTGCATTTTGTGCGTGTCCAGCATCGCTTAGAGAATCCCGTTCCTGATTCAAGCTCAGCGCGCACTTCCTTCTGAGTCCGATCCAGACCGCGCATCTCGGTCTGCGTGGCCATTTGTCACTTCTTCAACTTCACCCTCGCTTCCAGAATTTTGATCCTCATTCTCCATCTCCTCAAGCTCTTCACCTAGCGCGCTCTCTCTGGGCTCCAATCTGTCCTCATCCTCCAAGAACAATCTGGGATTTATCTTCGGTAGCGTCGTGGCGCACACGCGCGTCTTGAGCAGCAGGTCGTCAATGAACTCATCCACGTGCGTCAGAGCCCAACCCTCCCTAGTGCGCCGCTTGAGCTTGCGCATATCGTTGAGGTACGGCTCCAGAGTCGTGTAGACATCCTCGTCCCTCTCCCAGGCGAGACGGATGTAGAACGCGGCCAGCGCGCGCAGGTACTTGTACTCTTCCTGCTCGAGGTAGAACATGATAATCTCTCTCTCGGGTGTGATTTGCAGTAGCTTGAAGGCCAAGCATAGGAATGGTGTTGGTTTTTGCGCAACACCATATGTGCCACCAATGAATGTGAGTTCAGTCGCGCGGTCCAGAATGGTCGCAGCATTTAGACCAAAGCATTGCTCTTTCCAGTAGTACGAATCGACAATGCGGTCGCGGACGGGTTTCTCGAAGATCTTTAGCGGGTTGTCGCCATGGATGAGGGTTCCAGTATAGCCTCGCTCATCCAGCGCACGTTTCGCATCCGCCTGATGCGCCATGACTTGGGAGATCTCGTGGCCGGCGTTCCGCTCAAGTTGTCGCAAATCGCCAGCTAGAAATCTGGACTTTGAATATCGAGATCCGTCACCAACAGCTTCGCGGGGAAATGGCGTTGCTCTGCCAACATGCCCATATAAATAGAACATCTGATGGAGTCTTGATACCCAAAGGATCAGGCGGTACGTCATGGCACTGTTGCTATCACAATATTCGTGATTATACCCTTCATTCTTATCGTTCACATAAGCTATCGCCTGTAGAGGGTGCAGTTAAGCATGCTTTTGACCCAAAGCCAGGTCTCAGTGGCCATTTCAACCACCATAGGTATGCCTTCCGAAGCCTCTTTAGCTACATTAACGTTCACCGACTAATCATACGAATAAACAGTGGTAACCTTTACCATCGCCCTTTTCCTCTCAGGGTACGTCCTCCAGCAACGCACAGTCAAAGGTCTCCAAGATGCAATCAAGCCACGGATACCACAGGCACCACCTTCCCTCAATGTCCAGACACCTTTCGCCGACTCGGTGCAACCATCGCGGATGTTTGGTGGTAGCATAGGAAGCGAAGGGCGAGTCGCATATCAAAAGTTCATGAGGACGGAAGATGCTGGCGCAGGAGTGAACTGGAAGCGACTGGCACACATTCAACTGGCGCGGACACACCACGATGTCTGCAACTCCATCATGATCTTCGGCGAGCTACACAGGATGAAGAGCCCGGCGAGGAAAGTACTACTATTCCCCAAGTCATGGGCCGCCGAGAAGCAGGTCGGGAAGGGAGTTATGAGTGATCCTTTCGTGGACTCGAGTCGGAGGCTGTTGCGAATGGCTGCGAGACGATATGGTGTCGAACTTCGACCTGTGGATCCGATCATAGAGAGCGCGGAAGACAGCGTACCAAGCACATACTCGCTCATAAGCGCATACGGGCTCACAGACTTCGACCGCGTCCTGAGCATAGAGACGCCTGGCCTCCTACTGGATGCCTCACCACTAGACGCCGTCCTGGCTTTCACAGAGAAGACTCCCTTCGCCATGCTGCAAGACACAGCCGCAGGGGATGGCGTCCACTCACAAGACCTTCTCCTTCTACAGCCCTCCAAGAAGGAGCTAACTGACTTGTCAGAACGGACATCAACCATCCCTTCCTTCAACGACACCCTCCTCGCTTCCGCCTTCTCAGACCCTCTTCTCCTCGCCTCCTCCAGCGAAGAGAGCGACAGCACCCTGATTCGCTCAATAGGCATCCTACACGATGCGCAACCCGGTTTCAACGCCACCGCCTACCTCGAAAACGTGGCTTACCTCCGCTTCTCAGATCCCAAATTACCAGGCCCCGAATACGACGTGCCATGGGCGAAGAAACGCGACGCTCGACCGAAGAATAAGGATGCCGATTGGACGTGGACAAAGATGTACGGCGAGTTTGCGCAGAAGCGTATGGACATTTGCGGGCTTGATCTGGAGACCTGGCGAGACTGATCGTTTCTTTTTTTTTGTGGTGCTTTTCATGCGTGGTGTTTTAGGGGTGGGGTGCATGGAAGATACCTGGTAATGACTTGAAGGGCTACACAGTGCCGATACGTTGGACAAAATTGTAAACAACAGATCAATCACATATCAATGCATTCTGCAATTATGCGAGAGAATCAGATGTTGGTCTCATGTCTAGCGAGAGTGTGTTTAGGACAGTCAAGGCGCAAGGATGTTACATTGGAATTTATTTCATTTTTGAAGTACCGTGACAAAAGAGGTAGGAACCATCTTACTCCGCGACCCAAACGGCGGCCATGCCCATGCCACCTCCGACACACATGCTGGTCACGCCCACACGCTTCTCGGTGCGCTTGAGTTCGTAAAGCAGAGTTGAGACTTGTCTGCTGCCGGTGTTGCCGAGAGGGTGGCCGCTGGAACATAGTTAGCAAAGGAGCAGAGTTGTACACAGGCGGATGTGACTTACAAAGCAATGGCACCGCCCTTGGGGTTGATCTTCTTGTGATCGATCTTGAGCTCGTTGGCGCACCACAAGCACTGACTGGCGAACGCCTCGTTGATCTCGAAAATGTCGATGTCCTCAACCGAGAGGCCGGCTTTCTGAAGGGCGACGGGGATCGCTTTCCATGGGCCGATGCCCATGAGAAGAGGCGGCACGCCGACAACGGATGCTGTGATGTACTTGCCCAGAATCTTCTGGCCGAGAGACTCTGCGGTAGAGCGCTTCATGAACAGCACAGCCGAAGCACCATCCGAGATCTGCGAAGCATTGCCGGCGTGGATGGAGCCATCCTTCGCGAAAGCAGGCTTGATCTTGCCGAGCGATTCGACGGTGACCTCTCGCACGCCGTCATCCTTGGAGACGGTGATCTCTTTCTCCTCTTCAGTCTTCGGGTCCGTCCACTTGACCGTCAGCGGTGCGATCTCCTCATCGAACCAGCCGTTCTTCTGCGCCTCAGTGGCTTTACGGTAGCTGTTGTACGCGAACTCGTCCTGGCTCTTGCGAGAGATATTGCGGTCCTTCGCCATCTGCTCCGACAGCGCACCATGGGAACCTTGCACTCAGCCGCTTCCTTGTGGTTGTCAAGCAGCTCACTGAACTCGGTTCACAGCCTGCGGGCGTACTGCGTAGACATGCTCTCGACGCCAGCGCCGATGCCAATCTCAATGGTGCCACATTTGATTGCATTGGCGATATCCACGCACGCCTGCAAGCCAGACGAGCACTGCCTGTTCAGCGCCTTGACGGCAGTAGAGCTAGGGAAGCCGGCAGCGATGGCAGCGGCGCGGAACTCGGTGGCACCGCCGCCAGGAGCGAGCACATTGCCGACAGCAATGTCTTCGACGAGGCTAGGATCGATACCAGAGCGCTCGATGAGGCTCTTGAAGGCTCCAACGAGGAGATCAGCACCGGGAGTGTCTTTGAAGCCGCCACGACCGCCTTTGGTGATGGCTGTGCGAAGAGCGGCGGTCACGACGATATCATCGGGGTGCTTCTCTATCACACCTGGGCGACCGGAGCCGGACATGTGATGGGCTACTTGCTCGAGGCGGCGTGCGGTGTGCTCGTTCTTTCCTGTTGTTTGGGACGCCATGTTGGGTGTGTATGTGAGGATAATGTGGCAATTGGTATCACAGAAGACTCAAGAAAATGTAAGACGGACAAATTGATGATTTATGGAAGTAAGATGTTAATGTAGGGATTACTATGTCTTGATCACGCGTGTCGGTTCGGCACACGAAGAAAGGTCACGATGAAGCGAAACGAAGCCTCGGCTCGGTGAAGTGGCATGTGAAGTCGAGTACTTACGTCATTCACATGCTTGTCCGTCTGGATGCAGCACGTGAATGACAGTGAAGACCGAACATCATGTCAATGATAGAAAATCACCTGCATACTCGAGATCGATTCGGAATACCATGATTTGTCAAATAGAGGGCATCTGATGGTCTCCTGTGTTAAGAAAATGCAATTTAATGATGCTACAAAAACAAAGGGTATCCACGTGAAAGCTATCCAACGCCTTGATGTAATGTCCGATCATGTTCGTACAGCCCAATCAACAGCAACCAGAAATGTTGAGTGCTGTGTGCATATTCTGTATACAGTACACTCGATGATGCATCGTCAAGGTCAAAGTGTGCTGATCAGACTTAAACAGCCTTGCCTTTAACACCAGCGGACTTCGAGGGCGGATGTCCTTGCTTCTGCTCACGCCTGTTGCGACGACGGTGACCTTCCTCGTCCTTCGGCACAACTTTCTCCTGTTCACCATTCTCCTGTCCACCATCCGCATCCAGCGCCTCGCCCACAGGTCCAGCGAAGTTCTCAAACTGCTGGCGCAACTTCTCCATCGCACTCTCGCGAGTCTGCTTCCTGGCACGGCTGCGCTTGACGCGATCGAAGTGGTGCTCCAATACGCCCTCATCGTCGACCTTCTCGTGGACGTACTCGTAGATAGCGTCAACCTCCTGCTTTGTGTAATTCCCCGCCTCGCTGTGCTCGAAGAACGACGTCACCATGCGGCTGAGAATAGGCTCATCGAGGGGAAGACGCACGTAGATGTGGCGAATCTGCTCGAGCTTCGTCGGCTGCTTGGTGAGACGACTCAGGATTTCATGACGAGTTCGCGAGGGAAAGGAGCAAGGTCGTACGCGAGCGCACCAGTGTATGTGTCGACCAGGGCTGTGAGAGAAATCTTGCTCATGGGCTGTGGGGTGATGGGAAGCAGAGGCTCATCCTGGCGAGTACGCTTGTTCTGCTCCATCCACATCAGGATGAACTTGAGGGTGCTGATCTCGGGCTGAACCCAAACGCCATTTACTCCAACGATAAGCTCTTTGGGAGGTGGCGACGTAACACTCTTGACAGATGGCTCGGTTGTGGTTGTAGGGTGGTCACTCGGGTCCTGCGACTTCACAATCTGACTGATGTCAGACTGCTCAGCCATCTCGGCCCAGTTCTTGCTGTCGGGCACAACCTGTGTCGGAGCCTCGGTCTGTCCAACCTCAGCCTTCACTTTGTTGCCATCACTCGACTTCTCATGCTCGTTCGTGGTTGGATAGGATCTCGGGAAGGTGACTTTTGCGAGCTTCGAGAAGCGAATCAGCACACCGAAGGATATCTCCCCGACATAATGGTCCTGGAGATAGATCTTGACAGTCTCGCGAGGACGCTTGGGCTTGGGAGGGGCAGGAGCCTCGTTCACAGACACAGAGCGCGCGAAGCGTGACTTGGAACCGATGACCACATTTGCGACATCCATGTTGCTCGACAGAATGTAGACCTGGTGCTCGGTGTATAGATCGAGTTCTGGGTAGAATCGGGCGTAGGGATATGCGATCTCGGGTTGTTGCTGCCAGAAAGGTTCGGTCTCTTGAGGCGACGCTTGCTCGTGTGGATGTCCGAGGAGTGTTGGTGTGTCGAGCCGCTGGAAGTTGGAAGCTGGTGGGCTCTGCGGCTTAAGTACCCGTTCCCAGGTGGGGCAGCTCATGAAAGGGCGCGAGCGCGGTGTCACGAGTGAAGCAGCGCGCGGGTGTTTGCAAGTGAAGGGAAAGTCGGTGGCTAGAAATGGCAATGCGCAATGAAGCACAAAGACACGCTCTTCTAGTAAAGCTTTCCGACATGTTTGCGCGGTGAAGGAGCGCGGTGTTTGTTAACATGCAACAACGGACGCTGCGGCGAGAATGACCATGTTGTTGACGCATACCTCCCAATCGGGCCCACGCTTCTTGTGAACGCCGCTGCACAATGCTGCACAATGGAGGACATCGGGTGTTGTTATTGTGTCAGAGCTGCAGCTTGCGAGACCTCAGGCAACCAGACTCCCTTGTGATTTTGACATTATTTCTTATTTTCAAAGTTTGCTTGTGCCTGCTGTAGCTGGCAAAGCACCGCTCATTTCTGGAAGCACAAGCTCAGCAGGACCGCGGCCATAGAGCACGTGATCATGTCCTCCGGCGCTGCTCCACCACGAATGGCAAACACGGCTACGCTCAGGGTCCATGGCACCATCGATGAGCGTGAGCCAGAAGTGCTCCTTGCAATGCTCGCGCATGGTTGAGTCATCTATCATGTTCACCATGTCAGCTGCAATGGGCAGCCATTCGTCGAGGAGGTCCAGTGAGAGCTGCGTCAGAATGTCGATGACAGTCAATACTATTGTCGCTTGCTCCGAAAGCAGAATGTTGTCTTCCCCTGCCGGTGGGTCGGTAGGTCGTGGGCTAAGTGGTATGGTCGCCGCTTGCTTTGCACGATCGAAGAGAAGCTCAAGCAATATCCCGGGAAGTTCGGGTTGACTTATTGAGAGTGGAGATGGTGGCGAAGTGATTTGAATCAAAGTCTTGAATGCCAGTCGGAATTGCCGTGCAGATATATCAGCAGGGAAGACCCTGAACAGAGCGTCAACATAGAACGGGAGGTGTCTATTGGCGATGTCCGCATTCTGGGGGGCCGAAAAGACCGCCAGCATGACGCTATGCGATGCCTCAAAGATTGGTAGAAGGTTTGCATCGCTGGCAGCGGCCAAGTACGGTGCGGCTGAGTTGACCAAGAGATCTTCAGTAACAGGCTGACGGTAATGCCAGCGTCAGGTGCTCGGAGGTATTGAGGAAGAACAAGTCCAGATTACGATCCAGAGGTAATTGTGGCACCTGGCCAGCCTCCGTTGGTCTGATCCCGTTTAGATATGCCTGCGCGTTGTTGATAGCTACTAAGAATGTCGATCGCAGTCAAGTACACGAAAGTGTACTGCGAGAACGTGGCAGAGCCGGAGCGTGTCGACACGAAGTACAGATTCCGTAGACTATTCAACGTCTGCATATGTTGGATGCAGTCCCGTCATCCGCCAATCCCGCATCTGCGAGAAGTCTCCCAAGTGCCGAACGAAGCACGATCACCGCAGCATACATAGTTGACCTGAGCAGCCGCCACAAGAAGTCTGTTGTATGAAGAGTCTGTGGGTCTAGTCGTTGTTGTTCTTCAGATGCAGGAACAGTCGACAGCTTGTTCTGACGCCACTGCAAGTGCAGCGTTCGTGTGAAGTCTTCTAAATCTTCGACCGCACTTGATACTAGCCAGGGAGCTCGAACTTGCTCTAGTGTGTGGCCTATCAGGCGAGCTAAAGAGCCAAGAGATGAGACGAGTGGACTGCTGAGAGTTCTTTGCACGCCATGGAAGGATGGTGCGCTATCGGGCCACCTGTACTGTTTCTCGGGCGTCGTCTGAACGTCAACATCAATGGCGCCAAGGAAGTATGTTGATCCTATCCATCCATGTTCCTGAAGGTAGAGCGCATAAGTACTGGCAGAAGCTGGTCGAAGTCAACCTGTGATCGCTCGATGTCCGAGACTAGTGGGAAGCAGTAATTGAGCACGAGAGCGATAGACTGCTGGCTAAAGTGATCTTCCTACGACGTCCTCAAGTGCAAGGTTGACGGCATGCACAAAGGCCCCAAGTTACTTCGCATGCCACGACTAAGAGCCTCATTCTCGGCTGGTCCAAAGCCGACGAGCAAGCCTCCAAGGGCGAGGAGATGGCGCCAACGCGGAGAATGCTCGTCAGCGCCCTTGGCCACAGCTCGAATCCAGTCATCCTTCGGTAGAGTACGTTCCAGCTGTAATTGTGAGAAGTCTCGATCTGGCGACTTGTCGTGAGAAGCGATTTCATGTCGGATGAGAGCTTGGGCTGCGGAGTGAAACACGCTCATACACCGCATGCACGTTTGTAATCCATCAGGCACTGCCCATATCGCTGGTGCAGACAGGACCTGACTAGTCAGAAGGGTTACATTCAACGGATTGTTCAATGTTGTCAGAAGGGAAGATGCTGTTCCAAGCACCCTGTTGCCGATTAGTATTGACGCGTCTGCATTCGCTGATAATGCTAATTACCTTGGAGTATCCTGCTGGTCGGTATATATCTCTGCAGAGACCGCAGTAGCGTCCCTAGTAGACGATCTGCTGGCATGACGGATGTGGTTCACACCTACAGTGGTAGGCCTCGTTGTCTCGAATTCTGACACGAGATGCAATTGGGTTGCCGATGCGGTGGATGGTTGACGTGAAGTTCACCCAGCTGGCTGCCAGCAACAGACCTCGGCCCGGGCTCACGTCCGTGATGCACTTTCCAGCCTCACCAATTCCGCTTCTCCTCGCTGGCAGGAGGTGAACGCCAGCTTCGTGCCGGTAGTGCGTTAACACCACCAATAATTATCAGATCTTTGCGCATACTTACAGTGTGGTCATTCGACGAGGAGTTCAAAAAAATCATGACGGAGTGGTCCATCTAAAGGTCCGGCCTGTTGCCACGCCGCTTTGCTTGTCGCGACCCATCCGAAGCAATAAAATCATGAGGTAATTGCATATCGTGTTCAGGGATCGAATAGCAATAAGAGACTCATTTGCTTTTTTAGTGCTTCCAACAACTTCCTCAAGACCGTGGTCGACCCGCGTCCGCTGTCATATGAACCGCCTCAATTTCCAAGCCTGTACTGGCCATTCCCAGTGAGCGGCACACAGACCGTCTACCTGTACGATGCCTGGACCATATTCCGCTTTACTTTACTCTGGACACTGGTCGATGTTATCGGTATTCATCTAATTGCTGCCATGTATGCGATGGCCATACAGTGGAGAAACTGGAAGCTCATCTGGATCACGCCGGTCGTATTCGGATTTATCGGAGGCATAGAGGCTCTGATCGCCGGCTCGGTTGTCGGCGGAGTGTGAGTGGCTCTGCTATACTTCCAATCCCTCGCCGTTGAGTTATACAAAGCTGACGATTATCAACAGCTTAGGAGGTGTCTACACAGCAGGTTACTTCCGCATGTCAACATGGATACCCTTCTCATGGGGCATCGTAAACGCGTTGGTGCTGATTTTGTCTTCCTTTGCAATACAAGGAGGTTTATGAAGGAGTAGGCCAAGGTCGATCAATCATGATTGCGAAGAGAAATTACATTCTGTTGTATACGAACTACAGACCAAAAAGCAAAACGCAGGTTGTCAATTAAAGAATCTCAAAAATGTCGTCAGTCTCGATAGGAAAAGGACAATGGAAGCCGAAACAGAAAATAAAAACACAACAAGAACCACAATCGACGCCATAACTCCCATCCTTTGGTTCTCAAAAGCAAGACTTGAGCTACGTGATGCTCGGGGTATCTTAAAGTGCCAAATTGCGGACCCAGGGATAATCGAGAAGCGCTGCCTCAATACCGAACGCCATAGTCGCCATAGCTCGCTGATTAACAGCAGCCGACAAAATCGCTCACACCGCTGCTTGTGACTCGACGCGGTGCACTGTCTTGCTGCTCGTCTTTAGGGTGCCATCACTGAGAAGCTCGCCGATAACGACAAATCCCGGATTGTAAGTATGTTCAGCCCCGACAGCGAAGCCTGACACGACTACCGTCTCCGAGCTCCCAGCCGGAGCTCCCCTCCACTTGACCTGGAAGCGTTGCGCACTCCACTTCGCGTAGGTCTGTGGGAAATACTCACGCAGCATGCAGTCGGCTACGCAGCCGTCACCTGCCTGAAGCGTATTGCATCTCTGCTCGTGGTGCTTTTTCGCTTGCTTCCAAGCGGGAGTTGCGCCTTGGCGGTTGCCAGCGCGGTCGCTCAAACGTAGGGTCGTACCGTTACCGTTGACCACACGTGGCTGCTCCTCTGCTGGAACCGGCTGCTCCTCTGCTGGGGCCGGCTGTTCTTGTGCTGGTACCTGCTGCGCCGGAACAAAAACAGGAGCCGCAACCTGTTGGACGGGGGCTACATCAAGGCCCTGAGCCAGAGGACGTGTCGAGGGCTCTGGGGCTGCATTCTGTTGCATCATACCGGCGAGAGGCGCTGTCTGATTGGCAGCACCATGCCCCATACTCAGTGCAGCTGGGTTGATTGTGCCGGAGCCGTCATAGGGCTGCACAGGGCCCTGCGGTGCAGTCGTAATGTAGTTTGCGCTGTTACCAGCGCCCATCTGCCCAAATTGATATTGGGGGAGGGTGGGATACCACCAGCCGCCGATCGGCTGGGGTTGGTTGGAGATGCCGTTGTCGGCATTTACGTTCATCCGAGGCTCAGGGGAAAAAGTCTGGAGGTTGTTGTTGTTGTTGTTGGCGCTGTCATCGGCGCCAAGGTTTACAGCCCACGGGTATGCGTGAGCGAGATCGTCTTCCGGTTCGTTGACGTGTGTGCTGTTACCAACACCGTTGGTCCATTGGAAATTCGGGACCTGAGGGAAAGAGTCGACCATGGGCTGATCCATAATAGCGAGGCGGTGGTATATGGTGGCTGTGGTGATGGTGTCACGTGTCAAGCTTGTTAAAAGTCACGTGAGGCTGAAGGTATGTGAAGCTACTGACTCCAACTTTTTTGCAGGAGATGTGCAGATTATAACAATCCCAGAAAAATCTCGACGGCCAGCAGAAAATGCGAAAGCTACTGCTGAACATGCTGGTCATCCTCTACCATGGGAAGGGGCTGCGCAAGTCGCTGGGGTTGTCCTCACAGTAGCCAGCGCGCGGTGTGACCATCTGGAATAAACATGACCCAAACGTCTGTTGGCTTAAGAAACAGTGTTTACTTCACTTCCAAAAGTATGTTTGCACGGCAATGCACGTGGTGCCGTCGTCAACTCTGTGCTTACTGAACCTGTATGCGACCCTTGAGAGGTGCGACTGCCATCAAGCTTGCATATTTGGAAAGCGGTGGTCGATATCACCAATCTCAAAGGCATCCAACCTCAGAATTTGGGCACGCATGTCGACAGTAGCTCTCGAAGGACATGGCGGCTGTCACGCAAAATTTTCCTGGCGCCCGACATACAAGGTTCAACATTGTCCTCACTTCGTCCTCAGCATAAACCAAGCGCAAATGGTCAGCACACAGCCACCGGAATGTCCTCGCGAGTCCCAACAATCACGCAGTCACGCGATGTTCACCTTGCGGATGATTGCAGCGCATCGGTTGCAAGCACTAACTGTGAAATCGGTGTGCGCTGCGCTGCTCCAGACACCATGCGCGCGCGAGGTGCTACCAGCGATCTCAGTACATCCAAATCAACCATTCACCGCGGAGAGCGTCCGCAATGCGTCAGCTCACTCTCGCCTTCGAATATGGAGCTCCTCACGAAGGACATTCCGAATCAGTGCGAACGCTAAACGCGAACAAACGCGAACGTCCAAGAACAACCTTGCGCGCTTACATCGGTAACGGTCAAGATGCACAATGGAGAGAGCCTTTTAGTAAATGGAAGATTGCGCGCAGATCTGTGGATTGGACAGAATATATGTGCAAGCAGTACATATTGCGTCCAACAGTGTACTCTTGTTAGACACAATGCCACTGCTTTATTCCACCTTGTCTGTGCTGTCATAGATATGGAATCTTCTTGTGTCACGGCTTCTACGTTGACTTGATCTCGACTCAATAACACTTGCGCTGCAACCATGCGTGCTCTATACGTGCATGTAGACGCCAACATTGAATTGTATCTGAGCATTTTCGCAAAGGGTTAGGATTTGGTCAACAATTCGCTTCGATCAGATAGACTGGAAACAATAAAGCTCTCGCAGGGGGTTCCGTCAGGCATAACAAGCATATAAGGTCAACATTTCAATGGTCATAACATTGCTGTCTGTGAATCATTGATGACAAGCTTGCTAGAATGATCTTCGAATGCAAAACCGAACGCTAAGTCTTGTGAGCCACGGTCAAGATACATATGTACTTTTGTACCTACATGCGTACATGTATCTTCACACAAGTAGCTGTCTCGAACTAGGATCACGCCTTCCTGACACGCAACAACCTCAAACTTGCTCAAAGCTCGCCTTAAAATTCTCGAATACGCTCATACTTCTTGCATATAATGTCTGTACCTGCTCGAAATTTGCTGTCAAGATCACAGACCGACTCCATCGAAATCCAAATCTAAGCGAATTATACAAACGGAAACATCCAATTTGCTGTCAGCATCGACCGACACATACCAACACTCCATTCCTCCTTTTTTTTTCGCAATCACAGACCACCGCATAGCAGCATCTCCGCGCGATCATCCACCCATCTCCCAAGAGCGCCGCATCCATCCACTCCGCTCTCCACGCCACAAGCGCGCTCGTACCTGCAGATCCACCGCGCAAGCTTTCGGTACCTGGAAGCCTTGCGGCACGCTTAGCTCGCTTGCGCCAAATAGCGCGGCCGCTAAGATCTCAGAAGAGGAAATCCTGCGGCATACAAACGGGGCTTCTATGGGGTTTGTGGTGCGTGCGTTTTCGGAGTCCGAAAGATAGGCTGCTCAACGCATGTTTTAGAAGCGCGTTGAAGCAAGGGATAGTTGGAAGTGGAACAGTGGTGGTTTGGGGTATTTTTGTGCTTTGGTGATTGTTAGGGTGTATGAAGACATGTGGTCATGCAGGGTTGAGTCGATTGTTTTGAACATTATGCAGGTACGAAATGCTAAGGTATTGAGACCCGGTTCTGTAGACGTTACGAACGCTGCGAGCGTTGGGAACGTTTTGCTAGTATCCAACGTAGATGCCGAAAAGATTGCCTAGAGAGGACTTATGTCATGATAAAGAGATACGAAATGCTGTGGAGAACAAAAATGCCGCCAAAGTAACAGGTATTGAACAATGAAAGTGAGAGATCTCTACAAGCCAGAGTCAACCTTCTTCCAGAACGCGTTCTTGTAGTAGTTGTTCCAGTTTGTGCAGGTCTGCTCGAACTCGGATTGAGGAGGGTACTGGATTTTGTCGGGGCGACTCGACGAACTGCATGCCGAGGCCCCTCACTGATGTGCCATGCGATGTGGCAGTGAAGCAGCCAGGATCCAGGGTTATTTGAAGGAATGCAATGGCCATCCAACCGCCACCGGGAAGAGTGGCAGTGTCACGGCGTGGAGGAGTGTCCCAGTTCATGACGGCGGTGCTGGGGTCGTAGACACCCCTGCCCTGGCCGATGACAAAGTAATCATGGCCGTGAAGGTGCATTGGGTGAGGGACGGGAGGCAGGCCCTGGACAGACTGAATCATCCAGTAGTTCCATTTGCCCTCGCTGGTAGTGGGAACGACGTTCAACTCAGTAGGATAGCTGGTGTTGCCCTCCATCAAGTACTGAAGAGTGGGCGTCTCCCAGTGAACATTGATGGATGAAGTGTTGATGGCCCAGACAGTAAGAGTGTCACCATTCTCCTCGAGCTTAGCACGAGTGAAGTTCACGTTCATGGGCTTGTTAGCGAAAGATCCAACAGGGACAGCCTGCTTCCAGTACGGTGCGAGGTTGGTGGGCTCAGTGCAGACGGCAGGCTCAGTAAAGGCGCTGCTTGAAGGAGTGCTAGCTGGACAGAGTCATAGGTCCAGATAGCTCTGGCGTTGTTTGCCATTGGCGCTCAAGCAGTCTGTTGCAACATTGGCACGGAACCAATAGCTGCCAGCAGTCTGGTTGGCATTGATGACGACGTCGTATCGCTGTCAATGGCAAGAAGGACCCATTCGGTGGTGTATGGCTTGATAGGAATGAAATCGGAGGTCATGACCTGCATGACGTGGTTGTCGAGAGAGACGCGGATGTTGTTCTCGACAGAGATGTTGATCAACCTGAGACGGTACTTCTTGCCCTTCTTGATTGACACAGCGTTGTATTGCCACCACCATTGGCGTTCTTATTGGTGCCGTTGATGAGGATGTTGTCACCAGCAGGACCAGGACCTTGCGCCTGCAGAGCCTGCAAAGTAAGCTGGTCAACCTGGAATGCGGTCTTGTAATACCAGTCGTTGAGAGTGTAAGGGCCAAGGTCGAGGTCATAATTGGCAGAGGCTGGCCCGTCAAACACAATTGGTCCGACGATACCGTCACCATATTGCGAGGAGTAGTGGGCATGGTACCATGAAGTTCCAAATTGAGTGGCCTGGAACTTGTAGGTTTTCGAGTCGCCCGGAGCAATCGGGCACCGGTGATACCGTTCACACCGTCGTAGCCGACGCTGTTGTACTGACGAACACCGTGCCAGTGCATCGATGTACCATTGTCTTGCATCTTGTTGTTGACCTTGATCTCAAGATGATCGCCCCAAGAAGCAGTGATGATTGGACCGGGGTATTGACCGTTGATCAACAAGCACAGGCGATCACCGTTGCCATCGGGGTTGCAAGTACCGTTAGTGATAGTGAGTTCGTGGTAGACGGTCTTGCCAGTGGTGGGGAACTTCTGGTCGAAGTCGGTGGCAATGCTGTAACCATCTTTCCAGCATGCGCGGCTGAAGGGACCGTTGGTGCAGGCCGAATCCTTAGTTTGACGTTCCTGCAGACTGCTCTCTGGGATAGCAGAGACTGCTGCAGCCGATGCCAACGAGGTCAAGGCCAACAGGCAGCTGCCTGCGATCTGTGTGAACCTCATGATGTGTGCGTGCCGAGGCAAGGCAGTGATTCAAGTTTGATGTTAAGACTCAATCTAGTGGACTTCAGCAAGTAAAGAATGACGATGTCCAGGCAGTAACGAAGGTAAGGCTTTCGGAAGGAGTGCGAACGAGCTTGGTGATGTCCTCACACCATGGGAGTACGGCGAACGTGCTATATGTACTACTTTGGAGGGTTTGTTGCCACATGTTGACGATGCCCGGGCGTTTGGACACCCGATCACTAGGCCCTCAAGTGGATAGGAGCTTGAGGCTAATGCATGCCGTCTTCGAGGACCGGAGCTTGGTGTGCGAACATACTAGGAAAGGCATCTTCGTTCAGCATCGGCCAGGCCATGACCCGCAACATGTCCTTGGCGATTGGCGTTTCAGTCAGGGCGAGGGCTTAGCGTGCGCTTGTCGGAGATCTGCCATGTGTTGGCCCACCAGGGGCGAACTATAGAGTAAATCGTGGTCTGGGACTGTGGTGGCCAAAACAGTCCCGTGCCGCAGCACTATCGATTCCTGCTCGAAACAGGCAATCGATTACACGGTGGATTCCCATGTTACAGTAGATAGTCACAAGATTATCCACTATCAAGCATCGAATGCGGCTGAATATAATGCAGCATACTTTCTGCGAGCCTGATCCACGATGCAAGGTAGAATAGATGACTGCTATCCATGTGATGTTGATTTTAGGGGTCGCGTGCCTTGGTTTCCGTTCCTACAGCCGCAAATGGAACGTGATGGTGTGGAGGGCCTATATGGAGCATGTCGGTCTCAACGCTGCGAATCAGGGCCGCTGCAATTGTCACATTAACGTTACTAGAGGAGTCAGTGCTGGCTATTGCATGAGATCGACGAAGCGATGATTAGCGCAAACTTACCACGCCATGGCTGCCTCAGCTGGAAATAGCGAATGCGGCTCGTGCGGCAGGAGACGGGCCTGAGTATGATCCATCAATGAACATATCGATGCGCCAATATCGATCTTTCCGGCGTTCCGATATCTTCTTGAGCCTCTGGATCCGCGCCCAGCGACCGGTGCAACGGCCCCTGGCGTCTTCGCTAGCTTGAGCGTTGACGAAACCACGCGCCTGGGAAGCACAAGACATCAAATTCGTCAGGTTTAACGTATCACAGGCTCCAGCAAGCAATCGACTTTCGCGTAAGGCTGCAAGCCATTCGGAGACCTGCTTGGCGGCGACGCGAGACCTCGTGATGCGCATGCTGTTGTGTGTAGATGCCTGCGGCGTCTCCTGTCAAATTGCGTTGCTGACACGCAGCAATATAGGAGAAAGGGTTTGGCTGCATTGTTAAAGTCCACGTGTGAGGACATGGACGACTGAGAGATCGTGTGTAATATGTGGCACACGGGCAGCAGTGAAAAGTACGCCCAATCTGGTCACAAGGCTTGGACAATGTATTTACCAAGACGATAACCATGCTCTCCGTGCCCTGAAGCGCCATCCATGGCTGCAGTTCAAGGCTCTACCAGAAGTCGATCCGTAGTCAGCGGGTGATATATGGTCAATCGTGGTATGACAGGGCGTTTCACGCGTGATCATAGACGGTGTCTTCGGCGTCTCAGCAGCCGACACTACCACGAGAGCTGTGCTGACTCCCACGCGATCTTGCCGCCCAGCGGCTGAAGAACAAGTTGGCGGACTGTCGCACAATTTGCAGCCAAGATAGCGCCTGCGGAAGGCTCTGCCGCAACTCCTGCACCCATGTACATGTATACTATTTAGAACAACTGCAGGCAAGGCACCGCTAGCCAGCCGTGCCAGCAAGAGGGCAGGACTTTTCTGAAGACTCGCCAAAGTCCACCGGCTCCGCAGACAGTCCGAAGCCCACAGCAGTGCCCCGGGCGGCCTAGGCGACATGCCAATAGTGTTACACACATCGCTTGGGATATTTCTCTGCATGCGACCCGTGAATCTGGATCTTGGAATCTGTGTCACTTTCGTTTGCATCGCGGGTCGGCAGGAACGAAGACATCAGCCTGTCGGTCTCTCCCGCCGACCTTCTGCAGCTCTGCCGTATCTAGATGCATTTTCAGAGCCGCCTGCACGAGCGTGGATATTTAGATATATGCGGGCTTACGTGATGTGGATGCAGCAGCTTGCAGTATCAAGAAGCTGTGCTGCAGTGGCAAGTAGGGAGCAAACCTTGAGCAGCTGGCTAATGTGCTCATAGAAGCCTCTGCGAACCTGAAGCTTCTATTTTTGCCATCAAACATTCCTGCATGGCACGAAAACCATTCGTATAAGGCCACGCCTATAAGGCTTATCATGGACCATACTAGTGGCAACCCAACCGCCTATCTCAACCTCACGCCTGCACCGCGGCAAGAAAGCCCTGAGCCTATCTCAATAATGCTGATGCCTACATCTTACCAATAGAGCCATGTGGCCCATCAAAAAGACGCCACTCCCTGCCATACAATGTTACTGGCATTGTGATAAGTAAGGCACGGATGAGATGATTGCTCACACCACGGACCAGATGAGCCCATGCAACCCGGGACCAACTGCATCCCTGTCTTCTCGTGCCGCTTCTAACATTGACTTCTCATGCTGCCACAGCGGGAAAGAGCTGCTAGTCCGTTGGTGACATGTGGCCCGGACTTCGATATCCTCAGAAGACATGCACCCGATACCTATGCCGCTGCAAACATGCTGCTGAGAGAACCGGCTCTGCGCCTTCACTCAACGATGGAGGACATCTTGCTTGCCCTGATAGTAAGATATAAGAGTCAACCACCCGCACCAGTCATTCAATTTCTGCTAAAAGGACCAACCGACTACTGGTATATTTATCACACTGCACACCGGTGCAGATATCACTTGACAAGACCTCTCGTTTCAATCGTACTTATTTCGTCTTTATTTGCAGCGTGAGAAGGGTTGAATGATGCGTCCATCTATTCATCGAGCGTTTGCATTTGCTACAGTGGCCATTTTGGCTGCAGCACAGGACCAGCAAGACGACCCAGGTTACGACAATCCCTGCAAATCCTACGGTATCGACTTCCAAGATGATGGTTCATATTTCCAGAACAAGTCTTCGACGGACAGCTTTTCATTTGTTTCGACTTTCGAGGGCTGTCAGTCGGACATGGCTAACAACATCCTTGTGGATCCCAATGGAGACCAATATCAGTGTACCGACACTGCGCTGCAGCCTGATGACACCTACCAGATGTCGACATGTCCTTTGGAAAAGTGCTTCCTCTGGTCCGGAGCATGGTCTGTGATCATAATATCCAACAACGGAGATAAAGGAGACCCGATAGCATATCAAAGAGATTTCTCTCTTGAAGTCGGTGTGCCTTCAACAATGACAGTATGGTTCTCGCTTGGCTGCATCTTAGCATCTACTTACAGATTTAGTACACGCCAACCATGATCATCTCTGACACGACAACCCCTGTCGTCGAATCCACCAAAACAACCACGACGACGGAGAGCATCACGAACACAAAGACCATCACTTCGCCCTATACCAAGTCGAAAACAATTACGGTACGTCTAGATAGATTACAGAATACGCCAGAAGACTGATCTTTGTAGCAAACGCCCAAACGGGTTACGACGACAACGACTTCGACTTTGGGCACCATCACCAAGCGTGCTTACACAGCCGTACCGACCGTCATTACGAAGACAAAGACGTTGACTTGCAGTGTTCCGCGTCGCCAGCCTACTCGCGATCCTTGGGCCACCATTACACCCACGATCGTTCACGCGGCTGCTCTTGAGACAGCTGCGCCATCATCTTCTACAAAAGCAACCACTAGTGGCGCTAGCCGTCGTCGCGATGCAAGACGGCACGTGGCAGAGGATCGAAGAGAATTCCTGGCTGCACGTGAGGCTCGTCTAGCAGACGCCCAAGCAATTGAGAAGCGCGGCCTTGATAATAGCACGGTCACAATCACCGAACTTGACACTAGCAAATGGGCCACCTCGACAACTTTGTCCACGGCACCAACGAGCACTGTGACAATGACGGAAGAATACGTCCAGAGCGTTACCACAACTAGCACCCCAAACTGTTTACTCGGGTACCACGCAGGTCGTCGTCACAATCACTGCTGTAAGTTGAGGCGTTAAATTACTTCGAATATCTCGCATGCTAATGTTTTTCCGCAGCCAACGCCTACGAAGACAAAGACGAAGTACACGATTGTCAAGACCACAACCACGGTTACAAAGCATCCAACAGTCACGGTCACGATCAAGACAGCGCCAGCGTCAAGCACCACGATTTGCAAAGCGAAGGGCGGAAAGCTTGTGTGAGACCTTAAGCGACTCGGCGCATGAGTATTGTAATCCAGGTGAACAACCTTGCATTCTCCGAGTGGCGCACTCTCGGCCGTCTTGCATCAAGCTGGGCAACATTTTTGGGTAAAAAGCACTGCACACACCTGTTTGCAGATATTGTTGAGCGTAAAGACAAGCCAGAAGTATTGTCAAGTTCTCGTAGAGCCATCGAGTCGAATACAATATTAGCATCGTGTGTCAAAACCCCCTCGAATGCAAGAATGGGTCATCTAGTGAGGCTGAAGCTGGGAAGTACCTCCTACTTCGAGTCAGCGCGGCAAGGAAGAATGTCAATGTAGCATTCGGCAATGCAAGATGGTCTCGGGTGTGTCCTCATAGACGCCGAAAGAGCACGGCTCCTTCCAAGCTTCCATAAACGAACACAAGCCAGCATGTAAGCGACCCTTGGGCCTGAAGGCCAGATCCTCACGCCGATCGATGTCACAGCGTCGTGCAGCTCCCTGCAAGCCCTACATGTAGTCACCTGCATTTCTTTATGATTGCAGGTCATCAGTCGTAAGAGTACTACGGAGATAGCCATGTATCTCTTTGAAGGGCCAGCCCATCATCATTCCCAAAGCGCCCTTCAATTCTCTCTCGCGCTTGATGAGTGAGGAAACTCACAGAACAAGAGGGATACCTCTCGCTCCCTGCAAACTCCCCAAACCGAGTCAAGCACCCCTGCAATCAACAGCCGAAGTGACACCCAGGCTCGCCTCGAGCTCGCCAGGGCGGCAGGATCATTGTCTCAATCTAGGCGATAGCTTAATCGCCTAAACGTCTCTCCCGTCCCAGAATGATCAGCCCCCAATTCTCAATGGCCAGGATGAGACGGGCGCCAGTGGGAGGCCGCATTTGTCGGAGGAGGGAGAAAACATCCGTCGGCGGAGGCGGGTTCGAAGCCTTTGATTTCCACGCTGTCGAGGCTGTTGTTGTGTTGAAAGAGGAGAAGCGGTTACGAGCGAATGACGAGGCGATGATGAGATGTAGTGTCGATCGGTTGGGTGTTACACTAGGGAGTACCGCCCGCGCGCGACGCCAGTGGAACCATACCTGAGCTCGAGATAGGAGGTAGGCGGTTATGTTTTGTGGGAGTAATTATTATGCTAAGCACGCCAGGATGTATGGTCGCAGGTTTAGAACATTAATATTGCAGTACGATAGAAGAGACTGTCTGACTGTCTTGGTTTCTCGACGACCAGGTCATTCTGGCTGAATATCTGTGTTGTCTGACTGTCTGATGGCTACCTGGTATCTACGTATTACACACTACCTAATGTCTACCCTGGGTCTCATTGAAGCTCCATCCTCCGAGGATCACTGCATCTCGATCTTCGCAATCTCACTCTTGGCGCTCTGCCACTCGTGCATGCTGCGCTTACTCCACTCCAGATGAGCGCGGGCGAAGTTAAGCTGTTGATAGAGGTGTTAGCAAAGACAATCTCATGCGAAAGTGTCACAGATTGGGGACTCACCATATAGTTGTCCAGATCCTCCTCCTTCTCGCCCTGGAAGCGCCTCAATTCCTCCATCACGCCCGTGCTAGCGTCTTTGACATCTTTCTTGCTCACCTCGAGCGCCTCTCCGAGATGACTGAGCGACTCTTTTGTCTTGCCTAGAGCATCTCTCCTCGCGCGCTCTGGATCTGCGTCCGTGACGCCTTGGATGGCGTGTGTCAAGCGGCCAAACAGCTTGTTTGCGACGCCGCTAGTAGCGCGTTTGTGAGAACCGTTTGCTGGTGGTGGCGAAGAAGGATACTCGTCATGGCCTGGCTCGCCCTGTTGTGCGGTCGGCACACTGGAGCTGCGTGTGCTGGGAGGAAAGTCGGAGTCGACGGAATTGTTGTCTTCTTCGCGAGTTGTTCTGCTACGCTCAGAATGGCTGGCACTGCTTGCACTACGGCGCGGCGTGGACCCCATTCCGGAAGTAGACATATACTGCTCAATGCGCTTCGCTTCTGCTTCCGAGCGCTCAAGCTGCTCGAGTGTCGTGCGCTTTTTCTCTAGTTCGTCGCGAGTCATCTCTTCTTGCACGCGTTTAAGTACGCGGAACTTGAGAACACTGCGGACAACACTAGCAAACTGTGCGCTTTCGCGCATAGGCTCGCGAAGCCAGCAGAAAGCGCTGATCCCATATCTCGTGAGGCAATGTACGTGTAGTCACAGGCCTGTCCAGTCTTCTCAATGGCGTGTGCCACACTTGCGCTTTGCTCGCTAAGCGAAAACGCGTTGTATCGAGCACCGAGATCCATAAGGTCGTCACCTAAACTGTACAGGTGGCGCAGGAGTCGCTGGTTGATCTTCTCCATGGAACCTGTCAACAACGTCTCCAGCTCTTTCGTGTTGCTTTCGAAGGATGAGAAGTAGGGGTCCATTTCATCTTCCTGCAGAACTTGATCCTTGGGTGGGAATCGTGCATATTGGATGTTCGGAGTGCTATGAGATGCGGCAGATGGAAGTGTAGATTGTGCTGGCGGAGACATTGGTGTGCCTGAAGAGCTGACAGAACCAGATCGCAGTTTTGCGCTCGAGCTCGGTACAGGCAGCCACTGGTGTGCTTCAGTGGGATTGGCAGGATCAAGAGGAGGCGCCTTCAGGTTGTTCTTTGGGATAGAAGCCACAGGGTGAGAGTGCAGCACCTCGCTCCAGCTGGCATTCGGATCCAAGAAGCGCCACCACACGCCATCCTCTCGTACATGCTTCATACGCCTACATCTGTTCAAGAAAGTCGCAAGCATGCGTTGCCTCAGCTCAATGATTCCCGCATCTTCCTTCGCTTTTGTTGGCTTTGCCGCGTAATCCGCAAACGAATGCTTCTCGGGTATCGGCGGAATGATCAGAGTCGGGTGGAGCGCTACAAGTGTTGCACGCAGCGATGCGAACTCAGAGTACCGCCTCTTGACTTCCAGATCACCAGTACGAATGGTATACGTGATGTAATTCCCGCCGCCCTCATGATTCTTGCCAGCATGCGTGATATGAATGTCCAACTCGGGGTTCTCCCATAGTATTTGCTGTATCCGGCTGTCGTAGCCGCCCTTGGGTGGATCGATTTTAGGGCCTGGAGGTCGGTCGTCGTCAAGTTCCTCGTCACTGAGATCTGCGGCGCGTGAAATGAAGTGAGGGCGGTGTTCTGGCGACGAATCGTCGTCCGATGGTGGGGTGGAGGGTCGGTTGAAGCCTGGTCGGTCAGCTACGGCCTGAGATAGATAGAGCTACTATACTCTCGCAATACCATATGGGTACTTACGCTCGGCTGGACTCTGGATGTCACTACTCTCGCTGTCTCGACGCTGGAAAGAGCCGTACGGGTTGTTGTCCTCGTCGTCCCACATGTTGGTTGAGAGAGCGCGGTATCGCAGCTATGCTGGCAGGCAGGAGTCGGCTTCGCAAATGGATTGCAACGAATATGACCAGACAGTGGTCCTGGGCAGCAGCGTGAAACGGGTAGATTTGGCAGTGGATCAGCAGCTCATTCGCCGATGCCTGCGGTCAAGCTGTAGGCGCGGGCGTTGGCGTTGGCGTTGGCGTTGTGAGCTGCCACGACCGAGGCCATGACGTATGGCGTGAGGCATCCGAGTGCTTCAAGCCATTCAATGTTTACCTCTACTACATCTATCGAACAAACAATACTGTACATGTGTGCATCTCTGTGTTTAGACAAAATACGGAACGAGGCAAAACACCTACCCGGTGGCAGTGAACCAGATATGTATACGCTTGGTTGGTGATGCAGTAATGCCTTGGTCATACATGTAATTCGAGCAACAAACACATATATCTGACGTGTAAAGACTCCACCCGAGAAAAACATCTAGACATGTACACAGTCGGTTGTATTCGTGACATGCAGTAAAAGCAGTCAGGTCACTGCGATATGCTAATATAAATTTAAAAAAGCCTAAGGTAAGCTGTCCAGCCTTCAATGTTGATGAGAGACGTGGTCCCATGAATCTCAAGCCGTCAAAGCGCTAGAGATACCCAAAATACCCATGCCCATGAATGCGCCAATCATGCATAGACCACGACTGTGGGTCAAATCTAAGCTCTCGCTGAACAACTGTAATGCCACGCTTGCCATTATGCCTGCCGTAGCAGCGAACATACCGCCGTAGACTCCTTCGCTCGGCGCCCAGTCACCTTCTCCCGCAATGTGGAACCACAATGCTGCAACACCAGCTCCAATCGGCTGCGATAAGCCGCCGAGCACGAAGCTAGTTGCCATCGCTTTAGTGCGTGAGTTGAGAGCGAGGTAGAGAGGCAATGCCATTGCGAATCCTTCTGTGATATTGTGGATGAAGAGGGCGAGGAAGACAGCAACACCCAGTTTTGGGTTGGCGTGGTTGGTGGCATAAGTAATGAAGCCTTCTGGGAGCTTGTGCAGGGCGATGGCGATCGACGTCTGGAGTCCGATAGACAGGAAGGCGTTCTGGGGAACATGATGGTGATGATGATCGGGGTTGTGAGATGATGTTGTCTCGTGGGAGTGCGTTTTGTGGAGGTCATGAGCATGATGCTTAGGGGCAAGAGTCTGTTCACTCGTAGTGTTAGAAGCGGATGCATTTTCAACACTCGATGCGGCCTCAGGAGCCTGGCGGGCTGCATTAGCATTTTGGCTCGACTCCTCGTTGACGTTCTGCAACAGAGGAGTGTTCTCTGTCAGAGGCGCCAAAAGTCGTCGCAGTGGCAGACTTGGCTACAGAGGGCCGAGAACTGACTCCAGCTGGCTTTGCAACTCCACGAGCGCCTCCGTTGGCATTGACAATCTTGAAGCATTCTGATCCGCAGATATCGCTGAACCCGAAGCAAGGCCCATCACAGTCACAGTTTGCCTTGGTTCGTGAAGTCAATTTTGAGAATCCCGAAGTGAGGCGTTGCTGCAGAGATGGTCTTCGAAGCTCAGTAGGAACCTTGGAAATTTGATCGTAATCAGGATCGGGTCCGGTAGCAGATCCGTTGACACCATCGGAAGTGGCACCGAAGTGCGAATGCTGCTTGGAGATAGGTGGTTTCATCTTTGGTCCGAGGGGTGTGTGGCCTGGCAGGGAGTTCGTTCTTGATCGTCGAGGCCTGTTGGTTACCTCAGGAGCGTGGCTGTGCTCTTCGACATCCTCCTTCGGGCCCTCTTCCTCGTGGTGCTCGCAATCAACGACGTGGGATGGCACATATTGATGTAAGATCCTCGAGATTAGCTGGATGCCCACGACTCCCCCAATGAAGCAGACTATCAGAATCCAAGATGCCTCTTTCGGTGAATATCCGCCCTCCTGCAGAGACTTCTTGGCCGAAGGCAACATGCTGTATAGGGCCGAGAACAGCATCACTCCGAAACTCAGACTTAATGACATGGACAGAAACGTATCACTGTCTTGTATCCTGAAATCGCGTTTGCCAGGAAATTGTCTGATAATGATGTCGATGCAGATTACTGAGGCTCCGAGAATGCAGGCCACGCCACTCAGCGAGGTCATGACCCATCCTCGCTCGTCGTTGGAGAGCACCATGAGGACAACCGGGCGTGGAGGGGGAACGCTGTTGTATAGCAGTCCCTGCTCTGTGTAAATTGTCCAGACGATATGTCACAGGATCAGGAAGTAGATACCGTCCTGGTCCCGACTTGTGAAGTCGTTCTCCGGACGCAGCCTGCGGATGCCCTTGATGAGATTCGTACACAAGATATGGTAGCCAGTGCCTCGTAAAGCAGTATCCGGGGAAACAATAATACTGGGTCGTGAGCGGTGTAGACAGGGTTTCGTTGAAGTCGAGCGAAGTTAGACCAGTCGCGTGTCTTCGATTTGACCATCAATGTCCGTCCCACTTGGCACGCGCGTGTCTGGCCGCGACTCGTGCGCTGGCTGGCGGGCGCCCTGACACAGCATGTGAAAGGATGACGTCGAGATGCTGAGCAAAAAGTGGTCGATGTGAGCAAACGTGAGCAAGCATACGCATATATTTGTTCACGATCTATCACGGTAATACACAAAAACGGCGATCAACGGAGCTATTGGACAAAGAAGGAGACCATGGCACAATCTTTGGACAAGCTGCTTCAGCGGCCTTTGTACGGTACGTGTTGTCAGCCACATCAAGATCTGCCTTTGACACCCCACTAATAGCATGTGACAGTCTTCGATCTGCCTGAAGAGTTGCTCTACACCCTGCAACTCAATTCGCAATCGCAAACCTCCACAAGCTCTGGAGATCACAAAGCAGAGCCCTCCGTCCCTTCTCCTCAGGAAGTCGAAGCACCAGAAGCACCATCCAGCGCGACATCATGCGGTCTTTGCGGACTCAGCTTTTCGACGGTTCAAGATCAGAGAAGTCATGTGCGCTCGGATCTCCATGGATACAATACGAAGCAGAAGATGCGTGGTCGCCAGGCAGTGAACGAAGCCGAGTTTGAGCGGTTAGTGGGCCAACTGGACGAGAGCATATCTGGTTCTGATACCTCAGATTCCGAGGAAGATGACGAGGACGACGATTTCGGAAGTGGAAAATCAAAGAACACTACGTTGAGTGCTCTACTCAAGAAGCAAGCGAAGGTCACGGATGGCGACGCAGAGGATGCACCTGCAAAGAAAAGGAAGAGAGGCGCGGGAAAGCCACCATTGATTTGGTTCGACTCTCCCAAGTTGCCAAAGAACACTACGCTTGGTGTCTATCGCGCAGTCCTCCCTGCAGACGAAGAAGATGGCGAGGGAACTTTGGTGAAGACTATCCAGAGCAAGCAGCTGGCTGCTAAGCCGCCGCCTAAACCCCTCCCGAAGCAAAGCTCAGAAGACGATGGCGGCGTGGCACTGCCTGCCTCCATGATCACTAAAGATACTAGCGCTTCTGGCCCTCATTACTTCCTTTGCATGATTGGAGGTGGCCACTTTGCTGGAATGATCGTGTCTCTCACGCCAAAACTCACCAAACGCGCTGGGGTCGAGGATCGCACTGCTACAGTCATTGCACACAAGACATTCCACAGATACACTACTCGTCGGAAGCAGGGTGGCTCACAGTCTGCCAACGACAATTCAAAGGGCAATGCACACAGTGCTGGCGCGACCATCAGACGATACAACGAAGGTGCCCTCGAACAGGAAGTGCGTGACCTTCTTACGGAATGGAAACCCTGGATAGACAGCTCTGAGCTTGTCTTTGTATGTGCTTCTGGAATTGCGAGCAGACGGACCTTGTTCGGGCCATATGACGGGCAAGTGCTGAATGTGAGGGATTCGAGACTACGCGGCTTCCCGTTCAACACTCGCCGAGCCACCCAATCCGAGCTCATGCGAGCATTTGTCGAGCTCACAAGAGTCAAAGTCCGCACGATAGATGAGGCTGCGCTGGCGAGAGAAGCTGAAGAAGCAGCCGCAGCAGCAGCGAAGGCACAAGCCAAAGCTCAAGCCCAGGCAGACAAACCTTCTGCGCCCAAAACACCTAAACTCACGAAAGCAGAGGAAGAGGCATCTCTGCATACGACTCAAATTCAAGCTCTGATCCGCCGCTCCAAAGCACCAGGCCTCGTTTCCTACATCCAGTCAAACAGCATCAGCCCGGACTTCCGCTTCTTCCCAACCGAGCAAAACCACCACGCACCTACACCACTCCACCTAGCGGCGTCATCGAACAGCCCTGCCTGTGTCTCTGCGCTCCTCGCTAAAGCAGGGAGCGACCCAACAATCACCAACGGCGACTCAAAACCGCCGTTTGACCTCGCTGGCGACCGCGCCACTCGTGATGCCTTCCGCCTTGCCCGTTCCACGCTCGGTGAAGACAAATGGTCATGGAAGGCTGCGAACGTTCCCGCAGCTCTCTCGCAGTCCGAGGTCGAGGCACGCACCGCACGCGAAAAGGAAGAGAAAGCGAGCGAAGAAGCCGCCGAGAAGCAACGGCGCGAGCAAGAAACCGAGAAGTTGCGCAAAGCTGATGCTGATAGGATTGCCCAGGGCCGTGAGAAGAAGTTCGGCACTGGACGGACTTTGACGCAGAAGCCTGCGATGACTGCAGAAGAGAGGCGCATGGAGGACGCGAGGGGCATGACGGATGAGATGAGGATGAAGCTGGAAAGAGAGAGGAGGGCTAGGGCTGCTGAGGAGAGGATTAGGAAGATGCAGGGGAAGTGAGTGGGTCTGGTCATGCTTGTATGAGATTATGTCAAAGGAGATGAGTCGGTATATACCCTGAGGAGGTTTGGAAGATGTCTTAATGACAAGAGGCTTATCGTTCGAATTGCCCCACCCCATGATATCCATAAGTCCGAACGCTCTCTTGGACACAGCTGAGTTCGTGCAGGCGTCGAGTGGAAACTGCGGGCTTGTGACGTGTGGCGAATGGAGTGGCTCGGAGCCTGTGCCAAATGTACAAGGTCCAGCAATATTCATCAAAGTCATCTGTAGGTAGTTGAGGAATAAATGCTCTACGCCGAAATGCAACACTGTGAACATTCTATGCCTTCGCAGGCATCGCGTAATCATGATTGGTATCAGAGCAAGATATCCATTGTTCTTGAGCAATACATATCCGCTAATCTCATTCGTCACTTCCTTCCGCATCCGTTGGAGTTCCGGACTGCGCGCTTCCTCATCGGCAGAGAAGAGTATTCTGTTTGTAGAATTACAGTTGTACCAAAAAGACGCCGGCGCCATGCTGAAGGACCAACCGATGTCTATCATATCTTTACAATGCCCTCCTTTTGTCGCGAAAAATCTCTAAATTGTTACAAATATGCTAAATGCCGCTGTTGGTGGCTCGCTGGTTTAGTTCTCGAGGAACATCTTGCGGGAAACCTGCAAAAAATTATGTTAGTGATGCTCAAGGCGAGAAATCATGCTTGCAGCAGAACTTACGGCCCATGTGCCGGCCAGACCAGCCACAATACCTCCAGACACCATGGCGGGCCTGACGCCGCGCGAGCTCTTGAAGATCGCGCCAGAAATGCCACCAGCAACCACACTGTTCATCGCGTCGTGCTTGCCGCGGTAGTATCCGATAGTGCTGTTGAAACCGTTGTACATCATCGCAACCACACCGGCAGAGTTGCCAAGGAAAGGTCCTCTCCTTGTGACAGCGTTGAGGACGGAGTTGAGGCGGAGCTTAGGCGGTGCTGATGCTGGCAGTCTGTTCAAGCCCTCTGCCAAACCCCAGACGCCTCCCATGGTGAGCGCGCCGAGATATGCCACACCAGCGCCGTAGCACAAGTCGTCGGACCAGCCTCGTGAAGGCAGGAATGAGTTGCTGTTGGGCAGATCTGAGAGGGCTGAGTCGTCAAGGTTGAGGTAGTCGAGGGTGTCTTGGCCGAGGCCGGCGAGCGGGTGGAGGGAGGCGGCATCGAAGGCGCCGGGTTGGGTCATGAAGGAGCCGACATCCTCAGAAGTGACGTTGTTGAAGGAGACGCCTGACGCGGGATCTTGGATGGTTTGCGATGCGCTCGAGGGTGAGTCTGTGGGTTGCGACTTGCGCCCTGTGAATGCGTCCCAGACGCCCATTTTGGCTGTGATGGAGATGGAAGAGAGAGGCGGGAGGGCGGGCGACTGATGAGAGGGCGACGCGATGGAGGTGGCGGGTGGTGGTGGTGTTGATGGGTTGATTAATCAAGTGGTGGTGGTAACTTTTACCAACGTCAAGTTCAAAGGAGAAAGCGTGCCGACGTTCTTCGGAACGACGAGGGATCGCTGTTCGCTGCAAGCCGGCGCTGTCAGCCACAGTGTGGCGTTAGAAATTTGAGTTGGCGACAAAATTCGAGTTCGGTGACAGCAACATGAGAATTGATCTCGTTCGGCTTGACGAGGCGTACATTTGATAGTGACCACATCAACGTCACTACCATGGATGTGCGCATGACAGATCGACCTGTGCAGTCTGTCCCTCTGCTGGAAGAGGACAACTTGCGTCAGATTGCCCGTCATGTGAAAGACTATATTCCTGGCAATGTTGATGAACAGAAAATGTAAGACAGTTTTGCAATATGTAGCAGCTATATGCCGATGGCTATACCTGTCAGTGGCGGAAGCTGACAGTTCCTTAGTAAGTTGATCTCCCTATTTGATGAAGTTCTTCATACCTCATGGTCAATCACTCTCAATGCAGGCCACCGCGTGGCTGCATGGGAAGCCCTCTGCACTTTGATCGATCAAACCAGCAAATCGCAAGATGAAAGCGTCCGTGCAATTATCTGGCAAGCGAACATTTGGACTCGCGGACTCAATCTCTATCTGGATCAAAGTCCCAATGCCAGGCCGAAGTCGTCAAAGTCTCTTCTCGGTTCTCTGAGTAATGTTCTACGGAAATGTGAAGGTGCTTCCTGGGTCAACGACACAAAGACCGAGCTCGCGTTACGTTTGGCCACCGCAGTCAGCGCCAAGGAGATGCAACGAGACAGCAAAGCCTACCTCTTATTGTTCACTCACTTCCTTTCCAAGAAGATTATTCCGTTAGATTTGGTCCTCGCACAGGTTCACATCGTTGATGAAATTCGTCAATCAACGAGCGATGCAGAGACACTTTTGTCCTGGGTCTTCCAATGGATAGCCAGGGGCGATCTTGGTTCAATTCTTGGGCAGCTTGTCGGTGTTATCATGGATAACTTGGATAAGCGTCCCTCCAAGTCGGTGCCGGATGCTGTTACATCTGGCAGTAAGCTACCGATTCCTATCTGGTCACGCCCGCTGAATGAGGCTCTCGGCCAAGATCTCGAAAACACTGAAGCCTACAGAGCACACATCTTCCCTGTTCTCTTCAAGCGTAGTCTGCCACAGTACGTTGCTTTCCTCAAGCAACTTGGCTTTGGAGAAGACGTTTCGTCTCAACAGAGTGCCGAATACAACAATGCCCAGGAAATATTATATGCGGCTCTACAAACCGGAAAACACCTTGGTCTCGTAGAAGAGACTGCAGGTGACCATGTGCAATACGAACCGACGCGCATCCTTGTGCCTGTTCGGTTGATTGCTCGCCTGACATCATCAGCCAATCGCAATGCCCGCATTGCCGGCCTCTCGCTCTTCGTCGCATCAAACTCACCCACGAAGGCTTTCCAATCTGAAGTTCTTGAGCAGTTGAAATTTGCGCTGCCTCACCTTCACGCAGACACAGACGCCTTCGCGAGGAGTGAACTGTTCTCATTGTCGCAGCGCATGTTCGACAGGATCAGATCTGCAACCACAGTCCTAACTCGGATACCCTCCGATTCTGAAAAGTCGAACGACGCACGCCAATCGATAGAGCAACACAAGGCTTTCATTCACTGGTACATTCGATTCCTTGCATGGGAGCTACGTCCAACGTCTAGCTATCAAAGGCACATTTCAGCCCTGAAGTGCTTATCATTGCTTCTGCGATCAGGGATAGACGCCAATGTCAACAAGGCTGAGTTTTCAAAGTCGGCAGTCGGCAGTGCGCAGTGGTCATTCAACGTCTCAATCGTCGATTCCGGACTTCGTCGACTACTTTTGGACTTGTTGATGAATTCTTTCGAGGAGGTACGGCAAACAGCAGCGAGCATACTAGAGCTGTGCACCTCAAAGAACCGCAAACACTACAGATATAAGAGACATTCTCGAAATCGCAAAAGAAAGAGCGATTGCCATGATGCTTGCCAGCGGTCGTGCAGACCATGCCGATGGAGTGGCATATATGTATGGCTTGAGTTATGTTCTGGCCGAGACATCTGATGACCGAAAAGCTGTCTTGACGGGTCTACTTGACAAAACCGAAGAGATGCTCAATGTGGCTGACAAAGATCTCGCCCGAGCCGTTGACAAGTTCCCTCTCCATGGCCTGTTGACAAGCTTGCGATACGTCCTGGTCCGTTGTGACCTTTCCAATGAACCGCATCCAGATTTACACAACCGCATTGGTCGCTTGTTACAACATGTCTGGACAGTCGTCAAACCCACCCTCTGTGATGATGCACCCGAAGGCCACGTTCCAGAGGACATGGATGACGCGCCGGATATCTCGACAAAAGACATCCTGAGCTACTGCTGGAGGGCTCTCAAAGAAGCAAGCTTGGTCATGGGAGCCATGCTATCGCCCGCTCTGCTCGCACCTTGCTCGTCTCCTGCCGAATTCAAACATTCGATGTTCGACCTCTGCTTCACACAACTTGGCGAGCTCAGACACCGAGGAGCGTTCTCGACTGTTGCACAAACGTGGACCACCTGCTGCCTGCTTATGGAGAACGACAGTTCACCTCTTGGATTGCCTCTCTGGTACGAGCGCACGATTAGCTTGCTTCGCAGGACTCTGACCATCAACACTCGTCGTTCGGCTGGTCTGCCCTCCCTCATCTGCGGTGTACTCATAGCCGACCGGTCAGGCGCCCTCTTCAAGCGTGCTTTCGCTGACATTGAAGACATCGCGCGTCAAGACGTTGACCTCGCATCTGCGCACGAGAGTAGCCTTTCCCAAGTCCACGCCATGAACTGCATGAAAGACATTTTGAAGAACACTAGGTTGTCTGATAAGTCAGAACAATACGTTCTCGTTGCACTAAGATTGGCGGCAGACTCATTGCGATCCGAAGCATGGGGGATCCGAAACTGTGGTCTCATGCTTTTCCGGGCGGTCATTGACAGACTACTTGGCACAAATGATGCATATGTTGAAGATGAGGTTGCCACTAAGCGACGAGTCGACTTCCAGCACCACCAAGATCTATTGGAACTTGTCATTGGGTTGCTATCCGCCGCACCAACCTCCATGGCATCTGGTGAAGGTGCAAGAAACGAGGGCGTGTTCCCTGCCCTGCAATTACTGCAGCGTGCACACATGCCGGAAGCAAAGCGCACAGAAGTTCAAGTGGCAGTCTTTGCGCTGACCGCGAGCCCTTCATGGCATGTGAGAGACAAGGCGGCAAGAACATATGCATCATTCGTCCCAGTCGAGACAACAGCCGATGTTCTGGAACAGCTACTAGCCGGCCCGAAGAGTGAACATAACGCATTACACGGATCTTTGCTTTGCGCGTTGTACCTCGTTCGCAGGCTCAGCACAAAGGTGTTACCTCTGAATGCACCAGCACAAGATCTTGCCCAGCAAGCAGTGTTGAACAGCGCTGCACGAAGTCGTCGCTGCAGCTGATTGGCTTGCAAGGACGAATCATGCCTGTACACAAGCATCGCCTTCGTAGATGTGGAAGTCGCTCTTGATGCTTTGAACAAACGCGCCTCACAACGGCAAGAGATCCACAATGCGCAGTTCCAAGACGCCATCGAAAATGCAGTCATTGCACTCGAGGGAGACCATATTAAAGACCCTTCATCAAAGATTGGCCAACTGTCTCAAGCGCAAGCTATGGACCATATCACCAATCAGACCGAAGCCGACCAATGGCTAGAGGATAGAGCTGGTCACATCGAGCGAGAAACTTCAAGAGCAGACTCCAGCGACTCTATGTTCGTCTCAAACTTGCAAGAATGGGCGCAGGCAGTACGCACGACCCTCCACGATGACAGCATCTTCTCCAGACAAGCCGCAGTCCACGGCCTCGCCCATCTCCATCAAATCTGGCCCAGGCTTGCCCAACACACACAGCAGACGAGTTGTTCCGCTCATTGTGCCTAAGCGTCTATGATCTCCTAAACGACGACGATGAAGAGATCAGAATCGAAGCCGCCAAGTCAGCGCACAAGGTCCTCTCTGCAGATTCAACAACCGCTGTCAGCGGCCCGTCAGTGCCTCTAGTGGCGACTCAACAGCTTGCTGAACTTCTCACCCGCCGCTGGCCAGATTGCTCCGAGTTGTTTGGCGCCGCGATCTCCAGAGCATTTGGAGAGATTAACCAGCACGCGAAGAACGTCGGGCAGCAGCTGAACTCGTTCGAGAAAGCAGAATATGCTCTTTTCGCAGAAGAGAAGCAGAATCTGTACATCGACGACGTACGAGAGACGAGGATTTGGTCTAAAGTGGCCAGGCATATATCGACTTCTGCAGTGCAAGAAGCGATACTTACGAACCTGTCTCAATGGACTGCTGCCGGTCTCGACGCTTTGAAGAACAAATTTGAGGTCAGCGTCGATGGACCGCTTGGTTGGAGCAGTAATGAGAATGCCTTCCTGTTGGGTCTGAAAGTTGTTCATGCCACCGAGATCTTGCTGCAGCTGACTGAACGAGATCTGATATTGCCACTCGAGCTTTCTGCGCTGGATGACAAACTTAAAGCATTGCTGGAATCTGCTCAAGGGCGTGGCGGCAACGTGTTATGGGTGAGGGAGGTGAAGCGTCTGCTCGAGAATCCCAGCATTGGTTATTCGTGGGAGGCAATCTGAGGTAGGCAGCTTGGTCAGATATCGAATTGGTTAGATCTTCGTAATCGAAAGCTCTAAATGGTGTTCATGAAGTAGAGTTTCCTGCCGTCACGCTTCTTTGCTCTGCTAAGAATCCACATTTACATCTTTCTTATCTTCTATAATCTACCCATTCGACCTTTTCCACATTACAATGCACTGTTGCCTTTGATTCGTTTCAGCAGCTCATCAGCAATAGCCCTGTGACCAGCTGCATTTGGGTGGTACGGGGCACCACCACCAAGTAGCAACTTCGCAGTGAACCCAGTCATCCACGGTTCCTTGCTGCCCAACGCATGACCCTCACTCATCCGAGCAACGGGAAGAACCTCCACACCCTCCCTCTTCGCCGCAGCCTCTTGGTAAGCTCTAGCCAACTCTTCCGCCATCCTCCTATACTTCTCAACCTTCTCCTTGCCCAGCGGTTGGTCCTCCGTCTCTGTTGTCTCAGTTCCAAAGACAGCCAAATACTCCACAAGGAAAATCTTCGCCTTCGGAGCCTTTTCTCTGATAGCATCGATGATCCGCACAAACCTCTCCCTGACCTCGTCAGCACCGACAGCGCCCACGACACCTTCCTTCTTCAACCCCATGCCTTCCAACATAGCACCCAAAAGATCCTTGTCGTCAATAGTCACCTGCGCAGCCTCTCCAATCATGCCCGCGGAGTAGCCAAGATCATTACCACCGGCTGTGAGGGTCACAATATCTACATCGGCTGGTAAGCCGTCGAGCTGGGGTGGCAGTGTTGCTAGGAGGGTTTGCTGGGGTTCGTTCAGGACGTTGAGTAGAGTTGCGCCAGAAGCGGAGAGGTCTGTTAACTTTGCGCCCAGCCCTTGAGCGAGTAGAGACGGGTAGTTGGCTCCAGAACGACGGGCGGCGGCGTTGGTTTGAGGTGGGATTGAAGGGCCGGCGGCGAAAGAAGACCCGAGAGCGGCGATATGCATGGTCGATGGCTTTTGTGGTGGCGAGGTCAAAGCGATGTTTAATAAATACTTTGTGAGCAGCGTGGAATGTTGCTCAAGTCCCCAGCTACGCTGTCGAACCGGTTGATTGTTTCGAGGTAGGGTCCTTTTATTATTGAGCAGCAGGTCGTGAACGATGTCTTTTGGCAATTGATGGCTGGAAGTTGAAGTCGAGGTTTAAAGTTTGTCATGTGGAGTCGGTTTTGACAGCATCTGGCCAAACGGGGCTCTACATCAAATCATGATACGACATCTTTGCAAGACTGATGGGACAGAGCGCCGGGAACTAGATGGGAGACATGGCTACATGTAATTTATTTCCACACTGCGAAATGATATAGTTGTGCGATGCAGAATGTCTTTTTCTGATGGCTTTTGAATTCTAATAATAATCCTTCATTGCCTAGATGACTCACTCTTAATCCGATGCTCGTATTCTTCATCGATCAATCGAAATCCCTACTGCCCGTAATAGCCAGCCTACAGAGTACCGTGGTATCTTATACATGAAAATATGCCGCCTCATCTCATCATCCAGCTCTGCGAACCCCACCAAAAAACGCCATATCGTAATCGAGCAATGCCTTTTCCAAAACCACGTGTAACCAATCGTGCAAAGTCATCTTTTTTTTCCTTTTCACGAGCACGCCGGCGAGATTCAATCCATCTCGCCCCGGTCCTCATCCCGCATTTGTAGACCTCCGGGCACCGCAATGCCTTGCTGTACCCATTGCAGGCCTTCGATCTCTTCCAGGGGCCGCCTGCCCATCCGAACCTTTTTAAGCAGACCTTCAACGCACTGTCTTCCTCCTTCCCATTCGGTATTACGACTTGAATCCCATTCACCATCAGTGTCTCCGAAACGACACCAAATCCAATCACAGCGGGCGATACGATGGGTGTTTCTGCTGCGCTCTGGCTTGTTCGGGGTGCATCGAACGGAAGACGGCCCTCCATGAGCGCGTAGAGAAGTACACCCAGAGCCCAGGCGTCTGTGTGACGACCATCGTAGGGTTGGCCGAGCAAAATCTCCGGAGCTGCATAGTCTTCACTTCCGCATCGAGTGGTCAGAAGCGGTGACTCTGGAGGATCGGGAATGCGCCTGCTAAGACCGAGATCGGTCAATGTGACAATAGGAGAGGCGAAAGTCGTTGGATCCGAAATCTCAGCCATTTTGGCAGGAGGGAAGTTTACCAGGACATTTTCAAGCTTGATATCGCGGTGAACAATCCAGTTGGTGTGAAGATAGCGAACAGCAGAGACGAGCTCAGCAAACATGCGTTGGACCAATGATGGTGTAAGAAGTTCCCGCTGAGAGCTTGCCAGCTCGAAGAGGTCGCCGCCAGGGCAGTATGTGAGGACCAGAAGTGTGCGTGACTCCTGATATTCGCATGCTTTGAGGTGGATCAGAGAAGGATGTGATATATTCTTCAGCATTTCCACCTCTCGTCGCAAGCTTGTGTCAATCCGCTCCTTGTCAGCGCCACCTGCTGGCCCATGTTCGACAATTTTAACAGCGACCAACCGGGCAGGGTCCAATTGCTCTTCTATGTTGGCCGGAGCAGGATTCTCAAGAATTCGCTCATTTGTAGCCAGGACAACTTTAGAGAATGTGCCCTGACCAAGTTGCCTCACCTTTCTGAATTTCCTCTTGCGATTGTTAATACCACAATGTATTTGCAAGTATTCCGCAGGCTTGCCGTCGGCATTCAAAGCTATCGTGTCTGTATCTTCTTCCGGCTCATCGCTTTCGGCTACGCTCGTGTTACTAGCTGGCGGGCTGGGAATCTGCTTTGGAGCACGAGAATCTTGGGTAAGACCGCGTTGTGCTGCGAGATACGCTTCGCGCTGCATTCGATACTCCGCAGCTTCAAAGCTTGGAGCGTCACCTGAGCCAATCGTAACGTGTCTCTGTCGTACATTCTGCAATTGTTCCGGCTGGAAGTCAGATATACTTCGATTGCGACTGTGGTGTCTGCCAGTTTGCTTTCGATTTTCCTGAGTCACAGCGGTATTGATTGCCATCGAAGTTTCAACTGCTGTCGAAACCAGACTACCATATCCTTTCTTGCGTTTTGAAGGCGTTCCTGGGGATCGTAGTGTTGGTGACAATGGATTTGTAGGCGTCTGCTCTTCCAACGATGCATTGCGCGAGTGTCCAGGTGTGCCTGGACGATTACGTTTCCATGGTGCTTGTGATTCGTGGCCCACAAGTGGACTGGGCAATGGTGTCAGATCGGACATCGTGGCAAGATAAGGCGATGGCAGAGCAGAACCTGCTGAGCCTGGTGACAGTGAAGAAGGTATACTATTGGTTGAGAGGTTGGAACGGAGCGAAGACCCTCTTGCAGGCAGGTTGGTCGGCGAAGCCAATGAATTGTGTGACCTTGCCTGGGCAGGCGTTTCGCATATAGAAGGGATGTATCTTGTCTTCTCGAGTATTGTGCTCCCTGGTGTACCCAAATCCGTCTGAATGGTAAGTCCTGCAAGCGCCGGGGTGCTCGAAATGCGGTGGGCGAGTGGAGGGTGGTGGATCCCGGTGTCTATTGAGGGCAGGATGGCATGGTTGTGCACATAGGCAGATGTGTTGGTTGTGCGCCGCTGGCATGCTGCCCTGGCTGCCTGGGCTGTGGCCGTTCACTTGCAGCGCGTCGCCGTCGGGATGGTTCGCCTTGCTGTCGTGACGCGCCTGCTGCTGCTGCAGTGAAGTCTGGTCGCTGCCCGTCTGGCTCTGGGTCTGGCTGTGGCTCTCTGCGCGCGCCGGTGCGGCGAGAGAGGACGGGGTGGTATCGCTCATGCTCACGTGGAATCGAGTCGAGTGGCGGCTCAAGGGCTGACTACTGACCGCAGCAGGCGTACGCCCAGGCTCGCAGGCTCTCTCACAGCAGCTCGGCACAGCAACAGTCAGACAGGCCACGGGCTAGCGATGCAGGGCGGGCGCAGAGCTTCCAGCCAACGTCGCAAAACGTGGGGACGAGAGGAGTCGACGCTGCCTCTCGACCACTCTCTCCTCGTGTTCGCCTCGGCCGCGGCCCGAAAGGGTAATCCGGAGATTGCATCCTTCAAAGAACTGATCCTTGTACATGCTTATCACCAAACAGATAAGAGACATGCGTTGTTGGCAGTCCTACGCTGTTACGTGGCTTCGCACTCGAAGGATTCGGGACCTGAACTGATGCCACGCTTGAATGCATGCACATGTCATGCTCAATCTAGCAGATCTATTAATGAATTGTGGCTTGAAAGTTCCCTAGCTTCTTCAAAGCAGTCGAGGCAATCTCCCTATCAATATAGTGAGGTGGCTGGCTGAATGTGGATACCATGGCTTTCATGGTGATCGGTAGCTACTCGTCGCTTGGACTACCACCAGGGGTTCAATCGCATGGCGCTTAGATATCATGGCCAACACCACCTGATCGTTCTGTATCGTAGGCGCCTGCAAAAAGCACTGCTGTCATAGAAATATGCTAATATATTTAAGCTTTGCCACCTTCCACAAATGGGCCCGCCCGCCGTGTGCTAATTCAGGAACGTCAGCAACCAACTAGCCAGCCACCCAGATCTCTGGCATCTGACCTGCATGATTTGTATTGCACACCTCTCGCGAGCTCATGAGCATCCGATCAGCATATTGTTAGCGTGAGTACAAGTATTTGGGTAGACAGTATCTGACGCACTTATCTATTGTGAGCGAAGACGGAGTCTCCACGTCCATTGGAACACCTCGGTACGTGCTTGTGCTTGTATCAGCCGCTATTGACTCAAACCTGGCTCATAAAGCCGCTGAGATACTAACGAGATATATGATATTTCCTCGGACATCGATATGGTCGTTACTGATAGACACGAAACTAAGATCGACCACAGCGACCATTGAGAAGCTACATGTATCTCATTGACTTTCAACCAAGGGATCATTGTACACAAGACGCCATAATCACCAACACCATGCTATACATTCCAACTATATGCACCGGTACGTCACGCTTTTTGCGAATAATAAAACACAGGCCATGTCTTTGTTATACACCTTCAATGTTTACCCACATTGCTTGCGGTCAAGTTGTGTTTGAAACCTTAGGTCTTCAAAGGCCCAGCAGTCGCAACACAGTAGTACTCATCTGGCAGAAAACGGCTGCAGTTGCTCCCCAATATTCTGTTCCAAGCATACAAGTCTGACAAGGCAATGTCGTTTCTGAGAGCGAATGTAGCGCATTTGTCTCCACGGATGTCCTCATGATTGGATCTCGCATATCGAACGCAGGTTGGCAGTTCGGGACGAAAGCCAGCTGACTCGAACGCATGTTTTATATCGACTTTTGGCTCGGTGGTCGTTTTACGGAGGAGGCAGGCTTCGATTTATCTGAAACTGTTCTAAGGGCAAGGTATCCACTTGAAGGATTATTCAGGCACGTGCAATCCACAACTAGGGCAGTAACTGACAGTGTAAGGTTGTTGAGACAAGTAAACAGTAGGAGTGAAGCCTGCTCCTGGGCGTATTGTTGACAATGGATGTCACGTAGTGCCTCAGTAGCACAAGGTTTGTGTCATTGACAATCGAAGCGCACGTCATCGGTGAATGGTGAATGGTTACTCATAGCTTGTGTAAGCTATCGATAATTTCAATAAGCGCGACCAGGCAACAGGAATGAACTTTGAAGTACAATCTCATCCTCCAACACTCACAAAATTGCAGCCACAACGTCAGCATGGAAGACTCGGGCGCGTCACAGTACACAGCATACGAGACAATGGCGGAAGGATGGTCGCAGGATCTCATCTATGCTGGCTTGTCTCAGTACTACTGGCAGGACGAAAGTCCTCTGATCGCTGCGGCGGGACTCGACGACATTTCGATCCTTCGCTTGCTCCTACACAAAGCTGATCTCTAGATGAAGATAGGTCGATGGGATGTCATAAATCTAGAACATGAACACTGGGTGCTGAACACCCAAAAGTGGCCAACGCCACTTCTTCGAGCGATAGAAAGACAGCGCCCGGAGAACGTACGCCTACTCCTGGAGCATGGGGCCGATCCGGATGGTATTTCGGATGAGACACAGATGCACCTGGCTCGCCTTGACAGGCGCTTCTGGCTGAGCGACAAGCTGTACGATGTTGGATTTTTTCTCTACGGCGGTGGCACCATAAAAGCTGAAGACGTGGGCACGGTACCTCAGAATACATACCACTTACCGACGACGAACTCACGACGCGGCGCTCCAAGATAGCGTGTTTCTGGAAAGAGCCACACAAACTTGATCTGGATTATTCTAGCGACGAGATGCTTCTCAACTCCGTCGTCAGAGCTGGTACCGCAACACCCGCTATCCTCGACCAACTGCTAGAAAGCGGTGCAGATGCTAGCGCGTGGCTCGCGCCGGGTGTGGCAGATCAACTACCGGACGAGGAGCATCTGACCTCGTCTACTCTCGCACGATCCACGCCATTTCATGCTGCGATAGCGAGCAAGAACATGTGGATGCTCCAAGCTCTGCTCGAGCGCGGTTTCAATCCCAATGCTCGTGCCCTGATAACCGGCAGTTGCGCTTTGACGCCAGCGCAGTACGCAATCGTTCTTGGTAACCTCGAAGCATATGCTATTCTAGAAGCCAGCGACCGGCTAGACAAGTCCGTCGTGACTCCTGTCTTTGGTGTGCACATACTACACTTCGCCACCGCTCAACTACGAGTCGAGCTACTGGATGCAGCGAATGTCCCTATTTCGAGCGCACCTGTTACAGCACTTGGCCATACGTTGCTTCACGTTGCCTGCATGCCGTATCAGAGAGAGCGAGGTACAAACTTCGGAGAAGGTTGAGCAGTCCATTCACGATATTCGAGGTTTACGCATGGCACAGTACGTTGGAAATTCTTCAGCAACGGCAGAATACGATTCGTTCGGTAGGAAGGTCGACTGGTATCCACAATATGAACCCCCCCGGTACCATACCCCGTGACCCGAGATATGTCTGATGAGCTCCCACGGCAGGAAGAGGTCTGCAAAATCATCATTTCTGCATTGGGCCCGAGCAGATTGGCATCACCGATTGCCATGGTAATACAGCCCTTCACTACCTCGCAGGCTCGTGGTTCCTGAATGAAAGCTTGATATCATGGATGCGCACGTATCCAGAGGGCGAGCTTGTTGTGGAACGATGTCGAGAATATGTGGGCCATACGCCGCAAGCACTCTGGGACGACAACCAGCTAGAGCGGGTCGTAGCATCGCCAAGTACATGCGTTCGGAGATGCATTGAAGGTCATTGTGTACGTCGAAGGTTGGGAGGTCAAGGGGGAGGGCGGTGCACATACGGGCGAGGCCTCCCATGAAACACTGGTGGAATTCCGATGATCGGACCGGTGTAGATGGCAGATGGCAGCTTCTTGCGGTAGCAAAGGATGACCATGAATGCACGGTTTGTAATTAGATATCAGGCGAAGCCGGCATATGCTTTACTTGCAAGTTTTCCTGACAATTGCGTGCTTTTGTGACCATGTACATGCACTTGTACATGCATTTATGCAAATACGTACATGCCAATAAAAGGGCATTTGTTTCCTCAAGCTCTGTTCTTCTTTCATAATTACAGTGACAACGTACCTAACCACAAGCAGAAAGCTCAAGAAGTTAATACTCCTCCGCTGTAATAAAGTCAAGGCTTCTCCGCCTAACGGGCCGATCAACGTGGGACAATCAGATGCGCAACAGCTGTAGCTGTAGCTGTAAATTGAACATCCAAATTACCCATTTCCTTCCTCCCAAATAACACACAGCATCCTCACTCGCATCATCGCCGCCATGGCCGACCCGTTCGAAGTGCGCATGAAGTTCACATCGCTGCTCCACCACCTCAACGCATCTACCAACTCCGCCCTCAAACAGCACATTATGCCTTAAAACACTCCGCCTTTGCAGAAGACCTGCACTCATGTATCCTGGAGCAGCTCGAGCGGAACAACCTCAATTCCCGCGCCAACATCATGTACTTCCTCCCGGCTCTTTGCGACGCTGCCAAAGCACAGAACGAGCTCACCTACGTGCGGATGATGGAACGCGACATTTTGCGGATCGTGGACCTGGTCGCTCCACCTCAAGGCGGCGGTGCAGCGAATGTGCGCGTTGTCAGGAGTGTGTTGAAAGGCTTGGAGGGACGAGGGTTCTTGCAACAGCAAACGGTTGGCGAGCTAGAAGAATTCATCACAGGGCGAGATGCTGCCGGCGCACCAGAATCTCCTGTTATGGCCGGTGGCATAGGGCGGGAAGATGGCACGCCTTCCGTGGCGCGGAACACCCCAGCGTCAGTCAGAGACCCATGGGCAGCACCGGCGGTCAAGCTGGACAAAAGACAGGTTGAGCAGCGCATCGAGGAGGACCGAGAGAGACACAAGAGAGCGAGGGAAGGCATTTGGGCAATCAGGCAGAATTCAAACGATCTTGGAGATGATGCTGAGAAAGACAAGCTGTGGGAAGAGACAAGCGACATGGAGGAGGATGACTATGAGATGGCCAAGGAGGAGGCAGATCAGAGGAAGCAGTGCTTGAGCTTCGAGAAAGTGTGAAGGGGAATGCGTTGGTCGACACGATTTGAGGAATATGCTACTTTAGCGAAGGCGTTGGGTATACCCATTTTGTTTGAAAGAAAATATTCGAGAAATGCGATGGTCATCTTCAGGTCTTCTGCCTGTTGCCTCAGCTTTTGCAGTCGATATCAACCCCGGATATCTCTCTTCGTACTGGCATGTCCACCATTCTAAAGCAAGTTTTTGCAAGCTTCTTCATAGCAGGACACCCGTCTCTTCGCGCACGATTCGAGTTGGTCGCGCGAACACTATGGAGACTATACCAATAGAACAGCGCAGTTCGGACTCACGGTACGACAACAGAACGGGCCGTAAGATATTCGACGACAGAAAAGGAGCTTTTGCGCGTTTGCTGAAATTTATGCAAATACAACTACTTCTCCAGAGCCTTCCTACCACCTGCAAGCCACCTAGCACACTCCTCTCCGAGCTCTGCGACCGCCTTCTCTTCGTATCGCTCCACGTCATCTGCAGTGAGAACATCCCTCCACCTGCCGTTGCTACCCTTGTTGATGAAGGTATCTGGACCGTTCTCGAAAGCCATGGCAGATTGCACTGGGCTCATTTCGGCAGCGTGGGACTTCATGTACTCAAAAGTGCAATGGTCCGTGAGCTCAGGCCATTTCTCTTCAGGAATCTCCATGTCCAGGAAGTTCGCAATCCTCTGCATCTCGCCGTTCAAATCTGCTTTCAAGTCGTTGAAGTGGACCAGCAACAGGTTGGGCAGGTCCCGCGCCTCGTACCAGCCACAAATTGTCTTCCAGAACGGTAGCGCGACCGACTCCTGCTCATCATTCTCAAGAATATCGAGGAAGTACTCGCGAGGGTCCGCAGGTGGCTTCTCGAGAGGAGGCCCAGGGCGGTCTCCCGTTTCGTTGATCAGATGGTAGAATAGCGGGGTGGCATTGTACATGTGGTTGTGCAAGCTCCAGATGGCATCCCTGCCATCACGGGCAACGAAGATGTACTTCGCCTTCGGACTGAAGACTATGTTCTCGAGCTGCGAATGCGTCTTAAGGAAGCGGCGATGTTTCTGCGCTTCGAGCATCTCACGGGTGGCCTCTGGTGGAATCGGTCGGAAATCAAGCCACGGCGATGTCACGTTGATGGGCGCTTCCTCAGTTCCGAGGAAGATGAGCTGGGAGACGATTTGCTGCGTCCAAGTCGTCCCAGACTTGCCCCAGCTTGCAATGACAATGTCGTCGGAGCGCTATCCAGGGAGAAGGTTACAAGTTAGCAAATCGCGTCAGGTACTGTATGGGTTGTACCCTTTGCACTCACGAAAGGGAAACCGTTCCATCTGGTTGAGTCCATGTGGTGGTTTGCAAACTCGCTGGTTTTGACTGGCCATTGTGGGCTCTCGTCGTCTGTATTGGCGGAAGGTGACATTCTAGTGTAATTTTGGGGACTCCCAGACAATGCAATATACGCTGAATGATTGTAGTAACAAAACAAGATCGAACCGCAACTGCAAGGCATCTTTAAATATGCCGGCTCACCAGTGGGTAAACGTCTCTTTGGACGCTAACATGTTCAGCTGGGTCGTCCAGCTGAACCGTCTAGTGATGTTCATAGTCATATTCAGCCAATGAGGCAGTCAAAGGCACATGGCCGTTTTTTTGGCACGTAGTAGACTGCAATATAACTGGTGCAACCACGCGAGCGCTGCGACTGACCCAGATTGGCTAGTCGTAGTCAAACTCAAATCGCGCTACAACGTTTGATCTAGCCAGAATCGTGCAATGGTGGTGGAGAAAGTAGGGTCGAATGTGTATCGTATCATTGCCATTCACTTCATTGCGCATGAAATCGAGGTCTCGAACAGCCAGTGATCCTCAATCGTTGCCCATCGGAGCCGCCGAGCGATTCTCAATACGAGTTCCCCTCACCTTGTCGCCAAGAATGACTGAGTACTCAGTACAAGCCTTTCAGGTTCCTTACAGTTACGAACCTCTTGACACCCAATAACAAAGTTCATATAACACAGTGTCCATAACATCGTTCTTCAGCCCCTTCTGATTCAGGAATACAGCCATGACTATCATACCATGCGATTGTAGCGACCAATAGGGACATGATCGAACAGGTACCTACGGACCGAGTCTCCCGACATCGTTCCAATCTTCCGAGTCGATGTTGGAAAGCTTGGTCATGGATGCAGCGGTATCTGAGGTTAGTCCGATGGATGGGCTGATTCGCTAGGCCGAGTAAGTGAGTCCTTGGTCCGTCTTGGTAGACTGTTCCCCTATGGCCGTCTATGCGTTGGCACGACGTGGCAGCATAAAAACCAAACCATTTGTCAGTTTTAGAATGTGGAAGTTCAGAAACCACAGTAGGCGCTCGAGCAGCATTGCGGATGCATTGGACATCAACATTGTTGTTGATCGGAAGACTAACTTTGGAGTTTCTGTTTGTCATGCGTGAAGTTCATGCGCTACGCTCAAAGCAGTCAGCGCTCGATTGCGCCTTACCCAGTACGGATGGACGACGATGGCTTGTGCCATCTTGACAACGAAGCCATTCTGGATAACCTTCTCGCTTCATGATAGCGACACGCAAGATATCAGTGCATTTTTGTGTGTCGTTGCTCGCGTCTACTCATACCTGGTTTTTGTCAAAGCAATGCCATAACACTGACAAGAAAGGCACTTCCTGGCCCTGATATCACGCCAATGCTAAACACTCTTCCCCTTCCTGATAAATACACCACGACGACTTGGACCACTTCTCATGCGGATCGCCATGTGACGGCTCATCATCAGCCCAAGAAAGACACGGAATCCCAGGCAGCACATGCGGCCACTCTACGCCAGATGGAGGCCATTATGGCAATTTGTTTGGGATGCACCCACCGCGATTGCCATTTACGTGCCGTAGAAGGCAGTACCGAGCTCTCCGATGCCGTTGCTTCGCAGGCCATTGCACATGTACAACCGGTTCTCGTTGCAAACGGTGGCTTGAACAGACAGTCACGTTATCCGCGGTAGCAAGCATCTATCCTCGAATGGCAGCGATTCGTCAGATTACGTTGCAGGACCTCGCAACAGTGATTGGGACATCTGTGCTGTTCGTAGGGGGCTGCGGAGAGTGGCATTGTCAAGGCACTATGAATAGGCGTTGTAGACCACACACATCGAACAGGCCGGCTGGCCCAATGGCAAGGCGCTTGACTACGAATCAAGAGATTGCAGGTTCGATCCCTGCGTCGGTCATCAACCATCTCTTCTATCAAGAAGAACATACCTTTTGCACTTTTGCGCTTTTCGTGCGTGTAGCCTGAGAGCCTTGAGACCATTTCACGATGAGAAGTACATTCGTTTTGGCGCACATTACAGAATGTAACCACGTATTCTCTTTCCTGGTACAACATTTCTACTTATTCGTGGTGTCCAGCAGTATCGTTATGCAGGGACAGCTTTTTTCTTTGGACGTGCTGAGTGAGGCTCCGAGTGGTCGCCTTAACTTAGGATGTTGTTATAATGCTCCACAGATGACATCCCGACGTCCTGATTGCACATCCCAGACACGTGCGCTTCCTAGAAAATCACTCGTGTGCCTGGCGATCTCGAGATGATATCACGGCCATTTTTTCACAGCACCTACCAACGTCAAGCTCGCGGTCTGGGCGCTTAGCGCGCCGCTCCAAGTCTAACTGTGGCGCCGTGTGACCGGCAGCTTTGGAACTTCAAGTTCCTTTCCATCTACAGTGCCATTCCATTGTGACCCTACAGCCTGTGTCATTGGTGCGCTGGCGATTGCTGCTATTCTGGTCCCTGCGGATACACTTGGTCACTGAGCGCTGGACACTGAGGACTTCAATTGGAGTTTGCTGTGTATAAGGGCCATTTTGCAGCTTTCCCACCTTCGCTTTACACAACATGACGGACACGCCCGACAGCTTGCAGAGCACTAGGCGTGATGCCGCAATCATCGACCCCCATCTTCCTGAGGGTTACTCTGCGGAACCGGAAGCCGTGGTCTCTGATCCCGTGCAGGCAGACACCCGCAGCGGTGTGAGCGAGAGCCAGGAGGAGTCCTCGCTCATGCTCCAGGGTGGCGATATCACCGCGATATTTACAAAAATTAAAGCTAGAGCCATGCTCCCGGCGGCGGCAACTTTCTCTGGCCTTTTCCGAGGGATTCGGACGATGACCTTGTTCGAGCCGACGACATTCTCCAGCCTGGTGGCTTCAGGAGGCAGCATGTACAGCGGAACCAGACTGAGCAGCCCAGCATGCGCCGGCGCTTAAGCCGCGCTGCCGTACCTGTGACGAAGAACTTCATCAATTTCCTGGAGCTTTATGGCGATTTCGCAGGCGAGGACCTCGCTGACACAGACAGCGATGAAGAGTCTGCTATTGACGACGCCGAGCGACAGCCTCTTACCGATGAACAGAATGGACGCCCAGCCGAAAGACGGCCTCTACTTGGCAAGAGGAAGAGCACTCGCCGCCTCAAACAGCAGGGAGATGCTAGCACGACGAAGACATTCTTTACTTTGCTCAAAGCTTTCGTGGGCACTGGTATTCTGTTCCTTCCCAAGGCTTTCCGGAACGGCGGTATCCTTGCCTCGTCCATTACTCTGGTCATGGTGTCACTGGTCACATGCGTGTGCTTCCACCTACTCCTGCAATGCAGAGCAAGGTGTGGAGGCGGGTGGTTATGGTGAGCTCGGTGAAGCCATTGTCGGTAAACGCTTCCGCTCCGTCGTGTTGGCCTCCATCACGCTATCTCAATTGGGCTTCGTCTGCGCCGGTATCATCTTCACTGCTGAGAACATGTATCTTCTTCCAGGCTGTGCTTAAGAGCGTAATTTGCCATTGGCATCAACACCTTTATTGCTCTGCAACTTATTTTGTTGGTGCCTTTGGCATTGATTCGCAACATCTCTAAGCTTGGACCCGCGGCCCTCCTTGCAGACGTCTTCATCCTCATTGGCGTGGTCTACTCTGGCAATACGACATTCGCAGCTTGGCCGAGTTCGGAATGAACGAGAGCGTCCAGCTCTTTAACCCGTCCACTTTCCCTCTTACCATTGGCAGCGCCATCTTCACATTTGAAGGCATTGGTCTCATCTTGCCCATCCAGTCGAGCATGAAGAAGCCTGAGCACTTCTCCAAGCTGCTCTACCTCATCATGTTTATCATCACCTGCGTCTTCACGTCCATTGGCGCGCTTTGCTACGCCACCTTCGGAGAGTTTACCAAGATTCAGATCATTTCCAACTTCCCTCAGGATTCGAAGCTCGTCAACGCAGTGCAGTTCCTCTACTCTCTTGCTGTCCTCGCTGGCAACCCTGTCCAGCTGTTCCCGGCTGTGCGTATTGTCGAGACGTCGCTGTTCGGCGAGAAGGCGACTGGCAAGCGTTCCGCTACAATCAAGTGGAAGAAGAACTTTTTGCGCGCTGGAGCAATGTGCTTGTGCGGTGTTGTCGCCGTCGTTGGTGCTTCAGACTTGGATAAATTTGTTGCCATCATTGGATCGGCTGCTTGCGTGCCGCTCGTTTACATTTACCCGGCTTTCTTACACTACAAGGGCGTTGCTGAGACCACTGGCGAGAAGGCATTCGACATCGCCATGATGCTGCTTGTGTCGTTGCAATGGGCTACACCACGCTCGTCACTGTCGCGCAGTGGGTCACGTAAACATGCTCAACAAATGCAGCGGGACTCGAGGTCGACAAGAGAAAAGTGCTGGCAAACGCTTTTGCTATCATGCGCAGGTTGATTACGCGACTTGGATCGTACGCAGACGTACCAGCGATTACATTGCGGGATGATACTATCACGCGGCCTGTAGTACTAGCAACATCAAAGTTTAGAGGACGTTGACAGCCATGTGGGAACCACGTGCAGGTCAGTTCTTGGGAAATATAATACAGGCAACAAAAAGCATAAAGGACAGGGTAAAAGGGCGTGTTGGGTCGTGTAATCTAGACGTGTATCAAGACTGGTCTACACTTGTAACAATCATTCGCTGATTTGTCTAATCTTCCATTCATGAGACATGTGTGAAAGTGGGAAATGCTTCGAGGGAGATCACCGCGGAGCAGCTGGGATGGACCCTCCAGCTTGCCGTCCTCCAGTCCTTTACACGCCCGATGACGCACTTGCATGTTCCCACAAAACAGGACGGCCAGCCCGCGAGGTGACGACGATGCATGCAAGATGCATGGCGGTGGCTGCGCGATCGTCGCTGTGCATTGGATGAGTGAGCTCAACTTAAACACAAGTGTAGCACAGCTTGTGACCTTGGTCTGTATTACTATTCTCCCCTTATTTCCCCCAAACCTGTGTCCTGTCGCATATATCGTTTGCTCTATTACGAGACTGTATCGTTTCGTCTACCTGGACAGCTATCAATTCTAAGCGCTCCCATTTGGTCTGAATACGAGACGCAATAAGCATCTATAAATTAGGACGTCTTGTCCACACATCGAACAAAATGCCTGAAATGCAGATTATCCCGGCCAGACATGGCGTCGCGACCTTCGTCCCAGCTGGCCAGAACGATCAAGGTCGTCAACACCTCTGGATCGCAGGTCGTCGACACATGGGCTTTTGTTCTGCCGCACCCAGACGTGAAGAATGGAGACGGGCAGCAAGAAGCTAAGCAGGAGCCGCCGAAGAAAGAAGAGCTGCCCGAGCCCAAAGAAGAAGAGAAGCCTGCGAAGCCCGCGCCTAAGAAGAACAGGAAGAGTGGCATGGATCTCCCTACTCAGGAGGAGGCAGAGAAGGCTACTAGGGAAGGCATCGAGAAGGGTGACGACGATCAACAGCAAGGCCAGAAGAAGAATACTTGGAGCTCGTACGTGCCTTCGATTGGATGGAGTAGCAAACGGCGCAAAGCCGGGCGAGCAGCAACAGGGCGAGACGGAGAAGCAGAAGAACTCGAGAACTTGGGGTTCATACATGCCAAGTGGAAAGGGATTCAGCAACTATGTTCCTAAGAGTGCAAGCGATACTGTGTCCTCCTTCGCAACCACCGTGCGTATTGACGAACCACGCCATGGTATGATCCAGGACTGACAGCAGATTTAGCACCAGCGAGACCCCAACAAGTCATACGTCGAGCAGTTGAAGGACTTTTCTACAACTCCTGTCGGCGCCGCAGGTATTAAAGGTATTTCCCCAGAGTGTCTCTTGCAGGCACTAACCCAGCTCACACAGGTCTCGCAGCAATTTCCGGCTCTGGCTATGGCAGCTCTCTATTTGCCGGCTACCAAGCATGGAACGCCATGAACGCACCAGACGCACCAGCTATGGAGTTCCTCAGTCTTCCGCACTCACGCGCCTCGACCCAGCATATGGTGCCCAAGGTCAACGACCTCTTCGTCTCCAACTTGCGCGAGCCGATGCTCACGCTGGTCGAAGACACGAGCTCTGGCGCTCACGATACACAGATGGCTGCATGCGACCCGGCGCGCTACAGGCAGCTTGGCGTCGAGCACTGGGAAGAACACGGCTCTTGCGCAGAGAACCTCGTCCTCGCGCTCAAGGAGCTTAATGAGCGCGCCGGTCTCAAGGGTGCTAAGGGTGTTGGTGCTGATGTGACGATCAACAACGTCCCTGCTCCGCTCAACCTCTTCATGAACGTGCCCTGGACCGATGATGGCAACATTAGCTTCAAGGCCCCAAAGACAAAGGCCGGCGATTACGTTCGCCTACGCGCCGAGCGCGACGTCGTAATTGTCATGTCCGCGTGCCCTCAAGACGTGATAGACATCAACAACAAGAAGATCCAGGACGCGCACTTCCTCGTCGAAGGAGGCGAGGGTGACGATACCCAGAAGCCTAAGCAGACTCCACGTCGCCGTCCTCAGCCTCGCAAGATCGACTCCTCCAAGCGTGCGCCGTCAACCGTTGCTACGGGTGAGATGGGTGACGATGACAAGAGCCAGGTCGGTTCGACTCCTGTCAAGAAACCTTTGCCCCGTAAGGCGCCTGCGAAGCGTACAACGCAAAGTCAGACTGGCGCTGCGAAGAAGCCAGCTGCACCTTCGCAGCCAAAGAAGAAGCCTATTCCGAGGCCAGCGGGCACACCAGCCAAAGCAACCGAGAGCGCTACGAACGGCAGCGCGACACCAGCGGATGCGAAGCCGGTCGAGAAGAAGAAGCCCAGGAAGCTGGTGAGGCCGGCTGAAAAGAAGGAGTAATACAATCAATGACAGATTGATGAATTTGTATGGTTATGTACTATTTCTTTCACCGACGATTTGGCGCGGAGTCGCGAGCGTTGATTGATGTTGATCTTTTTGTGTCTAATCACCCGGCTATACTCGAACCGCGATTCGGTCATTTGAACGTCGCTCAGGATCCAGGAAGCTTGATCTATGGACGGAATTATTGGTACAACGATATCTATTTAGCTAAACTCTATAGTCTTGTAATATGTTACCCTCTTTCTGTGCAGCTACACGGAGGAATCTAGCCCGCTCATGGCGTGGAGCCGATCTCCTCTATATGAAACGCCTTAATGTCTCGTGCTTGCAAACGACTTTAGCCCTGCCAACTACCAGTAATTAGGAATATAGGGCCAGGCAGATCAAACAAACTTATTACCTCCGAACACTGCCAGAGGTTTGGTTCATTGGCAAACCCAAGCGTACCATAGAAACAGGCCGACTCTGGTGTCAAGGATCCAGCATGAAACTTCTCACGCAACTACTGGCTCTGGCAACAGCCACCTCAGCGGCTCTCACATACAAAGGCGTCGACTGGTCTTCTCTTCTTGTCGAAGAAGCCGCAGGCCGCTCCTACATCGGTCTCAATGGCCAGAAAGCGCCTCTAGAGACCATCCTCGCCGCCAACGGCGTCAACACAGTCCGGCAGCGCCTCTGGGTCAACCCATCAGACAAGAACTACAACCTAGACTACAACCTCCGCCTGGCCCGCCGTGCCAAAGCTGCGAATCTCAAGCTCTTCCTCGACCTGCACTTCAGCGATACATGGGCTGATCCCGCGCATCAGCGGTCCCGTCGGGCTGGCCATCGACCTCCGATATCGACAACCTCTCTTGGAAGCTTTACAACTACACGCGGGACACCACCAATGCTTTTGCGGATGCCGGCCTGCCTATTACCCTTCTCAGCCTGGGCAATGAAATCACGGCCGGCACGCTCTTCCCAGCCGGCCAAATCTCAAGCTCGCCTTACAACCTCGCTAGACTGCTGCACTCTGCTTCCGCAGGCGTCAAAGACAGCAAGATGAGCCCAAAGCCGAAGCTCATGCTGCATCTTGACAATGGATGGAACTATGACACGCAGCAGTGGTGGTATGATCTGGTTCTGAAGCAGGGTCCGTTGACGACAGCGGATTTCGACGTGCAAGGCGTTTCGTACTATCCGTTCTACAACGAAGCTGCGACACTGGGCAAGTTGAAGAGTAGCTTGGCTTCGATGAAGCAGAAGTATGGGAAGGAGGTTATGGTTGTTGGTGAGTTGCTCTGATTCCCCTTTTCGTTTGCCCTTGTATGCGTCTCGGATGTGTAAAAGTGGCAACACTATGCTCGTGAGAGCGTCCTGACGGACATCATCGTGGCGGTCTCCGACAAAGTAGAGGCCCTGGATGCACGTCGACGTATACTGACCTTTATCTTCACAGAAACCAACTGGCCCACCTCCTGCCCTTCACCCAAATACGCCTTCCCGTCCGACACCAAATCCATCCCCTTCTCCGCAGCCGGCCAGTCGACGTGGCTCAAAACGTCGCAGCTGCAGGCGGCAGTGGTCTGTTCTATTGGGAGCCAGCATGGGTCGACAACGCAGCGCTGGGCAGCAGCTGTCCTAGTAACACAATGTTCGAGTACGGCGGCAAAGCGTTGAGCTCGTTGGGCGACGTTCAAGGAGATATGAGAGGATTCTTGATCTCGAGAGTGAGAGTCGGTCTCACATCTTTGCGGGCATTTTCAATTGGCAAAGGAAGTCGTTGGTGTATATCGACTGTTGGTATTGATGCTTCAATCCTGGCTATCTAATGCATTGGTGAAGATATATCACTCAGATGCAGGGGTCATTACGCTCGCTAAGAACCGCAATTATTACACCATTCGAACTCAACTGAGACTCGAGGGGCTCAGATATCTTTCTTCGTCGGCTCCTCGTCTTCTTCGCTGCTTCCCTCTTCGTCGGCAAATTCGAACCCATTCGCCTCACTCTGTCTGCGTCCTCTTCTTTCTCTCAAAGCCTCGTGCAAGTTCTTGCTCACTTCCTCCATGTTGCTCTTCGTCTCCTCTTTAGCGGGAGTCAGCGATGTGAGGCGTGTCAGCTTCAAGCCGTCGGATGCGCTATTCGTCCTGCTGCGGCTGCGGTCGGGAGTATTTGGTCGCGAAGCGAAGAAGCCGACACTGCCAATGTTTTGGAAACTCTCGTTGCGGGGCAATTGATGGCTGGATTTGCGAGCGCTCGTCGTGAGGGCGGGAAGAGAAGATCTCATCTCCGCCGGCCTCACTGGCGTGACGGCGGTGATTGTGTTGCTGGACGCTCTTCATGTTTCTGATCAGGGATGATACGCTGCTTGTCAAAGTCGGGACAATTCGGGACCAAGTTCATCGACGATTTCTGTGATCTCGGCCTGAGTCTGGCACGACGTTCCCTGAGTTGTACGAGAGTGTTGCTTGAGGTCGGGTTGAGTGACAACACAAGAGGACGAATCGATTTGAAGATATCCATACCAATCTCACCGAAACGCAGAGCGGCGAAACAAGCGGATGGGAACAATATGATTTGGAACAAGGCCACAAACCAAAGAGGTGCCCACTCTGGGACGCGACCTCCCACGCGGTTCTTGTACGTCCAGTAGGTCCCGACGATAGTGTAGAAGATATTCAGAGCAGGAGCCAACGCCAGTGAGACAAGGATCTTCCAGGTAGCGACCACATCTCTTGCCTTGATCTTGACAGAAGATGCTGCGAGGGCTTCCTTGGACTTTTTGATAGAAATGCTCTGCCAACAATGAAGACCGGAGAGAAGAAGATGAGACCAGGGATGACAGCGATACTCAGAGAGCCAGTTTGCCCAGACGATATATCAGTAAGGCAACGACCCAATACCAAGGGAACTTGGCATACGACACTTGGTGGTCGCGCACGCCAATGTGCATCAACTGCTTGTGTAGTCGAGGACGGCCTTCCTTGTCTTGATAACCCGAGGGTCGTCCTTGTACGCGGCGTACCCTTTCAGGAAGCGGCGCTGTAGTTCAATGACTGCAGGCAAAGGCAGCTTCTTGCCCTTGGGGTTGTACAAACGGCGAACGGCCTGGATAAGCATAAGAGTATCGTAGTCAGGAGCTTGGAGAGTCACGGACTTGAGCATCCTGCACCTCGTTGAGAACCTCACCAACAGCACCTCTACGGTCGCCAGCCTTATACTGCTCCAAGAGCTTGTCGTCAATGGTGATAGGTTGGCCAAACTCGATGACACAACGCGAGCGGAACTTGTGTGCGTTGAAGTAGTTCATACCCACAGGGACAATTGAAACATTGCAGTCAGGGTTCTTCGCGAGAGAGCCTAGGGCCATGATGGCAAGACCAGCCTTCAGAGGTAGGAGCTCAGTTCGGTCGTGACTGCCGCCCTCAGGGAAGATACCGATACAGCCGCCCTCTGCTACGCGATCGAACACAGCATCGTAGACAGCGTGCTGATCAACATGGGGTGCGACACTGAATTTAGAGCCCTTCTTGGGCTTCTCTGCTCCATTCGCCAGGTGTGCATCCGGGTTCTTCGGTCCAGACCAGCCAGTTGTTGTTCTGCAACCTCTCCCTTGAAGGCTTTTTCAGTCTCAGCTCATTCGGTCCAATAATCTCAGCAATTTCAGCGTTGGCAGCAGTATTCTGGAAACTGGGTAGCACAAGAAGGCCGCCCTTCATGTACTGCGCATCTTCAAAGTTTGTGCCCTCGCCACGCACAAGGGTCGGGTCGCTCTCCGGTTCAGGTATGTAGATTATTCCTTTTGCGGGTTTCTTCTGGTCCAAAGCTCTTCCAACGGGTACTGCGCCGACCAAGCTCGAGGCAAATCCCACGAACTTTCTACGTGTGCTCTTCTCCGCGATCAAGAATGCTATCCTTCTGCGCGCATCTTGTCGGACAGTGCGCATCAGAATGATCGGATCCACAACTGATTGGCGTGCGGTGCGGCAACGAAGAGGACCGGGCCTTTCTTTGGGATTCTCCATGTCGAGCGTGGGGATTTCACGGGAAGAGGTCAATGACGACGGTGAGACCAGAGGAAGAGGTCGTAGACGACGTTGTCGTACGCTTTCTTGCTTTTGTCGGCCATGGTAGGCGCAAGCAAGCTCTTGCAGAGCGGTTCAGAGACGATTCGTTGGCATGTACGTGTGAAGATCGGCGGGGAGGGTTGGTGAAGATCGAGGCAGTCGGTGTCGCTGTGCAGCTGGGAGAAGTTGCTGCAGTCAGGCTCCTAGACGAATGTGCAGAGCACTGCTTATAGCGCAAGATATTGGCGAGGCGGCGAGTAGGGTTTCGCCAAATTGTTGGTGCTCGTTGCCTGTCGTTGAGACGATGCGGCGGGGTAAATACTCAAGGTACCGAGTACCTCGAGGAGGTTCGACTGGGGAAGCTTTCTGTCACACTCGGAACCATCCGACGAACCCTTCAGCCCTATCAACGCACTCTCGAAGCTTTCTAAGTTTATTACATCAAACAATCTGGATACAATACATGTACCTTATGTTGTGAATTGGAAGGATGATAGGGCCGATGGTCTGAGCCTACATGTCGCGACGAGGGACCACGCGAAGAGTGCTAGGGTCGATCGACCGGCGACTCTCTTCCCAAATTCGATCGGCAGCCCGCAATCGTATGTTGTCGAAAATAATCATGCTGTCTTGTCAATCTGGGCGCAAAGATGGCGTCCAATGTGAGCTCCTAGGAGTAGGTGGGCCCACAGTCAAACAAATCACAGGCTTCTGCCAGCATATGATGAAACCTGGGCGACTTGATGGCGCATTCTCGTCGCCAGCCCTTGCATGTGTACTTGACTGGCAAGAGTCAGCACGAGGTGAATTCGTCCGAAAGACACTTACGACCTAATATCCATGCTAGCATCAACATTGGTGTTCGCGGTTTGTTTGCGGCCAGTAAAGGCGGTGCGTCTATTGCGCGAGAAATGCACGATGCTATCGATGACTTGGAGGCTCGGGTGCACAGTACGGGCAAAAGTGAGCTTTAATATGTGATCGATTGGCGAGAAGAACGCAGAAGCGTTTTTATCCTTCTCGTATGTATCATCCTGGACGCTTCTGGTCCTCAATTCTGAGCCTTCAATTGTGACATAATACAGCCGCCTTTGAACTTGATGCATGTGCAGGTGCTCATCCCAGCGGACGTCTTGGACACCAGAGCCAAACTTGGAAGATATCACCACACAGAACCACGATAAAGCATGCACCTATTAATGACCATTCATAGACATCGAAGTAAGCACATAAGTCAGGAATGGAACTGCATAAGGTGCTGGTATAGACAGAATGTCGACTTCGATGCTGATATCACATTGGGAGGTAACCCCAGACCCTAACAAGTATACTGAAGTCACCGCAAACGCCATCAATCGTCTTTCAATGCCTCGCCGAATTGCAATGGTGCTCAATGGACTCTTCTCGGCTGCTCCATGACGCCGACGATGACAGACATGAACTACAACACATATACTGTATGCTTGTTAATGGTGATCGTATAGGATTAAGTGGAGCCGCCTCTCGGATCGGGGTCGGCAAGGCGCGCTAGCCGCTGCATGCTGCACGACGGGAGCAAGCTGGGCCAACCACACCGCCAAGCTGACGCCGGCAGCTGCATGAGCGTCCGCCTTGCTGTCACTCCCCAGCCATCGACTTCCACACGAGAGGAGGCACCCCAGGCGGAGCATGGAGGCCAGATGGGGAGGGGCTGGTCGCGGCATGCTCGCCGTACCTGCGTGGGCCGTATCGTAGTACCCATCTTCATCCTCCTCGTCCTTTGCGCCAGATCGCAAGCATCAGGCTCCAGTGTCACTTTCGCGACAAAGATCATGTGCTAGACCGCTGCTGCTTCGCGTGCAAGACATCGTCGAAACAAGACATCCGCCGACACCAGACGGCCGCAGCAGCCCAGCGCAATCGCACCCACCCTGCCACCTGCATTCACTTCTGCTCGCTTTCACCATTGCGACACGCATCCTGCACGTCTCAGCCCTAACTGGCAATCGCTACATCTGTAACTTCCCTCCATCTTGATACCTTGTACCTCTGCTGCACACTGAAGCAAGCACCGCCCGCGAAAGATACCTTGAGCGATCGCAAAACCGCATGATTCGCCCCACGCCGATGGCCTCGCGCACATCGACGAACGCCGTATCGTCTGTGTACGAATCGCATCCTAGCCTCGCTATCAGCATGGACGACTTTGAAGCCAACGAGTTCTCGCCGACCGTCCCCGATATGCAGTCGCAACACTCCATCTACCGCAGCGGAGTCTCGTCGTACCAATCCTCCAACGCTTCGAACAGGCGCTCGGCCTCTCCTCCAGCATGGCGCAAGGCAGGAAGCGGATGGTTCAAGCACCAAGGGTCGCTATCGCCAAGTCGACGGGGTTATCACCATAGGGAAGGAAGTATGGAATATCGCAGCTTGGATGAAGACGAAGACCGGGACGAAGGCGAAATCACAGTGTACCCTCTACCTTCCCGCATACCGCTACCTGAGAGTCCGATCAAAGGCAGGAGTGTTAGTCCCGAACCTGATCCTTGCTTCGGCGGCGGAGAAGCGATGCGAATGCAAGCAGTGAATGCGCGACCTTTGACGCCGCCACCACATGACGCGGTTGAATCCGAAGCGACGGACCAGAAAACACCAACTCAGATGAACTGTAAGTTGCCGTCTAACTTTACTTGCGGTCACCGTCTCATACCTACATTTCACCTCGTCGTGGAACTTCTTTCCTGACAATGGCGCCTCACTTAGACATCCGCTTTTCGACGTCACTTGACGTGATACAACGAACAGAGCCCATCGAGGCTGCTGTAACGTGGGTGCGCGGTGTCACACACAACGCTACAAAGTCACGGCACAATTTCCTCCTCTACACCGTTGGCACTATTTTCTTCTACTGGCTGGCGAGCAATCTTCTTTCGACGCCAAGCAACAACCCGCGCCAGACCTCGTGAAGGTGGGCCTGGCGAAGTCATTCGAGCCGGTCATCTTCTACTCAGAACACGGACATGCTCAGATTGAAGAGCTTCATGACACGGGTGTTGCAGTCTGGGATCTGGGCGAATCGGTACGATCAACTAACATGACAAGTGGACCGATCATCGTACATCAGCTCGACGACCTCAGCGACTCCATGAAGACACTGGCGATAGAGATGACGCGCTTCTTTGCCAGCGTCGACGCCGATGTCGACTCAATCCTGCTGGTAATGGAGTGGGCACAGCGCGAACTGACCGCAATCGCCACCACACCACCCAGCGCCATCAGCTCGGTGTGGTCCAACGCACATGGCCTGCTCACTCGCGTGGGCCTTATGAAAGACAACCAGCTCATGCGCGACATCTTCGGTCACACGCTGCGCAACGCACGAAAGCGACTCTGGACCGGACCTTCCACGAATTTCTCGGCGTGCTAGAAGAAAGCATCAACAACGAACTCAGCCACTCGATCCAGCTCTTCGGACTCTTTGAAGCCATCGATAAGCAGTTTCTCAACCTGCAACGCACTGTGATCCGCGAGCAAGATCAACAAGAGCGCCTCGAAGGCGACTTCCTGTCCTCACTCTGGACCAAAGTCATCGGCGTCAACGCCTCACTTCTACGCAAGTACCAGAAGAACAAAGACCTACTGGCTTCTGTGCGCGACAGGACTGTACGTAACAAGTACGTTCTCGTCGACCACAACCAGCGCCTGCTGCAGCTGAAGTCCAATCTGGAGATTCTGAGGCGCAAGCTTGTCAGTCCACTCGTGCGCAGCGAGAACGGCAGCACACTCACCATTGAGGAGCAAGTCAGAGGACTGGAAGGCACATATTCGCTACTGAAGAGCACGAGAGAAGTGCAGAAGAGGAAGATGATGGAGATTGTGTATGGGTCTGGCTCGAGGAAGGCCGGGATCGAGATGGAAGGAAGGGCAATTGATGGTTGATGCTGATTGCTGATACTTGACCTTGTTCGGACTATTGACTATGTGCAACAGACACAGGCTTCGGCAGCACGACCTCTGAGCTGGTCCTTCGGGTCAGCCATATGGCCATATGGCCTCAGCGATCATGAGCACCCAAGCATAGTGCTCACGTGGCTCGCCCTCGTGACAGCATCTGTCACGAGATCTCTGTTTGTGACCAGCCATCCAGGGCTGGAGCAACGAGCCGACAGGAAGGCGAGAAGCGCTGTTGAGCTGATTGCACGTTGCGGAGTGAATTGTTTTGGTTTTGATTTTTGATTTTGGACTACGAATGTCGCATACATTAGTTGGGATGGGATACTGGCTGGTGGCGTTTGGAAGGAGTATAGGCGTAGGTTGGATACTTTATCATGTGCGACTCTAGATGAAGATGCGAAATGCGAAATGTTGAATGTGTAACTCTCTGCTCAGCAAACCATTTCTACAATCACCGTTTGTGTGGCCAAGTAGATGAAGAGATGGAATGAGCTTGCTAATCTCATCACCCATTCAATCAACTTGGCGTAATAGCACGTGTCGCGACAAACAGTAAGCTGGTCAAGACTACCGTCTTGGCTTGCAGGCGATGCTTGAGGCACTTTGCAATCGACACTTCAACGTTTCAAGACGAATTCACGCAACGCCGAGAACACACCACACCACCAAGCAATTGCCGTGGACTTGAGCAAGATTTTCTTCCATGGAGTGTCTCCATCCGTAACCTGACCCGCGCCGGTGGATCAAATACGCTCACCTCCTGATGAGCACCAAGAGCACTGCCCCAACGCTGTGCTTCGGTTACAGAAGTGCAAAGGGACGGACATGCAGTGGCCGTTGCTTGTTTCGCGATGCACTCTCCACATGGCACTCCCAGATTTGTGCGGCAGATCGAAGACGTTAGCGCGTTTAGGGCATTGTGTGCCGATGCACGAGGTGACATCTGCTTGCTGGTGCTGTTATGATCCAACTATGTCCGCGACCAAGGCAGGAGAGGTTCAATTCCACGCTGGCGATACAGGAAAGATGTCGTCAATCGAGTGTCGCAGGTAAACCAAGTATTTGACCACCGACGACATTTGTGATATAGAGTTCCCCAGTAAGCACCAACTAGCGGCGAGCTAATGGCTTTCTAGCGGCTTGGATTGAGGCTGTGCAAGTGACATCGCAGCATGGCACGTCCCCTCATGAGCGTCATTCGCGCGCAGCTCGACCAGCCATCGTGTTTGTTTGCAGCCATCACTCGCGCAGAGCGCAAGCAGATCTCGTAGACGCCTGGCCAGCACATCCTCATCGCTGCCAATTGGTCTCTGCCTCCAATCTCTGCACGCACTGCGCCTCAACGACCCCGCTGCCGTCGAGCTCCGGTACTGCCCACGGACCTCTGCCAGCCTGCAACAGCTGCTACCGCCGCATTCACGATACTGCATCGTCCATTGCGACAACACAATCCCGCTGCAATCATTTCCAGCCGTAATCTACTGTGCTGCTTACCCGCCTGCAGCAGCTGTAGTCGAGCCCCGCGAACACCGCGCCCTTGTCGCCAGCTCCCGAGGTCGCACGCGCGATCTACTCTTCCAGCAGTAACTACATCTGCTGCTGTGTACTACCGCCTCCAACATGTGTAAGTAGCTGCCCCTCTCCCAGCGACCGCATCCGGCCGTACCCACTGCTTTACCTAAGCCTGCCCGTTGCCCTCAAGCCTCCTAACCATAGCCTTTTCGGCGCGTCACTGAGATTGCCCATCGTGTCTTGGCTGTTCATCGCCTCAATCGTAGCCCAGGCCTGACCGCAAACCCTCATGCCATCGCCGTCACCGCCTGTCTCCATTCATCAATACCTTCCCGCCGTCAATTGCTCCGTCGGACAGCAACAACCTCACTTGCGTGCACGTGCTGACCGTATCATGAGCTTCCGGCTTCGCAGGTGTTAAGCGCGCTTTTTCCAAACACGGCCGCAACTTCAGCAACGACGTTACCAACAACAACGACTCTATGGCAGGCCCCAACGGCTCCGTCGACGAGCGCACGCCGCTCACCGGCGGACAGAGCTCCAATGGCAGCAAGCCGCTGTACCAGGACGACCGCGCCTGGGTGCGCTGGCCCATGAACTTCATCCACCTCACCTGGTTGACACTGGCCAGCAACTATGTCAACATCCTGTTGGTGTTTGTGCCTGCTGGTATCGCGCTGGGCGCGACCAACGCAGACCCGGTCACCGTCTTCGTCATCAACTTCATTGCCATTGTGCCATTGGCATCGATGTTGAGCTTCGCAACCGAGGAGCTCAGTGCTAAGCTTGGGCAAACAATTGGAGGTTTGATGAATGCGACTTTCGGAAATGCAGTCGAATTGATCGTAGGTTCGAGCTTGAATACCAGGTGTGATCGATCACTAACAATCTCTTGCAGGTCAGTATCGTTGCGCTCAGGCAAGGCGAGATCCGCATCGTCCAGTCTAGCATGCTCGGCTCCATCCTCTCCAACATCCTCCTCGTCCTCGGCTGCTGCTTCATCGCCTCCGGCGTGAGGCGCACCGAGAGCTCTTTCAACGAGACTGTCGCCTCGACCATGGCATCGCTCATGGCGGTCGCCGCGACCTCGCTCATCATCCCGGCCACCCTCTACGCCTCCCTCCAGCGCAGCGCCGCCGACTCTGAAGATAACATCCTCATTCTGTCGCACGGAACCGCCATCATTATGCTTATCATCTACTGCCTATACCTGTTCTTCCAGCTCAAGACCCACGCCCACCTGTTCGACGCTGAGCAGCAACAAGAGGACGGAGACGGCGAGGGATCAGACGAGCCTCAAATCCTCAGCCCCATCGCAGCCACCGTCTGCCTCGTTCTCGTCACCCTGGCCGTCGCCGTATGCGCAGAATACCTCGTCGACAGCATTGACGCCATCGTCGAAGAACTCCACATCAGCAAGACCTTCATCGGTCTGATCCTCCTCCCCATCGTCGGCAACGCCGCCGAGCACGTCACCGCCTGCGTTGTCGCCTACAAGGACAAGATGGACCTGGCCATCGGCGTCGCGATCGGCAGCAGCATGCAGATCGCCCTTTTCGTCACTCCTTTCCTCGTCATTCTCGGCTGGATCCTTGGCCAGCCCATGACTCTACACTTCCAGGGCTTCGAGACCGTCGTCTTCTTCCTCTCCGTGCTGGTTGTCAACTACCTCATCCAAGATGGCAAGAGCAACTACCTCGAGGGCTGTATGTGTCTTGGTACCTACATTATCATCGCTCTGGCGTTCTACGTCTACCCCGACGATGCTGGTGACATTGGCGCTATGGTCAAGGGTGTGTTCAGCAACTAAATTGGTGCGAATACGTTGGATCGTGTGCGTTTCTATACGTTTGGTGATCTGGGCGGTTATTTCGAAGTTTTGAAGAATTGTCAGGAGCTTGCTTCTGCACTGAAGCCTTTATATTCAGCCGGATCGTCCACCAGTCGGCCACATTGTCCTTTGAAAGAAACTTGAGCAAAGAATGAGAAGTGGGTTGATCGAGATCAATAGGATTGGTCAACCGAGAAAGTGAAAGAAAAATACAGGGATAAGAAGCCGAGCCTCCTTCCTTTTCCTTGCTGTACCAGAAGAAGCTAGCTAGCTATATACCTTTTCTTGTAGTCTTCATATGTATTGTACTGATATCCAAATCTTATCTATTGGCATTCATGTTCTCTTACAATTCGTGTGATAAGAGTCGAACATGTTCAGATATTGGCAAGTAGCAATGCTTTCGCCAAGATTGCTCCTGCAATGGCCGACTGTTGATTTGGGAACGCAACAAGTCAGATTTTGAGCATCATAGCCTGCAGGCAAAGAGGCTTTACAAACTCTCCTACGTAGCTTTGAAAGGAGAATTGGACGCGAAGAAAGGACGACGCAGGGAAGGTTTCGCCCTTCCTATCCAGACGACTCAATTCACCTGGCAGAAGTCAGAAAGGGGAGAAAGAATAGTCTCAAAAAGACCAGAGCTGTCGGCGAGGCCGGGAGTTTTGGATGGGATCTCGATGGGTATCATTGATTTCCTTGACTTACCGCTCGAAGGACTGAAGGTTGCTCCAAAGACTCACAATTAGGCATTCTGGTGGGTATACATACAACCTGCTAGGAGAAAAAGCCCTCATCACGCGCCTGCCTTGGAGAAATAAGATGCTGTATTCAAATCAGATCTTCGTTGGGAAAGATACTATCTTCTTCAAAATCGATCCATCGTTTCAGCCCGATCGCTGGTCCTTTTTTTTTTCCTTCTGAGACTACTGAGAAACGACTGATTTGCGGAAGACAAGAATAGTTTCAAAAGTTCCAACCGCCAACCGATGCGTTCCGTACTTTCTTCCTTGACGCACATTTGAGATTCTGCAGGCGAGGCTTTTCTCACATGGGCCGGGCCTATCTTTAGAGGTGATCGTCTTCATAGTTCTTGGGTGGGAGCTTGTCAGCCAATCATACAGACAGTTTGACAGATAGAAATCGGTGAATTTTATTGTGGCTAGTTTTTTCCTCGCACCTTGAAGCAACCGACAGGACATGGCGAGCTTCTCGAGAGTTGAGCTTCGACAGTTGAATGGCGCATTACTCGGCCTCTTGTCATGTCTATGAAGCTATACATGTGATTCTTCTCGCGACTCAGCAACCGCAATGAAGGTTCCTCGCCACGCGAACAAAACATGTGTTCGCAGAGCTGTGAACGAAATGGATGGGATCGATGCAGTGAGCAGGCGTATCTTTGAGATTCCACTGGGAAGCTCTTGCCATCAGGAGATTGCCGTAGGAGGTACGTGCTCACCAGCCAATTTTCAGAGATGGGTTGTCGGAAGGTTGTCTTGGTATGGTGTTTTTTTTTTCGTCACTTTGTGCAAGAAGGACAATAAAGGAAGGCGAGGGAGCTGTTACGAAAATCATCTGAAACCGGGTTTCGAGCCACACCGAACCAGACAGGAATTTCCTCACTCTATGTGGAGGCCCGAGACAGGTGGAATCACAGTGTAATTTGCAGCTTTCAAGCACGCTGCCCATCCTCTCCATCTGTTTGGGGTTTGTCTTGATCTAGTTGTCACGGCAGAATGGTCGAAAGTCGATTGGGTCAGTGGATCTTCTCTGTCCTCGAAATCATGTAAGCCACGAAAGGAGAAGCATAAGCAGTAAAAGGTGAGAGCGAAAGTAAAAGTGGGAACCAGAACAAACCCAGGAGTGTCAGCACCTAGCAGATCCATAGGCTATGCCCGGATGAACCTACTCTTTTCGCAACACTCAGCCCTGAGAGGATCCTTCCGTTCCTTGTTCGGGGTTTTTAGTATTTTACGAAGTGATCGGGAGGGCAAAGGAGGCCTTCCTCTTCGCATTCGCAAAGAGCGAAACAGAGAAGGATGACGAGCTGAGAGGAATTGCAGTGGAGAATCGATGGCATCAGAGGCACCAGACCTTTCCTCATTCATGTCGCACTCCAAGTGCGCAACTCATTAGTCAACTTTCCAGCTTTTCAGTGAATCCTTTATTACACCTGTAGACGCCCCAAGTTTTGTCTCTCAAACAGATATCAGACGAGTGACAGTCGGAAGGTGAAACATGAGAGGTTGCCATGCTGTAACCAAAGTGGATAGCATCCGACACATCGGCAAATTGGCAATCCATATCTGTCAGTCCAAAAGAGGTAGTATGCTGCGCGGGCTCCACGCATGTTATTGTAGAGTGCTCTGCGCGATCCTCCTTGCGGCTGAGTTTCCCTTGCCGTGATCTCCGAGTGAGAAGGATCGAGATATCAGGAACAATGTGTTAGCGTAGTAGTTGAACAACAACTCACATCTAAGGCAAGTAAGAGGTAGTGAGCAGAAATCAACACGACTCAGGCGCTCCTATCAGCACTTGCCTATTCGGGCACGTATTGCTGAACGTAAGCGAGCCTGATTCCTCTCGCGAAGGTCGAGGATTCTTGGCTGTTTAGCGAATCCTTCCCGTATCCTTTAAGATCTCAGCTTTGGAGGAAGGTACGGCTTGACCGTCCAGTCACGGATCACGGGTCCTCGTGTAGCCGCCGGAAGCGCTGCCGCTGGAACCCTGCAGCTGTGTTCAGTGGGAAGGATTCCTAGGAGGCACCTTATGTGTGATGAGATAATTGTGATTTAAGCGGAGAATTACATGTATTGATCGAAGTCGCCAACGAACCTTGGGACACGGGAGGATCGTATTCCTTACGAAGCTGGAAGTTGGGCGCGATCAGAAGACACGCTGTAACCAATTTACAGCTTGGAATGTCGCTTTCTTGGAATCTTCACGCTACGTCGTGTCAAATCCTGCCGAGGTGACATCTTATCAAAGGGTGGATCACCGATGCATGCCAGACTACGCAGTCTGTACGCGTAGACTGGGGTTTCTAACGTGCTCCGCAGGTTTATGGATACGCGAGAGCAAGGTATATGAGCGGCGTGCTTCGGATATGAGGCACCGAGCGAAGGATGCTGGACTACTGTGCAATGGTCTGGTCGTATATATACAGGTGGGTCGCTTGCAGTGGGGTTGCGTGAGGGCAAGGGCGTGGCGTTATATCAGATGTGGACAGCTGTGATAGCAGGAGTGGGCTTTTGACATCCCTCGGTCGCTTGCTCGAGGCCGTCTCGTCCGATCTATGTCGTATCGCGCTCTTGGGGATTCGCTTATTGCACTTCTAGTGGAGAGTCTCGGTGCCTTCACTCTGCGGCGGTGGGGCAGACCTAGGGTTGTGTGAGGAAGTTATGGCTATGGCGGCGCGCGGAGATTGAAAGATAGCAGCGGCCGTACGAGTCACGACTACAAACAACCACATGGTGTTTGGTACGTGGTCGTTCGTGACATCGTCATAGCGTGCCAGGTGACAACCAGGCCGGGCTACTTGCCCTGCAAGCGCAGCGCTGGGAGAAGGATTTACTACTTCCCTCTTCCTACACACCTGGCTCATGTTGGCAGTACGCCGCAATAATGAATTCACCTGGTGGCGAGACGCCGTGGCTGGCTGACGAGGGCTGGAGTCTCCGCTCGTAGTCGGCGGCCGAGAATCCTGCCATGCACGCGATGCCACGCTAGTCAAATTGCGGTCAATGGAAGATTCCAACAGACAAACGTGGGCACGAAAGGCAAATGCCGTGACGCTCTGGCGGGCGATCTGGCCTGGTTTCATCTTGCTGCTGCTGCCACTGGTGAAGCAGCTCGTCATCGTGCGGAGGACTGTGCTGCGAAGGTGCTGCAATGAAGAGACGACCGAGACGACCACGAGACGAGGCGATGCAACGGCCGGCACATAGGAGATGAGAGAGGACTGACTGATCTGAGGCACGCCGGTAAAACCTCCTAGCACAAGTCATGCTGCTTTCTTTGTCATCTCGACGTGACGGACTTGGAATGACACTGCCGGATTCTTACTCGCGGAGCACAACGGCTGCGTGCACTCGAGTCGTGCGTTGGACCCATCCGGACTACGGCATGACATGACATCGGCGTGGCAGCGCGGGCAAACTGCTCGGAGCAAACTCGCTGGCCGGCGGAAGATGAGGTGCGGTGTGCGTCCCAAGAGGATGGCTGCATAGGGTTGAGCGATGCCGCGTGCGCAAGCGAAAGGATCTGAATCCTTCACGGAGAGCACCGCGCACTGGCGCCGCCTAGCCCGGCAGGATCGCGAGCTAGGGTCATCTGTTCTGCTTGGTGGTGGGATCTGTCTGAAACCACACGCCCGGGTCTCACGACTCACCAGCACGACTCGTCAATAGCCGCTGCGGCGGTACCATCTGCTAGACTATCTTAGGCTGGCAGTCCGAGAGCAGGCGTTGTTCAGCGTCAGCTCTGCGGCAAACAATTAATGCAAATTTCTGGAAGCGCTGCATGACTTGATTGCCGACGTTGAATCGACCTCCTGATTCCTATTAGGAGGTATTGCCTGACCCGTTCCCACGCTGATCTCGGCAGCTGAGTATGACCCAGTAAATCCGAGCGGTCTGTATAACTCCCCACTGTATACGCTGGGTCATGACTCTTCCTCCTGGCCTATGCCGTGATATCACGACGGCCACGGCTGTCTGGCACGACTCCGACAAGTGCCGTCCGAGTACATTGCAGGCCCTAACGCTGGCCTCGCGGTCGCCGCGTACTCATGTGGAAGCCCTCGCGAGCCTACTGTGCGTCTATGCTGCTTTCGCTCGGCGTGCCGACGCCCTCAGTGTGCGGCGGCATCCTCCAGGCGCGTGGCGGCAGACTTTGCGTGCTGATATGGCCGCTGGCGCAGGTATAGTACGAAGAGCGTGGAGCGTAATAAGCTTCAGGATCTCGAGTTATGCAATTCAGAGTTCGCGGTCGTACTGCATACGAGCGCTGGCACCCCACTACGTCAATCAGTGGCTGCCATGTGTGCGCTAACAACGGCTAGGCCATGTGGCAACGAATCTCCCGGTACGGTGTGACGATGCCCGAAGCGTGTTTGAAATAGTACTGCATCGACACTACCTACGCTTCTGCTGCTAACGGCGAAACGTCTGCGCCTGGATTTCCTTAGGCGCCACTGCGCACTGCCGGCCTCGTGTATAGGGAGTCGCTGGTGCCAGGCTCTGCCGGAGGTGGCGTCCGAAAGTGGGAGGGCGTCCGTGTTCGCAGGCTCGCGGGCAACGTCCCTCGGAGTGCTGGAAGGAAGGGCTACATATGTGCTCTACCGTGTCTGGATAGGGCTTGCTTGGCCTGGCAGGAAGCGGGTGCACGTCCGCATCTACCTCGTGCATACTGCCACGATGCCGCGGCCGAGATGCTTGGTGATCCTGCTACCGCAGGGAGGCGGAAGAAACTTTTGCTTTGGCGAAATGCACGACTGGTCTGCTGGCTCGAGCATAGTATACGATCCTGGCTTGGCGCGCGGCTGTCGATGTAATGTAAGCCGACTTGTAACGGATTCGGTCTCATCGGCAGACGTGGGATCCACAAGGTGTGTATGGTGAGTATGGAGATGACAAGCGATGCCCCATTGGACTCGGCCTGTCGTCTATTTTGGCCTATCGAGCCTGTATGACCTGCGGCGCACGCGCACGGCATTGAATCTGCAGCATCCTTCACTCCACGTCGCTGTCTCATATCTCTAACGTCGTCCCCTCTCTGACAACCACACTTAAACTATCCTGCACCCTCCCCACGGTCCCTGTTGTCGATCCTCCTCCGGCACCTAGTTCCACACCTTCGACGGAGAATCTCTGGCTGGCTGATAGACCGTCGATCCCTCTTAACACCGTCACTCTACAACTTCGTCACCTCCATCAATATATCCGCTTTTCCGGATTTTTCTTCTTTCGACACTTGTCGCCGTCCGACTCCGACATCTCATCATACGGATACGACATGTTAATGTACCAGTCTTCACCAGACGCCATGTCAGATCTTAGAGCGAAACTTGCCATCGATATGAAGCCTGTGGAATACCTGTCGAGCCCAGGCAACTCACGACCAGCAAGCAGATCAGGCTCAAGCACTACCAGCACATGGCGAGGAAACTCGGCATCGCCCACGCCAATGCACATTGACCCAACGGTACCCAGGCATGCCCGCGAACTTCCTATGCCCGCCGTCCGGAGTTCCTGCAATCTGGATCAGGCTCACGCGACCCTTCAATTGTGCTCGAACAAGCTGAAGACTCACTTCCGCAAATTACTCGAGACTGACCCGGCTTCGGTCGAAGCGCTCTCGATCCTCACAGAGATGCGTCGCTTCCGTCCCTGGCTAGAGCAATGGGAGAAGGCTTTCTCCTCGTTCCTAGCAACAGCCATGCCCACACTCGCTCAAGCAGACGTCAAGAAGGCCCGTGTCCTCAAAGCCAACCACCTCAGCACCCTGATCCTTGCCTCGATCTTCTGGCATCCGGGATGTTGACTTCGAGCCCTTCATGGCGGATTTCAAGGCCATCGTCGGTCTTGCTGCTGCCATCCTTGACGCAGAGACCACACCCGACGTTTCACCTAAGTCTGCGTGGGACAAGCGGTGACACTCAGTACAGTGATGACTCTCGCGGACCCGCTCCGCGTCGTTGTCTCTTGCTGCACTGACCCAATGGTCAGGAGCCGGGCCGCCAGGTTGCTGCAGCGCATTTCATGAAAGGATTCTCGTGAGCTGGGAAGCATACAAAGCTACATCCAGGGAACGAGTGTGTCCTGAGCTCGACATCAGAAACGTTTGGTCGCGCACACCTCAAGCCACGGCCTCGGGCGTGTTTAGCAAGAAAGCTATACACGAGAGCCGCTACCTGACTTAGATCAGACACGATATCACCAAGGCCCTCCCCAAAGAGACCAGTATTCGGAAATCTGCATCCAGACCGTCGCACCACTTGAATATGCACGATGGGGTCAATCCTTGTGTCGTTCGACGCCCTGTCTAGATCTGACAACGGACGCGTCGATATCACTGTGCGGGCACAGGAGGAATAATAGGAGACGCCGAGACGGCGCACCAGAACTCAGAAGCAGCGCAGGCGTTAGCACTGGGCTGACATGGTATAAGCAAGAGCGGCTACTTTTGCGTACCGAGAAAAGATTTGTACATAGCATTGGCAGAGCAGAGCGAAGCATTGCATTTGAGCATATAGCATTTTATAATTGCATGAGCAGCCTAAGAAGGCAGAGACGTTTACGAAAACATGACACTCGCATCATTTCCTCATACCCATTACGTACAGTTGGCAGACCCAGGTTCTGCAATACTTCGACCTCCAATAGCCGCCATTGACTTGACAAGCAAGCTTCACGGGTTTGTCTCAGCGTTTTGCAAGCTCTGCAATAGCTGACCGAATGTTGGACGGGAGTTCATATTTCAACACCAAAACGCTACAAGCTTAAACGGCGGAAATAAAGCATGGAAACTCAAGAGCGGCATGTGAGATCTGATGTCCACCCAAAGCTGCACCTTTGGCACAGCCTGAAGTGCGGAGAGCAGCTTGACGCAAAGCCCATTGGGTGTCGCAATGTCTCAGCCTTGCTGCAAGACGTAAGCCTACTTCAGTATTTGGCCATGTCATCGCTCCGACATCTCATGCCACTATGAAGAGGTACTTGCATGGTTGCGGCTGGCGCAGGCTGACCTGAGTGACAGTCGTTGTGTAACAGCAGCTGTTGTTCTCGGTCCGAACACCGACGATACGGCCCAAGCAGCTCTCAAGATCTTGGCCGCCCTCTTGCGCTCCTGACCATATACACTAAGGCGATCGGCTCGCAGAGCCTCTCAATACTACTGCTCCTTCATCCTGCAGGCGCCTGCCTGGACAACGCAACATCAAATCGCTTAGACTCGACCAGGCTTCATCGAGTCAAGCACACAGCCCATCAGCCATAGCCATGCGGGGTGCATACAGACTTCTGCAGACGGGACACACGGCGGCAGTCTGGTGCGAGGCTATGGAGGCTATGTGCAGGAGCTGAGATGCAAGCCTGATCACTGTGCCGTCTGGCACAGACTCTTGAATAAAATGCTTCTCCTGATTTCCTCCGGACCTTGAACACGCAAAGGCGTGGTGCCTCTTCCGCCTGCTCTTTCTTTGCGACTTTCTTGACTTTCCGTTGTACGATTTAGCATGTCAGCGTTCTGCGAGGATGCCCGACAGCTCGACAGATATCCGAATGGGATCATTGGGAAGCCTCGCGCACATGGAGTGCCCTTGATTGAGTGTCTACAGTGGTCCGAAAATAAGCGTGGGACATCACACTTCGAGACCGTACAAGACTTCAACAACGCGAGTCCGGCTGCAGAATATGCTCTCCGGGTGGCATTCTTACCCATTGCGCCGGTGGAAGGAGACAAGAGTGAAGCACTAGAGTTCCAGTCTCTGTTTAAGCACTATTCGGTACCTTCCGCTGTACCTGCTGAGCGTATGCGAAATGTCGGCCTTGCATTCGGAACTACCAGGAACAGAAACGACAAGTCCGAAGGCGCTTGGTTCCATTTCTTGTGTCGAAGGGTCGAGATCAAAGAAGGTACAATTCAAGATCTGGGATATCTGAGGCACGGCACCGAAGAAGGGCAGAAGCCTGACCCAGCCAAGATGTGGGCGATGGCCGATTTCTACCTCCACGTCAGTCCAGCTATGACGGAAAACTGCGACAAGAGGACGGTGACGCTGTTGTGTTTTGGCGCCCCCGATGAGGTGCCTAAACGTTTCAAGAATCTACTTGACCAGGACCAGGAAGCGTGGAGAGATGTTCTCAGCGAACCATATCTGATATTCGACATTCTCTTCGACGAACTTCACGGAGTATTCGACAATGCAGTATGGGAGCTTTCGAAAGCGGTGAATCCAGAGGAGAAGAAGGCTCTCGAGCGTGCAGACCTTGCAGATGCCCAGGGAACCACTGTCAGCTTCCAGAATTTGCACAATATCCAAAAGTACTTTATCCAACTTATCCTTCTCACGACGAACATACAGACTAACAACACCTTAGAAACAGCACATTCATGATCGAAGCCGCCGAAGCCAGCATCATCATGCTTCAAGCCATGACTGCCAAGCTGGAGAAGCAGAAATTTCCGTCGGATCTGACAATAGCTGCGATCGAATCCCTCGATTACCGCAAAAGGAGTTTCCAGTCCACTCTCCTGCGCTTACACAGTCTCGAAAAGCGCATGTCAAATGTGATCCAGCTATCCTTCAACTTGGTCACGCAAGCAGACAGCGGAGTTATGAAAGCCGACAGCGCGGTCCTCAAGACTGATTCCAGGGCGATGAAATTCATCGCTTTCCTCACCCTCGTTTTCTTGCCAGCAACTGGCGTGGCCAGCGTTTTCAGCACACCTTTTTTCGATGTCGATTGGGAATCGGCTGGGAATGAGAATAAAGTTCTGCGGACAGCGAAGAGCTTCTGGATCTTCTGGGCTGTCGTGTTACCTCTCACTCTGGTGGGCTTGTTGCTCTGTTTCGCTTGGGTCAATTTGCCGGAGGATTACAAGAAGAAGATCAAAGTCTGGATAGGCAAGTTGGCCGCGTCTGGAAGGGCACGAGGCATGACGATAAGCAGGCAGAACAGTCGAGCTTTTGGCAAAAATGACCTTGAGTCGGGGAAGACATCGTAGATACGGCTGGCCGAGGCGATCTTCTTTGTTTAGAGAGCACTACATACATCTACGAATAACGATCATGATAAGTTTATTTCGATCGTTTCGAGCGGCGGAATTATCATTCGGATGAAGTCTACTAAACTTTCCAGCAGTGACCATGACACTAGCTGTGCTAGTCCAGCTTATGGTGACCTTGGGTCACCTCGCTTGAGATGAGATTCGACCATTAGAGATAGAGGGTACTTTCCAAATGGGGTTGGCATTTTTCCTGGTAGTGGTCTTTTGCATCTTACAAAACAATGATGTATGCATTACAGACGATCTTCAAACCCCGCCCAAGCTCCAGTCGCGGGCATCCGAGGATCCACTGCCACTTCAACTCTCAGGAATCGAAACAGTAGCTTACAAATCTCCAATGTCATTCTAGATTGATGCTGTATCTATATCTGTTGTCTATAATTTAGCAGTCCTCTATACATAATCATCCACAAACGGACGCCCGAAGCAATCACACCATGCCGTCCGCTGAGGAAAGCACGCAAGCCATGTGCAAAGAAATCCAAGATAATTACTCGAGCTGCGATGTTGGCCTCTTCCAATCCTTCCAGAATAGGCCGAAAAGCTGACACCTCCATGATTTCCGACGCCCTGATCGTACTCAAAATTCCGGGAGCGGGCTACCTTCCAGATATAGGTGAGTTCTCATGAAGAGTCTCTCGTCCTTCCACCTCCTCTTTGATTAACAACATTAGGTCCAACTCCTCACGTGAACAGCCCATCAAAGCGCGTCGTAGCACCCATCAGCACAGTCCTCTTCGTCTCGAAGTCCTACCAAGGCGACAGATCGGAAGCTGTTGACGATGCCGCAACACACATCCCTGCTGGGAGCAACATCCCTACCGACAAGCACTGGACTGACATACCACCGCCTGGGTCTATTGCCTTGCTTCAGCAGCCTTCAGGTCAAACAGTTGCCTTGCTAGGAGACATCATCGCTACCCGTTTCAAGGTCCGTGGCCTTGCGGGTGCAATAGTCGATGGCCGGATGCGAGACGTTGCTGGATGTGGAACGCTCTGTGCAGATGGAACGTTCGCCGTTTGGAGCAAGGGCTTGTCAACAGTCGGGACGTCGCTCGAGGCAAAGCCATGGGCTGTCGACATTCCAGTCCAAGTTGGAGGTGTAGTCGTACAGCCTGGCGATTTTGCTGTGCTTGATGAAGCAGAGAAAGGGATCGTAGTTATTCCCCAAGAGAAGTTGGCGGAGGTTGCTGAGATCTTGCCAGGGTTGAAAGAAGCAGATGATGCTGTGCTGAGAGACGTTCAAGCTGGCGTCGGGGTGAAAGAGGCGTTCCGAAAACATCGTGGACATTACGTCCACCATCAATGAGAGCACGCCTTGCCGTACTCTCCACCAAATCAATGAACTGAAGCACACCAAACCATAAACACGGCCAAACACTCTGTCAAATCCTTTTGGGCAATACCAGCCATCAAATCAGAGCGAGATGACACTGTCGCTGCGTTGCCGCCCGTCTCTACTCCGGTCCAGGTCCTCTGCACTCAGTACGTCCTCAGGCGCCATCGAAAGCAACATGACCATCTCAATGTCGCCTCTCTCCTCTGCCTCTCTCATAATACGGCCGTCGATCAAGTGGCGGTCCTGACCCCAGAGACCTCTCCTCAGACGCTCCGCAAGCAACAGCTGCGTAACCTTGACATGCCCGTGGCGAGCAGCCTCGAACAGAGGAGAGTGCTCGGCAGGCAGATCAAGGTATGGGTTGGCACCAGCGTTGATAAGGTCTCGTGTTGTGGTCAGGTCTCCTTCGCGAGCGGCGATTGTGAGGGCTGGCGACACAGGGCCCGGCGAGATAGTTGTGGACAACTGAGCAACGTTGACAGCAAAGGGGTTGAGTTGCATTGCCGCGTTGCCATGGCCATTGTTAATCATGGCCTGGAGTCCAGCGTCCAAACCCCGTCCGCCAACAAGAAAGTCGACCATTTTGTGTATTCGTTATGCGAGCAAGTCCAATGGGTAGCAGAAGCGTCGCAATAGAAATTTATTGCGAAACCAAATGAGAGTCGTGCACGTTTTCTTAAAACTCAATGAACAGACAACGCCCTCGCTCCAGTCGTCCGGCGTTTTTAAAAAAGACAAGAATCACGAAATCTCGCCACCGCCTTCGAGGATTTCCCAAAACAGATCCCGTCGCGTTGATCCAGGCCCCTGATAGAACACGAGAGTCGGTGAAGCGTATCCTTGCGCACCGGTGCCTTCGCTCGCTCGTAGTCCGCCGCTATCCAAGTCATTGCGTGTTCCCCCCGGCGCGATATCGGCTTTGCCGATAATTTTTAGCTCGGGCCCGTCGTTAGCCTTTCTCGTACCTGATTTACCCGCGCCAGCGGGCGCTCGCCAAGGTACTTGGGTACTTTTGTCGGTGAAGAGCTCGTGCTGCTGATTTGGCGAGGCGAAGACTACTGCAAGCAGAGGACAACGGTGGGCGGCGATGTGCGTTTGTTGTTTCTGCTCGGTTTACCGCTTAGAGATGAGCAGGATTTGACGATATGTGAGATCGATAATGCGGACATGTGAGACACTGTTGGGCAGCTGCGCACTCGAGGACGGAGGGCGGAGAACGGAGAACGAAATATGGTGAACATATGAACAGCAAAAGCAAATATTGGCGCCAGTACCCCTAAACCTATGTACAAAATACACACAATGACAATCGCGACTATGCGTGTCTAGGGAATCAACACACTTACTCTCACAACACACCTAATATCATCCTCATTTTCTAATCTACTCGCCCTTGAGCTTGTCCTGCTTGACGCTGAAAGCCATCTCGAGCAGGTCGTTCTCCTCCTTCAAGTGGGTGGACTTGAGACCAGTGGCGACGGAGGCACTGGGGTTGCGGCCAGCGTACATGACGTGCTTCCTGTCGTGGTTCTTGGTGTTGTTGAGAAGAGTCTCAATTCTGGGCTGGGTGAACGACCAGGCACCAGCGTTGAGGGGCTCCTCCTGGCACCAGACGATCGTCTCGGCATTAGGGTACTTGTCGAGGTTGTCGCGGAGCTGGGCCCAGGGGAAGGGGTTGAGCTGCTCAATACGGGTGATGGCAGTGTCGGTGATCTTGTTGGCCTCACGGTGCTTGAAGAGGGTGGCGAAGACCTGGCCGGTACAGAGGATGACGCGCTTGATCTGTTCAGGCTCGTCAATCTTGAACGCGGCGTCCTCGGCGTGCTGGGGGTCCTCGATGATCCACTGGAAGTGGCTCTCGCCTGTGAAGTCCTCGATGTTGGAACGGGCGAGAGGGTGGCGCAGAAGAGCCTTAGAGAAGAAGGAGATCAAAGGCTTGCGGAATTGGCGGTTCATCTGGCGACGAAGAATGTGGAAGTTGTTGGCGGGGGTGGTGCAGTAGGCGATCTGCATGTTGCAGTCCTGGTGCTGACGCTCAAGAGCCTCGGGGCTGGGGAAGATACGGGGATCCTCGTTACACAGCTGCAGGAAGCGCTCCATACGGCCAGAAGAGTGCTCAGGGCCTTGACCGTCGTAACCGTGAGGCATGGTCATGACCAGACCGGAACGCTGGAGCCACTTGACCTCACCAGAAGCAATGAACTGGTCGATGATGCACTGAGCGTTGTTGGCAAAGTCACCGAACTGAGCTTCCCAGATAACGAGAGCGTTGGGCGAAGAGAGGGAGTAACCATATTCGAAGCCCAAGACACCAAACTCGGACAAGCTTGAGTTGCAGACGCTGAAGGTACCCTGGTCCTTGCTGACGTGCTGAAGGGGAGTGTAAGCACGCTCAGACTCCTGGTCGTGCACAACAGCGTGACGCTGTGAGAATGTACCACGCTCAACATCCTGGCCGGAGATACGAACGTGGTGACCCTCAGAGCAAAGAGAACCGAAGGCGAGAGCCTCAGCGGTTGACATGTCAATGTTCTTGCCCTCAGTGACAGACTTGGTACGGTTGCTCAAGATACGCTTGAGGTTCTTGTGCACTTTGATGTCCTCGCCAGGCTCACCGATGACCTTGCTGATGTGCTTAAGCTGATCGGCCTCAACGGCAGTAGGCAGGTGGGGAAGGACCTCAGTGGCGAGCTCCTTGGGCGACTTGAAGCCGTTCCAGGCGCTGGTGAGCCACTCCTTGGCAGTGGGAGTGTAGTCCTTGGAGCGCGAGAAGGACTCCTCGAGCATGCCCCAGACCCACTTCTTGTGCTCCTCAACATCCTCGGTGGTGAAAGTCTTCTCCTTAAGAAGCTGGTCAACATAGACGTCGATGGTGGGCTTCAGCTCAGCGATACGCTTGTACATAAGAGGCTGAGTGAAAGAAGGCTGGTCAGTCTCGTTGTGGCCCTGCTTACGGTAGCAGACCATGTCGATGACAACATCTTTCTTGAACTCGGCACGCCAATCGGCGGCAAGTTGGCAGACGAAGTTAGTAGCCTCAACATCGTCACCGTTGACGTGGAAGATAGGAGCATCAATAGCCTTGGCAATGTCAGAGCAGTATGGGGTAGAGCGGGAGAAACGGGGGTCGGTAGTGAAACCGATCTGGTTGTTGACGACGATGTGGATAGTGCCACCAGTGTGGTAAGCGGGGAGATTGTGGAAGCCCATGGTTTCGTAGACGATACCCTGGCCAGCGAAAGCGGCGTCACCGTGAAGGAGAACGCTCATGGCGCTGTTGGCGTGCTTCTCGTCGTCGTTGTAGTGAAGAATAGCACGGGTCTTGCCAAGCACGACGGGGTCCTCGGCCTCCAAGTGTGAGGGGTTGGCAACGAGAGAGAGCTGCACACGCTTACCAGAAGGTGTGGGACGCTCGAAGTTCATGCCCAAGTGGTACTTGACATCACCGCTGCCCTCGTCAGAAGGCTCAGCGCTGCCACCGAACTCAGAGAAGATAGACTCGTTGGGCTTGCGGACGACGTTGGACAGAACGTTAAGACGACCTCTGTGGGGCATACCGATGACGATGTCCTTGACACCGTAGTCAACAGAGCGATCGATCAAGGCCTTCATACCGGGGATGAGAGCCTCACCACCCTCAAGACCGAAACGCTTGTCGTTGGGGTACTTGGTGGCAAGGAAAGCCTCGAAAGACGAAGACCAGATCATGCGGTCCAGGATGCGGCGCTTCTCATCGACAGAGTACTTGTAAGGCTGGGGAACCTCAACCCTCTGCCTGATCCAGTCACACTGCTCGCGATCGGGGATGTGGATGTACTCGATACCGTAGCTGCCAGCGTAGATTCTCTCACAGGTGTCAACAATCTCCCTAAGGGTCATCTTGTCTCTGCCTTCAGTCTTGAAGCGAGGCAAGATACCGGGGCCGAGAGTGAATTCCTTGTCCATGTCCGCCTCAGTGAAGTTGTAGTTCTTAAGATCCAACTCTTTGGGGTTGCCGACACCGAAAGGTTGCTGTGCCTCGTTCCTGATGCCAAGAGGGTCGATCTTCGCCTTGTGGTGACCGCGGGCCTGGTATGCGCGGACAAGAAGCTGGACCTTCAAGTGGTTGGTGACATCGCCACCGGCGCCCTCGCCAGGTGCGGCAGCAAAGCTCATACCGGGGATGCCGCCAGCGGGCTGCGAAACAATGCTGGGAGGAGGAACGAAGGCCTTGCTGATGGGCATGTCGCCGTTCTCCATGTTCTTGAAGTAGACGTTCCATGAGCCGTGGACGGACTTGGGGTCCTCCTTCCACATCATGTACATCTCGTCGACATAGTTTGCGGTGTTGCCGGAGAGGAAAGAGTCTGAGGGGTCAACACCCTTGTCGGTATCCTCGGCGGCGATGGCATAGTTGCGATATTGCGAGGTGAACTTGTTGTATGATGTGATACCGAGTTCTCTCCTCTTTGCAACCAGGGCAGAGCGCGGCGTACCGCGGGCGACGCAGCTAAAGCTCCTCGCGGCACTCTGGCCGCTGAGGACGCGTTTACTGCATGTGGACAGCTGAGAGCGCAGCATTCTCGATGTTGCCGTGCATGCGACAAGCTTCAAGAGCTCGAGAAGTGCGGTTTATGGGTGGTAGTAGATAAAGAGAGGTGGAGCTGAGATGGGGGTTAGGAGTGAAAGCACAGCCAGCAAGTCTTCCTTGAAGGTCGCAGTATGCGGATGTTTCGAGCTAGACGCTGCTAGCGGGATCGTCGCTTACTCTCGGACCACACGGAGAAGGCAAAAATGCCCTCACTCACGCCTCGATAATTACCTCACGATCGGTTACAAGCAGAAAATGTACGGGCGTCAATTCGCTATACTGCCACGACTGCATCGTAGGGCAGAAATTGACCATGTGATTTTGCCTTGGCCAGATATCCAATCAGTGAAGCGATCATCCACCAAGTTGATCCAGAGATTTCAATCACTTGCAAGAGCGTACTGAGTTCCAACTGTATACTCCTTTCCTCAAAAAATCACTCACTATATCCCTCCGTAAAGCGTGCATCATTTGATGAACCGTTACCACCAACCCTTTGTCTTTTCATCTCCCGCGTGACGGCGAAGTATCCGTGGTTCCGTCTCTCTCCGCAGAAACGAGGAAACATCGGACTTTCTCCTGACATCGTCACCTAAACAGACGGAGGACCACCGATGATATCCTCGGTCTATAGCATGTTGCCAGCCTGTCACATTCTCCAAATCTCATGACCAAGCCTTCAAGATCCCACTCGCAAAGAGGCAGCCTTGGCTATGTAGTCTATGGACTGGTCGAATGACTGGAATCCGCAGCACATGACAGCCATCACACGTCAGCGGCTTCTAGCTCTGTGCTGGTCACCATTCTTGAACAGTTTGCGTAGTGTTTGTTCAAAGCCATATAAGCATAGCCGATGCTATTCATCCATGGCAATGAATGGAAGAGCAATTACCGACTCGCTTATGCGAGACTGTTTGCATCTTCGTACGCTAAGTCTAAACTGAAGTGTCACTCAGCTGACGAACCAAACAGTGTTTCCTCGCTTTCTTCTCACTCGTTAGCATACGACAGATGTGAAACCTGAGCGATAGTGAGGATAGAAACTCCACATTGAAAGACAAAGATATTGATGGCTTATCAAGCATATTCGCCTGGTCTCAGTGTAGGGTGCTATCAACTTGTCTCATGTGAATTGGCTCACAGCACTGTCTCACCCTCATCATTTGGCTCTCCGGAACATCAACCATAGATATTTAAATGACCACATCGCCTCCAATGAGGCCAGGAAGCCAGCACAAGCGCGGCACACATACATTACAATCATGCTTTGCCGAATTCCTGGAATGAGCCTCATCATGCTATTCATTGTGTTTGATCACAGTCACGCCTACTCTGCTACGTATGCAGCATGTCAAACAAGCTGTGCAGCGACCGTAACTGCCTGCTACGCCGCCAATGGCGCTCGGTTTGGTGCCGTTCGCGGAGCTGGTGCGCCGCCAGCGCTTCTAAGATGCAACACCGCCTTTGCGGCGTGTCAATCCGTCTGCGCATCAGTCGAGCAACTTGGGCAGCAGATGAAAGGAATGTCGCTTGGGCCGACTAATACAGATGGAGCATCTGTTGACTTACTTAGCGGCGAGCTTGCGAAATTGAACATCAAGTGAGATCGCAGAGCAAGGGGTCAAATGAAACCTGAGTGAAGCTTGAGGGGAATGAAACGGCAAGAATCTGAAGTGCAAACGCAGTGACGGCCTTAGTCATGCATTCTCTCACAGAGCGGCCACCAACGACTTGCTGCGTTCAGGAGCTCCCTCATCCCAGCTTGTGTCACCAAACATCGCCTGAGACCAAGGAAAGACCTTCATCCCTCATAAGAACCAAAAGGCAATATTCCTGCGACGAAACCGATCTTCATCAACAGTGAGTCCAAATCCACATACCCTCCATTGCTCATAGCACTGACCGCGAGTCAAAGTCAACATGCGCATCCACACATTCTCGATGCTGTTCGTACTTCTCTCCATCTTTGTTTCCCCGAATGATGCCGGTCCGTTGGCTGCGAACGTCACCTACCAGGTGGTGCAGAAAACCTGCGCACAAACCTCCATGGCCTACTGCGCCGTCAGGGTCGGTTTTGATCCACCGCAACTCGTGGCTTGCGGCGCGCGTATCGCTACTTGCGAGAAGACAGCAGTGCAGGCCGCTCGTCTTGCTGCTGCCATTCCGTTCATATGAGCCAGCAAAGTCCATCTCCAATCATGAAAGCGACGAGAAGATTTAATTGTGTGCGACAAAGCATCTGGCTTGGATGGCCTGACAGACTGGATTGGTGGGTGGTGGCCAGACTTCGTGCAGATTGAAGACAAAGGCGATCGAGCGAGCGAATCAGATAGCAACGGAAATTGAAGTCCTTTGTCTCGGAACGACTGCTTTAAACATTTCACAATATACCTTACGACTTCCGCTCAAAACAAAGAATCATCATCTCGTCTCCTCTTGAGTTGACACTACCCTCTGCAACAGCACCTTCAAGGTCACTCACATCATAAACCCACTGTCGCCGAAGTACCGCGTCACATACTTTAAGAAAAATGTCGTAAGTTTGACCCTGTGTCAAGCATCTCTGATGTCTTTTACCTGACTAAAACCCTGTAGTACACTCCCGCGCTTTGAGGAACTTCCATTGACTACCCAAGAGTTGGCCTATTTCTGGGCTCCGCTAGCGCTAATAGTTCTCCTGTTGCTGCTCAGCTTTACATCGATTGTCACAATCATTAGTCTCAGACCTCCATCATGCCGCCAACTGCTCGCTACACTGATCATCCTTTACTATGTGTCTCACACGGAATTGTTCCAAATATTTTGGAACTACCTCACAGTACAGCCGGAATGTATCAACATCGTCGACAGCTGCTATTACAATTCAGGGACTAAATGGGGGGATAATATTGGGCAGGAGAGACGTATAAGGCTGAGCGCTTGCAACGTTCTTGGCCTTACCTGTCACAACGGCGCTTGGGCACTCTTCAAGTTTCGGATTGGGAGATACTTCCAACATTTGCGACAATGAACATTTGAGACAATGGATTTATCGGAGCTTTGAGTGTTCGGAAATGCTTGTGGACAAGATGCAGACACACGAATCAGATCGCGCTAGAAATTGGAATTCTTGTCCTAGAATGAGTGCTTTTAACATTGATAATCTACCTTATAACTTCTGAATACAACAAAGGAGAAATATTTAGCGTCCCTCGAGCTGGCACTACTTTTATTGATAGTGTTGCTCACAGCACTATCAGCTATTCATATCGTGAAACCAGTACCACGAATAGCAAATACAATTTTTTGAAGAATGTCGTAAGTTTTGACCATACATCAGCTATCTCTGATTGCTTTATCTGACTTCGAAACACAGTGCAATGGGGAGCTACAACGACATCGAAGGTGCCACTCAACTACTAATTCAGATCAACGTTCTTATAGCCATTATTGCCATCCCATTGCTGCTACTTTTCACATGGCTCATCAAAACCGTCATTCGCAGACGTCCCTCACAATTCCAGACCTTCCTCATCGGGACCGCCATTCGTTACGTGGCTCGCACGTTCCCGATTTTTACCAACGCATTTTGGGCCTACCTATATCTGCAGTTGGACTGCTGCAAAGGGATCAACACCTGTTACGCTGACGGGGGTGCAACGTGGAGGGACAGCTTCGCGCTTCGGACGCCGAAAACCATGCATGTAGCCTCTTGCAATCGGGATGGGCTCTCTTGTTTTGCCTATAACACCTCGGATTTGTTGGTCGAGTTATGGAATTGATCGGATTACAGTTTTGAGCGATCGGAGATAGTTCTGGGCGAGATGCAAATGCACAATAATGGGAATGAACGTCGCAATCAGACACGCCGACAACGTCCTTCACTGGAAGGGCGATCTGCTTCACGCTTTATCTTGAAGTGCAACAAAAGTATTGGGTAGGCGATACTACACGGCCTGGTGTGATAATGTGACCTGTCAATCAGCCAAAATCGCTCCAGTGAAGAAGCGAACAGTGAAGCGAGCTGCAGGCAAGCAAGGGAGTGAGCTGGCAGTAACCGGTGAAGTGAGCTTAAGGCGCATGCATGATGCTTTGCCTCGCACCAATGAAATGATACTGAGCTCAAAGACCCGCATGTACTTAAGTTGAGCTTTCTTCCTCAATTATCCAGCAAACATCACCGATCCAACTCAACAACTCCAAATTCAAAGCACGTACTTGCTACAAGACATCGCGACACGTCGACAATCAACCAAGATCCCAGACAAGAACTTTCGCCAACAAGGTCAGACTATCTTTCTCATCCACAGGTCATATCTTAACATATCACTAACGCATACATCGATGTATACAGAAACCATGCACTTCATCAAGATCATCACTTTCTCCGTTCTCGCCGCCATCATGCCTGTCCAGCAGGTTGAGGCCGGTCCAGTTGCCTACGGCATCTGCCAGACTGGATGCGCCGGCGTTGTCGTAGCATGCTACTCTGCTGCTGGTGCAGTTTTCGGTACCGTGGCGGCTCCAGTTGCACCGCCAGCCCTCCTTGCGTGCAACGGTGCGTTCGGTGCCTGCTCTGCCAAATGTGCACTCATCGCTCTTGCACCGACGCCGTGAAGGACGAAGTGGACAACTGAAGAAGATTCTATGATCCTGGGAAGGATTGGGAAGGGTTGTTGCACGAGATGATGGTCGTTTGCATGCAAGAACGACTTTCAACGAGATACATGCACTTTGTATTAGAGTGTTTTGCCCTGTTTGTGAGGATCGCACCGACTCTTGATTTTCATATGACAATTGATCCAATGCCAGTTCATAACTCTGCACGTGTCCCAATGTCGCAGTGTGCCAGTATTAGCTACTATAGTTATTTATCTCTTGGAGATGTCAGGAGACACTCAAAAAACTGTCAGATATTGTTGGAAGTCCTACCTTCGGTCCTGGGCATTGGCCTTCAGACCTATAGTCCATAGAGGATACAGAGGATATTTAGGAAGGCCTTAGATACTGGTACAAGTCCTACCTTCGGCCTTCGATATAAGTCTCAAAACCCATTTCTCGTGGGGATCAAAGAGCACGACTAGGGAACCTTGAGGTATCTGGTAAAGCCCTACTGTCAGCCTTTGTTTATGTGACAGTGGTACTTTGCCGCTGAGATGACGGAGACCGCTGAGCAATCCTTGAATATTGATAAAGTCCTATCATTAGCTTCGCCTAACTAGTTTTGACAGCTGCCGCGGAGATCGCGGAGGACACTGAGGAAACCATCAAGTGACCATGACGTCCTATCATAAGACTTCGTCTATCTGATTAAGACAGTTCCCGCACAAGCAACCGACCGTGCGGTTGCACGTTTCCCCTCCCAAGGCTGGCCATTCATCTCTTCTCCACCAAAATTCCCAACATAACTCGTCTACGACGAGACCTTTCTGTGCAAGCGCAAGGCCATAATTGAAGTGCTTTAATACTTCAACTTGGCCATTGATGACTTCCCTAGCATCGGAATGAGTATGATTAGCAGGATCGCCTGCTTTGTGCGCCCGCTCCTCCAGATCCAGGTCGCGGACTTTTATGTCGATGATGCCGCGCAGTGTGAGGAGTACTTGGATTCCTTTGATCTTTGTTACGCACCTTTCGTGCAGACCGGTAGACCGCCAGCGACCAGTGATCAGATGATGCTCAAGGAGGAGGTGGGAACTTGTTGAGACCACGCATGCGGCGAACAAGTTTCAGAGTCGTAGCCGTAGTGGAAATACCGCCTTCACTATGGTCCTTCTGGAACAGGGTAAGACTGCTTATGGATTCGAGACGGGCCGGCTCCAAGACTTTTGCATTCCGGTGTGTCAAGGAAATGGGTATGATCATACTGCTGTGTTCGAGGAGATCGCATCATATCATGTCTCATTCACGTATCCAGGACAACGCCCTCAATCGCACCCGAGTCACCATGGCGCTTGCATCCATCGTTGGTTAATGGTGGGAATTCGATACAAGGAATGCCCGTCAGAGTTCTGAGACCCTGGATGCCGTCAAAGTAAAGACTTTGGAGCTGAAGTTGAGGGCTGCAGCCCAGGCTCCTGTGCCATTTGATTGCGGAGTGACGTGAAAGTCGCTTCTGGTGCTGTCTGTTCATCCACTTTCAAGACCAGATTTTCGAGCCCCTTGAAGGATTGAACATCACGAGATCCTTCATTGTAACCTTGTCCATACTCACGCGCTTCGGGCCAGTCAATGATCACTTTTCGTATAAGCTTGAGGTGACGCTGCCAAATTCCTATATTCCAAGACCACGCTTCGTTTGGCTTGCGCAAGACGAAAGTGGTCTCACGGAAATAGATGTTGGCAGTATCAAGTTCCACCGTCTTGGCCAATTGCATCACTTGAGGCATGCCACGTCGTGCTGTACCATTACGAAAACTCCAGACCAGTCTTCCGCATGCAGCCTGCAATTGGGTCAGGTCAATAGGATCGTCTTGCACAAGATGCAGGCGATAGATCCGCTCTCGCAGCGGCCTCGGCAAGTCCCAGAAGTCGCCCATTAGGGTGTTGCTCCAGCGTTCATTCGGTGGGAGGTGTGGTGGTGGTCTTTCTCAATGGAACGGCTTTTGCTTCGATTGTGGTGCGAGCAGGCCGCCGCGTGACTTTCGCGTCGCGCCTGCCCCGTTGCTGGCGCATCACACTCGACTTCACTTTGCAATGACGGCCATGCCATCAGCGGTACATTCACTGTAGGCCGTGTACCAGAGTCACCGAGCAATAGCTGCAATCAGGAATTTGATTGCAAGTACCTCCTATGCTTTTGGATAGCGTGGCTGCTCGTAAGTCTGTGCATGGCATCTCGGCGGCAACTGTTCTTGGAAATGGACGAAGGCTCAGGATAGGACTATACCAGTATTGCCCGCATGTATGCTTTGAGATAGAGCGACTGCTCGCAAGCCTGCGTATGGCATCTCAGGGGCAACTGTGCTTGAAATCAGATGAGGGCTCAAGGTAGGACTACCAGTATCAGGGATGCTTCTGAGTCTCTTCTGTATCTTCGCGGTATACAGTTCAAGGACTGTACCTATATCCGCTGATATTGGCATAGTGCGATGTCAAAGCATGCTTAATCTTGTGAGCTCATAGTTACCGTGGTACCCGCTATTCTCCCTCCTGTAACAACCTTCTGTGCATAAAAGCAATCTTGTATTTACCGTTCATGCGATAGCGTGGAACACAAGTAGCACAAGACATTCATCTGATCGCTGAAGAGCTTTCGGTGTACCTTTCATGTTTGTCGATAGCTATGCAAGCCATCGTTATGGCGGCCCATCTATTTGTTACGGTCAGCGCGCTAAACGCGGAAGACAGAAGTATGATACACCTAAAACTGAGATTTCACGTCCTTCACAGCTGTGCATGTTAATTACAGTCTATCTGACAGTTTATATAACGCTGTATTTAGGCGCGTATCTTCTCCTTCCGCTGCTTTACCTGCGAGCGCGTGTTGCCGCCTTGCGCGAGTGAAGCTTGACGAGACGGCCCCGCTGTTGTTGCCTTGACTTCGCGACACCTTGGACTCCTTTGACCCTTGCAACCGTGCTACCGCTCACTGGGCTCTTCACATTGGCCACGACACGTTGCTGGCTGAAAAAGCACTACACTTGTGCTTCGATATGACGGTAAGCTGCCGCGCGCGAATGGTATAAGTGTCGCCTCTCCCTTATGATTGAGTCGTCACATTTTCACTCCATAATTGTCTCTTCATTGCCACAATCTCAGCCCACTCTCCCCTGACGCAATGTCAACTTTCAATATGCCGTTTCTGCCAGTTCCTCCAGAGCGCTTCATCGAGCATGTTGCTGCCAACCCCTCGACACCTATCGCTGAGCTGTTACAGCCGTTCAAACAGCACGAGGACGAGTTACGCAAGGTCTTCGCGCAACAGCCGGACCACCTTGTCACCAAACAACTCCATGTTGTCCCAGTCTTTGCTGGACATGAGCAGATGTTAGGATACGCGCTAGAGATCTTGATGCCGAGTCTGATGGCCTCAAGGAGACATACATCATGCCACTCAAACCTTCTGAGCGGAAGCCGAACGACACTTTAGCAATCGCGAATTCTTTGCAGCACTTCAGGACTAATTTTAATCTCTTCACGGAATCGTCACTCGCTGATCTGGACTGGAGCAATGTCGTAGTGGCTGGCTCTGCCGTTGTTACTTCACTCCTCTCAGTACCAGAGCAGCATGCCCACACCAAGAGAAGTCTCCGCCACTACTACCACCAGGTAGTCGCACCGGCATCCGACGTTGACCTTTTCTTGTACGATCTGACAGAGGAAGAAGCCGTTTGAGAAGATCAAGCAGATCGAAAGGAATGTACGAGATGCTCTCTTGGTAGAGACTACCACGATTCGGACCAAGAACACAATTACAATCGTCAGCCAGTACCCGGTCCGACACGTCCAGATCGTCCTGCGCATATACAAGTCCATCACCGAAATTCTGACCGGGTTCGATGTCGACTGCAGCTGCGGAGCGTACGATGGCAAACAAGTCTGGGCAAGCCCAAGGGCTATCGCGGCTTACATGACCCAAACGAATACGCTCGATCTGACAAGACGTTCTCCGTCTTATGAGAACCGATTGAGTAAGTATCGGCACCGAGGTTTTGAAGTGAAGTTCCCGGAGCTTGACAGATCCCGGATTGATCCTACCATCTACGAACGAAGCTTCTATCGCACTCAAGGTCTGGCTCGCCTGCTCATCTTGGAGAAACTGCCGAAGAGCTCGGAGCGAGAAGCATACATCGACCAGCGGAGGACGGAGCGAGGTCGTCCAGCTGCCGATCGGTCTCGTATGAGGCAGCGTCTCAGTCGCGGCAATATCAAGAACAAATGGGAAGACGAAGTCGCGGAGTGGGTAGACGCCGACGAGATTTCCAGCTACCACACCTTTTCGATACCTTATGGGCCAAAGTATCATGCACGCAATATCGAGAAGCTTCTATACACCAAGGATCTGCGTGAGTCAGGCACGATATATACTGGTGAAGAGACTCGGTGGCTGACTTTCAACCTTAGTACTGAACGCTGAATGGAACAAGCCCAAAGACCGCGAAGTCAACCTGCATCGCCACCCTGCCTTCTTTGGAACCGTCAATGATGTCATTGGCGACTGTTGTGGTCACTGTCCGTCACCAGGCACGGTAGAAGAAGAAGAAGTAGCCGAGCAAGAAAGCAAAATCTACGTGAATGGTACAGTCGCGTTCATGAAAGATGATTGTGGACGACAGGCCATTGGTAGCTTCAATCCACTGAGCCCCGATGAGTATACCGACATGGCATATGTCGGCAACACGGAACTCCTGTGTCACGCAATCATTGAGCATGACCTACACTACGTTGATCAATGGCTCAGACAGGAGGGAAACGACCCAAACACACGCGACCACACTGGACGGTGTCCGCTACACCTCGCAGTCTCATATTCTTCTCTGGAAATTGTACAGTGTCTGATCGATCATGGCGCCCGGCTGGTCGCTCGGCTAGTTGATGGCAAGACTGCACTTCATCTTGCCTGTCTTCGCGGTGATTCCTTGATCGTCTCTGCGCTCCTGAGGAGGAGCGAGTCGAATGAAGAAGATGAACTGAAAAAGACAGATTCAAAACGCAAACTTCGCATGGAAGCCAAGATGTCCCAGGATTCAACATCTCTCACGCAAGACGCCACTTTCGAGGTGATCGAAAAGCCAGGGCCCGGAACAGATGTAGATGACATGACCGAGAGTTCTATGGTACACGTCAAAGCTTCGACAGCCGATACAGAGGGGCAACTAGAGAGCGAAGACGACAATACCCCGGACGTCTACGATGTCAATGTTCTGACATGGGACACACCCACCTCTCCACTGCATCTCGCCATCCTCAGTGGAAATTCAGCTGTGGTAGAGTGTCTTGTCCAAAATTTTGGCGCGAATGTACTCCTGCCTGTTGTTTTGCCGGCCGCGTACGCTGGCGGTCCATCTCAGGGCGCGCTTCTAAGCTTGACTCTGGCATTTACATTGCCACAGGAAGAAGCTAAGGATATGACCCGCTTACTGTTTAAGCTGGGTGCTTCTAGTGCACAGGCAGACGCAAAGCAGAAAACTGCACTGGAGTACTGTGTCTCGAACCAGCCACAACTTCTTGAGACGTACCTCACGTCAGATCCTGTGGGTGTTGCCAGAGCTATCAAACACATCTCTATACAGCCTCCGGAGTACAGACCTACTGTATCGGGGCCTTTACTTGCTGCGATCTCAAATTATGACATCGAGACCGCTCTGCGCTTGCTAAGTGCTGGTACGAGGCCTGATATACCATTCGAGGCTTACCTGAAGGGAATTCAGAACACCGCGCAGCGATTGCAGTTTGAGACTCAAGTGGAACAGCCGGTTGTTTGCGCCATCGAACACGAATTGCCGCTGCTCAGTGGCACCCTTGTGGAACGGTATGGGATTGACATCAACACTCTGACAACGCAGGGCTGGCGCTGTGTACATGAGACTTTCGGCAGACGTCAGAACGGCCAATCACTTCTTGACCTTGTGAATGACAAGATCCAACAATTGAAGAACTGGAAGCACGAGACACCTAAATGCGATCCCCCGTTCCCACTCGAAGAAGAAAGTTACTATTTGAGTGGTTTGGACAAGGGAAGCTACCAACATTCTTTCGCCTTGAAACAACTCGAGAGCGCAAAATCCCGTTACGAAAGGGAGTGGAATGCACATTTGAAAGAACTCAGCACAATTACCGACAATGAAGTCGGCCTGGAGCAGAAGCAAGCTGCAATCTTCGACAAGCTTGATCAGTTCAGAAAACTCGAAGCCATCCTCATAGCCAGATCGGCGAAGACATTCAAGGAGCTCCATCCTGAAGTCGAGGAGCGTGAAGACACGGGCCATGGAAACCCGTTCCACTTTGATGCGTACCGTCCACCAAGGAGCGGGCCGTTCAAAGTTGCTTTCGGCTTCAACGTGGCAGTTTCTGGCGATGAAGTTCGCTCGAGGTATATCCGTCTGTTCGAGGCAACCTGGAAAAGTGATATCAAGGTCGTCAAAGAGCTCACACTGGTGGCCTGGACGAACAACGAAGGCGAAAGATGCCCTCCGCTTCAGATTGCTGTCCAAGATGACCAGAAGTACTCTCCATTCTCTATCGCGGTACTCAATGGAAAATTCGATCTTGCTAAGATGATTCTGGAAATTGCTTCCGCTCAATATGCACCTCCAGATGCTCCACAAGCACACCGCTACCACGTTGCCTCAGATATAGAAGACGAAGACGATGCATGCGACAGCGATTATGCTAGCGACAAAGACACTGCTCTTCCAATGGAATCCGAGGCCGTTGATGACAACCTGACGATCGAGAACATTGGCGAAATCTCAATATCTGTGAAGAGCAACATAAAACCAGCGGAGATGATCTACTGGCAAATTCCCAAAGACTCCAAAAATTTGAACCAAACCCTGTGCATATGCGATGGCACTCACTGGTGCATGCCAGGAACCCTAATCGAGGTGGCTCTTGGCCAGGCTGATTCGAAGCTTCTGACGTTCCTCCTTGACTTGGCAGATGAGTATACGAGTGAAACGGAGGTGAAGGACGTTGTAGCTGCAGATGCCAAGTTTCGCCGTATCAGCTTATACACAGCGCTCGGGTTTGGACAGCCTCACATGCTTGCGATATGCATCAAGCGCTTTGCAATTGGAATTTCCATCGACAAGCTAGCCCTCGAGCACGGTGCGAACGATACGCTTGCGAAGTCCAAATACTATCAAGGTCTCAACGTACGGGGCGCTAAGCGCAAAGACTGGGCCAACGCAGGAAGGCATAGCTCTGGTATGGAAGAGCCCGGGACTCAGATATCGCCGTTGCTGATGACAGCATATCACGGCACTCTTGAGCAAATGGAGTGGATGCTCAGCGATGCTCCTCTTCGGTGTTACAAGGAATTTGCATCGACTCACCAGGACGATAGGAGGCTGCAGAGAATCTCCGAATGTCTGGGCGGATTCGAAGGCGCTGTCAAAGCTCTTCTGAACAGTCATAGGCACCTTGCGATACACTGCTGCCTTGCTAGTAAGCAGACCACTGACCAACTGGAGATGCTCAAATATCTCATTGAAGCATTGCCGGAAGCAGTAGAAGCAAGATCGGATGATCAGCTCACGCCACTCCTTCGTGCGTTCCGCTTACACAATCTCGAAGCTGCGAAGATACTGATCAATGCTGGCGCGGACCAAACGGCTCGTGACAAAGATGGAATGAACTTGATGCATCAATTGGTTGTTTATAACATTCGTGATCATGAAGACATTGCTCACATGAGGAACATGATCAATGCAATTGATGCACGGCTGATCTCAAGCATGTGCCTCCAGCGCTGTTCAGCTGAGCCTGGTGCACTGACTCCCCTCGCTCTATGGCTTGCACGGATCCGCGGCTCGAAAGAGTTCCAAGTTGGCGTCACACGGCTCATCTTGGAGTACAGCAATGGAGCGGAGCTGACGATGCTCAATGGAGAGGGGTTCACACCCCTTCACACTGTAGCACGGATGAGTTCAGCAAGAAATGGCAACACTTCTTGGCACTTGCAACTTGCTGAAGTCCTTCTTGAACATCAACCTGAGCTGCTGGTCTGGGAAAATGCCACCGGCCAAACGTCGCTGGAGGTTGTTGAGACCAGCATTCTTGGGTCAAAATGTTCGTTGTTCCCGGAAGGCAACGAGGGCACATTGTCACGCAGACGCCGGTATCTGACATACTCTTACGGAAGCAATAATCGCTCTATCACAGACTTAGCACCGCGCTACTTCGTTGAGCAGAGTGATGACGACTACGACCCGGCCCAAAATTTCGACAGGAGACAGCAAGAAAGCTACTGGAGGCAACGCAGCGAAATGATGAGAGCGCTGTTGAGCTCCGCGCAGACCAAGCTTGATGCTGAAGGCAAAGGGAGGCGCAGGCTTGTCACTTTGAACGAGGCGTCTGAAGTTGCTCACAGACTGGCAGCGATGCAGAGGAAGCGGGTTGATACGGAGGAGAATGAAGCCGCGGAATACATGTATGACAGCGCCAACAAGTCGTCACCCGATTGGGTCGAGGGTTGGCTGAGGGATGCTCCGAGGTGTGCAGGTTCTGTGTATAGTCTGCCGCCGCCATGCTATACAAGCACGTAATCAGAAAAACCAAGTCGCCTTGTTACTTCAAACTTGAATCGATTGGGAATTTTGCAGGCGGCTACATGCACCGATTCACAGACTCAGGTGTGTTGCTATGGGTTGAACATGAGGTATTGACATACCCAGGTTGTGCGAGTTTTTGACGCATGTTCCAATCAGGCCACAGCTCCGAAGAGTGGGGATTTACTTCTAAATAGTACAAGAAATCCATTGCTAATGTATCTTGATTTGATTCTCCTAGCCACTTGCGCTTATGGAAGTATGCTTGAAAGGCGTGCGTGCCATCACTCTCGTCTCCTTCGAAGATATGCGCTTCTTCGTTGCTTAAGCCGAATTTCACCAACGTGACCTTTGGAAAGTCTGCTTGAAGTCATTTGCTATGACAAAAATCAGTCATAAGTCTCAGCACACTGTCGGGGTTCGTGGATAAACTCACCATAACCACTCATGGTAGAGCACTCGCTATTCTCTCGCTTAATCTCCGCTTCAGGGAGCCACTCGCGAATCTTCTCGAGCCGATTGTGGTTCGAGGGATGTGTGCTCATGAATTGAGGTGGCGCATATTCCTCCTCCTTCTCCATACGTGCCCACAATTCCATCGCAGCCTCAGGCCTGTAGCAGCTCTCCGACATCATGAGTAGGCCAATGTAATCAGCCTCTGACTCCTGACTGCGGGATCCGGGCATGGTGAAAGCATACTGAGTAATCATGTTACCAATACCAGGATCGATGCCGATCAGCAAAAAGGCCCCCAGGACTAGACCAAGCAAGATGTTTGACTGTGACATGCGCTCTGCGGCATGATGAGCGACATTGTGTGCAATTTCGTGGCCAAGAACAGCCGCGAGACCATCGTCGTCCTGGCAAACGTCCAGGATTCCACTGAACACGAAAACTTTACCGCCCGGAATCACAAATGCGTTCTTCATCGGGTCCTCAATCACATGTACTTCCCAGTCCTCGCCCTCCAATCCTGAGTGCGGTATCAAGCGGTTCAGGACGCGTTGTACCATACGAGACTTGGGGTGATATGCCGGAAGAACGGCATTCCCGTACTGTTGCATCGTTTGCTCAAACATCATCTTTCCTGCTTCAGCTTCCTTGTCAGGTGAGACGATGTTGAAGCGGCGCCTGTGTGAGATTGGGACCTCTTCCAGGTTGTAGACATAAATTCCTCCTATCGTTCCACCGATTCCAGCCACATGATAATAGAACCGAGGGTGCTGCGACCATTTTCTCAACAAACTGCTGGTAGCCTTGAAACGCTGGTAGTTCAGCGGCTGCCGGTACCCGCGCGTTTGCTGCTGATGTTGCTGCTGATGTTTCGCCTTTTTCCAGGAGGTTTTCCAACGCGTCTGCGATCCGGATGTATTTGACGTGAATGTTCGTCGTGCTGGCTGGCGCAAAGTGCCGAATGCGAGGCGCTGTGTGGCAGACAGTACTTGCGGCTTTGCGAAAGCGCGCATTGTGGAAATGTGGAGGATGGCTGAAGTCTTGTAAAAGTAGTGTTGGTTCGTAGGACTTTCCCAAATACTATGTAAGGTATACACAAGTGCGAGACGCGAATGCGGTACAAATGCGTTCATGTTTCGAGCATCAATCGCGAAGTCTGACGTAACAAGGGTCTGGAGCGCTCCTTGCTCGAACGTCAGAGCGACTCATGAGTGGGGCTATACCAGACATGTAGATGACTGCACGTTTCTTTTGATCTACATACTGGATGCAGGCAATGATCGGAATACTGTACAGGAGCAATGCGTCAGATGAAATAACTTACATATGTACATGTAGCCCCATAACCAACATGAGATCATCCGATGTGATGTTTCTAGAAAACTACCTAGGGTTCGTGCTTAGGGCAAGCATGAATCTGCTCTCATCGATCATTGAAACGGATCGACGTCTGGAGGTTGAAAGCCGATGGTGGAGAGATGGAAATGGCATCTATGGATATTCCGGTGATCACAAGGTGTCTACGTTCGATACTGATGTTTCTAATGAGTCGGATCGAGCTGTTCTGGAAGTTTGGCTGATTGTACACAAAAAAGAAAACTGTACATTTCTGGGAGATAAGTCACAATCATTCGAGCACTACGGAACGGCCAAACAACCAGGAGGCCAGATACGATCGCTGAAAACTTGACCATGATTCGATCCTGATGAGGCTACATGTACTGTTCTGTTCTCCATGACTAGCAATAAAAGTAATTTCCCGGACTCCATTGATACCCAATCCATCATGATTTCGTGGGAAACGCACACAATCTCAATGCATCCCTGCGACTTCAAGCAAATCCCTGCAGCTTTTTCGTCGTCTTTGTTGTATACAACCTTGATTCATTCTTGCAAACCCACAGCACTACACGTCGAGCATGACGACGTCGTCGTCGCGACCAAAGCTCGCATCGTGCTCATCCTGCTCCCCATTTGCGCTTGAGCTTACGGCATCGCCACCTTCATGCTGCGTGTCATCATCACCGTTGCCATCGCCTTCCTTGACCGGCGGGACCTTCGCTCTGCAGACTGGGCAAGTGTCATACTGTTTCAACCACTGCGCAGTACAGCCGTCCTCACAGAAGAAGTGCTTACAGGGGAGCTGCATGACAAGCTGATCGTCCTCAAAGGTCTCACGGCAGACCACACACTGTGCATCCTCTTCCTTTTTGACTTCAGTGTACTTCTTGACCGGGAGGGACTTGATAGTGGCATCCGAGGCAGGCTCAAGGATGGCTCCATTCGATGGATCGTTGGCCTCGTCCCAGGTTTCGTACCGACCATCGTCACGTCCAGACTCGCCGTCGTCGGAGACCATATCATCGAAGAGGTAACCCCACTTGCGCTCGTCAAATTGCTCAAAATCATATCCCAATTCGCGGCGACGAACCATGAGACGGCTGTGGAAAGTGAGAATGATGCCGATATCGGAGACTCTAAGGAAAGCTTCAAGCTCAGCACGTAGGTCCTGGTGTTCTTTCATGAGGTCAATGCCGATGCAGCTCGGACAAACTGCAGGCTCGTTCGTCTGCGAACTAGGGATCGAGTAGTCTTTGACCATGCCGCTGAGCTGAGTGATACAAGGGAGCCATCCTGGTCGCAGCCGGCAGGACATTCATGGTTCATAACAATGCGGCGCACAATGTCGCCGCTTGGAGAAACAGTGAATCTGAGGGTCTCGCCGCCAGGAAGGTCGCAAATCTTGGTAGACTGATCAAAGTGAGAGGACGTATCGGCAAGGTGGGAAGCGCGAGAGCTTGCCACACATTCTTTACCATAAAGATGAAAACTGGCAACGTCCGCGTCGGCTTGCATACCATATCTCAGAGTCGCGAGAGAGATGTCTTTGATGGTTCCTTTGGAGCTTTTGGCGACTGCCAGAATGAGATAGACAGTCACTGGGAGGTCTGTTTCGCTAGAGCGATCAGTGGCATCAGTCCTGAGTCCTCTGTATGCGATGTTGTTGATGCTTGTTGCATTCGGGCGATCCATGTCCTCGATATGCTCTGCGTGATCGGTGGCAACTTCAGCTGGGCGTGGTGTCGCGGAATCGGAGTCACTGCTCTGGTCTTCAGAGTCTGAAGACTCATCATCTTCGTTCCTCGTTCTCACTGCTGCTGTCATCTTCGTCATCATCACTATCATCGTTGTCATCGTTGCTGTCTGAATCTGAGTCGCTTTCGGCGCGAGTGCGAGTAATGATTTGATGAACCAGTACAAGGTCGCCGACCTCAACAGAAGCAAGAGAGGCGTTTTGATCGTCAGTGAGGCCTTTGATTGCGGCCATTGTGGAAGATTGCAAAGTGTGTTTGGGGAGTAGTTGGTCTGATAATTTGTTTGGTAGTGCGTCTGGGTGTGTCTGGTAGCGAAGAGCTGCTAGTTTGGTTTATAACGGAACGCTGAAGTTGCGTCAGTCGCGCAAACTTGCAGTGATGTGGTCCGAAGTGGTGACTGAACGGCAAGCCGCCGAGCGTCACTGGCGATGCAGTGAAGGACTGAAACGTCGTCTCCCGAAAGAAGACTGTGTGAAGCCACCACTAAATGGCGCCAAAGAAGAAGGTTCTGTTGTGCCCGTTGAGGAAATCGATCTTTGTGTGTGCTTTCAGGATTGGCTGGGAGTTCTTGTGTGTCAGTATAATCAGCTTCTTCGGATTGGTTATGGTGGATTAGTAGGTCAGCATGTGCTACTTTTGACTTCAGTGAGCGCCTCGGCACTTTTGAGCCTAAGGCCTGAAGTCACGTGAATAGTCTGTTGTCAGTGAAGCGCCGATACATATTGTTGCATACTGCAGGAAGCCGATAAACGCTTCTCGCCGTTGTTGCCTAAAGCCTTTCACGTATGGCCAACCAAGCAAACTCACCATTCACTGCGGTCAATAACGCAACTGTTGAAGAAGTATTCACATACCCAAATACATATACCCATACAAAACGTCTATCTTCATAGAGCACCAAGCTCCTTGAGCTTGGTGATCATGCCGTCAACATCCTCTACCTTGCCACCGCCCTGTCTGGGCGCAGGCTCAGTGACCTTGACAGTCTTGAGTCGCTGGGTAAGGTCAATGCCGTATTCCTCCATCTTCTTCTTGACCAAAGGCTTCTTCTTGGCCTTCATAATGTTGGGCAAGCTGGCGTAGCGTGGTTCGTTGAGTCTCAGATCAGTGGTGATGACCATAGGCAGCTTGGCCTTGAGTGTCTCGACACCGCCGTCGACCTCGCGTGTAACTGTGACCTCTTCTCCCTCCACTTCCACCTTGCTTGCCTGAGTCGCTTGTGACCAGCCCAGAAGACCCGCCAGCATTTGTCCGGTTTGTCCAGCATCATCGTCGATACTTTGCTTGCCAAGGATGACAAGGTTGCGGTTCTCGTCCTGAACGACCTTCTGCAACACCTTAGCCACGACCAGCGGCTCAAGCTCTTGCTTCTCTTCCACAACGTGAATCGCGCGGTCGGCGCCCATGGCCATGGCGGTGCGGAGAATGTCTTGCGACTTGGTGGGGCCAGCAGAGAAGGCGAGAATGTCCTCGACGGGCTTTTTGCGCTCGCGCAGGCGCACGGCTTCCTCAATTGAGAGCTCGTCGAAAGGGTTCATGCTGTGCTTGACACCCTGGGTCTCGACAGCGGTGCTAGCCTTGTTCACACGGGGTTTGACCTGGGCCGAGAGTTAGCATTGCTGTCCCAGTGCGACAACCTCAATGACAGCTTAAGCTGTGACTGCTACGCAGAAACGGCAGCAATAGAATCACTCACGGCATAGTCAATGACCCGCTTCACGGGTACCAGGATCCTGATTCCAGACATGTTTGACACAATGGATATGTATAAGTGCTTGTGTAGTTGGCTCTGTGTGAGAGAGACCGTGAAAGGCGATCTGAAGTGCGCGTGCGGCTTAAGGGACCATCGATGGCGACCTCGGCTTTTCGGCCAAAGTTCGAGCTGCTCGTAGTCAAACCATGACGATATGGTCCGAAAAACGGAACGCTTCGAAGCATCAAATCAGACGATCTGTTGGCTAGTACAAATGAGACTCAAGCTGCTTCAGGTCAAATCTTGGTTGTTATTCTAAAGAATTCATATATCTCATGTCAATGATACAAGCATCTACAGTCGTGACAACTATAGAGATGTAGAGCTCTTCGAACATCGTCACATGCATTTAGATTAACAGGACACAGCAAGAACGAAGAAGGAAAACATGGCGGTCAACTGGTCTGTTCGCCAAAGTATCCACTAAAGCTACATTTAATACAATTTGATGGGAATTGAATTGTTGCGACGTGCATAGCTAAATGCATATCATTTCTGAGGTGTTTGGTGAGAAAATCATCCTTCCAGCACAGGCGCACTGCGCCGTCATTCACGCATAACTTGTTGGCTATAGCCAATACTGGCATAAAGTACAAGATCTCGTTCGGGAAGATACCGGTTGGTGGTCGTCATCGTTCGCATAGGTTGACCTACCGCTTAAGCGGTGGCAGTCGGGTCTCGAGGCTGGCAGAGCCCTCAGCGGTGCTCGGCTGGGCGTCGGTCTCGGCGGCACCCTCGATGGGAGCGCTGGGGTCCTCGTCCTCCTTGCCAGGGCTGTCAATAGCAACCTTGACAGCGATCTCGCGGCCTTCAATCTCCTTGCCGTTCATATCGGCACAGGCCTTCTGCTGCACCTCCTCAGTGGGAAGGGTAACAAAACCGAAGCCGCGGCCCTTGCGAGGCTCGTTGCGAGCCTGGAGCTTGCGGATCATGAACTTGGAATGGGACGAAGAGCAATCTTGGCGGAAGTCGGCTGGTACTCAGCGAAGATCTCGAGAAGCTGGGCAATGGATTAGCAATTGATACAAGAATTGAGATTAATTTAGTCCTTACCTTCTCCTCACGAAGGTCGTAAGGAAGGTTGGCAACCATGATCTTGGTCTTGCTGGGGACGCCATCCTCGGGAGGGCCACGCTGCTTGCGGGGACGGTTGGCGTTGGCCTTGCTGGCGTCGGCGGTAATGCCCTCCTCGCCGGCGGTGGCGGTGAGAGCCTCGTTGGTGGTCTCGGTGAGAGGAGCAGCCTGACCGGGGACGTTGGTGGGAGCCGTTGGTGGCAGCCTCGGCCTCGCCGTTGACAGCGCCCTCAGCAGCCTGACCCTTCTTGCCACGACCGCTGCGAGCAGCACGGCCACCACGGCCACGGCCGCGACCGCGAGTAGACTGGCGGCGACGGGGAGCGCCCTCACCACCCTCAGTGACCTCAGCAGCAGGCTCGGGCTTGCGGGCAAGCTGGACAGAGACCTTGCGGTCAAGGATAGACTGGCCGTTCAGCTCCTGGATAGCGCGGTCGGCCTCAGAGGAGGTGGAGACGTCAACGAAGGCGTAGCCGACCGGCGAGTGGTGCGCGGGTTGGTGGGGATAGAGGTGGTCTCGCTGTAAAGCGCATGTTAGCTGTATGTCCTTGAAAATAGTGGTGCACGGCTGGCTGAACGTACACAAGGTAGTCCTTGAAGAAGTCCTTCAACTCTCCCTCGGTGGTCGCGTAGGCGAGGTTTCCAATGTACAGTCTCCTACCCTCAGCGGCGCTGGCGATGACGGCCTCGTTCTGAGACGCGTTGATCGGCTTGTCGCCGCCGGCGCCGACAGAGGCGCCTTCAGCGGTGGCGCTGGGCTCGTTGAGGGTGGTGTTTGCCATCTGGGCGGTGGCAGCTTCGACGGACATGTTGATGATAGATGTGAGGTGGATGTCCTGGTGGAAGGCCTGTTGGTCTGCCGGTGAACGGTGCTTCGAGTGATTTGCTTGTCGAGGCCGCCCTGTTGGTGGAAACGGAATTGGCGAGAGTTGGTTGGGTAGCTACGTGCCCAAGATTCCTGATGAGTGTGTTGGAAAAGGTGGTGGTGATCGAATTGACTGTTGTTGATGACGAGAGGCGGAAGGAAAGGAGATGGGTGGCTTCAAATTTGGGCCAGGCGCAACTGCCTCGCACGTTCCTCCTGAGTGACGGCAGACGCGGGTCGGCGTGCATTTGAGTTGCCCCAATCACAGCCGCTTGCGCACGCGACCACGCGAATGAGGCAAACCAAATCTCGACCTCACGCGCTGTCAGACACCAGCCACTCGTCGCCCTCGCATAAGTAACACCGCAAGCACATGACACGCGCCGACGCGGGTGCGCGCAGCTCAGGAATGGTCACCGCCGAGGGCACGCCTGCTGTGCACGGAAGCGCCGCTGTGAGGTAGGCAAGAGTCATCCTGTACCCTCACCGCAACCGCGACTGTCGACCGAGCATGTGCTGGCATCTATCATTCATTGCAGTGAACGGGATCAGCGCAGCCAAGGTGGCGAGCCAGATTGCTGCTTGAGGAGTCACCATCGCCGTTCATTTGCCACCGAGCATGTCAGCCGATGACACATCTCGCTGACAGAATCGTCAGGCTTCAATCGAATACGCAGACTCGCACGGCTCTGATTCTCTATGGGTCAGAGACGGGCAATTCACAAGATGTAGCCGAAGAGGTTGGCCGCTTGGCCGAGCGCCTGCGGTTTGATACTACTGTACTGGACCTTGATTCGGTCCAACTCCGCGATTTGTTGAAGTACACGTTCGTGGTCTTTGCTCTCTCGACTACAGGTCAGGGAGAGATGCCCCAAAATGCACGCTCGTTCTGGAAGACGCTGTTGAGTGGCGCTCTAAGACCAGGCATTTTAAGACGATTGCGCTTCACGTCGTTCGGATTGGGTAATAGCTCGTACCCACGATACAACGTAGCGCATCGCATGCTTTGCGGTAGGTTGACTCAGCTTGGAGCATCGGCTTTCTGTGAGCGTGGGGAAGGCAATGAACAGCATCCCGAAGGCCACAGCGCAGGCTTTCGTGAGTGGATTGTTCAGCTTAAGCAAAGCATGCTCGAAGCATTTCCACTCCCTGATGGTATTGAAGCATTGGCAGACGATGAGTTTTTAGAGCCACGATGGAAGCTTTCCATTGCGGGCGAAGACCATGACACGAACGGAAGTTCAACATCAGAAGCCACGGTCGCGGTATCGGCGGCATCATTCACGACGCCTACCCCAAAGTCCGACGACGAGGAGTTGCCTCCAACCGCTGCACCGATACCGGTCAAAGACTCTTATAATGCCGCTATCATCGCCAACGATAGAGTCACTGCGACTGATCACTTCCAAGACGTTCGGCTTTTGGACCTTCGATTGGATCGCAATTACTCTTACAGCCCTGGTGCAGTAGCGGTAATTTACCCAAAGAACTTTCCCTCCGATGTTGACGAGTTTGTCAAGCTCATGCATTGGGAGAACGTCGTCGACAAACCAATCGAAGTCGTGACTACCCGAGAGAGCGCACACAGTCAAGCCGCCACACCTTCACCTTTGAGGCATCTGAATTTGCAGTCGACCAATCTCACACTTCGCTGGCTTTTGGAAAACGTGATTGACATCATGTCAATACCTCGACGTTCGTTCTTCGCGAATCTGGCTTATTTCGCCGGCTCCAGTACCGAGGACGAAGAGTTCCAGAAGGAACGACTCTTGGAACTTGCAAACCCTGAACTAATAGACGAGCTCTGGGATTACACGACCCGGCCCAAGCGTACTATACTTGAGGTAATGATGGATTTCACTACCATCCAAATACCCTGGCAGTATGCTTTGTCAGTGTTGCCGCTCATGCATGGTCGTCAGTTCAGTATTGCGAGTGGAGGCGACCTCAAGCAAGACGCTGAAGGCCGGACCAAAGTGCAACTGCTTGTGGCCATTGCAGACCCTCCCAGTCCCATCATCAAGTGGCGCAGACGGTATGGCGTGTGCACACGATACATTGTCACTTTGCGACCCGGTCAGATGATCAACGTCGGCATGCAACAGGGGTACCTTGACGTGCAACCGACCGAGCTTGAAGCTCCTGTGATTATGATTGGACCCGGGACCGGCGTAGCACCAATGCGTGCCATGGCACATCAAAGATACGCTTGGAGTCAGGATCACAAGAACAAATCTCCAGGCAAGCGCCTTGAAGGAGATATTCTCGTATTTGGTTGCCGTGGCAAAGACACAGATTATTTCTTCAAGGAAGAATGGGATCTGTTGTCCCTCAATGAAGGTCTGCGTTTGTGTACTGCCTTCTCGCGCGACAAGGCCGAGCCCAGATCGTACGTTCAAGACCAGATTCGCCAGCACGCCGATATCATGTACAAAGCTATTCACGAGCTGGCAGGCAGGATATACGTGTGTGGTTCTTCTGGCAACATGCCCAAAGGCGTCCGTGAAGCCTTCCTGGACATCTTAGTCGAACAAAGCGCCAACATGAGCAGAGAAGAAGCGGAGGCCTACCTCGATGGCATGGAAAAGGCTGGACGATATAAACAAGAAACATGGTAAGCATGAATGTATGTGAGTATGAGACCATGAGTACAACCCGCCGATGCCGACATCAATCGTATCGCTTCACAATTTTCACACCAGGAAGCACTTCCTCTTCATTCGGCGCACCGCGCTCCTTTGCCGGATCCAAATTGCCCTTCACTCTCGCTTTCACCCAATCTCCTGCTTTTATCCCTGCCCGCTCGCCGTCACCTTCTGCCTTCAACCCCAGCCTCTTCAGCAGTGGGCTATCTACAACTTTCAAGTCGAGATCATGTGCTGGGCGCAAGAAATACAGCAACCCCAAACGGTCCAAATGCGCCTGGTCGTCAGGCGGCGCAACTACTCTGTGCACGCTCGATTTCAAGTATCCGTTCGTCCAGAACTGCAGCACGTCTGCGATATTAACTGTGATGCTGCCAGGGTAAGGCTTGACCCACTTCCACGTCCCATCGGGTGCCAGAATCTGCAGCGCGGCAATCGGCTGGCGGAACAGCAGCGTCAGCGAGCCGAAATCCGTGTGGCCTTTGGAGTACACGTTCTGGAACTTTGCATTCTCTTCCGCCGAGCGAGCGTGGTAGATCATGTACCGCAAATGACAGTCCGATACATCGTCGTACTTGTGTCCGTTCGTCAGCGCGTCTTCTGGCAGTTCCAGCACGAGCGCGATGAGAACGAGTAGCTTCTGCACCGTGTCTTGCGCGATGTGGCGTTGGAAGGCCTCGATTTCTTCGCGATGTTCTTGGATCACGGCGGGGTGTGTCCTATTCAATTGGTCTAAAAACTTGAACACGTTGTACATCTCGATGTTGTCGCGCAGGCCTGGGAAGACTTCGATTGAGCCTAGAGGGCGGTAGCCAGAGTAGTTGCCATGCTCGAGATCGGCCCGGTACTTGAGCTTCTCTTCGGTTGGCAGGTTGAAGAGGTCTTTGCCGATGGCAAATGGCGGTCGATTTGGTCTTGGGACAGGCCGAAGTTGGTGATATAGCTGACATATAGTTAGCAATCGATTGCCGGATTCAAGAGGAGGAGCCTTACACAGAAGCCGACTTTGTGACGGCATGGTCAAGTTGCTTAGCAAGTCTTTCTTTCCCGCCTGGCAAGTCGAATTGGGAGAGGTCTAGAGTGACAAGATCCGCCCAATCCACTTCTGTGTATAAGCTCGTGTCCAGGTTGCAAGCTGTTCGTGATCACTTACGTTCTGATTTAGATTCTTCTGGTTGGTGGTACACGGGGAGTTGGCGCGATGTTGCGCTCGGTGCAGTCTGTACTTCGGTGGCCATGTTGTCTAGTACATAAGCAATCAGATTTAGTGGTCAGGTAGATGAAGGCAGAGGTGCCAGATCTATAGCAAAAGCAAGACGAAACGGTTGTTGACAATTCAAGCTTGAAGAAGTCTCCGGTCGAACTCTACCTAGACGGTTACTTGAATTCCCCTCATTGCTGAGCTTATCTCCGCTCAAATGGTGCAATCTACTAAGTAGACGTGTAGGTACGTATCTGCCTCTCTGAGGTGATGGGCAGCGGGGCTCGTGGGAGAAGTTCAAGCACGCAATGCTTGGAACTCTAGCTACATCCAACTACAGCTCGCCTCCAGGCCCTAATCAGTCTCGAAATATGCAATTTGTATGGCATAGCATCGGATAGAACGGCATGGCATGATACAGAGCGGGCCGCCTTCGATCGTGCAGACGAGGCTTTGCCGATGAATGCTCACCCTGTATGCCGTAGCTCTTGTGACACGTACAACCTTCGACTTCACCATTAGTATTTCACTTCAAAGAGACACAGAACCCATGATCTCGTCTTGTGATCACTTTTACCAATGTTCTCTGGACAGCAGCGTGACATAAGTCTTTCACTTATACTAGAACTTTCGATGCATGTTCGTTGCGTCCAGCCGTTAATCTAGGTCTTGGTGTACACACGTCGTACAGCTGGTCGACGTGTGCGGTGTCACGAAGCATTAGCGGTAGTCGAGATTGTACATGTTAGTCAGCCTTATTGCTCAGTGCTGTAACCTACATGATCCAGCATGAGTTCAGGTTGCCCAACTGAATTTCGAGGCATAACCTCAGGTCCTGCCAGCGAGTCGAGCCAGACTACTAAATACATTCATGCTTTGGCTGATTCCTGCACTTATGATATCGTTGGAGTGAGGTTGATATCTGTGTTCCGTGGACCTTGCGCCTTTAGTTCAATGCGGTGAAGTCGTGATTGGGTTGGAGTATCAGCATGTGTGGTAATGTCAGGTACCATGCGATGCTCATATGTGTTCAGCAAGTGCAACAGCCGAACTTGTCTGCAGGGCTCAATATGTGGCGTTTTTCTGGGCGGCGAAATATCAGCCAAAGGCCTGCAGTCTGACGAAAGCGGACTTCTTCGGAGGGAGTCCCCTTGGTTGGTCGCTCTTTGATGATCTCGATGGTCTGGCTGTGCTGCACGCCACCACAAGGTCGCATCTCACAGCTTACCAGCAGTATGGAAATGCTGCAATTGACCTTGGAAGCATAGGAGTGGGACAATCCTACGTGTATTGGCCATATTGCACTGTATCGCAGAGTGCCGCCGTCGTCATCGATACAGTAAGGTACGGAGTAGGGCTTGGCCTCAAAGAGACCGGCTCCCGAACAAGCGCAGTCGCAATCGTGAGCAGCGGCTTTGCCAGGCTCTCGCCTCGACCCGTGCCCTATATACCACAACGGTCGACTACCACCACCCATCGCCGGCACCCACCCGCCCTAGGGCCCGACACTACCAACGACTAGACCTTGCCCACCTCGCCGCCGACGGCCCAGTCTATCATTCACCCTCCGCCGACTCAAGCACCCGCACTCCCACGCCCGCTAAGCCTCCGCGCCATCGCTATTCCCACCTGACCGCTTGCCCTCAGCCCAACGCCGTGACCAGCGAACAACGAGAATACAAGAGATAGGGGATAGATAGCGGTCAGCATGACCTGCATCTAGCTTTGGGTGTGAACCGACGTGACGTGATCGTCTGCCCGCTCTGCGACTGCGACTGGACCCAAGAGAACCTTCAACCTTCACACATCTATCAAACAGCCCAGCGGCACAGCGTTCTGCACACGTGCGAGTTATATACCACCATCGAATACACTGCGCATCGCTTCTATCGCGCATCAAAGAAAAAACACCAAAATGGACGAGGACAGTTGGTCGCAGCGACGGCCCTCTGGCGGCATGGATTATGCCACAGCGACAGATGATGAATCGCCTGCCCTTTCCCGCATGGCTTCGCAGTCTGCCAGCCGTTTCTACTCCTCGCGACATGGAAAAGCATCGGCTGCGCATGGGAGATCACGACCCATAACCTCGCCTGGGACGGGTCCGTCTATGCCTATACCGATCCCAGCGAACCCGAGCGTTATCCCAGGAAACACTCTGCCTTCAGCGCCAGCCAGTCCACCTACACCCGCTCCTAGTCCAACACCGATGCAGCGTCAGCCGGACTGGAGTACGGCCGATCCCACAGAGGAGATTGGAGATATTGATCTGGACGATCCGCCCTTGCTTGAGCGCGTGAGCACGACGAGCTCAGCCAAGTATGGATTCGGCTACAGGCATATGCGTGCTACCTTTGCTGAGATGGACGGCGAAGAGCGTCAGCGCATGTTAGCTGAGTTGCTGAACATGTGCGACGGCAAACTTCTGGCATTCGTGGCCAACTTTGTTGGTCCGAGGCTGAAGAGAGATCCTTTTTCAGTTTTGCCTAACGAGCTTTGCTTGCGGATACTTACATTCATTGACGACGCGACTACACTTGCTCGGAGTAGCCAAGTAAGCAGGAGATGGAGAGAGCTGGTCAGCGACGACATGGCTTGGAAGAGCTTATGCGAGAAGCATGCGTACAGGCGCTTGAGCGACGAGGGACATGGTCCTCACGTCAGACCAAATCTTCAGACCGCTATGCCATCCAGCCTACAAAGTGAGATCCACCATACACAACACCCACACCCGTATGGTGTGCACATGGGCTTCAGCCAGCATCCGAACCCAGCACTCGCACCTCTCTCGTCAAGCGCTCCGGACCTTACGAGGCACTCAAATCCATTGAACAGCATACCGACATCACCACCCAGCATATCTGCTCGATCTAGCAGTAGACGTGTTCCGCAGCGGCCCAAGCCTGTTAGTTACAAGTCGCATTTCAAGCATCGATACCTGATCTCGAAAGCATGGCGAGCAGGAGGCTCGTTGTCGGCGCACACCATCACACCCGATCAAGGCGTCGTCACATCCTTGCACCTCACTCCCAATTATATCATAGTCGCTCTTGACAATGCTAAGATCCATGTCTTTAGCCCGCATGGCGAGCATCTGCGCTGCTTGCAAGGTCATGTCATGGGCGTATGGGCCATGGCGCCGTATGGTGATACCTTGGTCAGTGGTGGATGTGACCGTGATGTGAGAGTCTGGGATCTTAACACTGGACAAGCTGTACACATGCTCCGTGGCCACACATCAACTGTGCGCTGTCTCAAGATTGCACCCGCTCGTGGTCCTGGGCAGTCCGACCTTGCGATCTCTGGCTCGCGCGATACCACGCTCCGTATTTGGGATATCACTAAGGGCGCATGCCGTCATGTGCTTGTAGGTCACCAAGCAAGTGTGCGATGCCTGGATATCCACGGCGATTTGGTTGTCTCTGGCTCATACGATACCACCGCACGCATCTGGTCCATCAGCGAAGGCCGTTGTCTGCGCACCCTGCAAGGTCACTTCAGCCAGATCTACGCAGTAGCCTTTGATGGCCGCCGTGTCGCTACCGGATCGTTAGACACATCTGTTCGCGTTTGGGATCCCCACACGGGCCGCTGTCTCGCACAACTGCAAGGCCACACCTCACTCGTTGGCCAACTTCAGCTTCGAGGCGACACCCTCGTGACTGGAGGTTCAGACGGTAGCGTGCGTGTCTGGAGTCTGCAAACACACTCTGCGATCCACCGCCTCGCAGCGCACGACAACAGTGTCACGTCTCTGCAGTTTGATGACGTCCGTATCGTCTCTGGCGGCTCCGATGGCCGCGTCAAGGTCTGGGATCTTGCAACTGGCCGCCTCGTTCGCGAACTTGGTGCCCCAGCTGAAGCAGTATGGCGCGTTGTCTTCGAGGAAGAGAAGGCCGTTGTCCTCGCTTCGCGTGCAGGTCGCACAGTAATGGAAGTTTGGTCCTTCGCACCACCTCCTGAAGAGCTTGAAGACGATGTTATGACCCGTTTGGGTACCAGAAGCGGCCGCAGCGCGACGCTCGTTGCATTGCCTGCACCATACCAAGATCCCATGTACGGTGAGGTGCCTTCATACGACGGGTCGAGTCGTTTGGAAAGGGCGCAGGCCGCTGCGGCCGCTGCTAGCAGGATAGAAGATGCAAAGCAGCAAGACGAGATCATGGCGGATGTGTATTCACAGACGGACATCATGGAAGATAATGGCGAGGGTCCCGCCGGCCCGTCTGGTATTGACGGAACGGAGACTTGAAAGATGAGGATCACTTGGCAGCAACCGCGAGAATTTGATCACAACAGTCGCATGGCCTTTCGAGCATAGCGCGCTACAGGGCAGTGCGTCAGCTTGCGCAGGCCAGCGAGCACTATGCCGCGACGCGTCGGAGTCTGGGCCAGCATCATCCCAGAATAAGAGGGAGCATCGAATGCATTTGCGCACGAGCGCATGACGATATATCATGAAGCACGCGCCAGAAGACACGGCGCGGACGAACCCAGATCGCATCGGGAGGTGGAAAGACCCGGGAGAGGTCTTTAGATTGACATAACATTTTTGCGTGGAATAGGCAAATGAGTTGCACGGATGGGACTGCGCTGTGAGGATATCCGTAGCTGCAGCAAAGCTCGAAGGACTTCGAGCTGAGGTGTCTTTTTTTTCGGCTCATTGATTTGTTTGTCAGGCGTTTACGATTTTGAAGCGAGACTTTTACGAAACGGTCTTTTCTGGCATGCATATAGATCGACGGCTGTTTTGCCGTGCTTTACAAGTTGAATGGATGGTAACACCTTGCTTGTCATTGACCTCCGGTAAACACCTTCGTCAAGCATCGACCTTGCATGGAGTTCAAGATCAGAGCCACTGGGCTCGAGAGGGAATTAAATTGGTTGCTTTTTCCGCGTTCTATACATTACGAATCTATCTATCGTTGTCGTGAAACAATCGATCCCCTCCTGTCATGCTTGATCCCTCACTGTTCCGCCTTCTTTCGAGCTCGGGTTCGTTATCTCCGTTGTCACTGCACTGGTATGCGAATCTGATGCTTGGGGCCTTTTCTCCCAATCGATTGAAACATTTCGCGCTCTCGTGTCGCAGGAGTCTTTTGGCTGAATCGAAGGACTGCAATGTTGGGGTCTTTCGTACTCGCGCGCAGGAACAGAGGAACTCGATGTACCGTATTCAATTTCAGCGTATGTTGGGTATTACTTGGATTGCGAATGTGCACAGTCATGATGCGATCAGTGGCCACCGGTAGTTGGGAGCTAAAGAGAAGGATGAATGTTAGCGACATTTGATCCATAAACATATTACAATCAAGCAGAGTCAAAACTTACACCGAGGTAGACCTTGAAAGAGTCGTAGATCAGCCATTGGAAGGCGGTCAAGGTACCGATCATACCAATGCGCACGGGCAGACCGTTCCACAGGCCCTTGAAGCCGATGTTGCTGTAGATCCTGCTGATGGCTGCACCTGCGCCCTCGCCAGCTTTGCGGTCGGCGTTCAGCTTCGACACCATCACGTCTGCAGGGTGGGAGATCACAGCACAGCCGATACCGGCAATGTAGCCTCCGAGGAAAGAGACACCGGTTTGCTGAAGAGTGTTGTACGCCTCCTTGGGCTTACCAAGCTGCTTGTAGATCTGGGCAACCGCACTCTCGAACGTCGCGAACTTGACCATGGTGTATGGGATCTGGCGAGCCCAGAGAGGGTAGAGACCCTTGTACAGGCCTCCGTAGCCTTCCTGGGTAACAATCTTGCTCCAGCCTTCGCGCAGGTTGTTGGCGTAGGGCGGGAGGGTGGTCTGCATGCGCACCTTGATGGCTTCGAAAGGGCAGAGGAAGATATCGGCGATGAATTCGGCCGTGGCGGAGGCACCGAGGTAGACAATTGTCTGGGGTGTGTTGGGAAAGAGCTTCTCGCCGTAGTAGTATTTGAAGACTTCGTAGGCGCCGTACTTGCCTGCGCCTTGGAAGGCGTAGCCGACGAACGTTGGGGCCTAGAAAGAAGCTATTAGCTGGGTGTGTAGTTCTGGGTGGTGGAATCATCATACCGCGCCGAAGAAGATGCCGCGGACACCTTCCTTAGAGATGATGGTGCGCCATGCTTGGAAGTTGGATTTGTAGAGCTTGGAGTCGACTTGACGACGGCATTTGACAAGATCGAGAGGTGTGACAGCGGCGTGAGTGGGACCGCAGGCTGTGGCAGTTGGGTTAGCATTGGTCGGAATGAATGTTTTGTTTGGCAGGGGATTCAAGTACCAATGATACCGCCGAGAGTGCAAGCAGCGAAGTAGTTGGCGCTGAACAGCTCGATCTTCTTCTGGGGTTTAGGCACGGAAGTCATGATGTCTGAGTTGTTGTGGTATGGCTTGTTGTTATATACTTGCTGCCGTCGCAATTGCTTGTCTGAGAGGGCGAGGGGAGAGTCGCGTGATAGCTAACAGTGGGAGGTTGGATGTCAATGCAAGCAAGCAAAGTCGAGGAATAGCAATGGCCAGGAGTGATATATGCGAACAGCACACGGCAATGTCGGCGGCAGTGGTGCGTGGAGGATTTGTTGTGTACGGATAACGGAAGCACGAGTGATTTCACCCAACAAAATGCTGGTGTAGGCTTCCGACAGATCCGCTGGGTGTTGCACGCCAAAACCGGCCGAGGCATTGGGCGATGATGCTGTTGCTGGCCCCGATCTGCGCCGCTGTCGTCATTTCGTGTCTTATCGTGTCTTATCGCTGCTGACTGACTGAGCGGGTTAGTGCGAAGCTTGTCATCACCAGGGAGCCGCTCACTCCGGTTGGAATATCAATGCAACAATAATGCCACATTGTACTTGCCGAATAATGAATGTTCAATTGTGATACTTGGCTGCTTGCATGATCAGTGTATAGCGGAAGCTGCTCATATAGTACTAGACGAACCAAGCTAGGCCAATGGCTAATGTAGTGAGCAGAACGACTCTCCAGCACTGGCGTTACATGTTGGGTCCGTTGGCAAGTGACACTACTAAAGGCGTATCTTCGTGATCCTTACGTTCATACTTTGAAAAAAAGAAACAGCGATATTTCTTATACCATGTATCGATCGGGAGCATACCTTAACCATTGGGTAGCAATTTCAGGATCGCAGGCTCAAGTTGTTCGTTGCTCTCTGCATTCGGCCCGAAAGTCGATCGGCCTGTTCGCAGTGCCAAGATGCAAACAATTGATCACAGCTGAGATTGCCTGGTCGTGGAAACCGGGTGCCCGGTAAATTCGACACAACACATACACGGTAGTACAGTTTGGTGCTACGATCCGACTACCATCGCCAAAGCGAATGGATACATTAGCGGAAGGATGGTGCGACCACGACACGGCCGTTTGTTTCGGCGGCTGAGACAGACGGCTGCTGGGATGAAACGGCTGTCGACTCGACGTGATACAACAGCGCCGAGCACAGCTGCAAACGACATACACCTAGTTGGATGCTAGCAAGGCTCTTCTGCTAGGACGTAATCACATCTCAACAATGCAAAGTGATATAGTATCAATCAGCTACATCAGACATCCTCCGCCTCGCCAAAAGGCGGGGAGATGGCATGCATTGCACGCTGGGCCGGGCAGGTGGCATGTTGGAGAGACGGGTAGCGACTGGCGAGCAGTAGAATAAGCAACACCCGCCTGCCTGCTCCCCAAGCGATTACCTCTTGACTGCCTGCACCCAGCTACCGTGCAATAATCCTCCCATCTCGTCTTCTCGTCCTCCTCCTGCTATACCTCTCAAGTCTCTCTCCTCTGCCACGCCGCACCCAGACATCCGCAGTGCCCAGCCAGCTGCGTTTCCCCGCCCACCACCACTACCACAAACGCATCCCGCCCATGCCATCACCCTTTCATTCCTGACCTCTGCCTCGCGCATTCACCTTCTGTCCGCCACCGCCACCACACCCAGAGGCCTATCGCCCTCCGCCCGCGCCCAGTCGTCCGCCCAGCCTCGCCAGCACCAGCCAGCCTGCCTCCTGCTGGTGCTGCTGCCGCTGCCATTGATCCACGCTCCCCATTGCCCTACCCCGCCGTCTCCACTCGCGCGCCGTCATCGTCCAAGCAGCGATCGCCCAGTCGCAGCTCGCACCTCTCGCCCAACGGCGTCCGTTGCACTCTCGCGGCCGCTCCCGCCGTGCGTGCCTTGCATTATTCGCTCCGCCAGTCGCCAGACCATCTGCTGCTGCTCCACTGCCGCTGAACCGCCGCGCAGCTCTCTTCGCGGTAGCTGCTGCACGTCGAGAGCACGTCGCTCCGCACCCCCCAGTCCACCGCTGCCCCCATGCCCTCGCTAGGCTTCCTCAAGAAGAAGCGCACAAAGGACTCGCAGGGGTCCAACGACCTCAACTCTCCCACCTCACCTGGCCTCGAGCGTGTCACCACCGCTGGCGGCGGGCCAATCACCCCCGTAACCTCCAACAAGAGCACCAAGTCCGTCGAGCAGATGCAACAATCCAGCCAGCCGTTCGTCGGCCAGAACGCCTCTGCCAACACCCAAAATGTGCCCTCCATTCGGAACCTCATCAACGGCCCCAATTACGGCGACACTAACACTGGCTCGCAGCATGACAGCGCTTACAGCAGCGGAACAAGCAGCACCGTCCAACACAATGCCACTCCCCAACTAAACATCCCTGGCCAGAAGGGCACCGCCAACCCAACGCGTGAAACAAAGGGCAAATACACTCTCAATGACTTCGCCTTGCAACGTACGCTAGGTACCGGCTCATTCGGACGCGTCCATCTGGTGCAGAGCAAGCACAATCAACGCTTCTATGCGGTCAAGGTCCTGAAGAAGGCCCAGGTGGTCAAGATGAAGCAGGTGGAACACACGAACGACGAACGCCGGATGCTGCAGCGATGCAAACACCCCTTCTTGATCACTCTCTGGGGCACCTTCCAAGATTCCAAGAACCTTTACATGGTCATGGACTTCATCGAGGGTGGCGAGCTGTTCAGCTTGCTACGAAAGTCACAAGTGAGCCATTGATGTTCCAGGCACGAATTGTCATAGCCCATACTGACCATATGACCTAGCGTTTCCCCAATCCTGTAGCCAAGTTCTACGCTGCCGAGGTAACATTGGCTCTGGATTATCTTCATAGCATGAACATCATCTACCGCGCCTTAAGCCCGAAAACTTGCTACTGGATCGTCATGGACATCTCAAGATTACCGATTTTGGATTTGCCAAAGAAGTTCCGGACATTACTTGGACTCTTTGTGGTACGCCCGACTATCTCGCTCCGGAGGTTGTCAGTTCCAAGGGCTACAACAAAAGCGTGGATTGGTGAGTATTGTCTACTGGAAACGTGCCTACCTTTGACACACCGCTCACACTTTTGCACAGGTGGTCACTTGGCATCCTCATCTTCGAAATGCTCTGTGGCTTTACTCCCTTCTGGGACGCTGGCTCGCCACTCAAAATCTATGAGAACATCCTCAAAGGTCGCGTCAAGTATCCGCCGTACATCCATCCCGATGCACAGGACTTGCTCACCAAGCTCATTACACATGACCTGACCAAGCGTCTGGGCAACTTGCACGGCGGTAGTCGCGACGTGATGAATCATGCCTGGTTCGCTGAAGTGACTTGGGAGCGTCTGGCCAAGAAAGACATCGACGCGCCATATGTGCCTCCTGTCAAGGGCGGCATTGGTGATGCCAGCTTGTTCGACAAGTACCCTGAGGAGACCGAACAGTACGGTCAGACTGGCGAGGACCCGTAAGTTTCCCCCAACGTTGTTTGCCATCGGTGTGCGTTACTGACATCTCGATTGTAGCCACGGCAAGCTTTTCCTCGACTTCTAAGCTCTTGGTCGTCGCTGAAAATGCGACAAACTCCTCAAGCCTTGCGAGGCAAACGAAGCAACGCACATGTGCTTTGCATATCTGATATTACGACAATGAACGACAAAATCACACAGAAAAAAAGATTCTTTAGTAAGACGCGAGACGAAGAGAAACAGGAGAAGCGACCCAACGCGCTCGAGACCATCATCAACATTGGCATTACAACGACCGCGTCCGGATGACTATCACTTTCAGTGGAGGTACCTGCTGGGGTAGAGTGATCGACCGCGAGCGACCTCAATTTACAAGCAGATACTTATGTGCCTCGCACAGCGGGAGAGCCGTCGTATCACCGGCAACGGGTGACGAGGGAAGGAGGACTGCCAATGGCGGCTCGCGGAAGCATGCCCGCCTGTGTCAGGCGCAGGTATCTGCGTCTCCGTCGCCTATTGCTGTAAGCTGCAGCAACTTCCAGTCCGCCCCGTTCGTTTTTTACCTTTTGCCACCTAGCCGCGGTAATGTTTGTATTAGTCGTAACCTTGTGTCTCATTGCGCCTTGCGTCTTTTGTCCTCTGCCCTGTCCAGGATGTATTGATTTCACGCGATATTCGACTGAGCAAAGTCGCCGCGCGAGTCCGTCAAATGGAGTTCTCGTCGTTGGTACGTCCAACCACTTTTCGTCGAGCAAAGCTCTCCGGGAGATCTGATAGGGTGCTGTAAATCGATTGTATAAGAATCCTGCTGTGAAACTTGGGAGGTATTCATGCATGCATGCGTGCGTGCAGGCGCTCCAGCGTGTCGGCCCTGCGTGGCATCGAAGATACCTTTCCTACTGGCTCAAGAGGAAGAACGAGACAAGAGGGAAATGGAAGGTGAGATGTCGCGTATGCTGGATGCGCCAACGTCCATGATCAGAGAATACATAGTTAACAACGATATACACACGCTCTGCACTTTCCCTAGCCTCACCACTGCAAATGGTCGATTATGATTCCGGGCCTGTGCGATCGTTGATCTGGCCTACCTCTCACCATTGCAAGTTGCGGGCATTCCCACGCATGTGCATGTGCATGTATCTATACCTTGTGTGCTGCGACGCGGCGTCCGGTAGGCGAGACCCGAAGCTACCGGAGATCGGTTACGTGCCTTGGAATCGTGAGGGCGGCTTATGCCTTTTACCCTTTTTTGCATGTTCGTGTGCTTTCGGTACAGTACAGTAGTATGTGGTGCCGCTCTGGCAGGTTTATTGAATTTTGGCAGGGCAGGGCATACATATGGGGGCCCGAGGTTGGCGCTGGCATGTTTGATGTGGTCCTTGAGGTTTTTGGAGAAGACGGGATACGATGTTTGGTGGGGTTCTTCGGTTTTTTTAGTGTTTGCGTTGTTCTACGATAGTCTACACGAGTTGCTGTGCCGCAAAGATGAGAAACGTGGATGTATACGAACAACGCTCGCTTCGAATGGAAAGTTGTAAGCGAGGGCCACGAAGTTGGTGCTGGTGGGGGCTTATCGCGGGCACCAGAATTCGGCGCCAAACCGGGCATTGATAGCGAGCATGTGCAGTACTGTACCTGCTTGCTCGTTGTCCCGTGGTGCCTCTTTGGACGTGTACGTACCTCTGATCCATTGCCCATTTAATCAGCTACTTCTGTAAGTACATGCATGAATAACTTGCAACCGTCGTATACGTTACACAGCTGCATGCGCTGATAAGTTGGTGGTGCAGATCTGTCAGGCTCGTCCCTTGAAGACATTGGTACTGGTTTGAGAGGCAGAGAGAGCGATATCGCTTTTGTAACGTCGAAGGAATAAATCACCATGCCTGATCGCGTTTCTGATGAGAATGTCAACGAGCTTCCTGCTTTTGAGAGCACGCCAAAGGTTGACTTTGAAAAGCCACTCAACTTGAGCGTGCTGAAGGACAGAGTCGCACTGGTGACGGGCGGTGTGGCCGGGATAGGGCTGGCGATCGTGAAAGCGCTCGCGCAAGCTGGTGCTTGGGTTGCGATCTGCGATCTGAACGAAGATGCTGGAAGGAAAGTTGAGGCGGAGATGATTGGTGAAGGGTACAAGTGAGTCTGGCCTCGAAGAAGAATCCTTCCAGGAGTTCATTAATTGACGGATAGGCTGACGCTACAAGCTGGTAGGGTCAAGTTCATCCCTACCAACACTACTTCGTGGGACGCGCAATTAGCGGCTTTCAAAGCGACATTGGCTTGGACGTCGTCGCGCCTGGACATCGTGATCCCCAACGCAGGCGTGCCTGGCACTCTGAGCAAGTCATCGATTTCTGAACTTTCGCCCATCGATGATCCACCCAAGCCGCCCACGCTCGCGCTCGAAGTCAATCTGATTGGAGTTTACTACCGCGCTCCTCGCTGTGCATTACTTCAACATCACTCGCGTTGAAGATGACGATTTCAAGCCACAGCTGTGCTTCATGTCTTCGTTGGCTGGGTATGGCGACTTGCCATTTTCATCCGATTACAGTGCTGCAAAATGGGGTGTCCGTGGCATATGGCGTAGCTTACGTGGCGTGAATGGCGTAAAAGGCCTTGGAGGCACACAAGCGAATTTGATTGCGCCAACTTACATTCGCACGGCGATGACTGCGGACTTTTCGCATTTGCTGGACGAAGCTGGAGTCAAGATGGGAGAAGTGGAGATGTGGTGCCGGCTGTTCTGAGAGTCGTCACGGACGATGAAGTTGATGGTAAGTGGTTCCTGTTGCCATGAGCTATGAAGAAAGAACCAGGCATCGCAGCATCGGTTCTGGTGCGATGAGTGCTAACTCATTGTCAAATGATAGGGAGGGCCGTTGCTGTTCTGTCCGGTGAAGGCAACCCGGGCTCGTTGAATTTTCGATTTGGAAGATGATCCAATGGGTCCCGGCGGCGTAAGACCCTGCTCGAGGCAACTCCAGCAGGCAAGCTGGGATCAATAGCTTGACCATATAAAGATAGCAATCTTGTTCAGAATGTCGGTAGATATCTGAAATAAGGTTTCGTGATCGATCGTGCGGGGCAAACGCAAACACTGGAGCCAAAGCTCATGCTGTAGCTCCATTTGGAGATCGTAGGCGCTCTACACACGAGGCACAACGCCAGACGCGTCTATCATCTACTGAAGAGGTGATGCACCAGCAGCATATGAAGGGCAGAGAATTCACTACAATCCTCATTGTTATTTAATGGTGCGTTCACAACCCGAGCATTTGCGGCCCATGGGTACCGTTTTTGGAAGTGCAGGCTGCCAACACCGTCGCAAGACGGTCAAGTTGCGTGTGCATGGAGTCTCGTCGGTTGATGCGCTCGCCACTGCTTAGTTAGGATTTATCACACTTCGATCTAAGTTAGGCATATGTGACGATAAACTTGATTTGTGGCATGCGGAATAGATCATATAGAGCTCAAAAATGAAGACTTGACTGACTTGGGGAGTTGGAGGCTTGGCGCTCACGTGATTTTTGACCTCACTTCTTCGGAGATCATTCCGAGATCTTATTATAAGTACGCCGGGGTTGCTTAGTGTGTTTTCGACAGCGGATTGTCTTGTCGAGTATCTTCTGTTGGAGTATCGCTTCGAAGTTGCGTTTCCCGCTTTTCGATTTTCAAGTCGGACCAATCGAATTGGCTTCATCGCCGGTATAAACTCCGGTATATGCTGTCGGTTTCATTCGTTCAAGTCGCGATGTCGGGATGCTTGCAAAAGGCTAACGCTGACACTAGCGCATGTTGCGGTCATGGTCATGGAAGTGTCGTGGGTACAGGGCTCCGATCTCCGAGACCGACATATCGTTGACGAGTATCATTGTCGCGGGGTTTACTCCTCTGAGCAACCAGTGGTGTGATACGGATTCCAAAGCCATTTCGCGACCGCCATGACCGTTTTAAAGCCTCAGTGGATCTTGCATGGAAGATGCCATGGGATGGGGAGTGGTCGCGGCCTTGGCGTGCGCACTCTTTCTTGCATTTGTGAGGCAGTGATGCGTCACCGCGTCTGGAATTAGGCCGTGGGCATCACAGCCCTTTTTGCAGGTGGGCACGAGTGTCCATGTGCTGCGTACTTCCTTTTCGAATGTTTCAATTGAGTGCGCATCCGCCCTACAGAATGATAGGCATCGTATCGCCGTTGGTGCAAATCCGCGATACCAGTAGGTCTTGCACGCTGTTCGCTCAAGCCAGCCAGTACGCTCTTGTGCAAGGCGATTGTTTGGCGCACCAGGGTGAATCAGCCGACTGACTGCAGGACGACCTCCACAGTAGGCACCATGGCGGCCGCTATTCCCGAAATCCTTCCAGTAAGGCTGCTGCGGCTGGAGCATCAGAGAAAGAGACGGAAAGCGATACGAACACCAGAAGGAAAAACGGACGCAGGGAGCCAGGTGCGCTGGCACAAGACCATGGCAGGGGACCGCTTGCGCAGACTCTTGGGCTGGTACGGCGGCCTTACAAAGAGCGCGTTGTGAGGAGCCTGGTAAGTATTGTCGTGTAGCATCTCATAGAGCAGACACATGGATTTTTGCAGGGAAGAAGTGATTTGTGACCTCTGCCGAGGAAGTAGTACCTGCCGGCCTCGCCAGCACAGGGCGGTGACGGAATCTCGATCTGTGAGCCGTTCGGCGAAGGACTACCTGGATTGATGTCGTGTTAGCTGTGTGTCCTCTCGAGTAGCTTATCACTATGACGATATTGCAATGATCCACCACGCGGCACCCTGATTCGTAAAAGCCGGCGTTGCAGTCGTGCTCCGCTTCGTTTCCTGCGCTGTAACTTGTCTCTCGAGGCTTGGAGTCAAGTCCGCCGCATGCTTCGCAGTGTCCGCGCACAGAGAGAAATGGAGGAGTCTTCGGGTCACCTAGTCTAGGCCCGCGCCCAGTCACCTGATATATGTGTCCCCGACTCTGAGCCCCAGATTCTGCCCACCAATTTTGACGTTTGAGACGACCACATCATCCAGCCTGTCGGTGACCACACGACTGCTCGCTTCGCTAGAAAAGTAGTGCGTTGCTGTGTAGCCAAGTGCGTTTGCCGGCGGCGCTTGCCACTGTCCTGCAGGTATTCTGGATCGCTCTCCGCTTCGCAACTGGCCCATTACTCACAGCACGGCGACCCCTGCCTGAGGTCGCACCGCTTCGCCAGGACCACGCTCGCCCAGCAGCCTGCCCAGGAGTCCCCAAATCACCGGCCTTCTGACGAGCAGCCGGCAGGAAGCAGCAGACCGCAGCTCGAGGCCGTCCACGGTCGAGCGCTGAGCAATCGGCCGTCTGACGCGCGAGTGTTGCTGGCGATCGTCTCCGCCCGCTTATAGGCGCATCTGGGCCATTCAGCGGCAACGACGTGCCCAGTATCCCGGATTAGCAGCCCCATTCCATTGGCAACTGCAGAGGCGCTCTTGCCTGGATGCAACAGCGGGGAAACGGGCTCGACACCGAAATTTATATGGACGACGATGATCGGGATCCAACAATCGCCTTCTGATTCACTTGCCACACCCAACCAGCCTTATATACGACCTAAGCGGCTACGCGCCTGTGCCGTCTTTGCGGAGAACGCCCATGGCGAACGAAGAACGGCGCTTGGGACCAAGGAAGCTTGCACCAAAGCTTCCGGCCAACAGTTCATCGACCTCTAGTGGCTATACGTATGACTCGCAATCGCAGTCGCAGTCGCAATCGCAGGAGCCGCAGCCTAGCGCTATCCCCACGAAGCCCAAGCGAGCTCAGGTTAGAGCCGCATGCGTGGCTTGCCAGCGCGGAAAGGCAAAGGTAAGACAGGCAATCGTCGACGACGACATGTATGTGAATTTTAGATCCCGGATCGGCCCTAACATGATGTGAACAGTGCGATGGTGCGAGACCTTCATGTAGTCGATGCGCCAAACGGAGCCATGTCTGCGAGTACGACGTGGAGCCCGATACCTCTCGGTCCATCTCAATGCGACGAAAGAATGAGTCTCTCCAGAGTGAACTTGACCAACTGCGATCACTCCTCGAACATATTCGCAGCCGTTCCGAGGTCGAGTCGATGGAGATTTATCGAAGAGTCCGAGTCGCTGTTGATCCTCTGGATGTAGTGGAGCTCCTGAAAGGCGGCGATCTTTTGTTGCAACATAGCGTTCCGGAACGATCAGGAGAGACCGATTCGCCAGCTACTGGTCTGGAAAATCTTGAACTGAGTGCCTTGGAGCAAAGCTCCATCAAAGTGCGCGCTCGGCCATGGACCCGAGTTGCTGGTGATGGGCTGGTATCAGAACTGATCTCGTCCTTCTTTGCTTATGACAATGGATTTTATCTGTCATTCGTCGATCAGGAGAGCTTTCTTGAAGATATGCAGGCAGGGAATGCTGACAATGCAGACTTCTGCTCCTCACTGCTTGTCAACGCCATCTGTGCCTTGCGTTGCGTAAGTTGCTCAAGCATGATCACTTCACTCACATACTGACATCGATTCTAGTCAACTTCAGAACGGGCCAGACTTTTCGGCTCGGTCCAGGGCTTCGACATGCGCGAAAGGTTTCTCAACGAAGCAAGGCGCCTGCTGGACAGCGATTACGGCAGACGATCCCTGACAACCGTACAAGCCCTATTGATCCTTTACACTTGCTACACGGGACAAGGCCGAGACAGAGGCGGGCTGCAATATCGACACGCCGCTTACGAAATGCTCAAGAGATTACAGGGAAAGCTGGAAGCCAAATTCAGGAACCCGGGTCTGGTCGACGAGGCTAGTAGGAACAGGTATCAGAGAGCAATCTCCAGAGCACTCTGGGGCATTTATTGCTTCGAAAGGTACTAGTCTCCTTTTGCGTACATCAGGTTGATGCTTGACTGACATCCGGGTTCCATCAATAGCATATCCGCATCTGCGTACTTGCAACCATCTTTGGTCCGAGCGCCTACCATCCCACGTCGTTTCGTAGACAACGGAAGCATCGATCCTGCCGTCACAGGTCATAGAGCCTCAGAGCCGGAGCCACAGCTGTCAGCGTACGTCCTCAATGCCACTTGCGACTTATCTGAGAAATTGTATGAAGCAATGATCGGGTATGGCGGTACTGGAATCGAGTCAAGGATCAGGTACTATCAAGATCTCCGACAATGGAGCAGCAACATGCCCACTTTAATTCGAGCCGATACCAACTTCTGTCCGGAAACATGTCTGCTTAGGTAAGTGTCAACCTTGAAATTTGCAAGTCATGATTGGTATGTTCGGCGAGCTGACTCGAGCGATTCCAGCACATATGAGGACATGCTGGCTTTGAGCCTATTCCGCCCATTGGACCCTAGCCAACGCCTGACAGATGAGCCTGGCACATCTGGTCTTCTCTGTTTACAACACTGCAAACGCACATTAGAGACTTCGGAAAGGTACTGGGAGGCCTGGCCTGCGGACGACTACTCCATCATGAATCTTTACCCGCTGTACCATGTTGCCATCACACTCTTGCACATGCTGCACGACGAGCAGAGTCACGACCTCTTCGAGAGAGTCTGCGCACTACTCTCACGGTACATGAAGGACTTTGCACTCGCCCAATACATCCTGCAAGCTCTCAAAGTCGTCGCAGTGCGGCTGGGTCTCCCCTTGCCAGCAGGTGTGTCGTCGAAATTCCGCGACCTGAATATGACGGCAGCCGGGCTGGCTGACGTGCCAGCCGCGTTCGTGCTGCCAGCGCACGCCGAGATGTGGGACGTGATTTACGAGGAGGGTCAAGGGGCGGATGAGCCGGGCGTACATCAAAATGGTGTCGAGATGGGGGAACTACTCAGTCAGTGGACAGACCTCGAACTATCGAGTTAACCACAAGGGTGTGAGATGAGGTAGCGATGGCATCATCGCAAAACAAAAACGCGTCCGGAAGAATTAATTGGTGGATGTCCTCGTAGATGAAATGCTTACACGCCTGAAAGGAATCAACTCCGTCCAATATCTCGGTGCCGCCTCCGATACCCCGGCTTTTGCTCGATGAAACGCGATGACCTGTCCGCCTTCATCTTTGGGCCCGCACCGGGATGGAGATTGCTTGGGCGAATGTGGCATGGGGGGCTCTTTATCAGGCACGACCCCCGCTTGAGTGGGCCATGGCACATGATTCGCGTCTTCACGCATACATTGCAGTCAGGATCATGTGACGTGGTTCGTGTGGAGACCAAAAAAGTGAGGTCAACTTTACGATTGAGCTAAAAACTAAGTGATCATAGCTTACCAACAACACCTTACTTCAAGAAACTACCGCCTGATGTTGCTAGTATCTGGTCGAAGTACGGTTGAAAGGCTAGCCAGCCTTTCGCCGGAGTGCCCACTTGCTCGTACGAGAATCTAGCCTCATCATCCGGAATGAGCGTCTTCTTGTGTCCGCTTCCACTCGCCGCTGCATCGACGAGCAATTGAGCATGACCTGTATTACTTTTAGCGCCGACTAACAGACAACGAAACAGGAGTCGTCGAAGAAGCATACATGTTTTGTCGAGAGAAAGGAACCAGAACGCAGCAGCGTCGATGGTCTCGCCAACCTGTGGGCGTCAGCTAAGTACAGCGAAGACATCGAAAAATCACACGCTTGCATACCGTTATTAGGCCATGGTTCTGCAGAATAGCAGCTTTGCCATCGCCAAGGCATTCGGCCTATCTTCTTTCCCTCTTCGCGATCCAGCACGACGCCGCCGAAGTTTGGATATACGGCGTGGCTTTTGTAGAAGCGCAAGCTATCCTGCGTCATCATATCGAGTTCGCGGCCGAAGACCGACCAGGCTTTGCCGTAGACACTGGCATACGTTAGTTCCACATGCAGAACTGCGGAGTTGTACATCCCATACCTATGGGCATGGCACGCAGCGTGCACATCCGGTCTCGCCTTGTGAATCTCGGAGTGAATGGCGAAGGCCGCAGCATTGATTGGCTCGTCGCCAATCACGACTTCGCCATCCTCATTCACCAGAATGAGGTCGCTCACGCAGATTTGCGAGAAGTGTCGAGAGAGCGGGTTCAGCCCTGTTGCAGCTGTTACTACATCTCTTCGTTGCATCACGATGAATACAGGGCTTACAAAAGTGGTCAGTCAGAATCGGATCGCGCACGGATATGTGTCCCGCGACGCCTTCGTCAAAGCCACGTTCGGCGAACACCCGATACGCAGCAGCTAGGTGCTGTTTACGGTACAGGCGTTCTTCTTCGAGTGAGTCGAACTTGGGGTATGCTCTGACTTTCAAAGGCTTGCCGGACGTGGTCTTGCCAATTGCACCGACGGTGGCATTGCCCGAGGTTTCGGCCACGAGCGTGGTTGCTACTGGGCCATGACGTCTGGTGTCTGAATTCAAATTGAGGGTTTGATTTGGGATTGCTTGGAATGACGAGAATGTAGAATCACGGATTGGAAGATAGTTACGGCGTCTAGCCATGGTATTGAGTAACAACGACAGATATGAAGTTCATCGGGGTGATGGTATGCCCGAGGTGACCGAGCGAGCCGAGTTGCCACTTCAAGCTCCACATCCCCGCAGAGATGCCTGAAAACTGTATCGGGCAATGGTGTCGATGATCGCCTTCTTGTGCCTAAGTAGCACGACTAGGGTGAATAGAGCGTGGGGAGCTCCCAAGCTACTGGTACCTCTTCACGGAGACGCCTCCGTGTATTCGTGTGTAGACAGAGGCTTTTGAACGTCAGAAGAACAATCCCTTCGCATCGATATCGTGGGGATATTCATGTAGGAGCCCACATGTTAGGGAGAAACTAACGTGAGAAACTTGACGTAGTGAGAGTCAGTGTCCGATTGTCAGGTACAAGGCTAAAGTCTCCTGCGGTGTTTCTAACGTGGTTTGGTGTACCTGCCCTGCCTCATCTCTGCCTGTAGACTCTCCTGTTGGCTAGGCAAGGGCGCACGTCTTCTCACACTGCCACCATCTTGCATCGACTCTGTCGGTGGCTGTTGATTCGGCATTGGGAAAGGCGGAAATCCGGGTGGAGGCACGAAACCTGCAGGAGGTGGCGGCATACCAGGCAGGTTCGGGAAGCCTTGAGGTGGTGGAGGCAGCTTGCCTCCAAACATTTCCTTGAGCTTCTCGAAATCCATACCTCCTTGCCCATTTGTAGGAGGTGCCGGGAAGCCTGGGAAGGGATTGGGCATGTCCGCAGTCTGCGCTCCACCCAAGCTGGTTCCATCCGGAGGGAATGACGGCAATCCGATACCAGGAAGACCAGGGAGGAAAGATTTTGAAGGAGCATTCTGGTCTGGCAGGGCATCCGCTTCGTCTTCCATCTCGGCTTCCTCCTCTTCGCGAGCTCGAGTAGCCTCTGACTTCTTCCAAGTCCCTTGCGCTTCTGCCGCCGTCTGACCAATGTGCCACCTGTCGTTGACATAGCTTGTCTCACCTGGTCGGGGTCTAGTCCAGAATCGAGTAACTTTGTCATTTGCGCCTGTTGCAAGAATATGGCCCAATGGATGCCAGTCCATGCTCCAAATAGCGTATTCGTGTGCATACTGAGTTTTGTGTGCAGGATAGAGAGCTTGGGCCGCGGCTTCGGCAGGATTTGCTGCGTCGTATGGGGACAAGGAGCTCGCTGTTCCTGCTGGAGGGTTCTGTTCGTCGAGCAGATAATGGTACATTGATCCATCTCCACCTCCTGTCGTGAGCATGGAGGAGTGAATGGGATGCCACGTAAGCGAGCTGATTTCCTTCTCGTGACCCTTGAGCAAGAAAACATCTCTCATCATGCGAATGTCAAAGACTCTTGCCACAGGATCTCTGGCACAAGAAGCAAGCAACACACCATTGGTCGGCTCGAACTTGGTCATGGCAACCGTGTTCTTGTGGCCATGTAAAGTGGTAAGACAACGCCCAGTGCGTGGGTCCCAAAGCTTTACTTGGTGATCCTTTGAACCAGATACCAGTAGACCTTTGCTGGGATGCCAATCTACACACTTCGCGTCCCATTGATGGCCAGTCAGCGTTGACTCTTCCACTCCGCCAGCAAAGTCGAAGATTTTCAGAGTAGCATCACTTGCAGTGACAAATTTAGTGTCAGTAGGAGCGAAAGCGAGATCGCGAATGGGATCGGCATGCGCTTGGATGCCTTTCACGTTGTTGAAGTTGGTTTGCCAGTACTTGACGATACCGTCTTGGTCGGCTGAAATCAACCATTCGTTGTTGTGAGAATGTCGCCGCGCGAAGAGCGCAGTCATGTGCTTGCATGATTGTCTCGAAGTTGAATCCAGTGCCATTCCACAAAGTAAACTCACCACTGGTACTACCAGTGAGGAGCCGCCCGTCCTTCTGGTGTCCACTTCACCACGTTGACAGGGTGCTTTACTTTGTTGAGTGACGAATGAAGATGCCGAGCAGGGATCGAGTCGACTGGACGGCTCCTTCGGGCAGCAGGTGGCAACATCTATATTGAAGTGAGCGCACGCGACATAAGTCTTCCATTGATTGGTACATACATCGAAGACATAGCTAAGACTGTGACGCTCCGCCTCGAAGCCTCTGACACCGTGATATTTTGGCCTCCGGTTTTCCAGATAGTGAACATATGTTGTGCCTATATCTGTGGCATTTCCTGAGGTGATATAATTAGTAACTTTCACAGCAACCTTATGCATCTTTCTCGAGCTCGACCGATACGAGGTCTGCAATTCGTGTAGGCAGGTACTCACTTCTGCTGGGTCGGCCTCTCGCTCTGGTGGGTTCAAAGCCGCCATGGTCGGGCTGGTACCCTCCGTCCATGACGGCGATCAGTAATTATAGAGTCTGGTGGTAACGCGATCACTGTCACGTTTGCGCCCTGAACTATGCTCTGTTCTCAGAATACGATGTGGATTAGGCTGAATGCAAGGCTCAAATGAGTTCTGAAGTGCAAGCTGAAGTCGAGTTCTGCGTTCTATCTGGGAGGCTCAGATGCGATGTATGTCGATGTCAAATGTCGAAATGTTATTCAGATTCAATGGAAGGCTTGTGGCAATATATATCCAGTGGCTTCACGCGCGCGCCCTCCATAGCAGAAAGACGAGACGCGGTCTGCGGGAGTTGTCCGCGAAGCCGCCCACGCAACACGGGCCACAGGACCCTCTTAGCACATGCAAGCTGGCCTTCAACAATACATTAACCTCGGACTTCTTATGTCGAGTAGTCACTCTCCAATTTGTCATTGATCGGTCTGACCAATGTGTACGTCCCGGCGAGCTCATATATAGCACTTTTGCCGTGCATCCTCTTCCAGAACCTCGACTTCAACTGCCGATCGACCAATAGTCAACCATGGATTCCGCCGACGCAGTACCCGAGCAGGTGTGGAATGTGCTTGACCGCGTAGCACAAGTGCCCAAGTGGATGTGGGCAGCAGGAGCGGTTGTGGGCCTCTTCGGTATCATAGTCCTGGTATTTCCTTTCTCTGCTATTTCATACCGTCCCATTGCAGCTTCACAACTTTCCAGTAAATGAATAAAGCTGACCAAGGGGTGGTCATGTAGCTCTGTATCTCGCTCTACCTTTTGGCGCCCATACCAAGACCGCCTAGAGCTTCCGAGAAGCAATACATCACTATTGGAGCCGACGGTCGTATCAGTAAACTCCAATCCTTGCCCTGCTGGTACGACAATCATGTCGCGCTCCGTAAAATGGCGCGGGATGGGCAGATATCTTCGCAGGAGGCACACCAAGCCGCAGATGCGGAATTGTTTATGACACTTGTAGTTCCGGCGTTCAATGAGCAAGACCGTCTGAGCGGCATGTTGGAGGAAGCTGTTGAATATCTAGAAGCACAGTATGGACATCATGGCACGAAGAGCAAGAGCAGTAGCAATGGCAAATTGCAGGCGAATGGCAAGCAGGCGGACCCTTGGAGAGGCTGGGAGATCTTACTTGTAAGCGACGGTAGTACGGATCAGACCATTGCAACGGCACTCCAATTCGCAAAGACACATCAGCTGAACAGCGCCCCGCCGACACCAACGGGTCCATGGAAATCAAGCTTGAAGCCAACAACTATCCCTCCAGGTACGATCAGGGTGATCAACTTGGAACAAAATCGTGGCAAGGGAGGCGCAGTCACTCACGGTATGCGACATGCCAGAGGAACTTATGTTGTTTTCGCCGACGCGGACGGAGCAAGTCGCTTCAGTGATCTGGGTGCTCTTGTTCAGGCTTGCGAGAAGGCCAAAGATTCTCAGGGTCGTGCTGTGGGTGTCGGAAGCAGAGCGCACATGGTTGGAACGGAGGCTGTCGTCAAGGTATGTTTGAGGTCGTTGATTCTGCACCTTCGCTCCAACATGAAGCTAACATGTGCTCACAGCGCTCATTCCTACGCAACACACTCATGCACTCCTTCCACCTGCTCCTTCGCCTCCTCACTACACCCAAAACAGCTCAGATCAAGGATACACAGTGTGGGTTCAAGCTTTTCACCCGCCCTTCATTGCCTTACATCATACCCTACATGCACTCAGAAGGCTGGATTTTCGATGTGGAAATGTTGATGCTGGCTGAGAGCGCTGACATCCCAATGGCTGAAGTACCCATTGGCTGGAAGGAAGTCAAGGGAAGCAAGCTGAACGTTGTTTGGGATAGTTTAGGAATGGCGTTCGGTCTGGCCTTGCTACGAGCGGCATGGGGCATGGGTGTGTACAAGAGAGAGTGAAGTGTAGTTGATTGAATATTCCTGGCACGTCACATGCGATCACTGTCGTCATTCGAGCTTTCACTTATCACATGCATGCATCGCTCCTTCCTCATGCGTCGCTCTTTCCTCGTGCGGCGTTCGTCCTCTTCATGAGAACTTCCATCGACTCAACACATATCACTCCCTGATCGAACCAACCCTTTCTCGAACATCTACAGATAAGACTCGCGCCGACATTCAGCTTGTCAGGTCCGCTTCATCATGGCGGAGACCGACGGGAAGTCCATCGCCGCCAAGGACGAGCAGTTGCCCTCGACGCGAGCGAAGCAACCTCAGCAGTAAGTGACTTGAGTTTGACAAGCCCAAGCGTCACAAAGATCGCGACCGCCTGACCTGCCCTCATCTAACGTGACATCTAGCTCTGCCTACGGCGATACACTCACAATTGAAGTCGGAGATGGAAACGCGAAGAAACTTTTCTATGCGCACAAGGGACTCCTGTCCTTCTATTCTGGCTACTTCAGGGCTCTAGTTGGCGGCTCATGGAGCGAGTCGAAGACTGGCGTTGCCAAGCTGCAAACCGAGGATCCAGATGTATTCGAAAGATTCATGCTCTGGCTCTACACCAACAAGATCTTCGACGATACACTGAAGATGAGCACCGGCGTTATCATCAGGCTGTGGCTCTTTGCCGATCGTCGCAACATACCCCTGCTCATGAATGAGATGATCGACGAAATGCACACTACCATCGGTGAATTCTGGGTCGTGCCAACGATCCATCTGCACGAGCTCTACGAGCATACCTCCGAAGATTCTGCCATGCGCCGTATGGTCATTTACAGCATAGCCCGCACCGTCGATCAAGCCGTGCTCAAAGAGAAGGAAGACGTTGACAGGTGGCCTAGAGAAGCTCTGGTGGAGATGTTGAGATTGACACTAGCTGAACCACGTGACCTTTCCTTGGGGAAGACGCTGTATAAGGCTTTGGAAATGTGTCCGGCCTACCACGTGCACGAAGAAGGTGTCTCTTGCAAGAAGAAGTCAGCCAAGTGATTGGAAAGGAGGGCAGTGAGCGAATGTCGCAGACCAACAAAGAATGTGCAGATCGGTCAGATCGATGGATCGCGATGGAGGAGTGTGAGATGTGTTCAATGACCGGACACTTGAACGTGTGGGCACTACCTCCATACGTACAGTTCTAGCTCACAAGTCTGCGAACATCTCAATGTTGTATGATGCCAGTATTGGCGCGGATAGCTTCCAATTATGAAATATTCCTCGTGGAGAAAATAAACATACTTTGGGCAATCCTCAAGTACTGATACATTCCTACCTTCGACTCTCGTCTTTATCGGAGGATTATTGCCGCGGAGAGGCTGTTCGCAGACTTTTGAGTACCGACTGTACTTCACACCCGGATGCACCAGCCCTTTCAACTTTACACACTGACATGCGTTCATCAACAACCACACTTATCTACAGTCGCAGAATTGTACCAAAGTAAGTCTAAACGATAATATCATGCATAAATGTACAATTCGAGCGTTACTGCACGTACAACCCACAAAAGATCGAATGTGATGTCGAAACCATCTCTAGAAACAACACCAATACCCTAACCCGGGAGAATATGACCACTTTTCTGAAACTGGTCTCGACAGCACCTTCCATTTCCAATGGGATGCTCAACCCCTCCTGGCTACATACACTTACGTTGACCGATTTCAGATATCACAAGAGTTACATTACATGGGGCGAGACTCCGCCTGCCCAAACAGGATCTGGCGCAGCTGCCAAGCTAAACCATAAACATACAACGCAACGGAAGGTGGGCATTCGCTTACAAAGCTCGTAGCTGAGTTTGGTCACCGCATAGGTGGAAATTGCGTGACGGTAGGAGTGTTCGTATATATTGTATATGAGGATTACATTGGTTTGCTGTACTCTGCCACCGTACCCAGAAAATTGCCAACTCGTCTGACGGAGAACTTGCCAGTACTCTGTACCAACTACTATCGTTTCGCGCAAACAGTCAACGGCGCAACCATGTCTCTAGCATACAAGTCCTTCGGCGAAGGCAGTCCCATACTCTTCATCCATGGCTGGGAGATGGACAACGCCTTCGACATCGCCGAGTTCGAGCCCATATTTGCACAGCTGCCTGGGTATAGGAGGTTGTACATCGACCTCCCGGGCATGGGCACCAGTCCAGCAGATGCGTCGATAGTTGACCTGCAAAGCATGTACGACAGAGTGGTCGCATTCATTGACCAAGAGATCTCTCCAAATCAATTCATTCTCGTCGGCACTTCGCTGGGCGGGTATATCGTGCGCGCCCTCGCAACACAATTCCAACATCAGCTGCTCGGAGTGCACTTGAGAGTGCCGGTCATAGAGCCCGACAACAATTTCCGTGACCTGGATGACATCAAGCCCATCATCGAAGATGAAGCGACGATGCGATTTGCGCTAGGAGCACAAGTCTCATCCATGGGCCAGATCCTTGTTCAGACGCCTGCGTATATCCGCACGGTCGTGGAGAAGATGACCAAATTTATATTACCGGCAGTTGCGTTAGCAAACAGCGAAGTCTTGGATCCAATTCGGAACGATCCAAGTCGTTACTCGTTGGATGTCATAAGAAGTGGAGGCGAAGCTGTATTCAGCAAGCCATCTCTCATCATTACTGGGCGGCATGATGATGTGGTCGGGTACCGAGATTCTCTCTGCTTGCTCAAGCTATACCCGCGAGCGACTTTTGCGGCCATGGATCGCGTTACGCATCTTCTGCCGGTAGACGAAGGCGATTTGTTGCAATCATTGGTGCTGGATTGGCTTAGACGGGTTGAGGAGGTTGCGAAGAAGGAGCCTATTACAGACGCTGTGTAGCGTACAGGCTATGGCCGGGTCATCGGCAGTGTAAATATTCTCAAAGAACCTCAATAGCTTGTTCACCCTTCGGCTTCCTCCTCTTCCTTCTCCTTTCGCTCCTGCTCTCTTCGCGTCTTTTTCTCCAGCAAATTTGACAGCTTCTTAGCTATACCAAAGCTTCCATACGTGTCGGCTCCACACTGTGCACAACCCTTCTTCTTCTCCTTCATGTACCGTTGCATGGCACACTTTTCGCAGAAATAGGTGCCCACACTTGGTGACGACAGGCATTTTGTAGTCGCCCTTGCAGATGATACACTTGAACGGAATCTCAAGAAGCATTTTCTCCTCGTCATCCAGGTCCGCAGTTCCAGCATCTTTAGCTTTGCCCTGTTTGCCTGCCTTCTCCCACTCTTTATCCAGCTGCCAGCCCTGTTTGTAGTCTTCTCGCGCGTGCAAGAACTTGCAGCTATCACCGAAACCACAGAAGCCCGTTTGCTTGTAGTCCTTGCACACGTCTGGCGCAAAGTCGGTGACTGTGATTGCACGAACGTTCGTAGGTGCTTTTACTGGGCCGACGGCTTTGCTGCCCATCTTGTCGGGGTTCTTCTGGATGAAGGAACCGTAGGCGGCGGAGCCTTTGTATGTGCCGTCTGCTTCTGTATCTGCTGACGGGGCAGGAGCACCGTCGGGACCTTTGAGCGCGGCATCGGTGTACCAAGTCGAGGATTTAGTGGCGTTGTCGTTTGCTGTTATGGATGCATTGCGGTCTGCGCCGTACTTGGTCGATTTGCTGAAGTCGCGAGAGGAGTTCTGAGTAGTACTCGTGCTGGCTTTGACGCCCTCGCGCTTGCGACGCTTTATGCGAGTGCCTGTCTCGTCGTCTGTGGTGTCGGAGCCGGAAGACGAGTCCTTGTCTTCTGGTGGTGGTGCAGGACGTTTGCGCATTGCTGAGGCCTTGTTGCCTCGCTTCTTGAAGGCTGGCACTGCGGGTGCTGCATCGGCCATGATGGATGGTATGGTGGTTCGTGTTTGTCTGTGCAAAGGAGCTGCAAGGGCTGATCAATCAAGATATCTACACAGCTACAGACAAAGTTCGAGATTCATCAAGCGAGGCTGACAAACTGGCGTCATCCCCACGCGCCTGAACGTGCCTGCCGCTCGCCTCAGTCCGCCCGCTGCAGCGTGCCGGCCGGCGGTAGCCCGAGTAGGGCAGCACGGAGATGGAACAATAGACTCTTGCTGTTGTGTTGATCATCGACCTGGACGCGACGGCGGACAAGGGGTAATAATTGCTGCATGATCGACCTGTTGAGTGACTGCGTGCAGCACCATAGCATAGCAGTCTGACATGCTGTGGTCTGCAGGCGAATTGCTCCTCGTACGCGCCATGCAGTGGCATACGACGACCTGCTACAGCTCTCCTCGCCGCGTGTGCTGAAGCTGATGCCAACCAAGGGACTGTGGAGGGGAAGCTGTCGAGGAGGCTGATATTATTATCATTCTGATATGCTGCTCGCAACTAAGCCACACAGCGCCCAGACTCACGGACATGAGCATAGATGTAGGCGCAGGGGAAACAGATAGCTATCATCGCGATCTCGTGGTAGCGCCCGGGCTGGGTGTAAGAGTGGTAGTAGTGAAACGAACTGTGCGGGAAATTGGCCAATCCATCATCGAGTGCGCAGTGACCATGAGCGTAGCGAAAACGATCTGCCACACGTAATCGCACTCAACCCGCTCCATCCACCACACCACCGACGCGGTGTGATGCTCACTGCCCTGTCGTCTCGTCTGTACATTCACATTCACCTTCACCACATCACCCCAGTCGCTCTTTAGACCCTCTCATTCCTGCAGCTTATATCTCCCCTTCTATACGCGGCTCGCCCGTTAGCTCCAAAGCGGAGTACATGCACTTGTTGACACCCCTCGCATCCGAATAAACAACCCGGTCCGCCGCCCGCCCAGCATTTCCTATCTACATTCGACTACACTGCGCACCTCACCTCTGCTGTGCGACAGTCTTCAACTTTGGAGCTCGTGCTCTCCCATCCATTGCGTGCACGGCGTCCGCTGTATGCACCTTCCCGCCAGCGCCTGCTGACAGCACCCGAGACGAAACACGCTTCTAAGACACCTCAGCGGGCACTGTATTTTGTGAGGGACTTCAGCTGAAGCTCTCCAAACCTTTCACTCTCCAGTATACCATATGAGATCGTGACCATGGCCACAAGCGCAAACTTGCCCATGGGCGCCATTGCCGCCAACGACCCGGAGAACGACCCTTTCACCACTGGCTTAGCCATACCACCCCATGGACCTACACGCTACGCTTCGTTTGATAACGAGCAATTCTCTACTTACTCTACTAATTCACCATCACAAGCTCGTCGTGCGCTCGAAGCGCATCTCAAGGACACAGATCGCCGGATACAGGATGCGTCCAAGCTCGGTACCACGCTTTTGCAGCAGCGCAAGAATCTGGCATCGAAATTGAAAGAGGTGGAAGAACTGTCGAAGGACAATGAGGTACCACTCGAGCTCCAGCAGAAGCTCACTGCTCTGGAGAAGGAATATAACGACATTGGCAGGGAGAGCGCGCGAGCTTTCCTCCCAAAATCCAAGCCTGTGGCTGGTGATGGCGCTTCAGTGTATTCGACTTCTGGAAGAGAATCACCTACCAAAGCAGCTGCACCCTCCAGGCGGCAAAGAAATCAGCCAAGCAATCGCGTGCACGACATTGAATTTGCCACCGAGATCAGCACCCAGCTTCTCGCGCAAGTCCGACAACTTCAGAGTGCGCTCGCAGAGAAGGATGAGGAGCTGAAAGATGCCACTGCGAGCAGATCCCAGCTGGAAGACGACCACATGAATCTTGCGCAGCGCGCGAAACTCCTCGATGAGAGCCTCCAACGGCACAGAGACGACAACTGGAACCTGGAGACCAAGATTCAAGATCTCGAGACGAGCATGAGAGACTATGCGGATCGGGAGCATCGCCTCAATCAGACACTCAAATCGACACAAACAGAGAAATCGACTGCGCAAAGGGATCTTGATGAGCTCAAAGTTTTGCACGAAAAAGCGAAAGACGAGCATGAAACGAACAGCAGGCACAATGAGGCAGATTTACACACTCTCCGACGCGACGCTGCGAACCACGAATCAGAGAAGCACAACTTGCACAAGAAGATCGAGGAACTCACCAATCAGAATACCGAACTCGCGAAGGCCGTGTCTTATCGATGGAACCAGGGCGCCCAGCCAAGCCAATCTGGTGCCACTCCAGGCCACGATTCGGATGGCCCTGAAGATACCGAGCTGGACAATACCGACTTCATATCCCCGGTCAAAGGCACGCCCGCACGTGCTGGCATGCTCGAGAGCGAGACTTTGAAGTCAAGCTTGAACCATGCTCACCGTATGATCCAGAACCTCAAGAACAACATACACCGCGAAAAGACCGAGAAAGTCGAGCTCAAGCGTATGCTCGCTGAGGCCAGGGATGAGATTGAAAAGAGACGCGATTCTACTGCTGGCGTTACAGCTGCCAACATGAGCAAGAAGCGGTCAGATGCCGCCAAGGGACGCAAGCCAGTCAAAATTGATCGCCTGGGTGCCAACCGTAGTAGCACCACGGAGATATTTGAGGACGAGCCCGAATGGGAGGACCAGGATGGGCCGACTACACCTTCGAGGTCTCTCTTTACACGACCTGCAACAGGCGCTGCAGCTATGCCTGGTGCATTCCAGGAGACTGATACCAGTGATGCATTCGAGACTGCCGACGAACGCAGAGGCGATACTGCTACTGAGACCGAAGCTTTCCAAACTGGCGCCGAGAGCCTTGGAGAGGATAGCGATCTTACCGAGACTGAGGAGGGTGCTGCGAACCGTCCTAGGACTTCAACATCCCGCAAGAGCGTCACACCAAGCATTTCTGCAAGGCCAGGAATGCCCGGCGACCGTTTCTCCTACCTGTCTACTGCCTCAGCTTCTGCTGGAGAAGAGGATGACGATGTTGTTAGGACCCCTGTGCAGACTCAGGGACCGAAGTACCGCCTGCGTGTGAATCGTGGTGGCCGCAACTCATCTGGCCCTACCATGAACGAGCGCTTGACTGAGAGCCCCGCCTCGAGCATCACGGATACACCACACGCGATAGGCCAGAGTCTTGGTGACGAGCTCGATGGATTGGATGATGACGACAGCGTTGAGGGTACCCCGAACAGCAATTTCACGGCATCACGAGATGTGTCACCCGAAACAACACGAACGATGAGCGTCGAGCCGAAGTCAAGACGCTTGATGGACGTCACCGAAGACACTCCTGTCGAATCCATCGAGTCTGGAGATGACGTAGAACAGACACAACACTCCATCGGTAGTCCATTCACCAGCCCGGTGAAGACACGCAAGTCTCCCTCTGCCCGCAACTCGCTCGTTCCTAAGCCTGCCATGGTCGATTCTGGTATGATGACAGAGCCGTGGGCTCCGGAGAAGGAAATAGTCGTGCAAAGAGTCCATGCAGATGCAGATAGCGATGATAACAACACAGCTGCAGGTGCTGTGGCTGGAGCTTTTGGAGGAATGTTGGCTGGAGTTGGTCTTGGACGTCTTTCGAAAGACGACGCTGACCAGAAGAGCGCAGAGCCCGTGGCTGCAGAAGAATCTTCGGGTGACGAGATTCCTGCTGGTCTGCTCACGCCTGCTTCGAAGAAGGCTCGCAATGAGTCGTTCACCTCAGTCGGCGCTGCTTTGCCACCTCGAGCTGATCCGGTCGTCTTGCAGCACTCAACTGTCTTGTCACAGGAAACAGAGCCAGCCGTTATTCCGCCGCCCACCGAGAAGATCACGCCTGCAGTTCCTCTACACCAGTCCGAAATCTTCTCGCAGGAAACTACACCGGTCGCACCTCTCGCGCCTGCTGTCAAGGCTCCAGTTCCTTTCGAGCAGTCGACTATTTTCTCACACATACCGAACCTGCCTCACCGCCCAGGCCAACGGTCGAGGCACCGATTCCTTTCCAGCAATCGACCATCTCCTCGCAAGACTTTGAGCCTGTCTCACCTGCCAGACCTGCTGTCAAGGCTCCAATGCCCTTCGAGCAATCCACGATCTTCTCTCAGGAGACTCAGCCTATCGTTCCTCCATCAAAGAAACCAGACACTTTCGGCTTCTCGGGGTGTCGGAGCAAGACACTGTGCCAGTCAAGGTTGATGATGAACAACATAGACCACTGGTACCAAGGCGCAGCTCAAGACGTCTGGATGCGCTCTATGATGCACCTTCTGCAGCAGACCACGATGCAGTTCGTGCCTCCGCTCCGCCTGGCCTCTTCGGCACAGACGCACCCTCTTTGTTGGAAGACCGTTCACGTTCTTTGGTAACTAGCGACAAACCAGCTTCCGCGATTGACGAAGAGAAGGCAGCTCCCTTGGAGCCTAAGGTCTATGGAGGCGGTAAGGGCACAAGTGCTATTCCCATCCTCAACTTCGGTGGTGACGAGAACGAATCTCACGAGCGTCTTCCATCGCAACCTTCTGCAGCCGCCGAGACGAAACAACTCATGCCCGCAGACCCTCACCATTTGACCGAGCACCAGCGGGCTCTGTCGAGTGATAGCATGATTCCCATCACCAAGCCACTCTCAGTCAAGCGACCAATGGCTGAATCCGGCAGCCAGACTATGGTCAGTGGTGACGACATCGAGCGTATGCTGAGAGACAAGAGCAATATGCTGGCAGGCGCTGGTCTTGGAGTCGTTGCCGGCGCTGCGGCTGGTGGTATGGCTGCAAACAGCGTCAGACGATCTGTTGACTCCGGAATGTCGACCACCTTCCAGGCCAAATCCACCACACCTCACGAGCCGTCATCGTTGCAAGCACCTCGTCAGTCGGCCAGCGTCGGCAGCATGCGCAGTACCACACTAGTTGATCCACCACCTCTTCCTGCCGACCACAACAAGAGAATCGCAGCTGCAGCACAGAAGGGACCCGTCACCCCGGGCCCGATTCTACCGGGTACCATGGGCCCGCCCATCCGACCAGCCTCTGCATACAAGAACCGTGAGGGTCGACCGAAGACACCCGTGGGAGGCCATGGCAGCCCTGCCATGTACCGACCAGTATCTAAGGATAGTGTCACTCCCAAACCATCAGGTCGTTCTGGCTCTGGTGTCTCTCGTCAAGCGTCTGTCTCTAGCTTCGCGTCCGAGTTGGATGAACGCTTTAACATGCAAGGTGGTCAGTTCGCTTACCCTGTCGATATGCCTCCCACCACCGATCCTCGTATGATCCAGGCCATTACTCAGACCATGATCGGAGAGTACCTGTGGAAGTACACTCGCAAGACTGGTCGCAACGAGACCTCAAATAGCCGCCACAGGCGCTTCTTTTGGGTGCAATCCGTACACTCGCACCCTGTACTGGAGTGAACGCGATCCGTCCAACTCTGGCAAGGATATGATGAAGGCGAAGTCGATGTCTATTGAGGCTGTTCGCGTGATCACAGACGACAACACGAACCCACCTGGGCTGCACCGAAAATCTATTGTCGTTGTGACACCAGGTCGCGAGATCGTCATTACAGCACCTACTGGCCAGCGGCACGAAACTTGGTTCAACGCGCTCTCCTACTTGCTCCTTCGCACGGAGCAGGAGCGCCACGAAGCCGACGATACCATCAATGAGGAGGACATCGACGAATTCAATCCACCTAACCCAGCCTTCAGCTTCCGCCGCTCTGTCTCACGCATGACTGGCCGCTCCAACACCCGCCGAAGCATGAGCAGCTACAACTCGCGCTCGCGACCTGCCTCTCCGACTAAGGATCGACAAGAGCTCAGCCAGCAATCATCCAACCTTGCTCGCCCAACCATCAACTCCACCCCAACCCTCACTCCCACTTCCCACGACAACTACGCCTCCAACCGCAGCCGCCTCTCTTCTTTCACCACTAAATTCCGCACTGGTTCCCAACGTGGCTCCTTCACTTCTACGACCAGACCCGGCGCGCAAAGTGCTTTTAGCCACCGCTCCGGCCGCACAGACGACCACGGCGTTGAAGGAAGTGGCATTTACAATGCCTCAGTCGTGGACGACAGCGCCGAGGACTTGCGAGCTGTCATTGAAAGACAAGAAGGCAATGCTGACAGGCTGGAGAACGTGAGGGCTTGCTGCGATGGTAGGTCTCAATACACAACTTTCTTGAAACTGACGACAATTGCTAACATTGTTTCTCTCAGGCAAACACGACGTCGGCTCCCTAAGCCGCAAGGGAAGGCACGCGAGCTTTACTCGTTCTTCTGTCAGAGGTCACTCACACGGTCCTCCCGTCGCACATAGCCACGGACACGGACATCCTCGTGCAGAGCCTATGAAGGAATCGCAGAGACCTAGGCGGGGAGAATGAGAGCATCGTTTAAGTGTTTCGGACGATCGTTGGACTTTGTGTATTACTGCGATTGGTAACTCGTTGCCATGTTTTTTCGTATGTCCGGGCTTTGCAACAACACAACTTTTGTATCAAGAAAGAGATAAAGGATGGGTGCTCGCATGTTTGGGACTTTTTCTATATCTCTGCTGTTTGTTTTCCCTTTTTGCTAGATGGCTTTCTCGAAATCCAAGATGCTTAATGTCGAAAACAAATCTCATCGCTTTCCCGTGCTAATTTTGCCACGTACTCTTTTCATCGCTGGCCTCAATGCCGTTTACATTAGCTTCTTTGATTGCAAGTCATTTATGCTTTCGTTTTCTCCGTATCCACACATTTTCCGATTGCAAAACGGCAATTCGAGGCTCTTTGGAACGGACTCGGTCTTGCTTCGAGGCACGCGCGCACTCCACCTCATACAAGCATAGTGGAATTCTTGGTTTGACCGCTTCTGGACGTTCGATGGAATTACCTCACGGTCATAATCTTCTAGCAAAACGACCTCTATAGAGCACCTAAAGACTGGGAAGCAGCTTGGCACGCTTTTTTATATTTGAGAGCCAGGAAACAACACACAAGGGAGGGAGGGTGGTAGTCTTGAATTTTTCTTTCCTTGCCTGTAGAAAGAGCCGTTGATCTCGTGATATTTCGTTCTATTTAAATGAGCGTGGTAATGAGATCCCAGGTTCCTGGGAAACAAGAAAACATCGATCCTAGCCAAAGGAGGCACGCGACAAATTGAACACCCGTTCTATAGAAGAAACCTGCCCAGAAAGCTCAGCAGAGACGAAAGCTACATCACCCCAAAACAAATAAAAATCACTCTCAAGCACTAAACTGATAAACCACCTTCCTAGGCCTCAACACCGGCGCCTCATCCTCCTCGCTCTCACTCCTCTTCTTCTCCGCAATCATCTGACTCTCACCCTTACTCTTCAGCAATCTGGTGGCGAAGTCTCGAATCTTGGCCATCAGAGCAGACGAGTCGTTGCGTTTCCCGACTTCTTGTTGGGTGACTGCGTCGTAAGATTCGGCAAACGATGACGAGGGTTCTGCTTCTGCGGAGCGGGCGGCGAGAGGCCAGGCGGAGAAGCCTGTGCGTGGTTGGCAGGGCGTGGATTGAGGCCTGGTGTTCGGTGTTAGCTACTGTGTATGGCGTTCGTTTTGTTGGATTGGGTGTTGTGCTTGGAGATCTTTGGGGTGGAAAATCGTGGGTTGGGATTGATCTATGCACCGGCTGTGATTAGGGGGAGGTACGTACGTCTGACTCGCCTGCTGACCAGCGGCGTTCGATTTCGTCGAATGTGAGCGGCGCTGCGCGAGGACTTGTATGGTGTTGTTGCGGCGAGGAGGCCGAGGAGGGTGGGTAGGAAGTGCATTGTTGGTTTCTTGGTCGTGGCGCTGTTGGAGTATTGTAAGGATTCGATCCTGCTTTGGGCTATTGGTTTCCACTGCCGAGGAGCGAAGTGAAAGGCGGAAGAGGGACGATTGATCGTAAGAAGAGCGAATGTAATTTGATGCAATCGGTCGATATCTCGACAACGTGTTGTTCGACCAGCGAAGACTTCCTCTTCTCTCTACCTCGTGGACAAATACAGACAGACATCCACCTCAACATCGAAGCACGCCCATCAAGATATACCTCCACCCCCTCCCGCCCTCCATCGTAGGACTCCAAAACGCGCATGACAGTTCCTGCTCGCTGCAAGGCCCACCTCAACGACAGCGCCCATCCGTCAGCCGAAGAAAGACCGTGCATGAAGAGCAGGGGAGCGGAGCCCACGGAGCAAGTGGCAGGAACAGTCTCGCAGTCCTCCTCCCTTTCGTGTTGCGCGCCAGTTTGTTTTGGGACGCGATAAAGAGCTTGCGTAGAGTGCTTGCATGTATGCCCATAGCAAGGGAGGTGGCTGTCTTAGGCATTCCAGTGCGCGCATCCCTGTCGGAATGTCTGTGAGTAGCAAGGAGGCGGGCGTGACTTTTTTCCGAAAGACATTTGCGGAAACGATTGATGTGTCAAATGATCGATCGTGGGTTGACGGGGGTATCTATCTATGTATCTATCTAGCTGCGATAGTGTGGAACAAAGAGAATAAGTTGTTAAGTGTCGAGTGTGGTGAAGCCGAAAAACAAGGTCTCAGCCACCAATGCAATTTGTGTAACCCTGTGCAAAAAACCCATCAAACCTGCAGAATCTCCGAAACTCGTTCGGGGTATTGGGGGTATCTTCCTCTTGCTCCTTTCCCGTGCATTTTGTTGCTTGTGAATATCTTCCATCGGCGCCTTGCCCGTGTGGATCCGCTCGTGTACTCCTTGAATGCTAAAAAAAAATGGATCGCTTCATGCGTGTCCTTGCCATGCTTGCCATGCAGTGCCTTCTCCAGAACGAAAGTAACAAAAGAAAACTCTGAAATGCGTCACGCTTTGTCGTAAGCTTATGATGGTCGCCTGACAGGACCATAGCCACCGAGCGTGCCAAAAGGTGCGCCGAAATTCGAGCTGGCCTTCTTCTTGAGTTTGATGCCGCCTTGGTCGAAGTCTCTCTGCACTGCAGCTTCGATCTCCTCGTTTGAAGTTACTTGAGATAAGGGAATACCGGATTGTGGCGACATCGCACTTCCAGGCTGTGTAGGTAGCTCGTGCGTGGGCACTGGGGCAACAATGCCACCGGGGTTACTGTCATGATCGTCAGCGAATCGGTTGTATAATGCTGATACTTTCGAAATGTACCTGTCAACCGCTTTCGGGCTGCCATCGGCGGGATCAGGAGTGGCAAGCCCCGGCGTGGGAGTCGCGAAGACCAGAGGTCGAGCCTCATCTGTGCCTGGTGACTGCGCGATATGTTCCAGCCTCCTAAACAGCATTTCTTCGGTAAAGTTATGCTCGCCGGGTTGATTGGGCAGCTCGGGCATACTCAGAGGACCAGTCAGCGCCGGATCTTCGTCCTCACCATCATTTCTGGCAATGAAAGTGTTGATATGTGTGTTGCTCTTAGTCGGTGTGTCCTCCATCTCCGAAGCAGCCATATCTTTCGAGAGCGGCGTCATTGGCCTGGCAGGCGTTTTGACTGGGGTGTGACCCGCATGAGCTCTGTATTCGCTAGGAACAGGCGATAATGTCATCATTGACCCTGGCGAGGGGCAAGGAATCTCCTCGATTTTGAGACGGTCGTCGGCAAAGGAAACCACAGAGTTGTTGCGCGGCTTCTGGGCCCCAGCGATTGTGTCAATGAGAGGGATCTCAATCACTGAAGGTGCACCTTCTCTTCGCTGTCCAAGCGTCGTTTTAGGCTCGACATTCTCGTCCTCCGCAATAGTCGGTAGGGGCATGTTGGCGCTCACGAGCCGGGAAGTTGGCGGCGAGGTGACGTTGCTGCCGTTGGTTGGTGACATGGTCGGCGACTTCGCTGGACTGCTTCTACGTCAGCTCACGTTTGGCATGGGAGGCAAAGCTCGCACAGGATTATACGCACCTATGACCACTGTTGGTGACCAGGAGCTTCTCCAAGCTGCTTATCCGCTGATAGAGGTTCTCTCGCTCATACGACCAAGCTTCCCGTTCTGCAGCAAAAGCAGCGTGCAATTGCGACATTGCTTTGGCCTGTTTATGCACGAGCGCCTGCAGGTCGGGACTGCCGCCATATGCCGAGCCATTGGGTGACATGACGCGGCTAGACGTGGACATGAACGGGTCAACGTTATGGAAGCTGAGTGGCGGAGATATGAAGGGAGCGAGTGCATCGTTAGAGGTCCGCTCGAAGGCCATGGGCGGCGACTTGGCCCGCTTTGGAGCTGGCGGCACGTCTGTGAGAGGCGGCGAGAGTGCGGCGGAGGGTGCGAAGGACATGGTCGTGCCTGTCGTAGTCGAGGTTCATCAGGCTTGAGCGAGGCTGTTGAGTCGTGAGGCAGGCTTGAGTGGTGGGAGGCGAATGCGGATCCAATGGCGAGCGGGACAAATGAGTGTTAAAAGGAAAGAGGAATGTGGGAGTTGTCGGGTTGTCAGGTCCTGCTGCAGGGCGTTGATGCGTGAGATGCGGTGGACACGGTGTGGAGTGATGGTGGAGAGGCTGGCAGCAGTGGAGCAGGGGAAGTCAGGGCAGCGGTGGTCGTGGTGCAGCGTCAGAGTCAGGCTTGCGTGTGGAGGATGATGAGCCAATGCGTTGGCGTCCGTCTGGCGCAGGAGAGCGCCCGGGCCGAATAAGCCGCGACGACGATCAGGGCGCATTCCCTTGTTCTGCGAGGCCTTCGAGAAGAGATGCCTCGTTGGATGGAGTCTGGCAAAACCTCGGCACGTGACGGGCATTGCGGTGGCAGACGGCTCACCGCAAAGAAGAAACGTGTGAGCTGGTGCCAGCGCTCGGGCAGCAGCATGCTCGTCGTGTCTATAGCACAGTAGAGGCGTTGGCCGCACTGCGAGTCGTTCGCCGGCTGGGCACCCGACGAACTCGCCTGCAGGTACGCACTCTGTGTGTCTGTCTCTCGCTGTGAGATGCTGCATGCTACCTCCATGCAGCGAGGTGTTTACGACCCGGATTATTGCCTCGTTGCCGAGGGTGTAGACAATTATTCTCGCATGCCCCATGCGCTGCCATACAGAAAGCCTCTCCAGACTCCTCATGGCATCTCCTTTCGGCTCCGCAACCGACACGCTCGTTCGTTGACACGTTGACACGTGCCTGAACTCTGTCTGCCACGACCCGCGCCCGTTTGTTTGGCTCAGCCTGGTGTCGCTGATGTGAGACGTGATGATGCTGGCCCATAAGACGCCATTGAAGGTTGACTAAAGACGGGCACAGCATCGATGCACTGCTGCCATCAATGATACTTCCACCACACGCCCAGTAGTCTTCATGTGCCAGCCCGCTGAACCAAGAGCTAAGCCGCCGGCCAAGGGCCGACCACTGGCGTCAGCTCGTGTGAAAGTGGACATGACTCTGGCCGTCTCCGCTTCCAACTTGAACTGCTGAATGTTGCTTGCGCCAGCTGTTGGTCGCACTGCTTCATCTTGCTTGTTTGCATCTCCCGCCCACTGTCGCTGCCACCAAGCTTCACCACTCTCTTTCAGCGCCACCGACATTGGTCAACGGCGTCACAATGAAGTCTATGCAGAGGCGTTTCGGCGCCTTTCAGAAGCGGTCCGATGATCAGGCTGATGTAGGTGCCGTGTTGGCAGATTTTAAGGCTGCAGACGACATGATCGAAAGAGTGAGCTTGTTTCCGATCGACATTTTCTTGAGCAATATGCTGATACCACACAGCTTGTCAAAGACCTCAAAGCTTGGAAAGAAGGCTGGGAAGATATCCTGAAAGGCCAGTTCGAAGCAGCAGAAGCATTCGCCAACATCTACAAGCCCATTGAGCCCATCGATCACGAGCAGCCACACCGTCCCGTCCCTACACCTACCAAATACATGAACAAATGTCTCGCCCTACAAAAGATCTATGCGGAGCTAGCGAGGGACCTGCAACAAGAGATCAATATGGTGCAAAACAGACTAGTGACTCCCGCCGAACAGGCGAGAGAGCATCTGAAGCCGTTGAAGAAAACTCTCAAGCACCGCGAGAATACCAAGCTGGACTACGAGCGTTACCTCAGCAGGACCGAGCATGCACAGAAGAAGCAAACACGTAGCATGAAGGAGGAGGCCGCGTTGGCGAAGCACGAATCCGACCTCGCTCAGGCGCATGTGGATTACCAGAACGCAGATGACCAGATCAAGGAGACCTCCCACCTCTCACAGCGTCTGTTAAGGGACTGCTCCCGCATCTGATGGCTCTACAAATTCGCATCCAAACAACTTTGGTGGGTCAATACTATACCATTCTGGACCAATACACAAGGGAGCACGGTTTGCCCAACCCTGCGCCAGGCAATGCCGAAATCATCGGCACCCACGAGCAAGAGTTCACAGCTCTGCGCAAGGAACTTGAAGGCGGCCTAGTGACTATCTCCAATGGCAAGGCTGTTCATATGCCCATGACATTACCAGAAAAGGATGGAAGTACTATCTCAGGCTACGGAATCAGGAATAAAATCATGAGTAAAAAGCCCAGCGCACAGAAACTCAACCCATCCCGCCCAGCGATTGGTGCGTCTCAGAACCAGCCTTTGCAGCTGAAAGCAACGGCCGAGCACGACGATTATGACGAGGAACCCGCGCCAGCGAAACCGCCCAGGCCGACCCAGCAACCTTCGTACGGCATGCCCTCTCCAGCAATCTCGCCGTATGGAGCTCCATCTCCAGCTGTCCCCATGTCATCGAAACCGCGAATCCCTTCCGTATCCGCACAAAGCGCAGGTCCACCTCCATATCCCGAGAAACCATCTCCGATGATACCTAATTACTCGAACGCCGGCACTCCCAACCAAGCCTACGGAGGCGCCACTCCGCCCTCATACGGCGGAACTCCCTTGAATGGTCTGTCGAACTCCGACTACTTCTCCCAGCAGCAAGAGAACGCGCGCCGTGCCTCAGCCTCCTCTTCAATCAGCGCTGCTAGTATCGCAGCCAAGAAGAAGAAACCCCCGCCACCCATTCCCACGAAACGACTGCCCAGCGTCCAACAAGCGCAGTATGTGACTGCGTTGTTCGATTACGAAGGCCAAGCAGAGGGAGATCTATCGTTCCGAGACGGCGATCGGATTAGGATCGCGAAGAAAACTGATTCTACTGATGATTGGTGGGACGGCGAGCTCAATGGTCGTACGGGATGCTTCCCAGCAAATTATGTGAGGATGGGTTGAGAGAGATAGTCTGGCGAAGCCAAAAGCTGGATATAGAGTTAGAAGGCAGGCTCGGAGGCATTGGAGGAGTATTGTTGCTACGAGCCTCTTTGAACTTCGGCCTATGACAGAAACATGGCAAAGACTCCTACAATCACATCAATGCCGTCTATCAAACACCAATGTCGATTCGTGTTGTTTCTATCCTCACTCTACGAGGCTGGAGGGTCGTTTGACTTTGTTTCTTATTCTTCACGTGGAACCGACAACAGCAAACGTGTCTGCCAAAAGTATAGATCCAACCCGCGAATTATGCTTTCTCGGGTTGTTAGATGTTGACATTCTGAGTCGTCAGTAGAATCAACGCGTCGTCATGTCTGCCCCGTCAGCATCATACTGCGACGAGAACTATCTTCAAAACCCAAAAGACGAGAGATCCGTCTGGTTTCGACCCAAGTTAGATAGAAACCGCACCGTCTGAACTCCGTCTGAACTCCGTCTGGACAGTGAAGAAACGATCGCGTCTGGATCATGTTCGGATGAGAAAAAGTACCGTCTGATTATCGTGGGAACAGTAGGAAAAAACGACAATGCGTCTGAATCAAGTTCAGATGGGAATAAAGGCCGCAAAAAGCAAAAGTTATGTTGATGAGAGTGGGATTTGAACCCACGCCCTTTCGGACTAGCGAATTAGACATACCAGAAGGTAGTACCTTAAGCTAGCGCCTTAGACCGCTCGGCCATCTCACCGGATTGAATCATGTTGATTCGATGAGGAATGGAGCAGAGAAATGTTAGATAATCGTTATTTGTTTTCTAGAAGCACAAAAGAAGAGGAGCTAATGCTTTCAGATAACACCGCACCAACTCGTTCGAATCCCGTGAATAGCACTGACAACAAGTATAGGGAGACATCGGATTTTAAGTCCACCTAGCTACCTAGGTATCCTACAATGCAGACACGACGGTACGGTGCGCTAGACGAACCAGACACAGAAATACGCCATTGGCCTTTACAGAACATACATGACTGGACTCCTTTCTACCCCTCTCGAAATCGTACAGCGACTGCTTCAACACACTCCATCGAAACTTCTACAATCAGCGTCTCTTCGTCTCCAATGCACCTAAGATTACTACTTTTGCCATCAATGCCTCCTTGATATCAAAACACTTGAGGAACGACACGAAAGAATTCTCGCCCGTGGACGTGTCGCCGGCACTTGCTGTCATTTGCTGCCGCTGCCGCCATGGCTGATATACCATGGCAGATGGTCGTCTCGGTTGTCCAGGTAGCTTTGCATTCTGTCATCTTGCAATCGCTGTCTTTCGGCTTTCTGCGGGTCGGTGGCTCTCTCTGACTGCAAGGAACGGGTCAGCTTTACGTGGATCTGATAGAAAAAATAATGACCTGGAGAGTGCCTGGACTGGACTTACTTGCTGCTGGCTGGAGCTGACAGGCCCGACTTTGCCGTCATTGGCCGCCGCTGACTTGGGCTGTGAGTTCGGCATCGTGAGACTGGGCTACACGAGTGTGTGCCACGGCTGCTGTTTCTAATCTTGTAAACGGGCTGCTATGGCCTGCTGCTGCTGTGCGGTGCTCAAGCGCCAAAAAGGTGAAAGAGAAGTTGATGGGCCGACCTGAACCTCTTCACGGGGCCAGGGCGGTATAAATGGCCATTGCCACAATCAAGTGGCCTGCATCGAGGTATGTTTCAACATGCTCGGGAGCTCAAAGCTTATTTTTCAGTTAGAAGGGCGGTATCCTCATCCCCATGCGCTGTCTGCTAAGCGCGAGGCGAGGCTCTGGTGTTGGCCATTGCAAGCGGTCTGTACCACGTACGCCCGGGAGTCGCGCGCGCGACAGGCTGCATCGTGCATGTCACTCCACCCACGTTCGTCATGTAGCCTTACGCAGGAAAACCGTTGTCGGCACATTGCAAGACTTCGTTCGCACGGAAGGACACTTACGGTCTCTGCTACTCTGCATATTCGAATGATTCGTCGAAGCTACCATGAAGAACCTCTACGATATTCAATTGCTCGATTTTCAAATCAAAGCTCTGAACTAAGCGATTCGCTATTAGGATTGTCACTGCAGTAACGACGCAGGCAGGTCCGGTGGAACTCAAGCTGTTTGCCCGACAACCTGGGTGACAACTTGCCTGGCTGCAGGTAGGCACGTCAAACCACCCCTAAGTTCTGACCGCACGGCATGCAGGAGGCTGTCGACGAAACATAGCGCGCGAAAGGGACATGGATGATGTGTTGGCAATTCGCACCGCTCAGTACTTCGCCTGTCACTGGTGCCCAAATCGCCCCTTTCGATGAGGGCGAGGTGGTGTGCAGTGATTCTTTGCCGTTTCTTCTTTCCTGCGGCCGGCCGTCCACCAAACCACAGCCCCGGGACGCCTGCCTCTCAGCATGCGAAAAGTGCTGCTCGAGCGACACAACAGCTCTAGGATATGGCAGCGAACGTTTCGGCACATTCAAGATCCCCTGCAGCTTGGATGTGAGGTGTGCACCAGACGTGGATCGCGACAGACCAATTACTTTCCTTGAGAGCGACTTGGATTGCAACAGCAGCCACACACTGCTTCGATCGCATGCAGGGCTGAGGACAGCCGCGGTCACGCGCAAGTCATATCGTCAGCAGCACGGACCGTACTTTTTTTCACTGCGGTTTATTTCCAGCGGACGCGCATACGATGAAGTACAGTGTAGAGACTACCACGAAACGATCGCAGCAGGGATGCAAAGCCTGCCACCAGGTGTGTAGGGCTCCTGCATCCTGTACACTTCGAGATCGTGAAATTGGTCACGGTTTGATATCGTCTGATACATGTAATCTCTTGCGTCTCAGTTGGGCTGGATGCGAAGCAGGCGACGCAGATCGCCACTCGCTTAGGCAAGCTGGCGCTGCATGATGCATTGTTGCCGTGTTACTTTGTTCAAAGCTGCGCCCACCACAGATAGATGCGATGTCTCGGTCAGACTGCACAGACGAATCCGGCGTGCGCAGTACACATATCTGGTGTTGCGGTCCTGGGAGCCGTTCTGGACCTCACTTATAAAAAGTGGGCCATCCTCGCCGAATGAAACACAAGATCGTCATGACGTGAGTCGCTGCTACCGGCTGACCGGTGTGCAGGCTCGGCAGGTCAACTTGCATATGCGCAGTGCATCACACACAGCTCGTGCGGTTCGTGCTTTGACGCCATGAGGTGGGCAGGCTGTGTGCGTCTTGTCGCTGCACTCCCCCATGCAGTATCTGGTGGGATCGTGGGACTGCGTACGCAGCGCCCATCGTACAACAGTCCAATCACGACACGCTGAACTTGACAGATATGTGTGAGGAGTGCCAGGCAACCTGAAAACGCCATGCTGCTCAACGATAAAAATTACACCACACGGTCGAGCCAATCGCATCCCATCACAGGCAAAGCGATCAAGGTGTGCGCCGGGCTCATTTCCGAGTCCGTCACCGCAAGATGCAAGTGTGCCTCAACATGCTATCAGTTGCTATTGCTTCGTCGCAGCCGCGTGCTGAGTGCTTTCAAGGTGTGTCGGACGATCGACCCCTGCAGCGGCGTAGATTCGTCTGGTACTCGGACAATGCACAAGACAGTCTACAACCATGCGATTCGACAGCCTTGTGCTGGCCTGGTGCAGTCGTCAATCTGCAGAGGTGTGAGGCGATGCATCAGCGCACACTTGGGCGCACCAACGCTGGTGGCGTCGTGCGATCGAAAGCATGAGGTTGCGTTAGACAGGCTGGACGTACCTATAGCAGAAGCTCGGTATAGTTTGGCAGGCACCTGTGAAGAATGGAGCTTCCGTCAACGTAACCGGCTCAGGGGTACGTTTCGAAGAAGTCCACTGCTTCTGCACCATCCTTAGGCAATAATGCAGCGTCTGCTCCTCAGGCTGTCTCTGGCACGGTGGCAAATTATCTTAGCGAGACAACCTCTTTCCTTACCGCCGTTTCTGCGTGCGAGCGGTGTGTCGTAGAGTATGCTGTCTGTCCCTGCCCTAAAGAGCATGATGTCACCGTGTAAGCCTCATGCTTGCTTGAACTGAAGAAGAAACACATGGTATATCGCAAAATATCTATCAGGTAGCCTAGCCTGCCCAGCCACGCTCCCATTCGAGTCTACAGCTCATAAGCAACGAGGCCCGCAAGCACTCATTGACTCGTCCGTCTCGGCTTAATCTCAATCAGCTGCTCGTCATCATCATCGTCATCATCGCTGCTGCCATTCCTCGTAACATTCACAGCGTCATCCTCGTCGTCCAATGGCGTCCTCTCCTTCGCCTCAGTGGTGCTCGGTCTACGACCAAACTTAGCACTGTCATCCTGTCCATTGCCACCGAGTTCGAGCTCTTCGTCAGAAGAATCCTCGTCGCTGCTGAACATGCCTCCGTACCGGCCCTTACCGCTCTGCACGTGCAAGCCGGCTTCACGAAGCTCGTGCTCTGTCGCCGGAGCAAGAGACTCGAGCTCGCTTGGCTCTTCAGGCAGCGTGTGAGCGGTCTCGACAGCTGACAAGTCCGCTGCGTCCGGGTCCGTAGTCTCGGCGGCTTCGGCAGCTTGTTTGCGCTGTGCGAGGCGGGCAGCGAGTTGGCGGCGAGCACGTGAGGGTGGGATGTTTAGAGGCGGAGGCAGGGTGCCTGTACTTGATGCCTCACCAGTGGCGGTAGTTGATTGGTCGTTTGAGTCCTGTTATAGTCACATGTTACGTCAGCAAATTAGGCTTTTAAGGGTGCACCCGTGCAACGGCAGAAATAAACGGCGTCCAGTGGCGGTGCGGCAGCAATATAGGAACGAGAAGCGAAGGGGTGTGTACGGTCGGGTGGATGAAGAAGGTGCTGACCACAGACTGACTGGCTTTGGGCCATAAGCCCGCTTAGGGAAAGAGGCGGGGGCGTGCCTGACGACCACAAGAAGAGAAGAGAAGGTTAATCAGAAAAGGAGAGCCCAAAGAAGAAAAAATCCCAGGCCGTTGTTCTCTTTGCCCATGATACGTCTAGTGCGGAATGTGTTGCTCATGAATCCTCGCTCTTGCAATGTGCATATGTTCTGCCGGTCTCTTCCTCGTGTGTCGAATCGTACAATTATCCACACCCGTCTCATGCACCTTCATTCATGCCCAACGCCGCACTGCCCACACCGCAGATTCCCGTCATAAATACAAAAGGAAGCTGTGCAGATTAATGCGACGAAACAAAAACGTGCAGCGAAGAGGTGTGTATGCAAACAGGGCAGGGTCATGACGCCTCATCGATAGTCCATGTCAACATCATCAAAAGAGAGTTCACCGACCTGTTCGTCTTCCGAGAAAGCAGAGCCTGCAGAACCCCTGCGCTCCTGTTCCCGTGCATCGTGATCTTCCATATCCTTTCGTCGTCGTCATCATCGTCGTCGCCGTCGCCGAAACCGCTGAGGATTGTGCCCGAGTTGACCTCGAAAGACTGTCCGACAGTGCCTTCGGACAATGCCAGGCTGTCCTGTGCAGACATGCCCGAGCCAATGCCTGCGTTGGCAAGCGTGCTCGCGGTGTTTGAGCTGAAACCGCCTTGCATGCCGCCTCCGCCGCCTCCCATGCTCATAGGTCGTTGCATGGCGTTCTCCGGTCTCACGCCGCCAAGGACTGCATTGTCCTTGTCTCTGGTCTCTGCCAGCACGCCTTCCACGTATTGCGACCATTCCTCCCTACCCACGCGCTCGAACACGATGGGGTCGAGTGACTCAGGCGGAAGACGGTTGCCAAATTTGCAGACCTCCTCGGCAATCAGCGTGAGGTGGCCCATGTAACCGAGGCGCATGTTGCGCTTCTGTTGAGACTCGTCGGAAGCTTTTGACCATCGAGTACACGGTCCGTGATGTCCTTGGTCGACACAAAGCCAGCGGTCTCTGCGTCTTCGCCATCTTTGAGCTCAACCGGATGGAATAGATAGAGCGCCAATGTGCGGTTGTATCCACGGTCCAGTGTGCCATTAAAGACCTGCTGGACGACGTCGTATACCACGTTGTGCAGGAAGTTGTTCCAGGAGAAACGGAAGAAGAAATCCTATCATGAATGTAAGCATACTGGTTCGGATGATGTGCGGGTGTTTGCACATCGACTTACGAGTATAGTTGGAACAACATGGTGCTCGACGAATCTGATCTTTAGCAGATCGCCGACAACAGGGCTGCCGTCCGCTTCCGTATCATAGGCGGGTCGCTCGCCGTTGGGCAAAGTTGCGCTCTCGCCCTGTAGTGTTGCAACGCTCTGCTCGACCTCCTCAATCTCGTCAGGCGACCTGCTGCCGTGGACTGGATCGGTGGCATCTGACGCAGGCGCTTCCTTGCGTGCAAACAAAGGCGCAGGTTTCTCGGCCTTGGCCAACTCTCTCTCGAGCTCAGTTGGGCCATCGTCATCATAGTTATCTACAGATTCTTCGCCGAACTCCGTCATTACCGTGTCTTCGTCCATGCCAAGACCGCTGATACGGTCAGTAACTCCTGCAGTGGTAGGCGAATCTGCCGCCTGGGTTGGTGGCGGGTCGAAATGTAAAAGTGGCTTTTGTGGCGATTTCGGCTTGGAAGGTGAAAGAGGTCGTGGCACATCTACATCTAAATCTTCAGGCGGTACTCCCGGTTGCCTTTTGTCGACCTTTCCCAGAGCGGGAAGGCCAGTCTCATCAATTTTTTCGTTAAAATCATCGAAGTTTACTTCTTCGGGCAAGTCGTCAGAAGGAGGTGCAACCTTCTCGAAGCCATCCTCATCACTGGCGTTTTGCACTTCCAATTTCTTGATCTCTTCAGGCGCTTCGTTGAGATCGTCAGTGTCGGGCCTCTCGGCATGATGGAAGCCATGCGAATCGACAGAGCTGCCGAACTCCTCGTGGCTATTGTCATGACCGGGGCTGGACGCCGCTCTGGGCGTTGTAAGCTTACCAGCAGCCTTGAGTCTTTCTCTCTCAATGTCCCGTTTACGGACTTCTTCCTCGGCTCCACGCTCGTTTAGCAAACCCATGTTGCTGCAGTGCAACAATTCGGCCATAAGCTCGCAAGTCTTGAACCTATCGAAACCGAGAGGCTCAACGCTACCGCCGAATGCAGCCTTCAAATCCGGCTTACGCGCTCCCTTGGAGCGAACCAAGTGCATGAAATCGGGAATATGGTTTGCGAACTGACGAAGGAGCGCACCAAGGAAAATAGGGTCGCAAGTCTTGGGTTCAGGGCCGACCTGGTTGTCCAGATCATAATCCGAGTTGTTCTTGCGAATCACTTCAATAATGATACCGACGCCGACTGTCAAAGGGTTGCCACCTCGAAGCATGTCGTCGATCAGCTTTTTGATGCACTTGTCTGACACAAGCTGTCTTGTCAATTCGTTGGGTCCAATAACGGATTGGTCTTGTGTTGTTGCGTTGGCGGAGTAGTGATAATAGCCTTCAAGAAGTCGCCTGCGGAAGTTTGGGTGGCAGAACTATGCTCAGGCGAGAGGAAATCGAGCAGAAGCGGAATCAGATCCTGAGATTGCAACCAGTCTACGATGCCTTCACCGCCTTCATGCTTCTCGAGAGAGATGATCTTAAGCAAGAGGTCCATGACCATCGGGCAGTCCACGTGCTGCAAGATAGCTGGCACGATGCCATCCAAAGACTTGAAGAAGTCCAGCATCTCTTCGGTCTTCTTGTCCAGTAGCGCCTCGTTGACCTTCGTGAAGTATCCGCTTGCAACGGATCGAGTGGAGCAGGACGGTGGATGTATTGCCAGAACTGACGCAAGTGCTCGCGGTTTTCCATGATAGCCTCAGTAATCGACCAGACTTCTGACGATAGCACTTCGCACGCGACGTACGCATACTTCTTGCGCTGTGCCTCTTTCTTCTCGTGCTCAGTCTCAGCATCGTCGCTCCTGTTCCTCTACTCAACGAAATCGAGCGCGATCGCGCGTATGCCTCTGCCGAAAACGGGATCCCGCCCGTCTTTCCCTCCTCTTCAGTCTTTAACACATCTTCACCCTCTTTCTCTTTGGGCACTTCGGGCTCCTCTTCGGCAGTCACGTAGTCCAGGAGTTTCTTGAGCACCGGCTCGTCCCGTAGGAACTCGACAAGCTTACTGTTCTGCTGCTTCAGCTCTTGAATCAGGTCACTCTCGTCCAGCAGCTCCTCGACAGTGACATCTGGCTTGTCGAGGATCGTGTCGAGGGTCGAGATGCTGGCGTAGCCGCCAAAGCGCCAGAACATGGTGGGCTACTACGTAATGCCTGACGACTCCAAGGGCGGTGGGTTGTGGGGAGTGCGTTGGCGGCGCGGTGAGGAGACGACCCGTGCTATCATGCGCGTCGTCTCGTATGGGAGTATTTCGTGCGGTTGGGCGGAGGGTGAGCAGCGGTGGCTGCTTTGAATCAATGGGCAGGGCAGCCACGCAGCGCAGCTGGTCGTTCGGGAGTCAAGTCTCAAGTCCCACAACGGCCGTGCGCCGGACGCAACACTTAAGACCCTTTCACTGTTTCGGTAAGGAAGATCGAGAGTGTCGTGTGCGCGTGTTCCTTATTAGGTTTTCGATCACGACGCCTTTTTCGAACACACGCGATGTAGGCAATTCAGAGACAGGCGGTCACTGGGATGCCCTCCCGCCTGCACGGGCCGTATCAAGGATAAGGTATCTGTACGGACAAGGGAGAGAAATGCGATGTCGCAGGGTCCAGCGCATCAGGGTACCGTTCTCTCTGCGAAGTATCTACTGTATCATGATATTCTACGAAAGATGATGTCCAGTCTCTTTGCCAGCGGACAAACACGGAGCCAGAGGCTGACAGGTACTCTGACGGTCATCCGCAGCATGTTCGTCTCACCGGAGCGTTGTCTGCTTGCCTGCCTTGTCACACGAATGACCCAGCGCACAGCCACGTGAGAGTCTGCAGCTGGATGGACCCGTGCTTCCGGCATAGTCGGTCTACATATAGGCTTTGGCGTGCGAGCCGAACAAGGCAATCTATCTCTGGCTCGGTACGTGGGACATCAGATGGTTTGCAGGCGTTTGTACGATGACCCTTGCGCTGCGCATGCTGGTATCTGCATGGTTAGGAGCACAGCAGGTGCTGGGATCGTGTTTCCAAGTCTACATTATAAATACCCCATCAACATTGCAGTCTATCAAAATGTCATAGACCAAAAACACATAAATCATTTCCCAAATATAATGGTATCGATCGCTTCCCAGGCCAGACATGTCTTCGTTGCCATGCACAATTAACAAACACCATTCTTCTATTGTCTTCGATCTGCCTCTTCTCTCCAAGCTGCTTGATCCTGCAAGGTTGCCATTTGTGCTTCTTCGTATCCTGGTGGCGGCTCGTCAGGAGGACTGAATGCATTGTCCGTAGGTCGAGGCTGGGGTCGAGCATCTGACGAATTATCCACAGGCAGCTGTACTGGCTGCTGGCGGGGAATAGATGCAGCTATAGGGGAGATGAGAGGGCCATCGCTCTCCTCCGAGTACACGGGAAGATCTTCAACGTCGACGTTGCTGACGTCGACGCCATGCATAGCTCCAGTCGAACCGCCAGCGCCGTCACCATGGATTCGTGAGATTTCCACGGCTTGTTGAAGTCGTTCTTTGATTCGCTCGAAATGCGTGTGGAAGTCAAAAGCGCCACCGTCCTTGAAAGTAAGTTTGAGGTCTACCACACCACCAGAGGGTGTCGGAATGCCACCCCCATGGACTGGTTGTAGAAGTGCCTGCCACACATTTGGTCCAAAGAAAGGTGCAGTCACATGTGAGTCGTGTATGTTGAGTATAGGTGCTGCGAAACTCTGAAGTTTGTCCGTCGACTTATCCGGGACATATATTAAACGGCGATTCGTGAGATAAGCAATACCACTGAAACTTTGGTTAGCAAATGATATCACATGGTGGCGTTGGCAATCATGTTCATACGTGCTACTAGACGCCGAGAAAGGCTGCTGTTGCTTTCCAGGATAATGTGATGGCGTCGATATTGAGAGAGCTATGCGTGGCGGTGATGTGAAGACAGCTTGTTCATTTGGTAGAGGGCGTAAACGGAGGATTGGTCGCAGGCGACAACATGACCCAGCTAGTGATTTGTGAGCGGATGCGCTGACGCCTTGGTATCGACATGGTGAGAGTAGTCGTCATGATTCGCAATATTGAGGTTGGTATAACTCACTTGATGGACATCTTGTCGGCAGATTGCAGCCCTCTTAAGGGAAGCCCAGGAATCCGTGATGGACGAGCTGTTCATGCACAAGCGTTCTCCGCTGCTCCTGTACGCTCCCGCAAGGTGCTACAAGAGACGCGAGGTAGTCTAGGCTCTAGCCTTAGAAGGGACAAGCCGCCGAGAAGATGGTTCTCTAGGCGTAACGGCGACGGAAAGCACTGCACAAAGCGCACGATATGCGTGTGGATTAGATGCTCGGCCGCGGGTATGGCGCCAGGCTAGCGAGAAGTGTGTGGTTTCGGTCGTTTGCTTGATGCTGACGATGCCTGGCCGTGCGAAGCGCACGCGCTGTAGCCGCCACTTTCTCCAGTTCTCCAAGAATGCTTGGCGATCGATTAGGTCTGGGTAAGGTACCTTGATCGTCAACACTCGAGCGAACACTGCTGCCGTTGACTTTGGACTGGGAGGCCAACAGGAGTTTCACGCAGCACGCAGATGAGCAGCAGTAATGACTGAAGCCAAGCGTCAGTCGCTGTTGCTGTCTCTCCCGCCAGAGCTGCTGTCAATGATAGCAACGGGCCTCGAGGGCGAGCATCTGACAAGCTTCCGGCTCACTTGCAAAGAGCTCGAAGCTGCCTCCTTTGATCACTTCGTTGCCTGCTACTGCACGAAGCGCACCTGTTACATTTTCTCTAATGATCGGTGGATGCAGCTCCGCGATCAGTTCACGCAGTCCCCACGCCTTGCGAGCAAAATCAGACAGCTAGTCCTCACCGCTGACAATGGGGAGAAACGTCTTCCCACAGCAGTTCCATCTACGACAAGACCAGACACGCCTAGCTCCTATGCATCACCCCGCGAGGAAGAGGGCTTCGAGGAGTATCTGGAGGAGTATCTGGATTATATGACCTCAGAAGTTGAACGCAGCCCTTCCGTTTTCACACATTGTTTCCGGGAACTATCAGCGGCGCCATCTAACGTGGCGGCCATCGACATCGACTTTTCGGCGAAATGTGACATGTCATTCTCATATGAAATCCCTTGCTATGATCTTGAGGATGCAATCTTGTCCACTAACCTCGCCATAAGATCTCTAAAACTCTCACCTAGGTGTGAGGCTGGAATGGAAGTCGTGTCCTCGCTCTACGCACGGGAACCCCTGAGGCTGACACGCTCGCTGACATCGGTTTGCTTCGAGGGCAAACCTGAAAAAGCCATGGAAAGGCTTTGGGATCCTCTCCCGGAATCAGAGCTTGAACTTCTTAGCAAAACGCTCCGCGACTCGCATCATCTGACCAGCGTCGCAATCGGCTTGTGCGATTATGCGTGCTCAGATCGACCGGGATGTCTTGCCAAAATGTTGCTCGACAGCATCAGAAGCGACGCGCTATCCGAACTTTCCCTAGGCCACATGCACGTGTCTGAAGACGTGTTGAGCAATCTACTCACTTCAAGCAAATTCACTTTGAAACGCGTGTGCCTCAAATACGTGCACTTGGAACCGACGGACAGCGGGTGGCGTGGTGTTTTTGACACGATGCTCGAGATGCCTGCACTGCAAAGCATGAACCTCGCTGTGATTGCCCATGGCCTCTCTCGTCTAGCGTTCAGGCTGGCCTGGAAAAACATGGCCGATTTCACGTTTCTGAAGCATCGCGTGCCCCTGGATAATGTGACGATATTCAAGCACACTTTCGCTGTACGTGAGAGAGTGAATGTGGTTGCTGGCCTGCGTCTGCTAACAGACAGGGGGCTTGATTTTGGGAGTTTCGGCGATGTCCGAGGCCGACAAAAGATCTGGTAAACGAGCAACATTCTAAATAGACGTGAGGGGAGCTTGAAAGAGTCGAACCGTGGCTGTGCAGGCCTGAGGTCTTTACATTAAGGGCAAACTTGCCTCTCTTGAGATCGAGTATGATCTGAATATAATTTTCATGACGAGGCCACAATATACAATTGTCGCTCACAGGTGTCCTGGACAGAAGACCACAGGACTACAAAGCAGGCTGCTCCCAGCCATCTCTCTTGATCCTCATCAAGTTGCTCTGCTTGTGTGGGAAGCTAACCTCTTTCTCTTTCCAAAATCCAACTTGTTCGCAGTAATTCCTCAATCTGTGAGCCACATTGTTAGTACTCGATTATCATTGACAACAGCAGCATGGATTGACTTACTTCTCGTTGTCCACCCTTGGCTCCATCACCACACTCTCGGTCCTCATATCCGCTGTCCAGCAGTAATGAACCAACGCACTCAACCACACCTTGATTCTGTGAGGGCCACGGAACTCTTGCTCGCCAACAAGCACGTGTATCCCGCGGTCCCAATCGCCTACGTCGCGGCCATACATGTGCGCTGCGAGCTTGTCTTCTTTCAAGTAGTAGATCTCGAAGTATCCAAAGGGCTTGCCGTCGAACGAGCCGATTACAGGGAATGAATGCCGTGATTGTAAGTTGTTGGCTAGAAACTCTTGTTGGTGAGAGACTGGACCGGTTTCACCCCAGGAGTATGCAACGCGTGGGTCATTCATCCACTTGTTGAGGAGCTCGACGTCTGAGAGGCAGGTCGTTGGGACTTGTTGGGCGTCGTCGGAGACGGAGAGGTTGGTCATTGCGGCTGGAAGGGGCTTGTTGGCAGTATTGATCGGGTGGTCGGGAGAGGGTAAGGATATGGGTCCGCGGTGCAAGATAGGCCTAGGACTCAGGCTGGCCACGCGGAAGGAGAGATACTGGCCAAGCGATGGCCATAGCGAGTGTAGAAAGTCTCACCCTGGCGTGGGAACTTAGGTCGCATTGGGTGACGAACATTACCAGTCCACTTGTACTGTGCTGGCGCCGGAGGATAAAATGTTGGGAGATGCGAGCCAGAGCTGAACGGACCCGGAGGAGTGGACGAGCGCCAGACTGACGAGCCGCCTGATGTTGGGCCTAGGTATGGTGTCCCGGGCGTCTCGTCGCCGCCATGACGGCTGGCCATGGAAAGACCTGTACTTGCGCGGTTCGGCGAAGCTGGTCGGGATCCAGATGGGCTCATGTTTGGGTACGGTGAAGGCGCACCACCCGTAGGCGCAATAGTGAACAGGTAGATACGCGGGTCGAGCTGCCAGAAGGCTTGTCGGCTCACGAACATGTTATTCCAGCCTTCTCCAGTCTTGCTCACGCCCTCTTCGTAATCCAAGCCCACCGCGCTATCCTCAGTCGAGATCAAACCCATGCGCTCCAGCTTCGGCAGAAGGTGCTTGCTCTTGAAAATGCCCTCCCTGTTGATGTTGATTCTCCATTCTCCCTTGGGCTTTCCAGCATCTGGTGTGTTGGCTTGAAGCAGCCGTGGTAAGCTGTGCTGTTGGTTCGGGTTGGTGGAAGTACCACCACAGCGTCGCCCACAGCATCATAGCGATCTGGCGCGTCGGGCTCGTAGGCGAACGAAATTCATGGCTGCTGGGGTTGCTTATGCTGCTAATGAAGAGGTGGTCGTTCTTCAGCGTTGGTCGCTTGAAGCGGTGGATGTGCTGCTCCTTCGAAGCACCCAAGACTGGTATGTGATCATCAGGCTGGTGCACATGGTCGGGATGAAGCTGTGAATGCGCAGCTGCTGAGGCGGAAGGCTCATGGTCCTCGGGCTCGTCTTCGGAGTGTAGAATTATCGTCCAGCCGGGCGGGAAGACGTTGTGGTGGGTATTCAGCTCGTTAGCTTTGAAGTAGAGGCCGCCAAACGATGGTGAGACAGTCAGCGTTTGGCCGTTTGGCAAGTGAACAATCGAGGGCGCCATGGTATCTGCCAGTGCACAAGATGTATGAGCAATGGTCAAGAAGTGTGCAGAAGCTTCTTAGGCGCAATGTAGAAGCTGCCAATGCTTGTTCGTGTGCTCGCTTATCACACTGATCGGGCCGATCTCGAGATCTTAGCTAGCCGTGGTGTCCAATGCTATCTTTTATGTTCGCACAATTTCAAAGTAAGATGCAGATTTATATGCGACTATATAGAAGCGGTCGCGACCGTTATCGGGCCTGGCAGGGAGCTGTATGCAGTGTTTTCGCGAGAATTGCTGCAGCCCAAAGATGCGGCGGGTGGTGACGATGTTTCTACCTCGACCCACTGCGGCGGGAACGTCCGAAGGCCTGAGCTCCTGCCAGGGATGAAGCTCGAGAGAACGGCGGAAGTCTAAAAGATCCGCCCGTTTGCTTCCTTGCTTCCCCAAACTGAATATGCGAATAAAGTCGTTACTCATAAGTCTGTACATGGCATCTCTGTGGTGACTGTCGTTGTTACCTTGGCGAAGGGCAAAGGTAGGACTTTACCAATATCCGAGGCCATGCTGAGTGCTCTTTATGATCTTAATAGGATGCATCAGAAGGAATATGCCCATGTCCGCCGATACTACCATAATGCGGTATCGAGGCATGTGCAGACTTTTGAGCTAGTACAGTAAATGCCTCAATAAGTCCTTCAATTTAGAGTAGCGTTATCATTGGTGTCTTCTCGCATTATATTATACACTTCACTCCGCCAACACAAAGTAATTCTTCTTCACCTTCTTCACCTCCCTCCGCCGTTCCTCCCTCTGCTCATCCTGGCTGAATCTGTAGTTGCTGTATAAAACCAGGGTAACGCCAGGGAGTCTGTAGCGAAGTATGATAAGAGCAGTCGCACGGTGGGTTGTCGTACATTCTCAAACTGCGTGAAGCACATGAAGGCGTCTTGACGGTGGAAGAAGTTCAGTGATGGCTGTCCCATCCCAGTTTCCTCGTCCAGCTCTGTTTGTGTAACAATCTCGCCAATGGCTTTGCGACGGAAAGCCATGCTGCGGCGGCCGTATGGGTCTAAAATGGTGTACCCGAGGGGTTCTTCGAGGAAGTCGGTTCCATGAGGATCATTGGCGAAAGACAACTTGTCTTTCCTCGAGGTAGAGTCGGTGTCTGGATCTGTCTGCGTCGAGCGTGATACCATGGATGACGTCGTCCTAGGGGTCATCGTCTTAGTGGCTGATGGTTATTCGACTCGTAGCTTTCTTGTGCAATGTGCTGGTATATCAAAGGTCGTTGTTGAAGTAAGGAGATTGTATCGGAACATTCAGGACTTTGTGAAGTGGCAACACGGAACTGCTGTGCGCATTGTCGGTGTCGGTTACTAACTTCCATATTATGCTAGTGTAACAAGTGCGAATCCTGCGATGTAGTCACAAGGCGGAGTACATGGATTGACCGTGTTCGTTATCTGCCGACGTTTATACATCCGAGTCAAGATGCTAAGCGTTGATAGTAGGGAGCTGTAAAACCATTCAGAAGCAAGTGTCAGGATTGTATCAGTCAGTCGAGCAAATGTTCATGGCGAGTGGTGACCAGCATAATCTCCTACTTGAGATGCTTTATCCTTGCGCGTTTGGCATGACCTGATGTGGGCCCGGGATTCTACCACCGCATCCTGATCCTGCGCCTGCAAAGATGGTGTATGATTGGGCATGATTATGACCAATGTCAGTGTTGCGACCATGACGAAAGCGTCAAAAACAACGCTTGACGATCTCCAACTCATATTGAGCTTCGAGGACCATCGAGAGGAGTGGTAACCAGCTAGCTATTACCGCTGTTGTTAAAACGGAGCCAACGCTCACTGCACGCAGTCTCCAATTGTGTTCAATAGACACCCAGACCTTCTCAGTTGTACGCTCTTGCTGTCCTATATCTCAAGCGTTATCGAAGGTTGTTGCGAATGTGGACTAGGAGAAGATTGAAGCTGCAGCAGATCACAAGCGGCTTGGAAGTTCTGCAGTGATGGCAGGGATGACGCGACAAACGGCGTGGAATAGAGTTGCGCAGTGGCTGACTCGCACGCGTGCATGCGTGGAGAAGGAGCATGGCGTGAAGGTACGGCTCGTCGGGGCTATTTTGAGCTGCACCACCACGAACCTTAGGGGACCAACCGCCGCTACAATATGCAAAACGAGCCGTCGTGGCCGTCGGGACACCTTGTTGATTGTTCCCCGTCTTCGACCTCGTCTTTCGTTCATCTGACTATGCGTCTGGATCCACGACGGCTATCGACATCCGGCGCTTGAGCACCAGCAGGCGACCCCCGTGCAGTTCGGCGACTGAACTCGACGTCTAAGCGATCTATCACACCGCGGAGCCGCCAACGCGATAGCCCTGGTCAATATCTCTGCAATCGCTAATCAATCAATCGATCGCCGCGTTGCGTTTGACAGCTGCAGTGCTGCAGTGCCGTCTGTGAGCAAGAATCCGCGCATGTGCACACGTTCGCCGTCACGTCTCACCAGCAGTGATCGCTTGCGCACGCTGCGGCCTTGGGCGACACGGCGCTGCAACAAGCTCGCCGTGGTGAAACCTCGAGAGTGATCTGTCAACCCATCCCCGCCAGGGTTTCGGGTCGCGCATGCACGGCCGCTGTATATTGCTGCGCCGCCGCAATCAACGCATAATAATATAATATCTGCCTTGCCGAGTCGAGGCAGACAGGCCGGCTGTCATGTTCGCCAAATCCGCCCAGCGCCATCGCGACTCGCTGTCATCCAACACCCCGGTCAGCCCACTCGGCGAGCGCTTTGATCTTGCCCGCGACAGCTATAGTCAGCAGCAAGTCCACTCGCCCATCTCTCTTGCCTCGCGGCCCAGCGCCGATTCTGTACGACGGAGGACTGGTGATGGAACGCGCCAGAGCATTGTGAGCCTGCAGCCGCCCGTGCTGCCGCCGATTCCGCGAGTCGCCAGCCGACACGAAACTGAAGCAAGCTTAGCTATCAGAAAAGAGCAGCGTGCAAACACTGGAAAGCAGGAGGAGGCCGGACAAATTGTACATCAGCCGCCTGTGGTCGAAGAGCGTGCTGCTGGATCAGTCGCCAGAGACGACCTGCCAGTCATATCTTTAGCTGCCCCACAGTCTCCGTCACGGTCGCCCTCGGAGGGCCAAAACTCGACATACTCAGAGCAGTACCCTGAGATCGCTTTCGACGAGCCGAGGATGGAGGCCACCATGTTCCCTAGGCCACAGCCTCAGCAGCCGAGCGACCCATTCATCGCCGGCCCACCTATGAGCCGCGACTTCATCGACAGCAGGGATAGACCGTACTCCCATAACATACAGCGACCGCCAGCGATTGCAAGCAGTTATAGCTCCCCAGATGCGCTTCCGCCACGATCGGCCACGGTCCAGGGACTGCGCCCTACTGATACATCTTCAACCTCAAATTCAAACCATCCGTCGCTAGGCAGTCTTGAGAACACCCGAAAAGCACCCAGTACCGGCACAAATTATAGCGGCTCGACTGCGCGGCCGAGTATACAGTCTTCCAAGTCGGCTTCTGCTTCACCTTTGCAGACTATTGGAACTCCTTATTCGGAGACCTCTACTTCGTTCCCTGCCCACAACATGTAGCGACCAGGCCCAAAACCATGGGCTCGTCTTCAACAATTGCCGGCGTGATGGTGCCCACCCACCACACCAACAGTTTGCATAAAGATCAAGCCAAGCCTGAAAAGCGAAAGACACGTCTACTCAATCCAATGGCTTTGTTGGTGAGAAGAAGGAGCGGACAAGAGGCGGTGGCCGTCCCCAACGAAGCAGAAAGGAGGGCTCATGCTCAAGCCCAAGCACGGCAGAAAAGCGTTGCTGCTGCAGGTGTCAACAGAATACCAGACGATTTCGATCCAAGAATCAGAGGCAAGATTGTACACGATTTCAATGCGCCCAGAACAAGACGTACTTTTTCGTCCGGCGACGTGGACTTTGGTGGTGCAGCTGACCGAAATTTGCCGTCTGCTGATAGCGTGCCTGCGATGCCGAGCCTCACAGAACAACATCAGCAAAGACCTTCGATACACAGCACACATCTCAGCGACGGCAGTTCGAAGAACAGTCGACATACACCAATTTTCGTTGAACACCTCAATGATGAACCAATCGGTGACGGGAATCTCAACGCTCTCCATGCCGAACGACTGGAGAATAAAGACTTCTTGAAACGTGCTTCACATCAAAGCAACCCGAGTCAGGAAAGCTCTATGCTACCGCCATTTGCTCGCCGAAGCCAGCAGCTCGATCCAATGCAAGCCAGCTTCTACTACGACGATGATAGCAGCAAACGTTCTAGTGGCCAGTCCAGCGTCGGGAAACGAGAATCGACCACTAGTTCTGGTGCAGCCGTGAGTCCGATTGCTGCTAGAGAAAGCTCAAATTCGGCTTCACCAGAAGCAGCGGAGAAGAGTCGCAGACCCGTGTCTGACATGTCAATGCTTGGGGGTAGATTTGACACAACATCGAACAACCAGACGCCCGGCTTTCGAGCAGACCCAAGCGAAACGAATCGGAACTTCACTGCTAACAATTTGCACAATCAAACTAGCAGACTCAGGGAAGATCTAGCACCAGCACAACAATCCGACCAACCGTATGACGACAGTGCACCGGACATGAGAGCTGTGCATCCCGCTCTTCGAAATCTAATCAGCGGCCCAAACTCACCAAAGCCTACATATCCAGATCCGACCTCTACCCGCTCGTCGCCTGCTCTTGGATCGTCTGTCCGATCGACGCCCGAGCCAGCGATTGCTCAAGCAGCAATAGGATTCCAGACCCCGTCTAGCCCGCCCAAGCTAGTCGAAAAGCTCGCATCCGCCGTCGGTCACTCGAAGACTGCCTCTTCATCAACCCCTAAACACGCAGCCTCAAATGCATCGAGATTCAGCTTCCAGCTGGATGCCAGTGCTGCCGAGGAAAAGGCTCTGGAGGAGAAGCACCGCCGGATGGCAAGCGCGCAGCCTGCACACAAGAAAAGTGCGATGGCGGAGGATGCAGAAGACGATGATGACTATTTCGATGAAGATGCGATGGATGACGAAGATGAGATGGAGGCGGAGATGAGAATGCACGACCACGCAGGAGGCAATGAGAATCTACCCTCATTTGGTAGCGATGTCGCCATATCACAGCAGCCACCCAGGTATCCGATACCTCGCTCCGATGCAAGCTCCGTCTACGACGACGACGTGCCTGCTCCCCAGAAACAGAATGAGCTCACGTACGCCGAGCACCCAGCGTTCCGTGGACATTCTGCAGTGTATAGCTCGAAGCACACATCCATGGCACCAAGCTCGCACTATTCGAGCGAGGGATGGACGCCGCATCACAATCGCTTCATGAGCGATGCTACAATCATGACTCTGGCTGACTCGGAGCACGGAGCTAATGGCCAAAATCCGCTTGGTAACAGTTTCTATATGCAGCCACAAGCGGCAGGCTACGAAACGGGCGCGGCCAGTCACACGTCAAACCCGCTCGGATTCAATCGAGATAGTACGATGACGGTGTCGACTGTGCAGAGCCATGGTGAAGCTCATCAGCTTGCCCGCAGCACGAACACCGATTCACAGCAAGCCCCGACACTGTCTCCACGATTTGGCGACTTCAAGTTTGCCGACAGCCCAGAGCGTAGTAGGCCACCAACATCGGATGACGCCCGAGCCGTTTCTGCCTCAGCTATGGGACGTGGTTCGATCGCATCACCGAACGGGCTCCCGCCTGCTCCCGTCACTTCCCCTACGATACAGCCACCTGCACCGTCTCATGGGTACGGAAGCAACGCGAAACCAGAGAGTGCTGCATATCACGGGTCGATCGGCAAGGGCATCCGAGCACGCAACGTCTCGTTGAACCAGAATCTCCAATACGCGGCTCCATCTGAGTCTGGCACTGAGTCGGGCCATGACGAGATGTATTTCGATGACGGTGGCTTCTCTGAGGACGTCCAGAATAGCTCTGGCTACGGCGAAAGTATCAACGAGGATGACTTCGACAATCCCGACTTCGCAGGCGGATTTCGTGGCATGGAACCACGTGGGTACCATGAACGACACACCAGTGCGATGACCATCACAAGTCGCGACGGACCATACCCTACTTTCGCCATGCCGAACGCCGGCAAAGCTCAGCTGCGACAATCGCAAATGTTGCTCGACGACTTGCCCTTGCAGGCCACAGGAGGCCCGCAACGGGTACCTCAGCGCAATCCGTCGGATGACGCAAAACGGTTGGGCCTCAGTGATATGGTGCCACCACTTCCAGCACCTGCTGGTTCAAATCCCGCATCGCCGCAAATGGCAGCCTACCACCAAGCACTTGCTGATGCCGCATTCCGCGCTGCCAGCGAAGGGAGATTTGAGCGGCATAACAGCGATGCGAGCGATAGGAGTAGTGTGTATTCTACGAAAACAGGCCAGGAGAAGGCTGGTCGCGATTCTGCATCCATGGATGACAAAAGTCGCTACTCTCGTGAGACTGATGCCTCTAATGTGGGTGCGCTCACCAATGCAACCCATCCGTCAAACATCGGCACCATGGTGAACCAAGAGCCATCACGAGAGCCTGTGGCCTCACGTTACGGACACGCCAGCGTTGCATATACACTGCCACGCATGTCGGGTTTCGACTTTGGTTTCAATGCTCCTCCGTCTGACGATGGCAGTGCGCCGGTGGACGACTATTTGAACAATGCCGCGCCATCCGATGATATCAACGCACCTCCGACAGACGACTATAGCACAAGCCATCTTGAAGACGGCTACGAAGACGGTGACGATGACTTCATTGCCGCCGCCAATGCCGAAGCTCTTGCTTACGATGATTCTGGGTTCTATGGCCAAGAATTCGGTTTCTACGCCCGCGCTCGCTCGGACTCGACTGGCTCCAACAAAGGCCCGACCGTAGAAGCCATTAATGGTGGTTTCTTCGGTGAGGATGGCGACGACCCTCTTCGTAGACAGAAGAGTGGACGCGAGCCAGACCTGACGCCCATTACAGAGCGCAGTGAGTTCAGTGCCCGGAACAGCTTCATTAACTTTGGCCCTGCCAGCGCTGGCTGGGGTCACGGCGGTGTTGCAAGCCCAGCTCTTGCACGCCTACCATTGAGCCCTCTTGTCGGCGGAGCCGATGGACAGAAGCCAGCCCGTGCGAGCGGCGGTGGCTACTTTGGAGTCTTCCCGGCCGGCGGTCCACCACATGTGCAGACTCACCAGCAGTTCGTCGGCGCTTCTCCAGCAAGCGCGACCAATAGTCCTGCCCGCCCTTGGGCCACATCCGAAAGTCCAGTGTCCGCCGCGTCAAGCAGTAGCCGCGGCGGCATGCCGTTCACATCCGCTTCCACATCGGGATCTGCTCTGGGTGTGAGCACAACGGGTGCTGACCCTGACGCTACGCCACGCAAACCCCAAGCGCAGGCTCATGCATCATCGCCGCTGAACGATACGCCAGGCACTGCGAAGAAGGTCCCGCTACCTGCGGTGCGCACAAACAATGACGGCAATGGTAGCGGCAACGTACCCACTCATTCACGCAATGGTAGTGGCGCGGACACCGTCGCATATGTGCGCGAGACCGTCTCTCCCGGCGAAGGACACGCTGGACCTCCGAGATGGGTGCTGGAGCGAAGGCGTACGAGTGAACTTGGAGTCGATCAGGTAGTTGAGAGGGAAGTTGTCAAGGGTGGGTGGATCTGATTAGACCCTGCCTTCGAGAACGCAGGAAGACATGATGATGCAAAGACGGAGAGTTTGCGAACCGGGAGATTGACGATACCGTGAGACGATGGAAAAAGCGAATTGTTGTAATGAAGCATGTATGATTTGCATTGGCATGTAAAGTGCTGTTTGTTTGAAGACACGATCTCGGCATTTCTTGATTTTGCTTTTGGGGTATTTAGCGGTGGCGCTTTGGAGTGTCTGTTTTTTTGGGGGGGTGGATTTTACTGTACTACCTAAGCAAATGCTCTGTGATCAGACTGCAGACCCATTGAACGATAGCCTGCATACGAGGATGGCTGCGAATTGTGCCTTCAAGCTTCAATACTCTCATTTGTTCCGTTTCGTGTACGTCACCCATCCCATTTGTATCATCTGCACTGCCGCTATACTTGCTTAGCGCCTCAAAAGCAACATTCTCCAGCAGTGGCCCTTTTTGTACGATTCCTGTCCGTCCTTTCTGAGTCTACTGCTACCCAAGGATGTTGGCGAGCAGTAAACCGTTGCAGCTCCGCCTGTAAAGCATCAGATGAGCACATGAGTCCACTCAGCGCATTCGTGTGGATCTTTGGGCCTGATGGTGTTGGCTTGGGTATTATATCACAACTCTCTTTTCTTACTCTTCCAGCAACGGACGGACTTCAGTGAGCAACAATGGACCACTCAGAAGCTCTTGGAGGCCGGCCGACACTGCATCCCTGGTTTTTAGAAGCAAGCTTGTCGCCTCGGACGTATTGCGTACATCATCGTAAGGTGAGGCGGATTTGTGACCGTTCTTAACGTTGCAAAAGTTCAACTTTGGTCCCCGGTAGGGACATGCGGCTTCATCAGTGGTCAGGCTGGCGAGCGAAGTTTTGCAAGCTGCGGTTGAGTCGACAACATTCGGAATACAGCTAGCCAGCCACCCTCCAAGTCACTCAGCTGAATTGAATCAAGGATCAAGCGCTTTAGCATTGCTTCGCAGGACGCGATGACCTTGTAGAGCTGTTTCTCAGGTATGCGAAGTGCGGACAGCACTAGGTCTTCCAGGTACGAGAAGCTGTTGGCAAAGAGTAGTTTCTCCGCGATGATCCATTGGCGACCGTTGTATCTGTGCTCATTCAACTCCAAAGAAAAGCTGGAGAGCGCTTTGGTATGCTGCAGCATTTTGACAAGAGTGTCCACGCTGTGGTCATCAGAGGGCTCCCGTAATCGTCAATCGAAGTGGTCAGTGCTGTGGAAACCAAGCATTCATGTGGGAGACACAAGATAGCAGTCTTGGGCCCAGGTGCTTGGTCAGCTCTTCTAGGTCATCGCACCAGCGGCGTGAGAGCATGAGCTGGTCGACTTGGCAAGAAGTTGTGGCGGTGGCAAGAAAGATATCTTGATCCAAGATGAAATTCTCATCACGGAAGAAACGGGTGGCGGTCAAGTCGTAGCAGATGTACACATTCGGTGCGAGATCCTTGATGTCCAGGAGAACACTGTGAATGAGAGCAGATGATGCCAGGCTGTCTGCATGCAACGGCTCGTAAATGCTATCATTGTCCGCATCTCTGATGTCGAATTGCCTTTGCGCATCACGTATGTCCCTGAACTCCCGACCTGGCGCGATTTGTACTTGCTCATAGCTTTTTTCCTCCAAGGGATCGGTCGTGAAGATGATGCAGCCCAGGGCATTGACGAGCCGCATGGAGCCATTCAAAAATCTCTTCAGCGACAACCAGCGTTTCTCGTAGTATATGCAGCACCATGTGACCTGAATTGTCGCTATGAAGCGACTGTACGTCGCGCCTTCCAGAGTCTTGCAAGTGAGCCGCAGGCTCGGCAGCGACTCGTCATTTAGGTTGTCGGTGATCCGAGTGACCAACTCTAAAGGCAGAGCCAATAGCCTCGACTCGTCTTTGGTTTCCATTGGTGTCTGGTCCATGATATCGGTGGAAATTGGTCTGTGATTGTAGTCGGAGAATCGAATGCTGTAGGCTTGATCTGCGCGAGGATGAGAAGCTGGCGACTGTTTTTGATGGGCAAAAAGTGACAAGCACGGGAAGTTTGTCAAATTATATTAGAAGCTTTATCTTCGCAATTTTTTCGTGTGATCTTGTGACTCGGCGTTTGGTCGACCGGTGAAGCAAGAGCGCGAGTTCGTAGAAGGCAAGAGCGCGCGGGACGCACCTTCCCTTCCTGACGAACTCAACAGAGTGAGGTATGGATTGATCGCGCTATAGTGCGACCTGTGCCGAGATTAGCGTATGCGATCCGAGGAGGTGAACCTTTTCCACTTCTATCCAAGATGCTCAATACTCAGCCCAAGATTCCCAATATCCAGCCCAATATGCAAACCTCGACCATGCCCAACTCCGACTCGTTGTGAGTGTAACCTACGCCTAAGCGCCAACTGGCTGAAAGAGGCCAAAGCGACGAACGACAGTTCGATCGCACCTCTCCGTATTTCTGGTATCTCGACAACCCAATCGTGCTGCGGAATTGCATTTGAACAACGAAGTGTAAGTGCAAGGTGTGACAGAATGCCTACGTTAATCCTGCCATACCCTGTGCTCTATGACTGTCTGGTCGAACAGTCATCTTTTTCTTCAGACAAAAGAGAATAACACTTGCAACGCTTGCAGAACACGCTTCAACCGAACATTCTGTCCGTCCATCGGAGCACTGCAGTCACAGAACGGCGCCTATAGCTGAGAGACTGCAAAAAGCGAATATGCTGGCATAGATTGCGACGAGAACATTGATGGCATATCGGACAAGAATGCTTCAGCCCCTTCCGCAAGCGATCGCAACACTGTTGTGGAAGAACGGTCAAGTACTACACCTACCGAGCGCCCTCGTCAGTGAGGTCAGGTACGGGATACCGACGGAGTACGAGACGGAGAAGTCGGCGTGATATTGCTCCGTCTGCCGGCAGGAATCTGGCGCGCATCGGAGATCGTTTCAGATCCATCATGACCTCACCATTCGATGCAAGCACGCGACGAGGACTGTCTTCCTAGACAAGCAGCATAACGGAAATACAAACAATATTCCTGAGCATGGGTAGTCGAGCTAGGACAGACATGCAGGTTTCCCTGTGTCCTTTGTGTAAATAGTACCACCAAACCTCAATGTCGCTATCCGGATTCCAGAGAATCCGGCAAATAGCGCCACAACCCGTGCCGCTTGATAGCGACTACTGGCGCGCATCATGATGGGCTCAGACATCTTGATTGATAATGGGGCCTAAACCTTGCTTGCCTCTGTCTCTCCATACTGCACTGCGGTCAAGACTACCGCATCAGCGGCATTCGGCATGACTCTCGTGTAACAATCATCATATTGCGATACCACTTCGTTGCGCGTCAACACATTCCGCGAAGGATCCAGCCCGCTGCCTGCCCACCTTACAGCATAGCGAGAGAAGCATACAATGAGCAACCCCGATGCGGCGATAGAGGCCGAGGCAAGCCTTGATCAGCAAGCCCTGATACAAGATCGGAACAAACACAGTGAAAGAGCCGGCCAACAGGCAGTCAAGGTAGCCAATGGAGGCTTCAGCGTACCGGACGAAACAGGAAGAGCATGGAGTGCACGAGGAGTCCCCATTACTCGCACCACGCGGAGATGGAGGAAGAAAGGATTCTTGGTCTGGAGGAGAGGATTTTGCACACCTGCCGTGGTACAAGACGCCTTCGATTTATTGGATGTTGGGTCCTTTCTTCCTCGTGGCTCTAGCATTTGGCGGGTCCATGCCACCCAAGTTGAACTTGATCCTGCAGCTGGTCTGCAGGCAGTACATTGATGAGCAAGAGAGTACACATCCTGGATATACGAAGCTTCCGCGCGTGGACTTTGGAGGAGGGGACAACGATCAGTGTCGCATTCCAGAAGTGCAAAGCCGTGTTTCGATGTTTACGCTTTGGATTAACCTGATCACCGGTCTCTCTCTGCATTCGCAAGCCCCAAGTTGGGTGCGCTCAGCGATCGATATGGTCGCAAGAAGATTATCGTCATTACCTCTGCCGGTACCATCCTGGCTGAAATCATTACGATCGTTGCAGCCACCCACCCTGAAACATTCAATGTGGAGTGGCTGCTTCTGGGCGCTGTTCTCGACGGAATGACTGGCTCGTTCATCGTAGCGATGGCCATCACCAACTCCTACATCACAGACTGCACAGCACCCGCCAATCGCAACATTGCTTTCAGTCTGATTCATGGCTGCCTGTTCTCTGGCATCGCCTTCGGACCCATCATCGCAGGATACCTGGTCAAATACACGGGCAAGATCGTCGTGGTGTTCTACATCTTGCTCGGGGTCCACACCTGCTTCGCTGCATTCATGGCGCTCGTCGTGCCGGAGTCAGTGAGCAAGAAGCGGCAGCTTGCTGCTCGCGAAAAGCACGACCAAATACGTCGTGATATTGGAAGAGATTCGGACTACGACTGGATCAACCAGCTGCGCACGCTCAATCTTCTCGAGCCACTCAAGGTACTATGGCCGACAGGGGAAGGCTCGTCTCCTGCGCTGCGCCGCAATCTGGTCTTCCTTGCTGCAGTCGACACCATTGTCTTCGGCGTTGCAATGGGCTCTATGACGGTTGTCATCATCTACACAAACTACCAGTTCGGCTGGAAGACGTTTGAGTCTTCTCGTTTCATGAGCATCGTCAACTCCTGCCGCGTCTTCTGCCTTTTGGTAATCTTGCCCTCAGTGACCAAATTTGCGCGTCGGCAAAGAGGTTTCCCTTCCCAGAAGAATTCCGGTTCCGATCTGTTCGACCTGTCAGTCATCCGCTTCGCAGTCTTGTTCGACACTCTTGGCTACCTTGGTTACACTCTTGCACGCGACGGAAACATGATGATCCTCTCTGGGTGCGTTGCGGCCATCGGAGGTGTTGCCTCGCCTACACTTCAATCTGCTATGACAAAGCATGTTCCGCCTGAGCAGACAGGTCAACTACTGGGTGCGAGTGGTTTGCTGCATGCTTTGGCGCGTGTCGTTGCACCGACCCTCTTCAACGGCATCTATGCGGCTACAGTTGGCAAGTTCACCCAGACAGTATTCGTATGTCTGACTGTGATGTTTGGATTGGCTTTTGTCATCAGCTGGGTGGTTAAGCCTCATGGTACGTTCTTCACATGCTCTCCTGTCTTGCTGCAACGTAGTACAGTTTGCTAACACATCTGCAGTTTATCTTCATGAAGATGATGGCAATGAGCCAGAAACTGCGAGCTGAGATCTCCGCGAATGCGTTCTTGTTACTTGCTTCCGGTTGACATTGAGCTTTTGACCGGGCAGCATATGTGTCTTTTATTTTTTCACGCATAATTTGGGAGATCATGTCGGCGCACATTTAAGAGGAGTACATAGGGTTCAGGATACCCATAAGCATCGCATTAGCATTTCTCATTGTCATCAAACATATAATTCACCGCAAGAAACTATGTTTATCATGAACGAGGCTATCCTCATCTCCATTTCATATGTCAACCCATCCCCTCACGCACTCAACAAATCCCACCGCATAGCAAAACAAATCTCGCCGCCCTCAACCTCGACAGTCCTGACCTTCCCGGGCTCAAAGCCCCCCAACTCCACCAATCTGCTCATGTTAATCTTCTCTCCCGCCACCTCGCCTCCGTCAGGTGGCAGGATAACCGCTACTCCCTTCCACAGCAAAGAGAAATGCACGCACTTGAGACCTTTGACCGAGGTCTTCAAGTCTGGCGATAGAGTAGCGAAGATGTGAGTATACTCTGTCGCCTCGTGGGGCCACTGGGATGTGGAGCCGGAGGTGTGGGAAGAGAGTGTGATGGAAGGTTGGTCTATGTTTGCGAGACTGTCTTTGCACCATGCAGTGAGCGTGTCGTGGGTTTGCTTGTCCAGACAGAGGATTTTGGACGCGCCTGAGAGAGTGAGACGGGAGGAGTAGGATGTTAGGAAGGATTGGAGGATGGTGGAGTTGGTAGACATCGTTGGAGTGATAGTGTGCTGTCTTTGATCAATGTTGCGATTTTGATAGAAAGGCGACCCGGATTCCTGCAATGTATAGTCAAAAGCGAATTGCTTATTCTTGCGTATGATGAAAGATGCAGGCCGCCATACGAGTATCATCAGCCGAGGGAATAATGTCATGTAAGCCCCAATCGCAGCAAAGCTCCATGTTTCCAGCCAGCTTCACGCGCGGATTTGTCGACGTCATGGAGGAGGTAGCCACATGAGTGCATTCGATATCACCCTTGAACCTGAGAACCATGTGCGAAAGTACATGTTACATGTATGTTGCATATATACATAGATCGCTGTAATTTCGCGGAAAACATATTACCGAATTGGCACCATTCGACGTTTGAAGTAAGAGTCTTTGGTCTCATCTGTCGTAGTACAGTCTTTACCACGGCCTAGAAAGCAGCGTGCCATATGTGCAGAGCATGGAAGCATGATCAAGACTTCGAAATATTCAAAAGGAAACTCTATGATATTCAACATTGGCTTAAGCTAATTTGCAGGTATTTTTCGCTCAAGCTACATGTTGTTGAGGACATAGTACATTGTATCAAGACTGCTATACAGGCGGGTGGTAGTCGGATCGGATCGAGGGCATTAAAGAGCTCCCAGCTTCGGACAAGGCAAATGTTGAATCCGATGTTGTCTGTGTTGCCTTGCCACATTTCGGGCATGTCGCTGAGAGAAGAGAGAATTGTTGCTCTACTTCAGGGCGCGGAAGAGCTTGGGAGCGGCGCAGGCGGAGGCGCAGTGCATGAGGTGGAAGACTGCGGGTAGTCAGTATTAAGTTATGCTCCCAGCTGCAAAAGATAAAAAGCAGCAGCTTTTGTGAAAAGTCTCGAGTAAAGGTTTCAACGTACACTCCTCAACGCAGTCCTCATCGGCCTTGCCGTTCTCCTCCTGCTGCTGTGTGACGCGCTCGGCGCACTCGTCGTAGTGGTGCTTGAGGGGCGCGCACTGCTGGGACTTCATGCACTCTGTGTGTTCCGTTAGTCCTTGTTCGGAGCTTCTCAAGAACCTCGTGTATCATACACGCCACCAGAGCAGGCTTTCGCGAACTTGCAGCGAAAGCTCTCAACCCGTATGTGGCATGCATAGATACACGGAAGAATCCCACTTACCCTCCTCGAGCTGAGGCTTGATGTCCTCGGGCTCCTCCTCCTCCTCTTCTTCCTCCTCCTCTTCCTCCTCGTCGTCATCGTCGGGAGAGCCAACAGGACCACCGTGGGGACCAGCGTTCTCGGCGCCGACCTGGCCGCTGCCCTCACCGCCCTCACCGGGGGTGTGTCCCTTTGCGCTCTCGCCCTGCTTGCTGGCAGCCTTAGCGGCGTCCTCCTTGTTGGCCTCGGCCTCGTCCGCGCTCTCCTCGTTGGTGCCGGCGGCGGGCGACTTGGTGCTGGCGCCGCCGAAGGTGGTCGCGTCGCGGTCGTGCTCAGCAGTGCCGACACCACCGGAGCGGGCGTCCTTGCCAGAGTTCTGGGTGCCGCTGGTGTCAAGAGGGCCCTCGAACTGGCGCTCCTCAGCCTCGACAGGCTGGAAGGAGACGGACGAGTAGAGGTCGGAGACGTAGTCGAAGAAACCCATCGTGGCGGCTGTGTGTCGAGAGATGGAGAGGTGTGCTGGGGGTGATGATGGCGTGTTCAATGGCCTACCTGAGGAGCTTTCCGCGATGCAGGAGCAAGACCTGCCAAGCCCAGTCGCGGCTTCCGAAGTCTGGGCCAATCACGGCGTTTGGCATTACACGCTTATCCGCGACGTCGATGTATCGATTCTGAGAGATATATACCATCTGAGACTGGTCACTCTAACGTTTGATGCCGAGAAGCCATATGGTCATTTGAAACTGATTCGGAATGCATGACCTGTCAATGTTGCGCCGCAGACACGAGAGTACCGCCCAGCCCGGCCGAACTTCTACTACTCACGCTTCCGAAGTCAGCTTTTGATGGACCTCAATATGATACGCATCCAAGTACGGCCTTGATCTCGCGGTGAGGTCTTCAAAGGGACACATTAAGCCTGAAGCTTTTAGTGAGGCTGGTATCACGATACATCGAGCCTGCAATGTGGCCCATGGACATCCGAAACCACAAATATTTTGAGATATTCTGTCTTCAACAAGTCTGCTTCTGCGCGTTTGTGTCTAGTCACAACATCTGCGTCTCACCCCAAGGCGAACTCAAACATGCAGAAAAGGCTTCACAGTTGCGATCTACACAACAAAGCTTAGGAGCGATTTCGCCGGAACCTGCGCCACCGCGGTGTTTCCACGCTTGACCGAGGCGTAGCCACGCTTGAGGTCATTGTCCTGGTTCGTCAGATAGGTGACGACTGGCTGACGGCCCAATAACTTCAGACCCTGCAACGAGACAGTCTCGGTATCATTGCCGTTGTTGATGACCTGGATCGCAGTAGAGCCATCAGTGTTGGCGAAAGCAGAGACGTTCAACGCAGCCGAACCAGTAATGCCGGCATCGATTCTCGAAGCACCCTTGCGAATGAACTTCGAGCCAAAGTGCGCGTGTGCCCAGAGACGTTTGGTGACCTTGACTTCGGAGGTGTTGTTGACGAAAAGCAAGGACTGGTTGTCAGTGGTGTTGGCTGCACCCCACCAATACAGGTGACCAGTCACATTTGCAAGGGTGAATGCTTTTTGGATGTTGTTCGCCCAAGTGAGACCTTCGCTTGAGTTACCAGCGACATACCAGTTGTAGTTGATGGGGTCAAAGGTAGACCACTCAGTCTGCCAGACCTTGACATCAGTCTTCAAAGGGTATGTGGGCTTCGAGCTGTATCCGTGTCCAGTAACAAGGCCGAGGGTACCTTCTTCTCCTGCTTCTTGGATGCCAGTGAGAATCTCTTGCTGGAGTCCCAGCCGGTGGCATCGCAACAAGCAATCTTGGTCTTGAGACCAGAACGTTTGAGTGTCGGGTACAGGACCTTGAGGAAGTCGGCGGACTGCTGGCCATCCGAGAGCATGGAAGCGTAACTCGTGCTGGTATATCGTTAGCATGATGTCAGCAGATGGGCTTCACGACAATACATACTTGAGGTCCGGCTCATTGTAAGGGTTGACGTAGTCGATCTGAATGCCGCGCGCTTGATAGTCCTTGAGATACTGGACGATCTTGTCCGCATAAGCTTGACGCCAGTCGCCAGATTCGCAGGTAGCGTTGGTGACGCCACACAAGGAGCCGCCGTTGTTATCGGTGCCTGCAACGCCAGTGTTAGTCGACGGCCTGAATTACTACATCAACGTTGACTAACCGGAGGTCTTCATGTATCCATCCGCGCTCCACGAATCAGCTACGATGGTGTGTACACCTCGAGCCTTGGCTTGGTATGACAGCCACACCTGATATTGGTCATCCCGAGGCAAAGGAATGTAGTTGAGCTATGAGAGGACGGTAAGCAGAGTCCTTGAGTCTGACAAGTTTGAGCTTACCCGACTGCTGTTCGACGCCGGTGCTTCAGGAGCAATCGACTTCATCAGATCCCAGCCGTCATTGGGAGACGATCCGAGTCCATTGCGCAGAATCGTCATGCCGGCACCTTTGGTGGTGAACAGGTAGTCCAGAGCGAGCTTCTGTGATGGAAGGTCCAGCTCATGCATGACTAGAGACCTTTGGAAGGCCTCCGAAATGCCAGTGCCTGTCCAGAGAGAAAGGTATAAGTCAGCAAATTGTCTTAGACGATCTAAGGGTTATACTGATCGCTTCTTACCATCGTACTTTTGGTACTTGGTCTTGGTGTTGACCGTAACGGTTGCACCTGAGCTGTGAGATGTCGCTTGTGCTGCCACAGCAAGCAACGCACTCAAGGTTGTGAAACTTGTAAGAACCATGGCGACTGGGCGTGGTGATGGTAGAATGTGCTCCCAATGAGGGTGTGACACAGGCAGGTACTTGCTAACATTTTATTTACATGCATCTCATGCTCTTGCAGAATAACCATCTCTTTCCAAACTCACCCCTCCCGTCACAAATTAACCACAGTAGAGCTGTACGAATAGGCTATGCAGTGTCGCTTTTGAGGGGTTGAACATGTGCCAAACGAACGCACTCCGTTGATCCTAATGCTTCCTGCCATGCACTGCAAGCTGCAAGGCACAGGAACTTGTGCTTCCAAGCTCGCTTGACATAGTACATTGTCAGCCGTAATGCGGCACGATACGAACGTAAGCACTTGAAGCTCTCCAAAAAGATGCTCGAGTATAGCCGGAAGGTATAGCCCCACCTCATTCTTATGCACGACTCGATAGTCTCTTTTGTACCCCGCCCTTCCGTTACGCCACAGATTGGAGAACAGTATTGCCATCGAGACCTTAGTTGCTGGCGCCATCAAGTAATTGTTGGCTGCCGGCTAAACGAATTCTGACCATGATGGCTGATGGTTGATAATACAATTTTGAAAACGAGCGTTGATGCGGCAGATGAATGCCACTGCGTTAGAGAAACTAGTAATGTATGAAGGATACTTATCATGCGGTATGCATAACGACTAGCATATGCTCTTGCATGAAATGTCATCTAATCGTCGTACTGATGCGATCGACGTCAGTTATTCGCCCATGGAGCCGTCCTTTCCAGACTTCTTTACAGGGCATCAGATATCGCCTTGATAGACGGCATTCGTTACATCGACATGTTTAAAGAAGGGCAGTTTCGCAATAGCACTTCAAGTGTACGATACGTGTGCACAATCATCAATTCGGGAGGATGTATTGTCCATTGCTTGCGCCTACGCTGCTCAGTATGACGCCATTCGCAGTGGACGTCACACCAGCACTTCAAACACCACGTTCCACACGTTATACTTGTGTATATTAATCATTTGATTAATTCCAATCAGAGGCACAGAGTCAAGGACCTAGTCACCATTTTACATATACTCTTACCATGTCTCCACCAACAAAGCCACAGATCTCTTCAGCGTCAATGGTCTTGTCGCCGTTATCACAGGTGGCGGCTCAGGCCTCGGTCTTTACGCGGCGAGAGCTTTAGATGCCAACGGAGCAAAAGCAGTATACATCGTCGGCCGCCGTGAAGAGACTCTCAAGGAAGCGGCCAAGACAGCCGTCAACGGAACCATCATACCAGTAGTCGGTGATGCCACCAACAAAGAGTCTCTGACCAAAATCGCCAATCAAGTACGAGAAGAACAAGGCTACATCAACCTCCTATTCGCCAACGCCGGTGTCTCTGGTCCCAAACATGCAGCAGCTTTGAAAGAGGGACATGAAGATGGCAGCAAACCGTCCGTCGCTGAGTTTCAAAAAGCAATGTTCGAGCCTGATGTTGACGACTTCACATTCGCCTCTCATGTCAACAACACAGCTGTCTTCTACACGGCAGTCGCTTTCCTCGACCTACTCGACGCTGGCAACAAGAAGCGCAACCTCCCGCAAGACTCTCAGATCATCGTCACGTCTTCTATCGCTGGATTCAGCCGCTCGCTGGCTTCTGGCTTCGCTTACAGCAGTTCCAAAGCAGCTGTTACACACTTGGTGAAGATGCTCGCCACATACTTTGCTCAAGCCGGCTATCACATCCGTGCCAATGTCATCGCACCAGGCTTGTACCCCAGTGAGATGACACAGGGAACTACAGCGAACCTGGAATCTTACGGCGGTGTGAGTGGACATGAGGGTGCGTTTGCTGGAGCTCACGTCGTGCCGGCTGAGAACTCGCCTGCACAGAGGACGGGAAGCGAGGAGGACTTTGCCGGCACTGTGTTGTACATGGCCAGCAGGGCTGGCGCTTTCCTGAACGGCGAAACTTTGGTCACTGACGGTGGAAGGCTGAGCCAGATGCCGAGCGTGTACTGAGAGGGATCACCGGTAGATACGGTCATTAGAGAAATTTTATATGATAAACGTTCATAAAAAGCTTTGCGAATTTGCTAGAAATGCGATATTATTGTTCAAAGCTGGGCAAACTGAAATCATGGATAATTATGCTAGTCGTACAATTCATTGTTTCCATGTCCGTCATGCGTATGATCGAAAGAGAGTATTACAGGCTGGCTCCCAAGCGCGGGTAAAGCTATAGCGGTGGCCAAAGTAGAACTTTCATAGTCATCAAGTAGATCCAATCGGCCTTCGCTTGATCAATTTCCTAAACCCTCCTTTCTTTTGCTCGGGTGCACTCGACTCCGGTGAGAACGACGGTGGCACCTGGCTCATCTCATTACTGGGCATCGAGCCACCGTACGAACTGAAGCCTCCCACAGAACTGTTCGCTGGTTCAGTTGGTGGAGGTGGTGTGTGCTGTTGCATGTGATTGGGAGGCGGACCAGGGGTCAGTTGTTGCGGCATAGGTTCATGTGTAGTGGGCGGGGGTACGTCTTGATATTGACGCGAGTCTGAAGAAGGTCGCAAGGGTGGTACTTGTGGTACGTCATCATAGCGGCGTGGATCCGAGGGTCGTCGCATGCTCACCCGGGACATCTCTTGATTGCCTCGATCCAACACGCTTTGGTTCTTGGCGTTTGCTGCAGCAGCTTTTTGACTGTTGCTACGAGGGAATCGCATGTCGATCTCGTTGTTTAGAGTGCCTCGAACAGTTTCACCGACGCCCTGGAAGACCTATTAGTTTTTGATGATATTTCACAGACGCATTTGTGGGTTTCAGCTTACATGTAGACCTTGCGCCGCTGCCTTCAGATTTGCAAAGGTGCTCTTCGATGAAGGTTGAGGCATGGATCGTCTCGAATATCGGTTCTGCTTGGATAGCTGAAATTGGGGCGCAATGGGCTCACAGGCTCCATTGGTTCGCGATCACGCATCGGATTACGTGCCGGCACAGGGAGGGATTCCGGATCGGCTCTTGGCGGCGGCGGTATGTATGATTGTTGAGCACCATTGTTGTTCGGGACTGGTGAACCCACCGATGAAGGGCTAATACCACTAGAGGACGGCTGGGGTGGCGGTACAGGCGAATGGAAAGTCGTGCTGTTCATGGACGGCATGTCTCCAGGCGCTTCAGCTATAGCGGGCTGACCATCTTTCTGAGTGTGGACTTCGACTTCTGTCTTCTTCTTACCACCACGGGTAGACATTGTCGTCGTCGTGGTCGTAGTCGTGGTGACGACGACTTGACCGGTGTCATCGTCTACAACCTGTCCGGTACTGGTATTGTACGCAAGGTTACGTTCAGGACCAACTCCTTCGATATTCCCGTTATTCTCAACGGGTACTACATCTGCGTTGTTGGTCGACTCTGCATTGGCATTTGAGACGGAGTTTCTGTTTGAGGAAGGATGATTGCTACTGGCGTAGGCCGAGTCGGGTTGGGGTGCGGTAGCCGCTGTGCTTGTGGATGGATGAAGGTCGTGATTTGTGCCAATGGGAAACGGATCTTTGTCTTTGCTCTTCTTTGCGCCAAACAAGTTGCTCAGGCGGCGCTTCTTCTCCGGCGTGGTTGAAGTCATGGTCGGCGATTGCGCACGTCAAGTTGAACGTGCTGTGGCCCAAACGCAAGTATAAACAGTGGTATGGATGCAAAACGAAACACGTGAGCGTATCTACAATCGCATGAAGCACGCACGTCGAGTAGGACGGCGAGGCAGGGTAGTCTTCCAAGTCTTGGATCCTACTTGAAGAGGTGACATCAGACTGCCTACCCACGTAGGTCGATCCATGGATTGCTCCACTTCGGACATTTCCCCGCCACAGAACTCTGAGCTTGCTAATTCGAGCATTTGTGAAGACGAGCACCAATTGCTTTTTTGCTGTCTCGAGAGTTGAAGGTGATGTGCAGCAAGAAGAGCCTGGGGGTTCGCATGGAGCGCACAGAGGATACTGCTGATGAGCCCGGGCCTGCGATATCCATAGCAGGAACGCATGATCCTTACTTATGATCGGCACTTCAGCAGCGCCAGACCTGCATTCGCGGACGCGGCCATGACAGATGGAGAGCATTCGCGGGGACTAGCTTTGACCTGATCAATATTGGCGACCGAAAGTGGCTGAGACGGTACCTCCTTTCGGACGTACTCTGTCATCGCATCTTTCAGCTATTTGCTGTACGCTATCGTACATTAATAAGGACAAAGCGAGCAGGAAGCAGGGTTATCAGGGCACGTTTGCTGCGATGTTCAAGATCCCGATCTCTCCTTAATCGTCCGCACGTGCCAATGGCCCTCACGCGTGGCAGTGACGTACGTCTGGTTTCAGGTACATCGTCAAGGGTGTCTTCAAGGTTGCGCATGTACAAACGTTAATATCTAGCCCAACTCATCTGCAGTCTACCATCGTGTTCGTATTTTGAGATATAATTACTTGTCGTTTGCTTACCATGTCCTCAACACATCCGTCCTCACAGCTGATATCAGCAACCAAAGGCATTGCCATTGCAGCATCTTTCATCACAACTGGTAGCCTTCTCACGAACTCGACAGCTCTTATCCCCAGCATCCTACACAGCAGCAATGCCGACGATTCCTCCTCTGCCCAGACTGCAGCTCAACAATTCGCCTTAGCCGTCCGAGCTGGCAGCAAAATCCTCCCACCAGCTGAGTTCTTAGCCACTGCTGCATTCGGCTACCTGGCATACCATTCGCACCAGGTCGCGAGCTCAGCTTCTCAATGGAAGCTCTACGCCGGCGCTGCAACAGCAATGTTCAGCGTTATTCCATACACCATCTTTCTCATGCAGCAGTCAACCCTGAAGCTCATGCAACTCGCTGATGCGCCTCCGCATCACCCGGAATCAAAGCCATCGCTCACGCACACGGCCGACAACAACATGCTGGGCGTCCCTGGTCAGAGTGCAGCGGAAAGACCTGCGATTACACCCGCTGAGGAGTTCGAGCCCTTCGACGACTCGCCTTTCAGCGCTGAGGAGTATGAGAGGACAAAGGTGCAGAAGATGCTCAAGCAGTGGAACGGACACAACTCTGTGAGGATAGTCGGACCGCTTGTTGCTGGCGTGCTCGGTCTTTGGGCAGCGTTTACCGAGTAGGTTGAAGAGAAGTGGAGTCTTAATGAAGACCTGCGATGAAACAGGAGCAGACACGAAGCCTGCCAATAGCAGCAGCCACAATGTACAATAGATGCACGAGGATCGAGCGACCTGTGGTCGCTGGCAAGATGAAAAGATAATATCATAGATCTGCATTATCGAATCGCCGCCAGAAAAACACTCTCTTTCCATGAATTCGCATACCGTTGTCTACAAGTTACTGACAAGCTGTCCTTACAACTCTGCACCTTGGCAGTCCGCCCGTAGTGCTTAATGCTAGCATCAATGATTGTTGAGTCTACGCCTGACATCCCCCAAGCCTTCCATCAGGTGAGGTGTCCTATGGCCACTCGGCTGCAGACATCTAAGATATCAAGAAACAGGCTTGTCTCGAACTACCCATCTGCCTGCCTGTACTTGCAGCTGTCCCCGTTCGCGCGAATTGATCCTTCCTTCTTCCCAGACTCTGCGTAGACTGTTCTCGATCGGCCGAGGGGAGCCCTTTGCTTGGATGCAGCTCTCTCAGACCTGGCTGCTCTGACCGCCCGGGCCTGTCTAGTCTCGCGCACAAAACACCTTCGCGAGAAAATGATCCCATACCCGACGACTGACACCGCGCAGGTCCGTAAATCAAGCTGACTGCACATCTGCAAACATTTTGTCGAGATCTTGCTTCACTGCCTGGCACTGTTGGACCAAATCAAGGACCTGTCTCCACGCCTCTCTGTCCTCGTCCGCCTTAGCAAGCTCAACCTTTGCTTCGTCGAGGAAGCTGTCCATTAGAACATCGCTAGCGCCCTCAAGCAGCTTGTTGTCGAGCAAATCTTGCCACTGCTGTCTGAGAGCTGCCAAATCTTCGTTGTCGTCGCTTGAAGGGGACAGGCCGGCGGAACTCTTGGCGTACATGCCACGGTCTTGAAGGTAGCGAGCAAAGGTGAGGAACCTTTTACATTGCTCGATTTTCCGGCTGGCGATGGTTGAATATTTCTCGTGGTAGGTTAAGGGGGTCTGGTTGCTGGAGGCGGGTTTCTCTGTAGATTTCTTGCGAGATGGGGACTCTGACATCGGCGCGAGAGGTTCTGATTGCTTCGGACTGGCTGACCGTGGGAATGCCTCTTTCTTTTCTCTGGCGGCTGAAAGGTTCCGCAAGCCTGTCACGTATTTGAACAAACCGTATTTTCACATGCTGTTCTCAGCCGCGGTGGCCTTAGATGAGTGGAGATCAATCGTTTGCGTGGCGTTTGCTAGGAGTAACTCAATCTGCTTTTCATTGCTGTGGCTATCAGTGAGCTGTGAGCTGTCAGATGGCACAAGGAAGAAACGCGCGCTACATCAATTTTCGTCTTGCTGAGTGCCCAGCTTATCGCTGACATACCACTGCTGGGTGTTTGCGTTGGTGGGCGGTTCTGCAAGGGCTCTACACGGTCTCGGACAAGATGTTTCAACGACATTGTCACATGCAATACTCACGAACGATGGTAATGCGGATATTATGAGCGAATAGATGCCAGAGTAGAAGTACATCGATCTATATATGGTAGACCAAACTGCGTTGGAGAAAACGAGAGTGCAACGTCGGCTTCAGCCCCACGCTCTTCACCCAACTTCACTTCCCCTGTCCTCATCTGCGCGGCTTGGCTCACTACTACGGTCCTCGACTACAATACATTGGACCGTGGAATTGTGAAAGCAATCGATCGGTCACATCAATGCAGGTTTGAGAGATTTTGACAAGCCTCCAGCACCAGGCCATATGGCCTAAGATGGCCTGTTCACTGTTAGTAAACCGGGTGGCGGCTAGCTGGGACTGCCAACCGCCCGATGGACAGGGAAAACTTACCTTTGGCTCAAGTGCTCGTCGACGAGCGGCCTTGAGCGCCGAATGTGAACCGTAGATCTACGACCAAACCCGGATGCCACCAGGTCCCGATCAACTTGGCGGGCAATTGCCGGCCCTTCCTTAACAGAAGTGTCGATCGGGGGCGTATCTGCGTCTCCAACCCGAAGGCGGTCCGTTTGAGGCGGCTTTCAAGGTAACCAATGTGTACACGGAGAAGAGATTTAAGAAGGCATAGCCCCTCAGCTCCCTCGACAATGGTACCGAGCAGTGTCGCGACATCCTGTTGGTCAAAACGCCCTTGCGAACGAATTGCAGGATGCCAACAGCCTGCGGCTCAAAGCGCTATGGTGGGCGAGTTCGAGCTACAAGTCAAAGTTCCAAATCTTTCACCGGTACCGTGGTAGGTAGGGCTACTCAAAGCGAAGACGTCCCACAAAGGGCCTGATGCAGCACACCGCGCGAGGACGACGTGCATGCGCAGTTTCCGAAATGACCAGAGCTAGCACCCCTCTCAAAGGCGATAGCAATATGGTAGGCCACCTGCTGGGTCATTCGGAAATCGGTTCTTCGGCAAGATGAAGAGAGAGAATGGGGATGAGGGTTGGGCGGAGGCTTACGCTGTGAGTGGCTCCGGCTTGGGGCCAGGCGAGAAGGCTGGTAAGTGAGTGGAAAAAAAATCTGAGAACGCGGACGGAGAGGGGATTTTATCTTTGGCGTGCGACTGCCAAGAGCGCGTTTGATCTCACCGGAGACGGAAGGCGCAATCGAACGAGCTCGCGCGTGACGTCTCCCAGACGGCAAGAGCGAGCGCTTGGTGAGGAAGGAGCGCCTTTCACTAGGGAAGGAGCGAGTCACTGGAAAGTCGCGGCCGACGCTGGCTTCAGTTTCACTTCAAATCACTGGGGATGTTCCTGACCTTCGAAGATGTAGTGAAGAGAGACAAGGGTCTTGGACGACGATGAGAGACTGTGAGATTCCACGGTGGCATCGAAGCGCTCAGATGATTAGTAACGGCGTGCGAGTGTGACATGACCATGTTATGTTCGAGTCTGCTAGTGAGGCCTTTTTCGATGGGATATCTAGACTTCATTTTTTAGCGAATGGCCAATAGAGGTGTACATCGGAGACAGCGCAGTGGAATTGCGTCGCAGATGCGATACCAAATACTTTTGCGTTCCATTGGACTGACGAGCAAATCTTCACCAGATCCAGGCGTCCATCGCTCCTGCCTCTTGATCGAGGTAAGCTGTGGCGTTGCGAGTATCGAAAAGTACACCTTCACTCTACAGTATCTGACCAGACAGATCACATCATCGAGAAACAGGCTCAAGCAGCGTATCGCTATCACATGCTAGCACGGCACATGCTATACAACATCAGTATACCACACACCACTAACAACATCCATTCCCACCACCGTAAGTTCGTAGAACTGGTCGACTCTCTCTTATATACACTCAAGTAGCCATCGCTAAAACACAATGCCGAAGCAGCTCAAAGGATCAAAGCCCAAAGTCAAGAGGCCATCGAAGAAGAAGCCAAAGACACCAGTTGGGTTCCGCAACCCACCTCCTCCAATAATATCGCCTGAGATCATGCAACCGAGCACCAACTCGAACCGCCGTTCAACCGACAGGCTGGAGAAGAACCAGACCTCGAACGGGCTAAACAGGCCTCCGACCTTTTCAACGAGGTCCTCAAGCCGACCTTTGTACCGCCGCCCCGTGCACCAAAGATTCAGACGCATGGCATAAGTCTGTGCCCAGCAGCCATGCAAAAGATGATCTGCGACAAACTGCTCACAGACCATCAGAACGAGATCGTGCAGCTCAGGGAAGCGTTGGCATCCGAGAGGCAGGAGAATGCGAAGTTGAAGGCACAGCTAGCCGCTGCGAACATTTCACCGTTGAGGAAGCGCAAAAAACTGGGTGGCAAACTCTGCTTGGATGCCGGTGTCGAAGGTCAGCCCAGCAAGAATGGGAAGTGATTTCATACGGTGACAGTCGTGAGAAGCTGGCAAAGGGAACATTGGCAGACCAAACAACACGAGTCCTGGTTAGCGGCTTTGCTGAGTGTTCTATGGCTATGATAGTGAAGACACCAGAAACAAAAGATAACCTGAACGTGCCAACGACGTCTCAAAAGCATCCAACACTGTAAGCTGCATCGGCGAGCGACGAAGCTCCGTCGAGGGCGCATAGTACGGAAGCTGTTCTAGCGCCAACCAAGTGGACGTTGAAGACGAAACGTGAAGTCTACAGTATGTGACTCTTAGACACGATATCGCGTTTGTTTGCTATGCTCAGTCTACCTCGCCAAGACCAACCAAAACCAACAACGCCACATTCATGACACAGATCAGGAGCCACAAGAGCACGGCAATAGTACCCGTGATCCAATTGTTCCGCATCTTCACCCCATCGGGCCCACCATCTCCCTCCCTCGTGGCCACAGTCATGTACTTGTTGCGGCAGGTTAAGTAGATCAAAGGTGCGGTGACGAACGGCAAAATCACAGACAAAGCGACCTGAGAACCGTTCAGCGCAGCGTTCAGGCCTTCACGGCCGACGGCGCCTGCGATGATGATGGAAGGTGTCACGGATATGGAGCGGTGAAGAGGCGGCGGACCCAGGGCTTCATCTTGAGCGAGAGCTGGCCTTCGGACACCATTTGACCTGCGATCGTGCAGACGATGCCGGCGCTTATGCCGGAGAGCAGCAGTGCGAGGGCGTAAATGGTTCCTGCGACCGGAGCCATTGTTCGTGAAAGCAGGTCATGGATGCCGAAGAGATCAGCTTCCTCGGCTCCTGAGACTCCGTACAACGACGCACCGGCTGTGATGAGGATGGCACTGTTCACGAAGAGGGCGAAGGTGAAGAGGCTGATGGCTTGTTCTGCGACAGCGTAGGAAAGACAGGATCGGATGGCAGAGATGGAAGGGCGATACTTGACCTGATCGTCCACGTCCTCGGTCTCGTCGGGCTCGACGTAGTGGTTGTGCAGCTTGTCGAAGTCCTTGAGACGTGCCTGGATAAGGCCACTGCCCAAGTACAACGAGTGAGGCATTACCGTGGCGCCGAGGATACCGCAGGCTTGGTAGAGACCTTGGCCCTGTACTAGTGCTTTGGATGGGAGGTAGCCCTTGAAGACTTCGCCGACGCCAGTGTCGCGGATGAGAGAGAGCTGGAAGCAGAAGCAAGTCACCACGCCGATGACAAGGAGGGCGACGAAGCATTCGAAAAGTCTCAGACCGCGCATGGAGCTCTTGTTCGGGCGGTAGAAGAACAAGATGACTATCACGTCGACAATAGAAATTGCACAGCCAGCCACGAGCGGGACATGGAGAAGAAGATTAAGGGCGATTGCCGTTCCGATGACTTCGGCGATGTCTGTCGCGATGATGGCGCTTTCCGCGAAGAAGTAGAGTGTGTAGTTGAGCCATGGTGGAAAGTGGGCTTTGCAATTCTCGGCGAGGTTCATGCCAGTGACGGTGCCGAGCTTGGTGCACAAGGATTGTAGGAAGATGGCGATGATGTTGCTTGCCAGAACCATGAACAGAAGCCTGAACCGATAGCTTGCGCCAGCTGCTACCGCTGTCGCATAGTTTCCAGGATCGATGTAGGCCACTGAGATCATGAACCCTGGGCCCATGAACTTGCCATATTTGACTAACACGCTTATGAGACGGTGGAAGAGGTGTTTGACGGGTAGCAATTGAGGAGGTAGGCGAGTCGGCGCTTTTGGGGTTGTCGAGTTGTCACGCTCTGGACCGCCGGCACCGTCGTCTGGTTTCTCTTGCTTCCCATCACCACCTCCCTCCCCCGCCTCTGCGATTGTGGAAATTCCATTCTTGTCCGGTCCTTGAGCAATCTGCTGTGGCGCCACTAACTCAATATTCGTGTCCTCGCCAACTCCTACACGGTGGTCCCTCTGCAGGCGTGCATTCGCAATCTGGCCAAAGTCGCTTCTAGTCGTGATGTCCGGAGCGAATTCATTGGGGTTTTGGTTCATGCCATCTTCGACAATGGCGTCGGTCCGTGAAGGGCAGTTCATGTTTCGTAGGTCGGTAGTGACAGGGCTGAAGAGGAGGGTACCGAGACGGGCGTTCAGCAGGCAAGCTTTCTCCAAGAGTCTGGGGAAAGGCGCATTATATTACCACCGCGAGGCGGGTCAGGTTATGTAGGGAGGTAGGGCAGAGTGGAGGCAAGGATATAAGCTATACTAGTCCCGTGGCATTTGGAACCATTGAGGTTCCGACTGGATGACGCGAGCTCCTCGTGATGGCCATGATCGGGCCTTGTCGCCGGCGAAAATGTTGCGGAGCGACTCACGGCTGCAGCGGGAACTTACGCTCGCAAAACCACACGAGAGCCTCGTAACCTCGGTGGCTGTGTGTAGCAACAGTCAGATACACCATTGTGCGGTGTGCAACTAGAGTCTGAGGTCAGATCTAGGTACGGCGTGACGCATGTAATTGAGACGCGGTAAGTAAGTCAGTGCTTGGTCAGATGCATCGGCTCATATCTCATACGCCGACATTTGAGCTTCGGTTTGCTAGACAAGGTAGTTACTTGTACAGTCTATAATTTGATCTTATATACAGTGGTTCCGGGGAAGCGCATTATATAATGCTTCAATCTCTATATCACCTCTTTTGCCTTTGAAAATGCTGGGTTGAGAATGGTCACAGCCCACTCGTAAGTTGTGAACAATATACCGCCACTGAACACGGTACGCCCAAGTCGCATGCTGGTGCCTCTCCAGAAACCCTTCACGCCGTAGTCGGCTATGATACTCCTAAATGCCTCCACAGTGCTTGCTCCTTGGCTGCTCTGACAGCGTGTCTTGATCGTATCGATGGTTGAGTGGCCAAGGTCGTCACAATACCGGCCACACATCCGTTGGCGAAATTGGTGGCAACAGTCTGAGGGATTTTGTTCTTGGTCTCGTAGTCTTTCAAGATATTGTAGGTGCCCATGCGGAAGGCAGTAGCGCCGGCCTGTTTGAGTGTCGTGCCTGCAAAGCCGCGATAGAGACCAAGGATACCGTGTTCTTTCCAGACAGTGACTACTGCATGCGTCGCACTTCGGAAGCGTTTCTCGTTTCGCGCATCGTCAATGAGAGCGGTTTTCATACGTTCCGTGGGCGTTACAGCAAGCAGACTTGCAACAACACCGCTCACCATTCCGGCACCAAGACTGCGTAAAGGCGTCAAGGTGCCTGTCTCTGGATCCTTGAAATTGTCCTTGACATAATCAAAGCTGAGGAATCGGATGCCGTCTTTGGCCACACTTCCAATAGCAAGCGTAGAACAGCCCTTGTAAAGAGCGCCTAGCCCTTCTTGTTTGTACACATTGGCAACGACAACAAACGGATTCTTAGGTGTTGGCACGCCCTTCTTCTCACGTAATTGGCACACGCGTCTTTGCAAACTCGAACGGATACTGGAAGATGTTAGGTTCTGCAGAGCTGACATAGTTATGTCGATCATCTTACTGTAGCGGTCGCTTCGATTGCACCAGCAATGCCACCAGCCAAAAGGGACACAACGGCCGGGGTTGAGGAATTCTATGGTCACACGTCAATGGCAATCCATCAGGAATGCGGAGAGTCTGGAGAACCCACATCAGGGCTCATGTTTCCAATGAGCACCACCTCTGTGTAAATCGCCACGGGTACGTTCCGGTCAGATGTGTTGTCTGATTATGTGAGAGGCTGGGCAGAGGAAGCCGAGGTTGTCTGAACTTTGTCCAAAACGGGCGGGGATTTCAGTGGAGATATAACAGGTAATGACGGCACTGTATATTGCAAGACGAAATTGGCGCTCATTATCGCTGTCTGGCATTCGGGTTTGAATACAAAGTGACTCAAGCCAAAGAAAACTGCGTGCAAACATATTTCACCAATCGCTAACAATCGATGCTTGAAACGAAACGTCATCAACCATGGCCGGACTTCCAGATTTCGATGATCTGCCCAAAGTCGACGGGATGCCGCAGGGCTGTGCCTGGGGTGTCTTTGACAAGAATGGCAAGAAAGACGTATACGGCACTCTCAACATTCTCACCCCAGATGTCGTCAAGTCTGCATACTCCGAGCTCAAGGATGGCGTTTCGGTCTCGCTTAACTGGCCATTGAACGCCATCGCAACGCCTGGCTTTGGTCGTAAAGGCTTGAAGCACACAGTCAGCTTCCTAGACACTCCTCTAGCTGCCCACGGATACGATGACGAGGTTGAATTCAACACTCAATGTTCGAGCCAGTGGGACAGTCTTTGCCATGTTCACCACCAGGAAAGTGCCAAGGGATACAACGGCGTCCAGACCAGTAAGGAGGAGCTGACGCAGGACTACGGCAACGAAGACACGACCAGAAGCTGCCCACTTTGAACCACTGGCACAAGCGTGGCGGACTGGTCGCTAGAGGAGTGTTAATCGACTACAAGCGTTACGCCGACGAGAACGGCATCAATTTCAATCCTTTCGATGCGGATTCTTTTACCCCCGAGGACATCGAGAAGGTGGCCAAGAAGCAAGGCGTCGAGTTCAAACCTGGCGATGTCATCATTATCAGATCTGGCTATACGGAAGGCTTGACAGGCGTCTCTGCCGAGAAGCAGACCGAATTATTGGGTCCTCACCGCGCGTGCGGCGTCACAGGAGACGAAGCGACCGCCAAATGGTTCTGGAACAAGCACTGTAAGTCCGATCAGCTTTTTTAGGTTTCGCTCGTGTACTCCTTCTAACATGCATTCACCAGTCTCTGCGGTTGCTGGTGACATGATCGCTTTCGAGCGAATGCCTCCTCTCAAGCCCGATGGCACCGAAGGCACCATCGCTGAGCTGGTCCTGCACCAGTATTTCTTGTCTTTGTTCGGCATGTCAATCGGCGAGTTGTGGGACCTCAAGGCGCTTTCCGAGAAGTGCAAGGAGCTTGGCAGGTATAGCTTTTTGCTCACATCTGCGCCTTTGAACGTGCCTGGTAGCATTGGATCACCACCAAATGCTCTTGCCATCTTCTAATCGCAGCTTGGTGCTGACGCCGAATTGATTCCGTTGATGATCTCGGGCCAAGTCATAGCTTTCAATAGAAACTGCTGTATGCACCCGCTATCAATCAACCAACGTCTGACATTCTTGTGTTTGCGTGGGTCGTGACTGACTTGGTCGGTCCGACTGACGACTTTCAGCCGCGTGGTGCAGTCGGACGTCAAGAGTCTGCACACAGCATCTCAATAGTCGCTCTACTTACTCATACCTTCATGTCTGTAAGTGGAAGAGCGAGTAATTGTCACAATGAACCTGACTTGTATGAATTAGCATTTTGATGGCGTGTGAATCGATCCAGGATAAAGCCGATATTACAAGCTTGGGAAACTATTCAAGCACACACAGACTTATGCGCAATGACTGTGCTCGTGCGGACCGTGATGCTCAGGTACAGTCTTCATACTGTGGGGCATGATAATCAAGCTAACAACCAGACTCTTGGATCAGCGTACATTGTCCGGAGCGTAGTGCCCGACACATTGGCGGATGATGGTTCTGGTTGACATCTAACTAGATTGCCGTCGATATCCTTACTGAATTGGTCAACTAAACGAGAATACACACCACTGTGCAAGAGACTAAAAGAAGACAATGTAGTAGAGGTCCTCAACTCATGTGGAAAGACCCTGGTCATGGGTGTGGTAGCCATGGTAGTGGTCTACAAATTTTTCCAAGCGACCTTCAAGCGGCCTTTACAAAGCGTTAAGAGATATCCGGCTCCATGGGATGGCTACGCGGACAGGTTTCTGCATGGGTCGAGCTAGCTCGTATCCATACGATGCTATCGATATAGCCGGTAGAGCCACGCGCTCGAATGGGGCGTGTGATGTCTTAGCCGACGAACCATGAAGGCCCCAGTGTCATTTCTGTACGAAGTGCCCGCGACGATGTCTTGACCGAAGCATCTACATGCCAATATTGAATCATAAGAAGAATTGCATGGTTCTAGAAGCAAGCCAGAAATGCATCCCTCAAATCTTTGGCATGAGTTGCCTCGCATGAGGACGAAGCTTTGCAAGACTGCGAGAAGCTTTCCACGGGTCTCACTTCCGCAAATGCAAATATCCACACTCGTTTGCTACAAACAGCCTTACGAAGCTACGCTCCGGCTCTGAGTTTATCAGCGTGGAAAACCTTGATGTGGAATTGCCATGGAGCATACCAGCCTCTTGGTGCTCCTAGAACAAGGAAAGAGACGTTGAATTCTGCCCTCGACCAAAGCAACCGACATCAACTCGTACATGAGTGTTCTACTCAACGAATGCTCGTCATTAGCATGAAAGATAGTACCATTCATGACACCGAACATACTTGTGACTGGTCGCTACATCGAAGGATTCATCTTCACGGTGAGACATTCGGTATGAACTCAACGGAACAAGCCGTGGGAAGGTATAATGATCGAACCTATCGACTCAACACCCGAACGCCTTTTCCTGCATATACCATAAACGGTCGAACTTAGCGTAAATTTTGGCGAGAGTGTCTACGAATTCATCTAAGTTCTTGCTGGAGTGCCTGTCATCAAGGTGTTTTTACCATCGGATACGGCGGATTGACTTCACTAGTACCCACACACCCACGTTAGCGGATCCTGCAATCATCAAGGTGCTCGTCGAAAACTGCTGACCACGACGGATAAGTATTCGTGTGATCGGCAGTGTCAAGCCTATCAAGCCACCCAAGAAAGCTTCTCCCACATTGCCCAGAGGTCTTATCTTCTTGTCTTCAGCCCTACGATCCGTCTTTCGATAATACAGGATCGACCTTCCAGAACATCTACTTACTAGGTTGAGGAAGACAAGTCACGATGTCTGTTGCGAGCTTGATGGCACGCCAGGACGACGGTGCTGCATTCGACCCTCACAATGTTGATCTAAGCACGGCTGATCCAAGAGACGTGATCTGCGCCCTCAATGCCGGCGAAAACGAGTATGATGGCAGACTCGGAGCACGTATCTCAGCAATCTTTGTTATTCTGGTTGTCTCCTCGGCCGTCACTTTCTTCCCGGTCGTGGCAACAAGAAGCAAGAAGCTGCGCATCCCACTCTACGTCTACCTCTTCGCAAGGTACTTTGGCACTGGCGTCATCGTTGCGACTGCTTTCATTCAGTGAGTCCTCCCATCCTCCCAACGACACTGGTGAACGATCCAGCTAACCGCTTCACAGCTTGCTTGACCCTGCCTATGATGAGATTGGACCCGCCACTTGCGTCGGCATGACAGGTGGATGGGCTGGCTACAGCTGGCCAGCAGCCATCGCACTTGCCTCTGGCGTAGGAGTCTTTCTCATGGACTTTGCAGCTGAATGCTATGTTGAGAAGAAGTACGGCTGGTCGCACGGTGGCGGTCACGATGAGGCAAAGCACAACACTGCCTTGGATGCCGCTGACGCCCGCTACAAGTCCTCCAACGGCTGTTCTAACCACCAAGCTCTTCACTCGGGCGAGCAAGACGGCACTCTGAATCTTCCTCGCGTGGTTCCGGCTGCGACAGACAACGAAGCAATGGCAGAATCAAAGCTTAGCCACCACGCCGACGAGAACTCTTCCATTGAGTCTGAGGAGTCCTTGGCAACTGAGCGTTCGTTCAAGCAACAGATCGCAGCTTTCCTCATCCTCGAGTTCGGTGTGATCTTCCACTCAGTCATCATCGGTCTCACCTTAGGATCGACCGGTGACGAGTTCCCGGTCCTCTACCCGGTCATCGTCTTCCACCAGTCCTTCGAAGGTCTCGGTATCGGCGCTCGTCTCTCAGCCATTCCATTCCCTAAGCGTTTCAGCTGGATGCCGTGGGCACTGTGCAGCGCCTACGGACTCACGACACCTATCGCGATTGCAATTGGCCTCGGCGTCCGCACCACGTACAACGAAGCGAGTTTGACCGCCAACATCGTTTCCGGCGTCCTCGATTCGGTGTCCGCTGGCATCCTCATCTACACCGGTTTCGTCGAGTTGCTGGCTAGAGATTCCTGTTCAACCCGGACCGTACACGCGACGACCGCCAGTTGGCTTTCATGGTTTTCTCAGTTCTGCTGGGAGCCGGCATCATGGCTTTGCTCGGCAAATGGGCCTAGACCATCCGATTTTGTAAGATAGAAGAACTGAAGACATGCAAGACCAATTCGCAGGGTTGCCGATGGGGGCGTCGATATTCGCGACGGCACCATCTCTTCCAATAGAGTCAAATCAATGGGTATCCGTCTTTGATTTGGACCTCTCTGGGAATGAAAAAAAGCGCAATTAGCACAAATAGCTGTATACTTAATACTCACTTGACAAACTTCCTCCCATCTCTGATGTGCTGAGACCGTTTTGGGCGAGCCCATGTGCTTGCTCCTTCGATAAGAGTCTTCCGACGTGCATGGTCAACACCCTTTCGGGCCGATGCATCGAGCTCTGCGGCACTTCTTGGGTAGTCGCTGCGATGCCTGCAGAGGTTCCCTTGTGGCAGTGACGGCCGATTTACGACCTCCTCATAGGCAGGTATCGTGACGAAGCTGCTGCCACGGGCAAAGTTTTGATCACACCGGCAAGTCGTATGAGCCATGGCAAGGTAAAGTCTCTTCAGTCGTACAATGTATGCATATGAACGCTAAAAATAAACAATTTTTGAAAATGCTGCAGGTATTCCGACTTTTAATTCAACCCAGCCAAGCAAGCAACTTGCCCCAGATAGTGGTAGGTTTCGCTTCGGGCACGAACATCTCATCGACGTCCTTACGGCCAGACAGAAGGTCTGCGTCCGCAGCGGAAATGTATGGACAACGTGTCCATAGCTTGTGTCCAACGTACAGAACCACGAACAGAATCAAACTGATGTAGGCAGTGAAGAATCCAGAGGTACTCCATGGCACGAACGACTCGAAGCCCTGTGTGAGGATGATCAGAGCGTTGAAGCCGACGCCGTACCAGGTGAACCAAGGCTGAAGAGGCGCAACGTAAGGCAGAGTCTTGCGATCAAGACCCTGCGCCTCGCAGGCACGCATGAATCCGATGTGAGAAATGCCAATGCAGGTCCAGGAGATAAATCCTGCAACACCAGAAATGTTGACAAACCAGTTGAAGACCTCGCCGCCGCTGCCAGACTCGTTCAGGAAACCGAGCAGACCGAAAGCGGCCGTAAAAGCGACAGCGTTGTACGGAACACCCCATCGGTTGACCTTTGTGAGGAACTTGGGAGCGGATCCTTCGTTTGCCAGGCCAACCAGGATGCGAGAGCCGGAGTAAACGTTGGAGTTGGCGGCACTGAGGACGACCGTGAAGAGCACTGCGTTGATGATGTCGGGCAGAGCGGAAACGCCTGCAAGGTTTGCGGCAATGACGAGAGGTGAGCTGCTGGCATCGGAAGTATCGTTGAGAAGACTCTCGTTGTCCGAAGGAATAAGGATGCCGATGAACAGGATCGTCAGGACGAAAAACAGCAGGATGCGCCAGAAGGTCTGCTTGATGGCCTTCGGCACATTCTTGCGGGTTTGCGGTCTCTCCGGCAGCAATACCGACCAATTCTGTACCCTGGTAGGAGAATCCAGCCTGAATAAGAACAGCCCAGAAACCAACAAACTTGGCAAGAGGCAAGTTGTTGGCGAGGATGCTGCTGGCATCGGTGAGATGCGGTTGGAATGCTCCAGGGTGGTTCCAGTATTTGAATCCGAGGTAGCCTTCCTTTCCTGCGCCTGCATTGATGCAGATACCGAAGATGAGGAAGCCAATCACGGTGACCACCTTAATGCTAGCGAACCAAAACTCCACCTCGCCGTAGATCGAGACAGGCATGAAGTTGGTAGCTGTGATCACGACAAAAAAGATTCCGATGAAAATGCCGATGTTGATGTCGGGAACCCAATATTGGATGATCAATCCCGATGCCGTCAATTCCAGTGCAAATGTGATGGCCCAGGAGAACCAGTATATCCATCCCATCGAAAATCCAAGACTCTTATCCACGAAGCGGCTGGCGTAGGCAGTGAAGGCGCCAGATACAGGAATGAAAGTGGCCATCTCGCCCAAGGCTACCATGACTGAGTACACAAGGGTACCAACGAACGCATATGCGATAAGTGCGCCGGCTGGACCAGCTGTTGCAAGAGCACCACCGGAACCAATGAACTGCGGTATGTTAGTGATGTGTCTGGGCACATTACTAAGGACGCAGAGGCATCGCAAGTAATAGTCACGAGCTTGGGGTTGTACGTACCAGACCTGTACCAATCGTACCGCCAATGGCAATCATCTGGAGATGGCGCGACTGCAGCCGCCGCTGCAGTTGCTCCGTCGTGCCCTTCTCGACATCATTGTTGTGACTTCCAGACATCGAGCTGCCGTCGACGAACGGCGCGCCTTGGTTTGATCCAATTGTAGCGGAAGGCTTCTTCTCGAAGTCGGCCATGTCGCGAGGTCGCGTGCTCGACCGCGACGAAACTCAAGAAATGCTGCAGCTCAGACGTTTTGGAACGAACAAGGTTTGCAGGAAAACGTGGAGGCAGACGTAATATAACGTAAAAGTTCAAGAGTTGGCGCGAAGCAAACTCCACTCACCTATTAGTCAAACGAACGCAAAGGACAAGCGGTGCCCTTGAATATAAGTACATGACGGGCAGTCGGCTATTCCAGTGACATTTGCTGGCGCGCCAAATGTGGTTGGGCCTTTTGAAAAATCGTGCACGACCCTGCATGAAGAATCAGCGGCGCCGGGCGCCGGAAAGGGCTTGCCAAGATAAGGTATGCCGTCCAAAGCCGTTGGATCTCGAGATGAGAGTTCGTGAATACTACTGCCACGAGAGATTACCCCTCATGATCTTCACATAATTCGCGCCCTGCAGCAGACCAGCTGAGCTGGAAACGTTATGTCCCGCATTTGACGTTGCAGTAGAAGGGCATCAGGCGTCCTTCAAGCGGGGACAAACATGACTGATGCATTAGTTTGCCGTATGACAAGTTTCGGCGGAGTGCGGACGATAAGAGCGAGAACCACGCTCGCCAAAGGCTCGCACGGGTAAGACAGCGGGTCCGAAGGATCAGACGAACTGTACGAGGTTGCACCTCCGTAGTAAGGAGGTATACAGTCGAGAAATGGCTCCCGAGGGCAGGTCGACGGCCTCGATGAGTCGATACAGCTCGTTTCAATTACCTTGAGACCTAGAACGGACGAAAGCTCGGTTGGGGCAGCCCGCGCCGGCTGTACAGAAAGGTCGCATCAACGTCGTGAGTGGAGCAGCATGCTATTGTCAAGCGTGGCAAAGGAAGCGGCACTTAATTGAGGGCGCCTAAAAATCACTCGCGTGCGCATCGTACTTTGACAGCGGCGTGATTTGTTCACACATGACGGGTAAAGTGTACAGTGTGCGATGTTCGGGCTCAGGAACAGGTGAGGTGAGGTCGAAAGTAAAGTAATGAAATGAAGTTGCCGTCGTGGGCGCTCCTGCATCGGCAGAGTGTTGGCGTGGAAGCTTGACGCCTTGGTGCCAGTGATTGTTCGTCATCACCAACGCCACGCCCGGCTTACGAAAGCCGCCGCAACACAGCAACACAACACCCAAATGGTACCTAGGTAGTCTCCAGCTCTGCCTTTCTTGTGCTGCTGGACCTTCACCTCACTCACTCTGCCGCTGTGACAAGATGTATCAATCCTTCACCGGGCAGTCGCGCCGCCCGCGCCAGGTCAATATGTCTGGGCGGCCGTCTAACCCGTTCGCTGCCTCCAGCCAGAATACCGGACCACAGTCGACGATCGCCTCCGCGCAGCACGAACGATTACAGCGACAACTGCAAAGAGAAAAGATACAGGCATCTGGTCAGATACAACGGGTATGGCGTGGACACCGAGCACGGCGGAGGGCATTCAAATCATGGCGAGAGATATGGGATGCGGCGGAAGATCAACCTCGCTCGGATGGTGTTTACGCTTCCGCAGAAGAGTCTCTGTCACAACTGGATCGGCTGTTGCTATTCTATTCACCAAGTAAGGAACCTTCGGACATGAAAAGACTCGGCTGGTATGGGTTGAAGCAAATAGCAACATCAGAAAAAGTGCCATGTAAAGAAGGACGGTGGCCGCAAGCATATGCAAAGATCCGACAGGCATGTCTGACAGCTTTGAAAGCGACCAAAGGGCGTAGCACAGACGAGCAACTAGACCGTACCATATTGAACATTCTGGCATTTGCTGCAAATCCCTTGAAGCGGTCAACCGAAATGGATAAAGCGGATGCAGTGGCGTACTACGAGACTTTAACGTCGCTCGTCGATGCGCCGGAGGATGCATTGCAGAATGCCCTCATCGCACCCCTTGGATCGGAAGGAGGCTACGCTGGCATAGCTCTATTGTTAGGACACCCACTCAGTCCGCAAATGCTGTCACTTCTGAAATCAGCCATACATCGGCCCTCGATGATCTCAGCTCTCTCGCAGACCGATGACTTGCAGTGGAGTGCACGGAGTCGTTTATGGCTGCTCGGAAATATTAACTTCCTGTGTGAACGATCGCGGATTGGAATCACTACGACGAACGCCAGATTACTCGGATCACTTGCCGACGAGGTTGATTTCGAAAGTACTCCTGTCGAGATGGAAAATGTCGCGTTCGATTCGCGACGTACTTGCGAAGACTCCGATCGACTTACCTCTCAACAAATACTTATACGAGCAAACCAGCTCACTTGTGAATCAAGAAAGCGTTCGCAACCTGCTCGTAAGAAACAGTCGCGCAGATGAGCGCCAAGGGAGCAATGAGACGACAAACGCTCAGCTATATGCAAACTATGCGCTCACTCTACTCCGATGTTTCCCTCGCAAGGCGGACGACATTCGCATGTGGTTATATCTTGGTCCGACCAATTCTCATGATACTCCAGCGACACGTTTCTTTTGGAACGCAGCAAAGGCCACGTCAGTGTTGCCACTGTCAGCAAAGACTCTCGCGCAGTAGTACCGCTCCTACGATCGGCAGATGCTGCATCACAGCGAGATGATTGGACCATTATTCTGGTGTTCCTCGAGCTGTATACCTTCCTTCTCAAAATCATGGATGACGAGGAGTTCATGGGTAAATCTGTCGGCGGGCCTCAAAGTGCCATTCCCATTGAAGATGTGGCCATTCTTGTCACCTTCTTGAAGAACTTAGGGTTCACCCTGTATTTCAATAATGCCGAATTGAACGAGCATGCAACACCGTCTGCTCGTGACTCGGGTAGCCTGAGCTCACATTTTGGTGGCCGGACCACTCCAGAACCGATGGACGAAGATGAGGTCAAGCCGCTTACCTTGGCCGGTATGCCAGGCATGACCGCCGACTATCTGAAGGGCATCGTCACTGCTCTTTTGCGGTCGATCTACGAGAGAGACAGCCGACGCAACTTTTTACCAACCAATCATTGGCTCATGACATCTCGCTTCGATATGACTGCATTTATTCCCGGCGTCGTGGCTGAAGAAGAGAATCGGCATCGCCTCGCCGAACAAGAAGATGAAGATAAAGATGGTGAGGATTCAGACGATGACATGCTTGAACTCAGCCCTCGTGGACCAGCAAGTCACCATCGCAGCCAAGAAGCTCGCGCTCGTGCACAGCGTAAAGCTTCTCGTCGCCGTTACTTGGAGTCTGTTGCGCCTCGGCTGGAGATTCTGCAGAACATGCCTTTCTTCATCCCTTTTCATACTCGCGTGGAGATCTTCCGACATTTCGTGCATCTCGACCAGAACAAGCGACGTAACGGACTTGTCGATCCGGACACGTGGCGTGCGAACATGATGTTCGCACCGCAGGAACCAGGCCGCAACCTTCTCGCTCGCCACCACGCGCAGATCAAACGCAAAAGCGAGTTTGAGGATGCATACCAGGCCTTTTATGACCTTGGCACCGACCTCAAAGAGCCTATTCAAATCACTTTTCTGGATGAGTTTGGGCTCCAGGAAGCTGGTATTGATGGCGGCGGTGTCACGAAAGAGTTTCTGACGTCAGTCATCAACCAAGCCTTCAACCCTGCCAATGGCGATTTTGAAAAATATTTCGTCGAGAACGAAAGGCACCTTCTCTTCCCAAATCCGACAGCACTGGACGATGCCCGCGTCGCTCTACAGGGATTGTCGCTGAGTCCGAGTGATCTCAACAAAGAATTGCGAGAAATGCTGCGCAAGTTCGAGTTCCTTGGCCGCATCATCGGAAAGTGTCTGTACGAAGAGATTCTAGTCGACGTCTCGTTTGCAGGTTTCTTCCTCAAGAAATGGGCATTGACTGGAGGCCATGGGTCTGCACCTGCTGAGTCCGGCTACCGAGCGAATATCAACGACCTTCGCGATTTCGATGAGGCTCTGTACAAGGGCCTGTTGGATGTAAAATCAGCAGCGGACGCGAGCGCCTACGGTCTGACTTTCACGATCGATGACCTGGTTGGCCCGCCCGGCAAACAAAAAGTCGTTGAAAAGGAGCTTATTACTAACGGCGCGGAGACTCTTGTCACCAATGAAAACCGTCTCATCTACCTTAACCGCATGAGCTGGTATCGTCTTCAGGGCCAAAGTGCTGCTCAGACCCATGCTTTCTTGAAGGGTCTCTCTTCCATCGTGCAGCCCAGCTGGCTGTCCATGTTCAACCAAGCTGAGCTGCAGACCCTCATCGGTGGTGCCCAGGCTAGTATCGACGTCGGCGATCTGCGCCGCAACACGCAGTACGGCGGTGTATACGTCATTGGCGATGATGGACTTGAGCACCCCAGTGTGCGCCACTTCTGGAAAGTCATGGAATCGCTTCCAGACGTGGACAGGCGCAAAGTACTCAAGTTTGTGACGAGTACGCCTCGTGGACCTTTACTGGGTTTCAGCAATCTGAATCCGAGATTCTCAATCAGGGACAGCAGCAGTGATGAAGGACGGATCCCGACCGCCAGCACGTGCGTCAATTTGCTGAAGCTGCCGATGTATAAAAGCGAGAAGACTCTCAGGGAAAAGCTGTTGTATGCTGTCAACAGTGGGGCTGGATTTGACTTGAGCTGAGGGACGATGGTATTATGCCTGGAGATTGTTAAGCGTTTAGCGAGGCGTTGTCGAATGAATAGCATGATATAGAGATACACTATTTCCAAGCAATCACTCCACAACCGCCTTGCAGCCGCACTCCAATACAACGATCGTTCTCCAAGTACAAAGTACCGAACCCTTCGAGAGTTTACCATACAAGCAAGTAGAGGAGAGGACCAGCGGCCCGTTTCCCATCAGGTCGAGGATGGAGATCGCCGAGAGCCATCAGTGACCCCAAATGTATAGATCAGATTGAGCAATCGACAAAGCAGACGACCCTCTAGAGTACTTTAGCCGCGCGGGCTCGCTAAGTACATGCTTTTATCTCGAAACATCAGCGTTCAGCCAAAGTTTGCCTTCTGCGCGTTTTGCACGTGGCGCCCCCTAAAGCAAAGCTTATCACAATTGACATTGGCGTATGCTTCGTGCGATCACCGTTGGGCTGCCTGTGCTATATTGCGTACGAGCTGGTGCACAGCAACGCATGACTGATCTCGCATGCTTGCAAGCAGCACTTAGAAGTCCTCCTCTTGACACTCGAGGGGAAAAAGCGGCTTGTAAATCTGAAAACACGATAGCTCTCATATGTTGAGATGCACTCTGACCGCTGATGGGAGTGGTGGAAATTCGCTTGGCCGTGTTTGCTCGTCCCGCATATGCAGTTGGGCGTCATAAATCTGCACACGGCACATCTGGATGGTTGAGGTGGTCGCTGTTTTCCATATTGTGTTTCCCTATGTGCTCGACGACTCCAGCAACTTTCTCCTTAGCTCACAGGGTCACAGTATCGAGAGAAGATACATTCTCGGGTGCTTTCCCAAGGCGGCTGAACACGACCAGGCACTCAATTCCAGACAGCGCCCTGAAAGTCAATGTCTCTCCCTGCTTTGCCTTCATCAACTTCATTGACCAATTGCGCAATTGCAATTGAACCGGGTACACGGCTATGCTGAAGAAAGCGCACCAACTGCAAGCTGTGAGCACTGTTGTTAGGGCTACGTCTGTGCTGTGCAGGATGGCTCCACTAAGGCTCGGGGACCTTGGACCGACATCCCGGCCCCCATTTGGAGCTGATTGTCATTTGATCATGGCGAATTGTACCGTCACCTCTCCCACATCCAGCATATTGGACGGCCGACGTGCGGATGCCATACTATTTTCCCAGCCGTCTGATCCTGACTTCGGCAGCTCCGAGGCCCACCACGGGATTACATTTTCTGGCAATCACTGATTTTTACGATTATAGGCCGCTCATGCTATAACATATTGCAATGCCTCGAACGAGCAATGCCTGACAGGAGGTAGTCACTAGACAGCGCACCTCTCTCGGCGAGTCAGCTAGTCAGTGATCGTCAGCAATGATAGCAATAATGGTGTGTATAACTGACTCTCCACAGCCATGGGATGCGTGAACCCTTAAAACTATAACCGGGGATCCGTTGCTCTGGGATGTCCAGTCGGCTCGTAGCGTCTTCTAGGCTGCAGGTACAGCGCCCCGAGCGAGCAGACCGTCCACGAGGTCACAAGGGGTCGCTTATGTTATTGCTGAACGATCCTGCGCTGTTTCAGACGTTTAACAGGCATAGGAGGACTATCCCGACCCTGGTGGCGATCAGCTCCCATCACAGTGCCCTACATGCGCTTAGCCTGTGGCTGATCATGATCTGAGGGCTTTGGACTACTTATCCCACTTGCATGTTCCGACAGCGCCGTGGCAAGGATTCTGCTTCTCTACCCTCCGTTTCTTTGTGTGAACACAATATCGAGAGTACTCTCATCTATCTATTCGATGCGATGGCCGCCGGCGGCCACACCTCTGGAGATGCTGTCGTGGGTGTGACAGTATCGTTCACTGCTGTCGCTGTCATTTGTACCGTACTGAGGCTGTACACGCGATTTGGTCTCAATAAGATGGGCGGCATCGATGATGTGTTCATCGCTATTGCACAAGTATGTCACATGCTTGTGCAGCTTTGACTGGCGCTGACCCGAGTGTAGTGTTGGCTATAGCACTGACTGTCACAATGTGCGCTGAAGGTCGGTCTACTGTTGACATGCTGCTGGTAAAAGGCAACTAACGCGCATGGTAGTTAAATATGGCATGGGAAGGCACCAAGACTCACTCACACCGCACGACCTTCTATGGAACAACAAATGGTTCTGGGCAAGCTTGTGGATCTACTACTCTGCGCTATGCTTTGCTAAGCTCTCGATCTTGTTGCAATACCTTCGCATTTTCCCACAGACAGCGTTTCGCAAAGTCAACTACGCCTGTATCGCCTTCATCTCCGCGTATTCATGCTGGACAGTTCTTGGTTCTGTTTTCATCTGCACGCCGGTCAACTACTTTTGGCTTCATGCCGTCGATCCAAACGTCAAGGGCAAATGTTTGAATCGCCTGGTCGTTTGGTCGGTATCAGACCTTCCATTGATGTGGCTCACCGCTGACCCTTTTGCAGGTTCATCAACGCCGCCTTGAATATTGTGACAGATATCGCAGTGGCTGTACTTCCCCTACCAGTCATTAAGACGCTGAACCTGCCCAAATCACAGAGGCTCGCTCTCACGTTTGTTTTTTGTCTTGGTGGGGTTACATGCATTGTGTCGTTCATGCGTCTACAATCGCTGTATGCTGTGTCCGTTTCGGAGGATATCAGCTGGGACAATCCTATGGCGGCACTGTGGAGTAATTTGGAAGTCAACATCGGAATCACCTGTTCGTGCCTACCAACACTCAAAGCGTGCGTCATGCGCGTGTTCCCGAGAATGTTCACTTCACGCAGAGGCACGAGCTCAGGGGACGGCATCGTGACTATTGGAGGAGGGAAATCGGGACAAGGCACTGGAAGCCGAAGGAAAAAGCACAGCAGCATCGGCATGAACTTCCTGAATCGTGACAGGAAGAACGCTGATGTATATACCGGCCGCGACGGGGATTTGGAAGACATGGGAGGCACTCAGATCAGGCCTGGGTCTCCTCAGATGTACAAGGACGGTGATGGTATTCAAGTCGTCACCGTGGTGCAACAGGACATCACACCACTTGCGCGAGATGAATCGGGGCGAAGCGATTCCGAGAGCACGAGGCAGCTGGTAAGGGAGTTTCCCTCTTGATCGCTGGATTTAATAGGGATCTTAATCATTAGTATGGGAATTACTCTTTCAAATTTCAACAGCTACGCCCCGTGATCGTTACGCGCAAAAACTTCTACACCGATCAGTCTATTCTGACTTCCGTTCGACCGCAGAGCTGCCGGTCTCCCAAATTCCGAATATCGGGTAAGGTCTCATAATATATCATTTTGCTCTCCAAGTCCACTTAGTACAAAGCGTTATCTGCCACACCAGGGTCCTTGGTATGACGATCATATAGGAAATTAAGTTCGGATGATCCTAAAAAGAACACATCCTCGAGTCTCCACAGTCGGCGATCAAGCAGGTTCTGAAACACGGTGTGTGTATCGTCACCAAAACCTCATCCTACCTTTGTAGCAGAATTGCATACGTAAGCTCTGTCGATGCAGTCATTCATCAGTTGCGTGTCGGTACGCCAATCGAACCCTCTTTCTCGCCTTCTCCATGCCCGACGTTCGGACTCGTCATGCCTGTAACCTCCGCAAGGCGATTTTATGGTAGGTGGTAGTCCGTTGAGATTACCGGCCGATGCGAAAGTACAGCTTGAGCTGCGACAGATTTTCCATACAGTGCTAGAGGATTGTGCAACCTGAGACCATGACTGCCAGATACATCTTGCATGTACAGATGGGCATTGAGTCACGTGACGCTGTGCATGGTCTAGCAGGGTCAGGGTTTCGGGGTACAGGCATACATATGTACAGTTCTAGCTCATAAGTCTGCGAACATCTCAATGTCGTATAATGCCAGTATTGGCGGATATAGCTTCAGATCATGAACTATTTCTCTGGGAGATAATTAAACATACGCCGGCAAAACTTGAGTACTAACATATTCCTACCTTCGGCTCTCATCTTAATCGGAGGATGGTTGCCGCCGAGAGGCTGTTCGCAGACTTTTGAGTACCGACTGTACATATGTATGTATCGCAACATGTAATCTTCTGCATATCTCTAGAGCAGCTCAATCTAGCACCTACACTGATAACATTACACACGACATCTGTCTCTGTATCTAATGAAATGCTCAAGTCTCTTTCTAGTCGGCTTGTTGAAGCACTGTGCTGAAATGGAGTGACCACAGCAAGCGCCTCTGCATCTGCCCAACACTTACATAGGTGGTGTCCCGCAAACGTTTTTTACTATCACTTCTAGCACTAGAAATGCTACTATTGCATTCGCAGGCATGACTATTGGAAATTGCACTGTCGCCGAAAGTCCACCTGTTGACATTACTGGCATATCCGTTACCCGTTGCACCGGTCGCTTCACACGTGGTGGCGGCCATGTGCGCTCCAGACAACAGAATTCAACCTTAACCTTATTTGTGAGGGTAAAGCAGAAAGCTTAATCAAGTCCAGACGCCACCCGCACACACGAGGGTGTGGTCAAGCTACAGCTTTGCAGCGCAGCCTTGCGACGGTAATGTGCGAGATCAGCAAACAAAAAAAAACATGATGCAGTGAATCGCCTCGTGGGAAACATCAAATATGCATCTGCGACAGTAGGGCAGATCTTGCGAATCATGAGACAACGATGAGAGATTCTCTCATGGCAGACAGCAGTTAATGTAGCGAGCGTGTGTTGACGTGATATGCACAAGTACAGTTCAATATTTACACCTTAATCTCCTCAAAAAGACCGTGGGATATCGTTGCAATTCGTCACGAAAGATTTGGCGTTGTTAAGGCGCCTTTTGTCGACCATCAACATTTAGTTGACGCTTCCCCTCCTGGGGTCGTTGCCACCCTTGACCCTACCGATGCCGACGACTTGGAGCATTTCGCGCCAGAAGCTGATGGGAGGACCGTAGAAGGTCTCCTCGTATGCATCGATGCTTGGGCGCTCCCAAACAAGATCGGCATCGTGTGGCCTGACCAGTCTTGTGCGCTTGAAGAGCTTCCAACCGCTGAAGGTAACGACAGCTATTTCCGGTTAGCATCTATTAAGAGAACTGTTGTAGCACGTGCACTCACCGAGAATGAGCATGGTGTAGTAAATGAAGAAGTTTTCCACACTCCATGGCCTGAAAGAGATGTAGCCGTAGAACAGAATGATGAAGATCATCCATCCAAGACCGATATACGCCTGTTAGATCGTTAGCAGGGCGCGAAGCACAGCATCGAAAATTGTTGCTTACGCTGTATGGCTGGAACCAGCCGGTGTATGAAAATTGCTTCCTGTCCACGCCTTGCGCCTTAACGGCCTTCCAGAAAAAGATGTAAGTGACAGTCATCACAATGTAGTTGATGATGCCACCACCGGTAACCAGACTAGAAACAAATCAGTATTAAGCTCAAGATGCTCGCAATACCAGAAGACTTACTTGATCAGCCAACCCAGGACCTTGCTGGAGCCATTGCTGAGCTGCATGAATGACAGGCAGGGAAAGCACATGACGACAAAGAAGCAGTAGAGTGGCACACCATTCTTGGTGCAGTAACGCAGAGCCTTGGGCGCACGGCCTTCAAGAGCCAACCCGTACAAGCTACGAGTTGCGCAGTAGGTGTAAGTGTTACCAGCACTGAAGATAGAGGTGACCATCAAGGCGTTGACAATGTGTGGAAGAACATCGATTCCCATGTTGGTCATAGCGATGACATATGGCGAGGCAGCAGCGGACTTCTCGCCAGATTCCTGCACCTCCACCAAGGTTGGGTCGTTGTAAGGCAGGACGATGCCAGCACACAAAGCACCCATGATGAAGAAGATACCGAAACGCCAGTAGACCGTCTTGAACGCATTCTTAATGTAGATGCGTGGGCGTTTGGCTTCTGCGGCTACCATGGAGATATACTCGGGTCCAACGATACAGAAGGCAGCGCTCCACAAACAGGCCAGGAAGCCTTCGAAGCGGCCAAGGCTACCGGTGGAGAGATGCTCGGCAAAAGCTCCTGGCTTGTTCCAGTTTCGGAACCCATATGCATCGCCCTGTGGGTTGCCGCCGACCATTGTAAAAATGTAAAGCTGAACAGCATAAAGATCAGGATGACCTTGCCGCCAGAGAGCCAGAACTCAGCTTCGCCGTAAGCCTTGACTGCAAGAATGTTGAGTAGACTGTGTGAAGTTAGTTTGTATTCCGGGCTTGTGGTCGCTCTTGGATGATGCAATGGCTGGGCTTTGAATCGCGAAGGATCGACATATGAATGGGAGTTTGCTGCTGTCGGGGCGGTCGCAATGGGTCAGGTATAGGAATGTCGCATTGGGCAGTGTCTGGGTGAATGTCGCGAGCGGAGGACGACTATTCAGCCAAAGAAGTGTCGCTGTGGGCAGGAGAAAGTCGCGAGGCGCATTTGGAGAGGGCAAGGTCGCGATGGGAAAGGAAATAGTCGCGTGGGAGCTGTCGCGCTGGGAAGTCTTACCCGTAGAGAACCTGCAGCGGAGGTTAGATCAATCATTTGCGGGATCACATTTGAATCCTTCTACTCACAATACAGGCAACAGGGATTGCCCAACCGGGGATGTCGTCACTCCAGAATCCGAGAACCAGTGTAAGGGCGGTGATCTCGAAGGGGATCAACAATGCTTCATAGATGAAGAAATTCCAGCCAGCCATGAAGCCGAATGCATCATCGACGAAATGACCAGCTAGACGGATGAAACCACCTGAGACAGGGTAATGGACGGTCATCTCCGCGATGCAGTTGTTTACCAAAGCCAGCATGCAAGCGTAGATAGTATATGCGATCTGTCCCGAGAGAAGGGTATAAGTCAGTAAATTTGTCGCAGACACTGTACGGGTTATACTCTTCGCACTTACGAACAAGCTGCCAGGTCCACCCTGGTGCAAGCCACCACCAATGGAGACAAACAGCGCAGTGCCAATGCTACCACCGATGGCAATGAGCTGAATCTGACGGTTGTTCAGGCGGCGCTGGAGGTTGTCGGCATTCTCAGCGATCTCGCCATTTTGGAAGTTGACGATGTCGTGGCCGTCGTGTCCGTCCGGAGAGTGGGTGACATATTCCTTCTCGGCGGGACTCTTCTCCCAGAAAGGCATGATGGAAGGTAGACCCAGGACCGTGGGTGGGGTGAATCGGGTTAGTAGGGGAGCGAATAGAGCAAGACGTGGAGTCAGCAACAGCGAGAGCCAAACGCGAACGAGGCGACTTGCGAGAGACTTTAAACAGAAGAAATGGGCCTGCAGAAGATTGACGACAGCCTCGAGCGGGCGAGGCTGAGTTGCGTTTAGCGCGGCATCCAAGACCGCCTGGAGGCACACGACCAGGCGCACGGCATGGCAGGCGCGACCGGGAGTGGCTCTCTATCTGCAGTCGGGAGGCTTCAAGCGAGAAGTGCTGTAGGACTGCCTCAGACAGGCCCATAACCCGGACCCAGATCCACTCAGTGCGGGGAATGTAATGTTACCTTTAATCCCCAGGGTACGTATGGGGCGCCAGACTCTCCACGTGAGTGGCTGGCCTGTTCACGATCGTGGCCTTCAGCGCCGGTTAACCCCAAGCGGCAAGGTCAGCCTGAAAGAAACCTTAAACGAAGAAGCAAAACCGCTTGCTATATCCCGCCAAGGGTCGGTGCTGATCGATTTGTTGAGCCGTCTCCATGGTCGTGCTGTAATTTTGCTCTGTTTGGAATTCGCATGTTTCGGTCCTTTTTATTCGTCATAGCAGATAGGAGGAACGCGCTGATAAGCAGAAGCAAAAGAGCGCGAGCATGGTGGCACGACGTCTGACGTCCTGCCTCTACCATTGGCTCTGTGGTCCGGACTTCGGGGCCGCCGAGAGTTCAGGTCTGGGCCTGGGCCTGAGCGTAACTGTGCTTGTGTGTGGCGATGCACGCACGTCTTTCGTCAACCCAGAGTCTTGGACTTGACAATTACTCTTACCTAGCAAGCCTAGCTCGCCGCGACGGCCAACGTTATGAGGCGCACTATTGGGTTCAACGACTTGCGAGGGATTCTGGTGCAGATGACCGGAAATCGAGGTGTTGTCCAGCAGAAGTTTCCATACTTTTTCATGCGTAGTCAATAATGTCAGTCTTCAGTGCGATAATCTTTCGCTCTTTCGGGACAACAGACGCAGATTAATCCCAAGAAAACGTTATCGGCAGCCAATTTAGTATTGCGCAATGCCAGTTGTGCAAGCTGGCGGTCATAAGTCTGCGCGCAACCTCTCAACGGCCGCTATGCCTATTCTTACTTCTGTGTCTGTCAATATCAGTATATATCACCAGGAGATGATGCGGATTCACCAGTACATCAGTGGTGCATAGCGAAATCAATTCAGCTGCATTTTCTTCTGGTTTTTGGTCGGCCAGATCTCCGCGGACGCGTACATGCTCGAAGCAAAGGATCAAGTGTGAATGTACGCTAGACCCGAAGAGGTATAGTGTTTGCAGCGACACCAGCGTGCTGCAAGTAGGGAGGCGCGCGTACCACTGTCCGTACAAGTAAATTTGCTGGGTATGTATTTGTTGTCAGACGTTGTGGTCGAAGTTAGCTCAGCTTTGGACTGAACACTGCTCGTTCTTGCCTGCGCTAATTGAAACGGCACGGTAAACGGTGTCTGACCCGACACGTGGTTGAGGTAGCTGCTTGCTGTGTAACTTTCCAATCTTCTTGAGGCCTTGTTCCCACGTGTTGTACTGAAAGTCGTATTTAACGGCATCCTCGGCATGCACGTGCTTTCTGCAATTCACTGATGCGATACACTTGGTCACTAAAACGACCTCCTATTGCCCTAAAGCTCTGCAGACCATGACCATGACCATGCAGTCTCTCAGACCGTCTGAAATCATCCCGTTTGGCAGCACCTTAGCAAGGAAAGTAACAAATTCTGGTTACTCTCGCGAACGCCGAGACAGCAGCATCCAACAACAAGCAAGATTCAATTCGCAGAGTCCATTGCACGGAAGCTCCTCCTGGGTGCAGCCACAGCCAATCAGCAATTGTAGGCGATTAAGGCGCTCCTTATGAGACTCCTCGAGTATAAGATGTTGGTCGGCTCCGTAGATTGCCGATTGGGCTCGCCTTCCTCGTACGGTCAAAGAGTCCAGCTGCCCTAGTTTCGGGTGCTAGGATCTCGTCTCTCGATCCCATGTCTTGTGAAGGGCGCAAAATCCGAGTCCGGGAGTGGTTCAGATTGTTTGCAGCGTGTATATGTGCCGAGATAACAAGACCGGCGGTGGACCGTCTTGGATTATTTCTTGTCACGCTGACATTTGTGTGCACTGTAGTGCTGACGAGGTGCCGCTCGGTATCATCCTTCCATATTTCCTTAATCAATACTGTCGGAAAGATACGCCGTGAAAGGCGAAGAACAGGAGCGACGTTATGAAGGCTGTCGCGCGAGCAAATAGAATGGGCGATCTCCTCAGCGCAGTCGTCTCACTGGGTTAACCTGCGTAAATCCTTTGGTGCCTCAAGGTGGCAGCAGGGTGATGCCTCGCTGAGCAGTGAACTATGCTGCACTTCTCTCATTGACTCAAAAACACATCTCCTTTCGCGCGTAGATAGTTGCTTGTCACTGCCCTGCACCATCTCACGAATCCGCGGTTGCTCCTGACGTTATCGGTGTCCCTCCCATGGACCTCACGTGGCCGATAGCCGCCCTCAATTTCCTCCCAAAATCACCGATCCACCAGAGCCGACGCATCGAATCCAGTATTGTACAGTAGTGCTCAAAGCCTGCAAAGCAATATCATCCTTCAGCCTCAACAGGTGTAGGAAGTCTTCTGATACAGCTGCCGGCCAGGTCCCCAACATGCGGAATTCGGAATTGGTCTGGCTCTCGGCCACTGCCTTCAATATTGCGATAGCGTTTCTGCGAATATCATCTTCAATCGCGTCGTGCAGTTCAGACAACGCGAATGCGGTGCTGCCCAAATCCATTCTGTGTTCCGGTGCCGGCGGATCGAAGAAAGCTGGCGCCATGTCGCTCGTCGTGGGTAAACCGCTCCCTGATCGCCAAAGGGCCTGTTTTCCACGGATTACAGCGAGTATGTTGAGTGCATCATCGAAGCTCAAAGTCTGCTGCTCAAGGTCGGCATCGGCGAAGGTAAGCATACCGACAACTGCAGCAAATACTAGTAATATTTCATGCGACTGGTCTCCACTGGGGTGCTGTACTTGTGGCGGAAAAGCTGAAGGCCTAATTGCTGGTGATACAAGGCACGAGTGCGATAGTTGTTCAGTGTCACGGCGTCGACCGATGATTTGCAAGTGTGTACATAATGGTGCGCGGAAAGAGTAAGCACGCCATGCATTAGCATGTGGTGTTTGTAGGCGTAAGTTGGGACGACATTTCGCCAAACTTCCTGTGCTGCAAGCGATGATGACAAAGATGTTGCAGTGGAAGTGCAAAAATGATGCATCAACATTAGATCGAGCGAGTCGAAGGTTGGCCCACCAGGGGGCAGAATTGCTATGGGGGCATGGCCTTGCAAGTCACCACTGGCAGCTGGCGATGTGGTTGTGGTTGTTGGAGTTGGAGGCTTGAGCTGGCCGTACACACACGTCTTCTCGTGCCTCACGCAGTTCTTACATACTGGGTACGTCTGATCGCACTATGACCTAATCATGAGTATGCAGAGACAATGAAACAATGATTCGATTGGTTAGAGAATGCGTACCTTAACACGCCTTGCCTTGCACTGAGCACATCCAAGACGTGACTTTGTGTGCGCGCGGCGACTAGGCATAGCTGCGCATACGGCTCCTTAGTAGTATCCTAGTATGAGCAGAGTCGGGCTCGGCGGATAAACGAGATACGAGGGAGATGAGGTCTCTAAGGCAACAAGGCGAATATTAGGGCCGTCTCGAGGCGGTCACATCTAACGCAGCATCAAAAGGGACCTTAGTATCAAGCTTAATGGTTGGTCCGCGTTGCTTCCGGCTCACGCAGCGGAATTTTGGTGTGCAGCTGGGCTGCCGTACACTACTCTAAATTCGCATTTTCTATCATATTTCTACACAGAACTTGGTCGACAATGAAGTGATCATTCATCTAATGATACAAGGTTTTTACTACATTATATAGTTTTGAGAAAGTTAAGTGCATCGAAGTGGGATCCGAAAATAAGCTACAGGCTGATGAGATATCACGTGAGAAAGGACTTGCGGCAGCTCTACTGCTGCGATAAACGTTTTTATCAAAGGGGGACGGTTGCCAAACAGAGTTTAGTGTTCGAAGTACGACTCGAGACTTATTTCTGGACCTTGCAAGGCGAGCCAAGGGCCGGAGACAGCTCTTCCCGTGTGCGCTGAGGCCTCGCGTGGAAGAAGAGCCCTACGCGATGCCCTGCCATCCAATCAAATGCGATATTAGCGCATGGGAAAACGTCGAAGTCGCTAAATTCTTCGATGCCGGCACGATAGAAGGATCGTTTACTGCGTGGCAACGTACGCGAACCCGCCCGTAGCACCCGTCATCTCTGACAGGGCGGGTCTTCAAGTCTCACTCCGTTGAAGTACTGCGGCTTCTTCCCAACCCAGGTAGGTGAGAGCTTTCGACGTCTTTGCTTTCAGATCGACGCACCACATTTCAGCAGCTTACGCCATGTCTTACCGGCGTTGTACAGAGGTCACTCCCGAGTGCCCTGTCGAGTGGACGACTTATGGATACTATCCCAACCTCGGCGGCAACGTTTTCCTCCTGATCGTCTTCGCCATCTGCTTCTTCGCCCAGCTTATCCTAGGATGGAAGACCAAAGTCCGCGCGTTCGCGATCGTTGTTGCAATCGGTTGTGGTCTTGAAGCTATAGGATATGGCGGGCGTCTGATGATGAACGAGAACCCTTGGTCCTCGGACGGGTTCAAGATGCAAGTCTGTTGCCTGATCCTTGCGCCCAGTTTCCTCGCTGCTGGATATTACCTTACCATTAAGACGGTCGTCAACCATTTGGGCCGGGAGAGCTCGAAGCTGCAACCACGCTTCTACACCTGGATCGTACGTATCGCACATTTAAGCCACGGATGGCTGCCTACGTGTTTATTGTCGAGAACATAAGGTCACTAACTTACATCAGTTTATCGGCTGCGATGTAGTCTCGATTCTCACACAAGCTGCTGGAGGTGGCATTGCCTCAGCAGCTACTGACGGTGACAACCTTCTCGATGTTGGAAACGGCCTCATCATGGCCGGTATCGCTTTCCAAGTAGCGACCATGGCCACATGCATGGCACTTACCTTGGACTTCTTCCTACGCTTAAAGCGAAACACCCGCAACAATGTACCGACGACCGGCAACCGCAACGCTTTGAACGATCCTAAATTCAAGTTTTACCTTGCCTGCTCGGCTTTCGGCTTTTTGACAATCTTCATTCGATGTGTCTACCGGTATGACCCAATTATCGCTTCGATCTCAATTTACATACTGACATGTCCGCATAGTCTCCCTGAGATGGCTGGCGGCTGGGGCGGCGAGCTCATGCGCAGAGAAGCCGAGTTCATGGTGCTCGATGGAATGTAAGTTTTTGATACTGTAGCGCAAAGAGAAGGCCGCTGTGACTAACCACTTTTCCTTAGGATGACTGCCATCGCTACCATTTGCTTGACTGTCGCGCACCCGGGCATTTACCTACCGACAATCGGTTCTCGCAACCGCATCGCATCCTCCGAGGATAAGAGCACGACTGGCGAGAAGTCCTCCATGTCATCCGGGCAAGGCGAACCGGCTATGACTGAGCAGGCATGAGATCACCTTCGTCGCATGTTTGGCTGCGCCATTAAACGCTTTCTTTCTCATGCTAGAACACGACTCGGAGTCGACGGACATTGTTTACATTGCGTGACACATGCTAGACCTCACGACACTTGCATATAGATCTTTTACACCAATTATCTACTTGATGATCTAATTCTGCGTCTGTTGCTCATCTGAGCCTCTGCCCATGCATCGCATCGCAAGAAGTCAACGGACCTCAAACAATAACCAACATGCATCAATTTGCAGGCATTTCCTAGGGCATAGTAATCCCCAACGGCAGGGCTGAAATACCCCGGCTCTTTAGTCCCATTTCGGAGGCTTCATCAACCCTTTTGGGGTTGCGAGCTGAGCTGAATTGGCCGTCTTCAGAAGGGTATGTTGCCCAACGCACCGGACATGCGGCAGCTGTGAAGTTCAGCCGCAGCTGTCGGTGTGCATACAAGACAAAAGGGCTCACCCACACAACCGCACTCCATTATTGCGCAGCAGTTGTGCTGCTGTGCATGTGGTGGCACGCCTACTCATTGTGCCACCCAATCGGCAAATTGGGCATCGCACGGAGCCGGTCTTAACGCACAAGCCGTGCGCACAGGTCAGGAGCCTCAATGTTCTTAGCCAGTTCTGGAGGCGCTACCGTGGTATAGATTCATGCTTTCAAAGTGTTCCGGATGGCTTGTGAGCATTTCGGTGCGATGCGTGACATGAACGACAAGCGCTCAACGTCTGACACTTTCATTCATGGTCAGGCTTTTTTCGATGGTCGGCCAGTATGCTGCCTGCCACACCAAGCGCCAGATCTGTTATCTCATGTATACTGACTTTTTTTTGGGCATGTGATATGCATGCCCGACACACTGCACGTCGGTGCGGGAGAACTGGCAGGGGTGGTCAGGTTTTATAGAGTCTGGCGTCTCAACACACCCAGCTCTATTTTTTTCACAACCTACTCGTTGATCCCACAGTTTTGGCTCACAGATCTGGGCATATTTTTGTCGTTGGATGCTCATATTCGCAGCTCTTGATCAAACTCAGCTATATGCACCAGTGAGAGAATAACGAAAGTGTGTCGCTCTCGTAGTGACTAGTATGCCAATACGAACACGCGCGGAACTAAAATCCATCAGGGAGGCCATTGAAAGATGGTCTAAGCGGACAGACGACAACAAACTGTAGCACGAGGACCATAAATCGGTATCGCTATCAGAAAATATCCAATCATGGCCCTCAGGCGACTTCTTGAGTTCCTTGTATCCTGCACCATCTTGGTCTGCTCTGTGATCTATCGCACACTGATCTGGGGCTACGTTGCGCCACCGACTCTCTTCAATCTCTTAGGGGAATCCAGAAGTCCCGGAAAAAAGACCAGGGAAAGAATAAGCTCGCCATTACACGATCTCAAATCATCCTATGATGTTGTGGTAATTGGTTCCGGATATGGCGGTGGCGTAGCAGCAAGTCGAATGTCACGCGCACAGCCCAAGCAGTCTGTATGCGTCTTGGAGACCGGCAATGAACGCTGGCCTGAAGAGCTTGGGTATTGGCATGGAGGCTTTCCCAGCTCTTTTTGGCAAGCTCTATCGGAGCTTCAGATCTCAGGACATCTGTTTCCGCGTGCATCAAACCTCTATCGTTCAATTTCGGCAAGACTACTGGATTGTATAGATGGATCTGTGGAAGAGAGTCAAGCGCTTTCGTCGCGAATGGTTTGTTACACGTCAAGGACCAGCTCACTAAGAGCCAGTCATCGCTAATACTCGTGTGTAGGTCTTGGTGGCACCAGCCTCGTCAATGCAAACGTCTTCCTAAGACCAGATCCTAGAGTACTTAAGTCTCCGACATGGCCAGCTGAGCTTCGCGAACCTGGCGCGCTCGACAAATGTGCGTGGACCAGATTCTTCAAGTCAACTAAAAGCTGATCAATATCCAGACTTTAAGCGTGCAGAGGCAATGCTCCAGCCTGACATATATCCTGAGAACATGCCTGACATCAAGAAGCATACTCTTCTGCGTCAACAAGCTGCAGCAGTCGGCCTTGAGGATCAATTCAGTGCTGCCCAACAAACGGTCGCGTTTCGCGAAAAGACCAACGCAGCAGGTGTGACACTAAAAGCAAGCAAATTGACTGGCCAAGATTCGCTTGGACTCAACGACGGAAGCAAGAACACAGTGCTCGCCACCTACCTTACGGATGCCTACAATCACGGAGCTGAAATGTCAGTCAGCAATCGCTTCTCCGACGAATTTCACTGACGTTAGTATAGTCATTGTGGTTGTGACGTCCGGTATGTCCGCAAGCATGGAGATGGCGGTTACCTTATCTTCTTCCGAGACAACGCATCGAAGTTGCCTTTCGGGATCTTCACAGACAAGCTTCGCTGGGTTCACGCGAAGAAACTCGTTTTCCTGGGCGCCGGCTCTCTTGGGTCCACGGAGATAATTTTGCGCAGTCGAGAACAAGGACTACCGACCAGTTCACTTGTCGGGAAGGGATTGAGTGGCAACGGTGGAGTGCTGTCATTTGGATACGACTTGGACAAGAGAATTGGACAGTTGCACCCGCAAGGAAAGCCAGGTCCCACGATCAGTGGCACGATTGATTGTAAGAATGACAAGCACTGGGAGCAGAGCTTCATCGTACAAGACGGTGCCTGGCCCTATTTCATGGATACCATGTTCCGGATCACGAAGCCGATACTGCCTATCATCTTCCCCAGTCACACCTCGGTTAAAGGAAGACTGAAAAAGATTCTGAGGATCTTAGACCCTTTCACGGACGCACTGAGATACTCTCAAGTATATCTAGCTCTAAGCCATGACACGCCATGCGGATCGTTAACGCTGCAAGATGACCTCCCAATGTTGGACATGCGCGGCGTGGAAAAGAACACATCTAGTGGACGCATCAAGACCATGTTGACTGAGATGACACACGCGTTCGGCGGCTCGTACATCGAGCAAGGCTGCAAAGTCACGGTGCATCCTCTCGGCGGACTTGGATTCGCGCGTGACGGCACCGGAAGCACTGGATCTATCCATCACAATGGCGAGCTGTTCACTGGCGGTGGCGAAGAAGTACACTCTGGTTTGTGCGCAGTTGATGGGTCGGTCATCAGTCACTCTCTTGCTGCGAACCCACTTGCAACTATCACTGCGCTCGCAGAGCGCTCCGTGGAACTTCTGGCAGCGAAGAATGGGATACAAATTGATCTCATGGGCAACAAAGCACCTCTCGAGCACCGACAGAACAGCCTGGTGACATTTTCCGAAAAGATGGAAGGCGAGGTCAAATTTGGTCAAACTTGTGCGCAACTGACATTATTTGTTGATGTCGAGATATCGCAAGATCGACACAAAGCTGTGGAAACTGTCATAGGCCGCCTCTCGGGTACGGTACGTTGTCCGCACCTGAGTAAGGACCAGCTTATGATCACCGATGGGACATTTCGACTTTTTGAGCCCGATCTAGCAGAAGCATGTCAAAGCACGATGGAGTACCGCCTCACGGCAACCGCTACGAATGGCCAAAAATTCTTGATGATAGGAAAGAAGTTGCTGAATCCATCGGCCACTCTATCCATCCCAAAGTTATGGCAATCTACGACGACACTGTTCCTTGATGTTCACAGCGAAGATGGCTATTTTTCTGGGTCAGGCTTGCTTCGACTAAGTCTTAAAAATTTCGTGGACCAGATGAGAACCATGACTACCAGCGGCGAAAGTATCCATGGCCGAAGAACGTTGCTTTTGCGTTTCTTCAAGATCTTTACTAGTGGCCTACTGCAGACTTCCTTGGCACCCTTTGCGCCGCTTCAGTACCCGACGGAGCATTGCTATGACCTAGAGCCCACTGAGAACGTCCAAAAGATAGAGCCCAATGTCACCGCGGAGCTCAGAGCAGTCGACGGCGTTGCGTCGACTTTGCGGATGTGGAAACCTGTCGGGAAGCACGATGCTGGTCAATCTGTACATGACATCCTGTTTGTACCTGGCTCAGCGGTCTCACACTGGATATACGCATCGCCATACATCAAGCAGAACGCCATTGAATACTTCACGTCCAGAGGATATCGATGTTGGTGCGTAACATCTCGCTTCGGCAAACAACACATCAGCCATAACGACAAACCACATGCCTGGAAAGGCTACGATGCCCGGCTCGACATCGCTGCGGCGTTGGCGAGAATCAAGCGCTACCACGTAGATCGATCGTCAAATCACTTGCCTCCATACGTTATTGCACATTGTGTAGGCTCCCTGGCACTTGCATCTGCACTCCTCGATGCAACCGTCGATAGATCCGCCATCTCAGGCATCACAGCGTCGCAGATCTTCTTACACCCAGTCTTGCAGCCTCTGAACGAGCTCAAGGCAAGGGTCCCTCTGACCAGGCTTTACCGCCTGATCGCAGGAGACTGGTTCCCTCTCGCAGACTCCGAAGCAATGGCCTCGCGCAGCTTTGTGCAAAGCGCGCTGGACACTTCACTTCGTTTCTATCCTTTGGACTCCAAAAGTGAAATCTGCACTTCGACGGTCTGTCACCGCTGTGATCTAGCGTTTGGAAGGCTTTGGAACCACCGCAATCTCAACAAAGCCACGCACGACAATCAGAATCTCATCTTCCACGGAACTTCTAGCACTTGCTTGGAGCACTTGGCCAGCGGAGGTAGACGCCGGACGGTGCTCGACAACGATTATCGCTCACTGGTGACGGAAGAGAATCTGGAGCGTCTCAGTGGCATTCCTATATTCTTGTTCTCGGGCGAGGACAATCAAGTATTCAAGGCCTCCTCAACCTTGAAGACGTATCAGCTTCTCAAAGCTAGAGGTGAAACAGTCAGCAGGAAGGTGTTCGCCGGGTTCGGACATTTGGATTGCTGGATGAGTGAAAATTCTGCGAAAGTTGTATATGCTTCGATTGAAACAGAGGTGCGCAAAGTGATGTTCAAGCATAGAGGCTAAGGGAGCTGAGAATCTGCATTATCGAGTATCTAGTTTGATCGTGCTCGTGATCATTCATTAGCTGAACATTGAATGCAGTGCCTGCATACCAGGTGTTCCATGCTCGTTGAAGTTCAAGGGTGCCTCGATATGTGCTATTTATTCCCGATCGACGGGTCGAGCAAATCCCTTGGGTCCGGCAGTGGATCTCCCTACTGGAAGATGGTAATTTCCCATTTCAGACAATCTAGAATTGAGGAGTCGCAGTCGCACAGCATCGGTCGATAAGCCGTGAGTGGATGAGGCCCCACGAAGCTTGTATTCACCTTCGCTTCCAGATGTCTTGTTTCTCTTCGAGAATGGACTTTCGACGTCCGCCAACGGACGCGCTTTAGACTTCTCAGGCGATGAAATACGAGGATCTGGTGCCAGAGAGTCAAGAAGCTGCAGAGTCATCGCCGACTGCTCCGTGACAACCTCCCTGAATGTCTGGTTTTTGAGCAAGGTCTGCAGATTCGTCTTCAACTTCGGAAGGAGGATTTCCCAGATGACGTCGTCAGCCGTGCAATCATCTACGACACGCAATGCGTCGATGAAATCGGTTTCATGCTCGAGGGGATCGCAGATGGCGTCCAAGCGTTCCAAGATGAGAGAGCGGAGAGGAGGAACATCGTATTTGTCGGCGACTGCGTAGAGCTGGATGAGGAAAGCCGAGTCGCTCTGGTAGTGTACATGCGAAGTGGGAAGTGAGAGGCTCGTGTTGAGCACGTTGTTGTAGAAGTAGCGAATGAGGACACGAATCGCGTAAGGATCGTCGTCAGGGAGGTCGAGAGTTTCAGCGCTGGCTTCCTAAATTCAATGGTCAGTCAGGTGTAAGGTGTTTGTCACAATGCAGGACGCACCTTGAAGGGCCCGCCGAAGAGCTTGCGGAAGTACTCAGACTGTATGTAGAGTATGACCTTGTGCACCAGGAACTTTTGGCCGCCGACGTGATGGTCAGATCTGACAGCTTGCTCGTCTTGAAGAGCCTGCAACTCTTGTCAGTGTCGGTTCACAGGTGGCGCTGGCTCTCTCGAAGAACGCTTACTCGCTGATCTGCATGCGCAGGTTATGGTCCGTGGCAGTGGCCATGGTCTGTCACTATTGCAGCAGCAAAGCGCGGGCAGACTCTCACTTGGTTGCGGTACGTCGTTCAGCGTGTTGACATGTGCAGTCGGAAGTTTGCGTGCACAAGTGAGGTGACAACATGAAGGATCCAGCGGTGAAGCAGCAGGTCGCGCTTGCCACATGATAGCGCAGCGTCGCTTGGAGAAGGTGCGCATGGATTGATTGGTCACGAGATAAATGCCAACATAGCGTAGATGTGTACATAAGGTATTCACCCAGCATTTGTGGCCAAATTTCCTCTTTCAACGACTCGCATGTTCTTACAGCCTACTTCAAAGCTTGGGAATGAACATGGGCGTGTTCTTCTTCCACTCCTGGTAATCCTTGCGGTCACCATAGCGCTTGTCATACTTCTTCTCACTCATTGGGACACCAGACACCTGTTCACAAAGTTAGCGTTGACCGCGAACAATCCAATATCCAATCCACTGACCTTAAGCAACAAGAATGTCACAAACGCTGGGCTGACACCAGCCATAGCCAGCACACCCGCCTTGGCGAGCAAGCCTCCACTCAGACCCATACCAGCCTGACCAGCGCCGGTCAACATGACGCCCGCAGCTGTGGTCGCAATGCCAGTCCACAGTGTGCTCTCGCCAAAGTAATTGGGGTGTCTGCTCTTGCTCCAAAGACCGCGTGTCAAGAACTCCTCGCTGTGCTTCTTGGCCTTCTTCTCTTCAAGCCACTGGTTCTTCTGCCTATCGGCCGTCGCCTCGAATGTGATGCCGCCAACGTAAAGCAAGAGGCCAAGGATGTCGGTCAGTGTGAATACGGGAAGAGCTGCAAGGGCTGTCGCTGGAATCGCGTTGACGGCTAGAACTGGAAGGAGGCAGAGTGAGACCCAAGTGGCTTGCGCAGCGAAAGCGCCGAAGAACTTGGGCACACTCTCACGAATGCCATCGAAGCGGCTGTCGCGTCCGTTATCTGCGGTTATGCGTGCAAAGAGGAATGATCCAAGACGGGCGGCCCAGAAGGTCACCGCGGCGGAGAGAGCAAGCTGGCGCCAGTTTGCGGCACGGAGGATTTCGAGGACACCGGGAAGAGCTGCGCCAGGAGTAGCATAGCGAGCGCGTAGCAGAGGGAGCGATAGCGAGAGGGCTGTACACGAGAGATAGGTCAAGGAGCCGGACAAGTCGTAGAAGCGCTCAGTCTGGAAGATGATAGATGGTATCGCGGCAGCAGCTTGCAGGCCATAAGCCAGACCTATGCTTGGGATGAGAGTGCGAAGGAAGGGAGTGCGGAAGTTGGTGGCATGTAGGAGGGTGCCGATGATGCCGGACATGGTGAACAGCTGCTAACGTGAGGATTTGCCAGAAGAAGTGAGTACAGAACGATCTGCTACAGAGAGGATATACTCTACCGTGTTATATACTGGAAGATGCGCACGCATATGCACCTGCACATGCCAAACATTCAGCATTTTGGATGGATGACGACATGTGTCGCTTTGGGAATGCGACAGTCCGAGACCGAAATCCTTCGCGTCGTGCCTCACAGCGTAGCGCCGATCTGCCTCACCAAGCTGCTGCTTGCATCGACATCACTTCCTCGTGCATCCGGCCTGCCATTTTTCTTGCCAGAGCTGTTATCGTAGGACCTGTTGACATAGTTTTGCTAAAATGCATCTGCTGTCCTCGACGGAGCCATGGTCGATCACGGGACGACGGCATCCACAGATTTTCGGCTATCTTTCATGGCTAATATCGCTGACCATTTCTGTGCCCGTGGAGAGCGTCAAACCACATAGCTTCAATATGAAACAACTCATGACCCTGGACACCCAATCAGAATGGCCCGAAAAGATATGCAATCTGGGGATCTCTTGCGACGACCAGTGCACCACTGGATGAGCTTTGAGTAAGGCGACCCGGACTCGCACGCAGGCTTTGCTTGGTGTGCACTACCATCTCTCAAGTCAACCCTCCGGTACTAGCGCTCTATGTATCGAAATACATTGCATCTGTATGGAGTACCTCGGCCGTATATGCAATGATCCCGAATTTGTTGTACAGTGTCAATCTTTCGCGGTCAGCACACAAGACTGTATCCTGATCGCAGCCAAACGTGGCTTACACGGTGCGGACATCACCTGTTGGAAGACTGGAAGACTGGAAGCTTGAAGGTGTTCGTGTGTTGACTGCTTACCTTTGGCCGCACTTCGAGGCAGGTCAAGTAGAATCAGCTTGCCCTGATGTGGAGACACCCTGGGACACATTTTGCTTTGCTGAGAAAGCTAATTGCAAGTGATCACAAGGTCTCATGCTTACTCCTGAGGACTTTTCCCATCGCGCCTGGCTGTAGATATCTCTTATAAATCCCCCGCACCCCAGCACCTTCCCAACTACTACATCCCTTCCAGCAGTCTTTTCCAAAGCAGGTAAAGAACCATCCAACGAATCTACTGCTATCTCGCGCAAGATATCAACAGCAAATATTCCTCAAATGGCAACAATCATGGAGTCGATCGCCGAAAACGACCCTAACAAGGTCGCCGAGACCGTAGTCAGCGAGCGCAGAGACTCCCGCGAAGAGTTGACTGACAGGGATGCGGTCGCTGCTTCGACCCTCGGGTTCGCCTTCTCTGACCCAAAGAAGTGGGGGATCCTCACTGTCATCTTCTGGGTCCAGATCAGCATGAACTACAATGCCGCCATCTATGCCAACGCCGTCCCTGGCATGTCCAAGGACTTTGGTATCTCGCACTTCCAGGCCCGTCTCGGTCAGATGGCTTTCCTCGTCGCTTACGGATTCGGCTGTGAGCTCTGGGCTCCCTTCTCTGAGGAGCTTGGCCGCAAGTGGATCATGCAAGCCTCTCTCGCCCTCGTCAACATCTTCCAGATTCCCTGATGCTGTCCAAGAACTTCGAAACTGTTCTCGCCGCTCGTATCCTCGGCGGTCTGTCTTCTGCCGGCGGTAGTGTCACTCTTGGCATGGTCGCCGATATGTTCGGTCCCGAGAACCAGCAGTTCGCGATGCTTTACGTCGTCTTCTCCTCTTGCGCTGGTTCTGTGGTCGCGCCCATCGTCGGTGGTTTCATCACGCAGTACCTTAATTGGCGTTGGGTCTTCTACACTCAGCTCATGTTTGGTTTCGTCGTCCAAGCTGTTCACTTGTTCACAGTGCCGGAGACTCGTGCCTCGGTTCTTCTTGACAAGGAGGCTCAGCGCAGACGCAAGTCTTGGCGAGGATGCTAAAATCTACGGTCCTAACGAGATCAGGGGCAACTTCTGGCAGCGTCTTGAGTTCAAGAACGTCTGCAAGCTTATCTGGAGACCTTACCTCTTCCTCTTGACCGAGCCTGTCGTCGGTTTCCTCTCCCTGCTTAGTGGTTTCAGTGATGCTCTCATCTTCACTGGCCTTGACAGCTTCGCCTTGGTCCTGGCAAAGTGGGAGTTCACCCCTTCTCAAGTCGGCCTCAGCTTCATCCCGTAAGTCTACTGCCTCAAGTCCCAGTTTCGTATATGCAGCTAACACTGTCACAGCCTCCTCATCGGATATATCCTTGCCTGCCTCTTCTTCATCCCGTTCTACATCAAGGACCGAAAGAACATGAAGGCTGCCGGTGGCGAATACGGCATCAAGCCCGAGCGTCGCATGAAGGGCCTGCTCTGGTTGGTCCTTCTCGAGCCGCTGGGTCTCTTCGCTTTCGCCTGGACCTCTCTCGGACCGCCTGAAGTCCACTGGATCGCACCCTTGATCTTCGTCGCCATGATCGGCATTGCCAACTTGGCCATCTACCAAGCCACTTGCGACTACATGGTATGTGCTTCACTATCCATCTACGATCACATGATCATAGCTGACACCTCTCGCAGGTCGCTGCCTACGGCGAATACTCCGCCAGCGCCACCGGTGGTAACGGTTTCTGCCGTGACTTCCTCGCTGGTATTGCCGCCCTCTACGCTACTCCGTTCTACTCGAACATCAAGCCTGGCACCAAGTGGCAGCTTCCCATCCCCAGCTTCATCCTCGCAGCTGCTTCCATCCCGCTCGTCATCGCACCTTACGTCTTCTACTTCCACGGCGCCTGGTTCCGCAACCGCTCCAAGTACGCGAGCCAGCTTGCTCAGCAGCGGGCATCCTCGTAGTCTGCGAGATCCGATGAGGCAACGACACCTTACTGCTATTTCTGTTTTACTCGCAACTGCCTTTGCATGCTTAGCACAGGCTCTCGGAAAAGAACACCAAATGAACGGCTTTGCTTGGACAGCAGAGAAAGGGGAGGGCACTGGCCGGCGGAAATATTCCAATTAATTAATCTATCTGACAGTGTAATCTAATCTTAATGGAAAGGTGAAGTCCGAATGAAATCGACGAGTGAGCAGTATTTGAACATCCACCGTGTGAAGAAACATCAACATGTAAGTATACCAGCCAGCCTTGCCGAGAGGCGGATAACAGCTTTAGATTACAAGGATCGTAGGGGGAGGGTACGGCTTCTTTTCGTCTGCTTTGCTGAGAGTCATGAAGGCGTTGGCCCTCCTCTCTTTTCGCGTGGTCACAAGGGAGGTGGGACAGGATACTTCAGAATGAACGGAATCCCCTGGCACCGCAAAGGAAAGCAGAAGGATCGCGCGAAGGGTTTTGTCAAATTATGTATCTGATCTCTCCAACATAAATCTCAAAGAATGGAATAGAAAAATATTAAATGCGCAAAGGTGCACCATGCGCATCGTCGAAAAGAATAAATTCATCCACCAAGTATGAATAAGAACACTGTTAATCTCCCGCCTTTGAGATCTGAAATTCTTCAAGGCGCCGAGCCACCATCAACATAAGTCCCCGATCCAGACACAGCTTTCGACCCACAAGCCGGCTGCACATCCTTCTTGCCATAGAAAGTGCTAGAAGAGTAAGTGTACTTGGCACGGATCTTGTCGTCGTAAGCAACGCTATTGACGGCAAACTTCTCGTCCCAGTACGCCGTGTACATAGTACACATCTGCCCGAGCGGGTACGAGCCGGTAGAATTGGTCCTGGTCAGCATGTACGACCCGAAGCCGTTGCAGGTGACTGTCTTTCCGGTCTTGGGCGGATGGTCTTTGTTGTACGATGTCTGAGCATCGCAGGCTGTGGCGCAGAGGTTTGGGTCTACGGTCGTGGTTTGGAGGAGCTTGAAGCCTAGGTAGGTCCAGGTGTTGGTGCAGTCGTAGAGAGGCGCGTTCATGACTTTGGTGCCCAGGTTTTGGGGACCGTTGTAGCCGTTTATGGCACCATTAGTTCCGCCACTTGGAGACGGACCCGAAGGTCCAGGAGGGGGAGGAGGTGGTGGGCCTTGACGCTTGAACCTGGAACGCGGGTACATGCTGGTTCCAAGGTTGGCCTCAGTGTCCTGTTCGCTTTCAGAAAGAACAGCTGCGTTCACGGGCATGTCCTTTGCAATGTAGGGTGCTGTGACCTGAATGTCGCGCAACTCTTCGACAGGAAGCTCATCTGAGGTGGGAGAGACTTCGTTGGTGACTGGGCTCGAGGCATCGTTGTTTGCAAAGACTAGGCCCGCGAGAGCAGGCAGAAGGATATAGTGGCAGCGCATGATTGCAGTAGATGTTTGCTCTAGCTCGTAGTATCGATTGTGATGAGACTACGAAATCGGGGGCAGCATAGTAGCACCTCGCATTTTATAGCTCAAACAGCAACCACTGCTTTCGAGAGGGGAATGCAGTCTGGGCACTCATCACCTGATTGCATGCGGCGACTCACAAGCCAGTACCAGAGTCAAGATCAAGCTGGGTGGGATGTTTCGCCAAAGAGACATCATGGCGATCCATGTGTTTGTGGTTCACACGGCCCAAGCTCTTCACATGCTGAATTGAAGGTGTTGGGATGCTAGAAACGGAAGGGGATGGGAAGTCAAAAGCGCGAGATATGACCCGATGGCTTTCCGGTTGACCAGTGTAGTTCACCAAGACTCGAGAAACATCAACCACTCGATTGGACCGGATGTTCTGGCATTGTGTGGTTCAGAGCTTCAGACGAAAACCACTGACAGCTCGGACGATGGTCAAGGTTTCGAATGCTGAGAACGACGCAAGTCATGGGGCGTGCAAGAGCATCTCATGATGAAGGACCACAAGCTCTGACAGTATCAAGCCAAGGACCGAACTCGTGAAGTCTGCAAATAACTGTCAGCTATGTATCTACTCAAACGCCGAGGTGTCTTTTGATACGTAGACCTATGGTCACGTTGCTGGAGTTGGCGCTTAGTCGCCACAAGTGTAAGCACGATCTCTCAGTGGCCGCCATTGTCTTTCAAACATCTATTCCCGATAGTAGCTGTATGATCGCTACGAACAGGCCTAAGTGCCTTTGAAAGTATCTCAGCCAAGGTACTTCTATAGGTTGAGATAGGCAGCTGCCTGTACTGGGATTCGAAATCAGCGAGAGCAGCGCTGTATTTATGCATAAGGAATGCATGGTGACCGAGCCTAATATTGCAGCTAGCTGTAAATCTATTTGCATCTCATAGAGCTCCATATCGATTATCTACGGGTTTCGAACCGCGGTCGGGCAGACACCTGGAATCCCGACGATCTAAGCGATCAGAGCCATTAATCCAGCTAACATCAATGCCGTCAACACATGAGCACTGAACCTGCTAGCAGCGCTGGTTGTCTGTGTTGCAACGGCGAACCTGTACCGCTAGAGCCGTTACCGCCGCCAATCGTGCCGTTCCCAGACCCTGCCTGGTCAACTCCACCGAACGGGATCTTGAATACCCAAGCGAATTGATCCGCATTCTTGACGTCTTCACTGATGGTAAGCTCCAAGCTGCCGTTGTCAAACAGCTTCGAGGGTACGATGGTGCCGCTCATGTTACCTCCTAAGACTTCGACCTTGTCACCGTTAACATAGGGCACGGGCGAGTCAAGAACAAGCGTTCCGTTGGGAGGATAGAGAGTTGAGATGTAGAAAGCATTCTGGCTTTGCGTAAACCGGACAGCCTCGCCTTCTTCCGGCGTGATGAACCAGTATGTAGTGTTGAAGATTGCTTCGCCATGGTCCTTGATCCAGCTGCCGGCAGTGCGGAGGTTGCGTTGCTCAATTTCAATGATGGTTCCGTTGGCAGTGGGTCCGACATCGAGCAGAAAATTGCCGTTCTTCGATACGATATCGAGCAAGCTCGTGACTATGGCTCCTGGTGTCAGGTTGCGTCTTCTGGTGTAGCACGGTTGTACCCATAGCTGAAAGGGTCCATGCCGAGGTTACTCTCCACTTTCTGACTTGGACAGCCTCGTAGCGCGCGTATTCGGGTGTGTCGAAGTCGCCAGGCAGACCGCATCGGTTGTTGAGTAGCACCTGTTTGCCACGAGCAGCAGCATCGTTGAAGTAGGAAGCTGCGAACTCAGCTGTAAGGTTTGGACCGCCAATCGCACCACATGATCTCGGTGCCATGTCTGCAAGCGTTTGCATCTCGGGAAGAATTAAGTCGGGAATGTAGTCTTCTACATGCACGTAGCCATCATAGGGGAGGTAACGTTGGTGTAAGGGTTGGTTGCATTGCGCCCGGCCTGTCTTAGTGTCAGAAACCTCCCATCACTGTATGAAAATTAAGGATACGAACCAGGAAGCGAAACCATATTTCTTGTAGTCGGATGGAACCACTCTGGCAGTGAGTAGTAAGTGGCTTTGTGTAATTGAGGCTGATATTCGTCGGCAGCATCAAAAAGCTCTTGAAGCAGATTACGGTGAGGCGGAAGAGCCACGCTAGTTCTGTTGGAGACGTTCGCAGGTAAGTCGAAAATGGCGTATCCATCGTGGTGCTTTGAAACCTGTACGAAATATTGCGCACCAGCATCTGCAAAGGTCGACCCACTCCTTGGGTCGTATACTGAGGCGGTGAAGTTCGGATGAAGTCATCGTATACCACGTCAGGGCCGTAGGCTCGAGGTGGTCTCCAGGTCTGGTCCGATGCTCCAGGTCCGTTGTTGAGAGACCACCAGTACCATTCGGCATATGATTCTGCAAAAGTGTCGCTTATTCCTGGGTACGTTTTTCTTTGAACTTCATTGTCACAAGTCTGCGCACAACATCTCAGCGGTCGCTGTAATCCTTCTTGATGCTATACCTGCTGGTATGAGCACATACAACACTAGGACCCCGATGTGGTTGCAGTCTTATCCCAGTATGCATATAAACATGCTTAGATCGATAGTTGTTGGTACCAGCAGCACCAAGCTGAGGATGTATGCGCAGACTTATTGCGTAAGAACTTTCGAATTGTACATACCATTCTTTCCGGAATTGCCCCACCAGGGACCGAGTACACGCCCCAATGGATGAAGATACCGTACTTGCCAGAAGTATACCATGTTGGACTTTCGTGACTGTAGATACTCTCGTAGGTAGCTTCATAGGCCGCAATGCCGAATGTGGCATTGAAAGTGTGGCTAGCTTGCACACCAGCTCCGCTAATCTTCAAGGTCGCTTCGCCTTTTGTGCCAGAAGCTGTTTCATTAGTATTGATGACACCAATTTGGACACGAGCCTGATCGCCGGGTCTAAGGCGGTGAATTACTGCAGGCTGGACCGTGGTCAACCCTGGCGAATCAATCGTCACGCGGACGCTGTTATTGGCCAGCACCCACTCCTCTCCAACATTGTTGATGATAGCCTCAATTATCTGGGTCTTATTGGTTCCCTCCAACCACATCTGAGTAGACCTCGCGTACTGTACTTCCAAGGATATTCCAGAGTCCAGTGCTGGTATCAGCGACACCGCAAAGATGTGCAGCCTGGTGTCCTCGGAAGCACCGCCAGGGTCGCCAGCAGCGCCGGAAGTCACATTTGGAAGTTGAAGAGAGACCAATTCCTTCGAAGCGTCCAGCCAGGTGACACTCTGATAGATCATTGATCGATTGTAATCGTAGGGAGTCTCGCTGCTGTTCGTCAAGGTATATGGCCAGGCGATTCCTGGTCCGTACGGGTATGGCCAGTCTTTGTAGGGATCGACCAGAATAGGGCTTGAAACTGTGGTATTGTCCGAGTACGTGGCGTTGACGAAGCCGGTGGCAATGGAGCTCTCTGCAGAAGCAAGCATGTTGACACTGAAATATCGGCCTTGCTTAGGTGTAAGGATCTGGCCTTGAGCAAGAACATTGTCGTCTCCCGAGTTGCGATATTGCGGGAAGTTGTAGTTGACACCGGAGAATGTCAGATTCGCGGGTGGGAGGAACTGAGCAGGGATTCCCGAGTGCAAGCCGTCGTAGTTCGCATCGCCTGGGGACATGCCAAATGCACGATTGTTGGTCATGTCGGAAAGATCGACTTGTATAGATTGCCCTCCTCCGCCGCCATTGTCTGCATTCTTGGGATCAATGACAAGCCCCTCTTGGGCTATACAAAGAGGTATGAAACATATGAGTGCTTGAAAGAAATTCATGTTTGATATGAGAGTGAGTACGAGTACTCGTACCGCAAAAGACGTTGCCTTTGAACGATCCAAGGCACGTTCAGAAGCGTCCCTGGCAGATGAGGACAATACTTGTACCTTGAAGACATTGATAGCCGGGGTGACATCGCGCCAAAGCTTGGCTAAATCATCGCGACGCTTGTTTTATACGATGCTGCCTCGTCATATGTTGATATCGGGTAGCAGTGTCAAACCTTGCCCCGCACGTGTCTCCGCCTTTGGATGGCGGGGAGAAATATCATGCTCGACGATCAGTTCAAAGGTTGATGCAGCTCGGGAGAGGAGCTGCCGAGACGTGTTAGAGGAAGTCTCTGCGAGCGGCAGGTTGCTGGTGCTGCACTCGACGCTGGGTACGTTGTGTATGTATGGGCGGACGTGCGTGTGAAGAGAGCAGATGAAACAGCGCTGGTTGTGTGAAGGTGTCCCTGCATCGAAGCTTGATGTGGCCTAGCGCCACCGCCAGAGACAGGACCCGCAGTCTCATAGCCACAAGCCAAAGCCAGGTGGACTGGAGTGACCCTTGGCTGGACGACTGCATTGATCGATCTCCATACCTTTCCTACTTCCATTACTGCAGCCTTCCGCCGTGGGGACCGACGCATTGTACACATAGACCGATCGCACCGCCGCAACATCCTTCACAGCAATGTCGGGCCGCTTCGTGAGAGCGTCCAAGTACCGTAAGCCACACCCCCCATTGATCGCGCACACGATCGCATCCTGACCACACGACCACCAGGACATGTCTTCGGACAGACCAGCAAGCGCGAGGCCTGCTACGACAACCTGCGCATCAGCAAGAACGCATGGGACACCAACCTCGTGAAATGTAACCCCAAGTACCTGTCCGTCAACTGGGAGGCGTCCGGCGGCGGCGCATTCGCCGTCATCCCTTTGGAAGAGCAGGGCAAGCTGCCCGATGTCATGCCGCTGTTCAGAGGACACACCGCCGCCGTGCTGGATCACGACTGGAGCCCTTTCAACGACGACCTTCTTGCCAGTGCCAGTGACGACGGGAAGGTGTGCTTGTGGCAGGTCCCGGAGAACTTCACTGTGCGCTCCGATGCGGAAGAGCCGGAGGATGTTATGCCTGTTGGCAAGCTGAGCGGACACGGAAGGTAGGCTTGGCCGGTATACTGTGCGCCATACGCCATACAGAGCTGACTCCATACAGGAAGGTCGGCCACGTCTTGTTCAACCCGGCTGCCGAGAACGTCCTCGCATCCTCATCCGGCGACTACACTGTCAAGCTCTGGGATCTTGAGGATGGACAGGCTAAGTTGACCCTCAAGCACAACGACATGGTTCAGTCGCTCTCATGGAGCTCCGACGGCAACATGCTGGTCACTTCATCTCGCGACAAGAAGCTGCGATTCTGGGACGTCCGTCAGGAGAAGCCGGCACATGAGGTTCCTGGACACAGTGGTGCGAAGAGCAGCAGAGTTGTCTGGCTTGGCGACCACGACCGTGTTGCTACTACCGGTTTCAGCAAGATGAGTGATCGCCAGTTGGGTCTCTGGGATCCTCGCAACCCTTCTGCGCCCATTGGCGACTTCACTTACCTCGACTCGCAATCTGGTATCTGCATGCCCTTCTGGGACGACGGCAGCCAAATGCTCTACCTTGCTGGCAAGGGAGATGGCAATATCCGTTACTTTGAATACGACAACGACAAGTTCGAGCCGCTCAGCGAGCACAAGTCACCAGAACCGCAGCGTGGTCTTGCCTTCATGCCCAGGCGCGGCCTTAACACCCACGCCAACGAGGTCATGCGCGCTTACAAGACTGTCAACGACCAGTACATCGAGCCCATCTCCTTCGTCGTCCCCAGACGTGCCGAGATGTTCCAGGACGATATCTACCCTCCTGCTACTGGTTCCAAGCCTGCCATGTCCAGCGCCGAATGGCTCGAAGGCAAAACCGCTCGCCCGGCCAAGATTGACATGGGTGATCTCCACGATGGTCAGGCACCTAAGGAATACGCTGCTAAGGACGCGCCTACAGCAGCTCCTGCCAAGACTGCTCCTGCTCCTACACCTACACCTGCGCCTGTAGCAGCGCCCAAGGCCGAGCCTGTTGTTGAGCGTTCCCAGCCTAGCACTCCCCGTGAGATCCCCTCCATGAAGGACAATCAACAATCCATGTCCCAGATGGCCAACAAGTTTGCCGACAAGGACGCTGAGTCTTCGGATGACGAGCCCTCAAGTCCATTCGAAGAGATTCCCAAGCCCATCCAGCGTCCCTCAAGCACAATGGCCGCAAAGCAGGAGGAGAAGGTGGGCACCCGCACACCGCCCAAGCACGCAGACTTGACACCCACACCTGTTGCGGCCGCGGCCGCGCCCGAGCCTTCCAAGGCTCCCGCCAGTCGTCAAGTCAGCGAGTCACCCGCTACCACCTCCGCGCCCGCAAGCGAGCAGCCTAGCGCAGAGCCCGCCGCCGTGTCTCGCAGTGCTTCGAGCGCCGCTGGCGGTCTTAAGGAGGTCTTGGGTGAGATCAGAGGACTGCTGCAAGCACAGAGCAAGCAGATCGAGTCTCTCACCAACGAGGTCGCGGAGCTCAAGGCGAGGTTGAACTAAAAGAAGGAGCGAAGCATTTGGGTAAAGTTGGGGCAACCCACTTGTACAGGTAGTTGTTGTCTTTGGTTAGCGAGTCTTATTTGGCGAGTTCCTGTCTGCGATCAATATACACCATCATCCAGATTCTGAAGCATTTCACTGCAAAGTATTCTTGCGATGATTCTTGCATGTGGCCAGCTACCACAAACTTCGAAAGCGGTGCAATAACGTTTGTCCCGGGCTGACTTGTAGTGAACAGCTATGGACTTCCATTTCGGACATAAAGGGTGTACAGGAAGACTATTGCATGCAAATTCCACGGTGACATGTCTTGCCTACCACAAGGCAGTCAAGTCATCGTTGAGCATGCCTTTGTCACTATCATTCTGCCTGGCATCTCTGCTGTCAGAAGACTACCAGCCAATCATGAGCATTCCTTGCGATGAAACACACCCCATGACCATTGCACTAATGCTCAATGGAGAAATCAACATCCGTCATAAAATCGACAAATGCACACCCGGCTGGGCAGTTGGTACGACCGTCGATAATGATCTTCTCACGGGCAGGTGTCTGGACGGATGTCAACAGATATATGCCCCGATGCAGCGCCGACCGTAATAGAGTCTAAGCAACTTAGCGAACGCAAGAGATGTGGTTAGAATGCGCTACCAATCCTTCAAGGTCGACGGTCGACTCGGTTGTGACGCCAACACCTGTCTGATCGGATGAGCCAGTCCGACATCCTTCATAGGTGCAGTTGCTCAAGTTTCCGCGCGTTCTGTCGACCAACACTCCAGCATTCAAAATCCAACAAACGTCATTCCTCGCCATGAGACTATCAGCCATCCGGATCTACACCTTTGCAATTCTAGCAACCGCAAAGCCCGATCGTGGACCTCATGAATGTGCTGTCTCACATGGCTCATTCGATGGGATAGCTTTCAGATACTACGCCACTGCTCAGAGCTGCGCTACGACGTCAGATCTGGGGAGCATTGAGACTTCGATCTACCACAATTTTCAACAGCTTGATTCAGAGGCAATTCCGTCGAGCAATTGCGTCTTGTTCGACGAAGGTGGTGCGTGGGAAGGATGGTTGCTGTACGGGCCTGTGGGTGATGTGAATTTGGCGCATTATTGCGGGCCACAACTTGCTCGTGAGGGAGTTGAAGATCGTAGCGAGTTGTGAAATATCAAGCCAGACGTGCATCAGAGTACGTGATGGAGCTGAATCTTCGATTTATCTCTTGGGGTTAGCTTTCAAGAATACCTATCATCGTGGTCGGGTTGATGCACAACAAGATCGTCGTGAATCCCGTTTCAGGGTCTGGGAGAGCGGGCAGGATGGTCGTTGATTGGCTGCGCAATTTTGGCGGCATGTGAAACTCCCGTGCAGATGATCGCGTCCGCGTGCTCTTCGAGTATCGTGCTGAGACAAGCTCGTGGGTTTGGAGTGATACGTGCCTCGAGCAGGCTCTCCTCTCTTTCGTCTCACACCTCACTTCACTGACGGCACCAACCATGAGCAAATTCACTCTCGCCGCCGTCGCTGGCGCCTCCGCTGCTGTGGGAGCAGCAACAACCGCCGTCTTCTTTGGAACGAGACGACAGGAGCCTGTACAAGCCGTAACAGCTACTTCGCCCACGATCGCCGTGCCATCCAAGACCGCACCTCTTCCTCCCTCGCCCATAGCCGTCGGTACCATCGATCCCAAAGTCGCCGCAGCAGCAGCACCTGTAGACCCTTCAGGCCTCTTCCAATATGGCTTCCCTGGCCCAGTGTCCGACCTTCGCACCGCCTCTTCCCTGACCTCCTCATACAACCGCACAACTCGCAACCCCAACTGGGTCGCCGAGCACATCACTCCTGCCTCCGTTCTCATCCGTGAAGGCGACCGTAGACACTCCGTGTTCGTGGAGGACATGAGCATTCCAGAGAAGTTCCGCGCAAAGCTCAAGGACTACTTCCGCTCAGGCTACGACAGAGGCCACCAAGTGCCGGCAGCAGACTGCAAGTGGTCGCAGGATGCCATGAACGCTACCTTTGCGCTGTCAAACATGTGTCCGCAAGTTGGAGAGGGTTTCAACAGGGACTACTGGGCACACTTCGAGGACTTCTGCAGAAGGCTCACGACTTTTTACCCTTCCGTGAGAATCGTGACAGGACCTCTGTACCTGCCTAAGAAGGAGGCGGACGGCAAGTGGAAGGTCAGCTACGAAGTCATTGGCTCGCCGCCTAATATTGCGGTGCCCACGCACTTTTACAAGATCATCTACGCCGAAGATGGCAAGGCTGGTGGTAACGTCAGTCTGGGCGCTTTCGTCCTGCCAAACGATAAAATCAGCAACGACAAACCATTGAAAGGACTTCGAGGTGCCAGTGGAGGCCGTCGAGAGGGCTGCCGGACTGGAATTCGCAAGCTTGCTCCCACCTGTGAGGAGGAAGCAGCTCTGTAAGGAAGTCAACTGCTCCATCATCGTGAAGGAGTACGCCGAGAGGCAAAAGGCTTTTGCGAAGCCTGGCCAGAAATAGATATGGAACACATGCTGGAAGTAACGACAGCATTTAAGAGGCGCAACTCCGGGTGCATTTTGGTCAGCATATAGCGGCATTCATCTTTTGACAAGTAGGCATTTGTTCGAGTATGCGATATTCTTTTTCCTTTCGGCGGGATTCTGTGTCATATCATACAAATCATCCAGTATCTCTCTCGCAGCATCCGCGCATATCCTGCAACAGCCAAGTAATCTACAAATGGCATCAGTTTTTGTACAAAGTCGCCATTCAATTCCTGACCCTCTCCATATCGTACAATTCTCCTGAAGTGTTTTTTGCATCCCATGCTCATAATGGTACACCCAAGTTTCCTTCTATGCAATCAATGTACATCCGTCCATCCCTCCATCGATCCATCTATCTTTTCCAACAAAGATTTCTCTACAAAGACGCGCCAGCACCCTTCTGCACGTGGCTCAAGTACTGCCTGCTAGTGGTGTTCCACGCCGACATGTACTTCTCGAGGCAGTTGGTGTAGCAGGTCTGCTCGCCGGAGGAGAAAGAGGAGCCGGGAGTGGGGACGCAGCGCTCGAAGCAGTGCTCGTTGAGCTTCTGTATTAGAGAAAGAGTTTGGTTAGCGTTTTGCGCTTGTTGTGTGGTTAGGGAAGGCGATGATTTACCTCAACGAGAAGGCGAGCGTTCTGGATGGCGGCTTGCTGGCGGACCTGCTGCATCACTTCGGTCTTTGCGTCGGCCATTTTGATGGTGTTTAATTTGGATGTGAGAGATTTGGCAGGAGGTTTTTGCGTGGGTTTTGATTGGTGTGATTGAGCGAGTTGGTGGATGTTCTGCGATTTGATGTTCGTCAATGTCGTAGTTGGTCGCGAAAGCGCAGTCGGGCTGAGCCGAGCAAGATTCCCGACCAACCTAAGACGCTCGATCAAACCCTCGTCAATCAATAATAATAATCAACCAATGTGCAGTCTTGAAAACTTAGGTATCCGATGGTACCTGCGTCCTTTGGTCTACAAAGACAAAAACGCCTCGTAAGGCATAAACTCGTGGGCGGATACTGCAAGCATGATTTCATGGAGATACATTTCCATCACTTCGGCTGCACCAATGACAGATTTCTGGATCAAAAAGGCGTGAGCGTCAGGCAAAATATACATTTATTGGGATCTGAGCAATTCATCAGCACAGAATCGCCCGTAGTTCTACTATACAGAATGACAGTTTCTATACTACACTATGCTACGTGGCGTGAATGTTTCGTAGACCGCCCACTCCGGGCTTATAAAACAGGTGTCCGTTGGTGCTGTAAATCGACCAGCCCATCATGTCGCAAATCGCAGCGGCTTCCTGGTACATGGCCAGAGATTCCTTTTGCCACTGCAAAAACACCTCTTCGTTCTCGCCCCATCTCGTGACCCAGTAGTTCTCACTGGTGTGTATCGTTTCGACGTCATCTTCTGATTTAATCGAGCGATCTTTCTTCGCAAAGTGCTTGAATTCCTCTTCACGCCTCATGACATATTCGCGCGCGATGAAGACGTGCAGGAGCCCCTTTTTCGCGAGCTCGATGTTTTGCGCCGGGTTTGGCGGATCGACGGCGTCTTCTGGCAGCTCGTAGGATTTCACATCGCCTGTGAAGTGTGCGTCGGCTTCGTCTTTTTTGCTGGTATAGAGGTACCGCTTGGGGCTCAGACTGAGCGCCTCGGGGGGCGCTTGTGCTCCAGCCCAGAGAGTGTCTTGCATGAGTAACTTTGCTAGATATAAGTACGCAGGTGCGTACATGTATTCGGCGGCTATGTCGAACCAGCGCATCGCCAGACGTAACCGGTATATCGGGGTGTCTGGCCATGCTGCTGAATGGAAAATGCTGTCTTTCTCGCTGATCTTGGCTTCTTGCGACGGCCAAAAAATCCGGCGGATGAGATCCCAAGGAGACTGGGAGTCGGCTTTGCCAGGATAGCGATCAAATGGCGTGGGCTTCACGTGCTCGGGTGGTTCGTCCTCGATATACTTCCAGCCGCTTTCTGCGTAGAACACACCAAGCTCGTAGGCGGCCTTGGGCACTCCAGACGCGGCGGCTTTTGTCATGTAGTATAGCCAGTCGCTAGTCGGCATGTGGCTGCCATCGTCGTAGCGCTGTTTGTAGTATGTTGCGGCGTAGTAAAACGCCTGCGGATCGTCCTGGCCAATACCAATCTGGATGGCCTCCTCGCACTTATCCCACTCGTCCTTGCCGCGCAGCGAACGTTCAAAGTGCGCTTCAATCAGTTCGATCCAAGGACTGGACAGATCACTCCTGTCAGCTTCGGCGAAGTCTGACGGTCTCGGCTCCTTGCCAGCAGCACGGCGGGCTGCAACCTCTTTGCTCTTCTCCACAGCTCCTTCGACGGCCTGCCACCACCAGTTCAAAGCAGTATCTACATCACCCAGAGCATAGGCACATTTGCCCTCCAAGACCATAGCACGAGAGGAGGTACCCTCCCTGACATATTTCTGCAGGCGACCCTTTCTACGGCCACAGCTGCGTTCCTGAGCAAGTCTGGTCGGGTTTTGGCTTGCACAACCGCGTTGTTCACGATTCGAATGGTCGCTTCCATGAAGCCAGCAGCAGAGAGCGCATCCAAGAGTCTCCTACCCAGTATCGGTCCTGTTCTACTGCTTGTTTTGCACGAGCAGCAGGGCCAGGTACATCATGTCCTGCTCTGAAGCCTTGGAGTCTGCCACCAATTTCCTGAAGCTTTCCGGCGCAGCAGCGCCGACGCGGAATCTCGTACTGGAGCAAATCTCTGCGAAGTGCTGCATGAACACTTCGACCTCGTCGGACGTCATGCCGAATGCTCCATAGTTGTAAGCGGACTGCATCTTGGCTCGTCGCCGTTCGTGATCGATGTTGTCTATTTTCTCATATTCGCGGAAAGCTTGACGTTCTCCTGTGTCATCGCAGACACGGGTAGTGGGATGGCTTGATTGTGTCTGGTCGAAGGAGCCTTTCTGGGCCTAAACTTCTTAAACTTCTGGGCAGAAGTAGAAAATTGTCGAGGCGTGAACTGCGCGCCGCAGCGGCATGAGCAGGCATTGCAGGCTTCGCGCGCATATGGCAGCGGTCGGAGTGAGCGTTGGAGAGTGCGCGGAAGCATGTTGGCATAGAGGTGGTACAGTGCAAGGCAGGCTCCAGATGCAGGGCAAGGTCGATGGCATGCAATTACCTCCGTACTTGTGTGTTCGCTTCTGACTTCCAGCAGATGCAATGCAGCAGCCCTTCCTCTGTGCCCCTCCTCGCCAAGTGCAAGAGTCTCAATGGCTCACTGCACGAGTGTAAGATGCTGGAGCAAGCAATACATGCACCAAGCACTGTAGCGATGGCTACTCTCGCCCGGCACTTCCCCGAGCTTTCGTGGGGCAGCGCCGCAGCAGCCAAAAAACAGCAGCGGCGGTACCACGTCAAGGGAAAGTCGCAGCACCAGCGAGACAGCGCCCTCCCTACCTTATCTATCCCCACCACACTCCCCGTCCCGTCAATCGCCCTCACACCGGATTGACGAGACTCGCCAACATGTCGCTCTCTGTGCCCGGAGCTCCCAACGCCGGCTTGTTCAAGCCAGGCTACCAGAAGTATGCTCCCCCTCCAAACACACATGCTGCGAAACGTATGCTAACTCTCCACCTAGCCACGACTCGGAGGATGGCGCCGTTCTTCGCAACATCGATGCTTGCCGCAACATCGCCCAGACCGTGCAGACCTCCCTCGGTCCCTATGGCCGCAAACAAGATTGTCATCAACCACCTGCAGAAAATGATCCTTACCACGATGCTGCCACAATTCTCCGCGAGCTCGAGGTTGTGCACCCCGCTGCTAAGCTGCTGGTCATGGCCTCGCAACAGCAGGAGGCCGAGATGGGTGATGCGACCAACCTTGTGATTGTGCTGGCTGGTGAGCTGCTGAAGAAGGCGGAGGACCTTTTAAGAATGGGCTTGAAGACGAGCGAGATCGCAAAGGGTTACGAGCGTGCACAAGGATTTGCGCTCAAGGCACTGGAGGAGCTGGAAGTTGAGAGAGTGGAGGACATCAGCCAGGCTGAGCTGGCCAAGGCTCTGAGGCAGTCATCGCGGCCAAGCAGTCAGGAAACGAGATTTCCTTGCGGACAAGGTCGCCGAGGCTGTGCTGGCAGTCATGCCCAAGAACCCATACAACTTCAATGTGGACAACGTACGAGTGGTCAAGATCATGGGAGGTGGACTGGAGCAGAGCAAGGTGGTCAAGGGAATGGTGTTCGGTCGCGAGCCTGACGGTAGCGTCAAGAAGGCCTCCAAGGCCAAGGTGGGTATCTACAGCTGCCCTATCGACATCTCGCAAACCGAGACCAAGGGCACTGTCCTGTTGAAGAACTCCAAGGAGCTCTTGGACTTCTCAAAGGGCGAGGAGGCACAGATGGAGGCTGCCATCAAGGAAATCCACGACTCTGGAATTCGTGTCATCGTTGCTGGTGCGACTGTGGGTGAACTCGCTATGCACTACCTGAACCGCTACGGCATCCTGGTCATCAAGATTCTGTCAAAATTCGAGCTCCGCCGCCTCTGCAGCGTTGTCGGCGCCACTCCTCTGGCTCGTCTTGGTGCTCCTATGCCCGATGAGATGGGTGACGTTGACGTCGTTGAGACTCTCGAGATTGGTGGTGACAGAGTGACTGTCTTCAGACAAGAGAACGACTCAACCCGCACAGCAACTATTGTCCTCAGAGGTGCCACCCAGAACCACCTGGACGACGTCGAGCGCGCAGTCGACGACGGTGTTAACGCAATCAAGGCCATTACTCGCGACCCCAGAATGGTTCCCGGAGCTGGCGCTGCCGAGATGCAAATCATCGACAAGGTCAACGCTGTCGCCGAAAAGACACCCGGCCTTAGCCAATACGCCATCAAGAAGTACGCCGAGGCTTTCGAAGTGATCCCTCGCACGCTCGCAGAATCCGCCGGCCTCGACGCCACCGAAGTTCTCGCACGCCTCTACACCGCACACAACTCCTACCAAAAGCAGCAGCAACAGCCCAGCAAGAAGCAAGCCGAGTCTTCCTCAGAAGAAGAGTCACCGCCCAGCATGGGTGTGGACATTGAGAACGAGGACGGTACCGGCACCCTCGACGCTGAAGATGAGGGCATTCTCGACTTGATGGTCAGCAAGTCATGGGCTATCAAGCTCGCGACTGAGTCCGTGAGGACGATCCTCAGCGTCGACCAGATCATTGTGGCGAGACAGGCTGGCGGTCCCAAGCCGCCAGGCCCCAATCCTAACTGGGACGACGACTGATTGCATCACCCCATGGCATGTAGATAGACGATTACGCTTCTAGAAGGCTAATGGCAATGCGATAAAGTGTTACGACGAGCTTGCTTACACCCCTGATTTGCCCCTGATTTGTGTCTTTCAACATGGCTGATTGCGAGGCGAAGTGTTATCCCATATTCGGAATTAGAGACTCACTGATCGCGTTGCAGGGAGCGACAAACGCCGTGTTTATGCAGATATCCGATCGTTGTCTAATCGTGCAGTGATGGCAACTATGCAGCCACCCTGCAGCGCTGCGCACCATCATTGGCCCAGGTATGCTAGCCTCGTTTCACCACATCTCTGTTGGCGTTTGTCACTGACGCGACTTCTTCACGCGCGCGTATGCAACTGGTCCCTTTTTGTAAGGCATTGGAGATGTGCCTCACTTCCACTCTTGATTGCACGCGCGCAAAAAAGTCTTGCTCGTGCACTTAGGCGGCGAGATCAAGGCGACAGTGAGGGGTGACGAATGCTTCACTGCCAGTATCACCCTGCGTTAAGTGAATTGTTGTCTTAGCGGCTGCGCACCTATGACAAAGCATGTGACTGGAGAGTGTGCCCCCTCTCCTTCCACGTGCTATAAAGCTAAGCTTTGGCTTGACTTCATCGTTTCCCTTACACTGCTTCCTTCCCACCAAACATCGACAAACGCCACCGAGCAGCACGCCTCTCAAAATGCGCGCCGATTGCTTGCCTCACGCGCACGTCACCGTGAAAGTCGACAATGCGGCGCTCACCGAACACCAGACTGAGCATGCCAGCGGCAGCGACGGCATGACTGCAACAACGTTCGTGGAGGCTACTGTTGGGGCTGAATTCACAGTCCACTTGCTTCTCGAGCGTGAATTCGCTTATCGCAACCCTCACGACCGGCTGGCATTCAGATTGAGTGTCGACGGTGAATGGGTCGCAGCAAAAATCTTGCCCACAGCCTCCTTGCCTACCACGGAACTCATCACAGGCATGAAAGAACGGAAGGCAAACCTCTGTACCATTCAAAAGGTTCAGTTTTGCTGAGCACAACTCCAGTATGTCGGCTAAGGTCCATTTCATCATTACACGCTGACTTATCTCCCAGCCGATGGTCACGTTCAACCATCTCTCATGAAGAAGCTCGCAGAGCTCGGAGAGATCAAAGTGGAGCTCAAAAGATGCCGCGAGACCGGTACTTCCACTACAACGATAGCGAATTACCAAGGCATGAACAAAGACGACATCCCGGAGAAGGCCATGAAAGGGCGCTCCGTCTCAAGCCATGCTAAGTAGGTGTTTATTCGCCATAATGATGTGACCTAAGCTAATCATGTAGGCTTGGGCATGCCGAGGTGATACCTCCTTTCGAATACGTCAACGTCACTTATCCTTACGGGGGTCCGATCGCGACCTATGTCTTCCAATATCGCTCACGCAGTAAGTCCAAGCTTATAACAATACGTGAAGTGTCTCTGCTGACTCTTGTACTAGCGGATCTCGAGATTGAAGGCATTGTCGAGCGTCCTCCTTCTCCAGTCCCGCTTACCGAGCGCGATCCTGACGAGCTCACCCGCGACGAGCTTCGTGAGCAGAATCGCCTCCTTCGCGCCGAGCGAGCATCCGCGGCCAAGGTCAAGAAAGAGGTCAAGCGCGAGAAGCGTGCCCGCGAGCGCTCGGTCACGTTGAGTGACGGAAATGGCAATGACCACGAAGACGACGAGGGCGAGGTCACCATCACAGGCGAGTCGGACAGGCGCCGCAAGCGCGCAAGAACTAGTGCTGGGGCCGTAGATACGGTCGACCTCACTGAAGATTAAGTCTCATCATGCGAAGGGGATTGTTTAGCCAAGTGCCTGGGCTGCAGGGTCTAGTGCTTCGGGTATTTCTTCACGTCGACCATACGCCAAAGTCACTTCTCGCTGCTTCAGCAAGGCAAAGATGAGTTTTCTTGCATCGTCTTTTTATTCTGGGAAACTGCCGTCATGTTGGCTCAGAACTCATATACTCTAGCATCAACAACGGCGTTTGCTTCTACAGAGTAAACTTTTAATCGTCCTGTGCCTGTCCGCTCTTTCCAATTCAAGCTTCGGTGATGTGACAAGCAAGTCGTTCAAACAGTGCCAACGATGTGAATGTATCTTCGCAAGATCGGGTTGCATCGCCAAGCAGGGCTATGCATATAATCTTGAGGTAGGTGATCTGCGAACGCAATGCTCGCAACTGTATGGTCCAGTTTCAACGCACATGTATCGAACCATCTGTCGTTGTCCCGCTCTCTGGTCCCGATGATTGTGGCACGATCGCCACTTTGGGACTCTTTCACTAGGAAGAATCTCAAATGCCCTTAGGAGTATCTCCTTAGCAGCACTCGTGGCTGTTTCGATGACTGGCTGCTTTTACTGGAGGTACACAACAGGGTCCCTTGTGTATATAGACTTTGTGATGTATTCAAAATTATGTCTTGCCTTGAACATCAGAGGGTTCGTGTTGGGGCCCTCAAGTACATTTAAGTGAATGGATCAAATAGTTCCTGAAGTGTCCTGTCAGACAATGGCCATACACTCTTTAACTCTCCCTATCTTTTCAATGTCTGTATCTATTGGAGAAGTCTCTTGTGGCGGCATTGGTCGCTTCCGTTGTCGTGCTTCTGCAATTCACGAGGAGGACATCCAATATCTCGTCAAAAGCGTTCTCTGCGTGACTGTGCGATTCGAAGGAAAGCATACATATAGCGCCGCTAGTCACTTGATTTTCTCTGGCGCATCATGTAGTCGCATCAATGGCGCATTAGATCCATCGATAATACTTGAATACCTTGTACAACCTCCTGAACATTATCACATCGTGCTCTTTTCACATGCTGATTAAAGCGTCCCCCGCGCGTTCCCCACCCCGTTGAGACCAGAGTGGACCGACCCTGGGTGTCCCGAGCGACTCCTTCAAGCTCCCAGGGCCAAGGGCCTGGCTGACAAGCTACCCAATGGTTTACACTTGCAGCTGCAACCCCAACAGAAATGTTGTGAGCGGGGAAGAACGCCCACGCCCCATGGATCTGAACACTTCAATGAGCCCTTGAGGATTGAGTGTCGCTGATTACAGCCGTCACAACCATGAAGGAGAATCAGAAGCCGGCGTGGGCCATCAACAAGGAGCTCAACAACTCCAATGGCTCCGTGCAACTGGAAACCGCACAAGTGGTCGCACAAAAGCAACCACTGAGCAGCATCCAAGAGAACACTAACTCTGTCCAACCGCTACAGCAAATTCGCCCAGATGCGCGACCACGAACTCACAGCATCTCTGGCTCAAAACATGCGCAGGCCGCTGCCAGGAAGTACAAACATGCGTTCGCTGTTCACTCGAAGAACCGCACGTCATGCCTCAGTCGCGACTCAGTCGAGCCTGTCTCTCTGCAAGGTTTCAAGAATCTCGCATTCGCCGTCCTCGCTTGCTCCATCCTGCGACTCATGATCGAGAACTTCAAGAGATATGGTATTCGAGTCACAATTTCGGCCAATGGACCATCGCGAAGCGACCTTATCTATGGCACCATCCTCTACGTGTCGGTTCCGTGTCACTTGTTTGTGGCATACGGGATCGAGCGACTGGCAGCTTGGTATGCGAAAGGAGCTGTGGGCAGAGTCAAGAAGAGCGAGGGCAAGGATTACGATAAACAACTTGAGTTTGAGAGGAAGAGGTTGAAGAGCTTGTGGTGGATCATTGCTGTGCTACATGCACTCAACGCGACATTCAATCTGCTGGTATCGACTACGGTGGTGTGGTACCATATCCATAACCCTGGCATTGGGACGATTCACGAGATGCACGCCGTGATTGTTTGGCTGAAGGTCTGCTCCTATGCTTTCACGAATCGTGACATAAGACATGCCTTCCTCAAACCCGACCCGACGGGCCAGACGATTCCGGCATTGTACAAGACGTGCCCGTATCCGCAGAACATCACCATCTCTAATCTTTGCTACTTCTGGTGGGCACCGACTCTCATCTACCAGCCAGCATACCCTCGCACAGACAAGATTCGCTGGGACTTTGTCGCAAAACGACTCTGTGAGACTATTCTCGCCTGCTTCATCATCTGGATTGCCTCTGCTCAGTATGCTGTGCCGCTTCTGCAGAACAGTCTGGCGGACATCTCAGAGCTGAAGTTGATCAACCTTCTCGAGCGTGTGCTCAAGCTTAGCACAATCAGCGTCATCTGCTGGCTTGCTGGCTTCTACGCCCTGTTTCAGGCATCTCTGAATGCACTGGCCGAGGTGATGCGCTTCGGTGACCGCGAGTTCTACGGCGATTGGTGGAACTGCTCAGACGTCAGATCGTACTGGACAAGCTGGAACAAGCCGGTATCGCAATTCATGAAGCGTCACGTCTACGCGCCCATGGTCGGCCGAGGCATGCCTCCAACGCTGGCACAGATCGTAACATTCATCTTCTCGGCTGCTTTGCATGAGCTCCTCGTTGGTATTCCTACGCACAACGTCCTCGGATTGGCGTTCATGGGCATGATGTTCCAGATTCCGCTGATCTTCTTGACGGACATCTTCAGGAAGCAGGAAGGATACTGGCCTAAGCTGATGGGTAATCTGACTTTCTGGTGCACGTTCTGTTTGGTCGGGCAGCCTGTTGCGGCGCTGGGATACTTTTGCGTGGCAGGCGAAGTATGGACAATATAGGCCGGAGTATCCTGTGCTGTGGCCGTCGGGAGAGAAGCTGCTTAGGCGATCAGGTTGAGCATACCATTTGAAGCAATAATCGTAATGCAGTTACGAGTACATCTGCGCACGCATCGTAATTCTCAATAACTGCGCTTGTAGCTACTGATCCAGGCCTAGCTTCACACAATGTCGAGATGGTGACCATCATGCTGAGGATAAACATAATTGGAGAGCTACATGTAGACTTATGACAGGCAATCGTATGCCTTTCAATGTCCCTGCAACCTTCCTCCAATGGCCATAGCACTACATGATACCGACAGCTTGGAGAGAACACATTTCGATGTGAACGAGCGGACAGGTCACGTGATGTTTCAGTGGAAGGATGCACGCATGTTTCGTGTGTTTCGCCGAAAATAGCAGGTCGGTGACGTCTCATGCAGGAGACGTAGGCAGCTAATCACTCCCCTCCCACAATCCGCTCCATCACCCGTCCGGATCCCAATCGCCGACGCAATACCACGGTCGGTGCTATGCCAGCACGTTACAGATCCACATCCCCGTCTTCACATCCCTAATTGCAGGGTCACTTGCTTGCTTGCCCGCCCGGAGAGTCAAAAGGCTATTTGGCTAGCGCTGGCGCAGACACCCGAGCGCAGAGGATCTGATCGCCGCGCCCGAGCCAAACGTCAGACCCTATCGACAGCTTCTCTCAACACGCGACCGACCGACAACGGCTTCGGCCTCTCGCCGACCAACCAACTCCACTGCATCCGCGCCATTCACCACTGCGTCGCCATACTCTCTCCCCGACGCGCCTGCGCTCCACCATCTTGCGCCCGCCACCCTTGTCGTCGCGCTGCCTGCGCCGTCACCACCCACGCGCCACTCCGAGTCCGCCGGCGCCCGTCTACTTCACCCGCCGTGAGCAATCAATTGCGCATACTTGCTAGCGGCGCCAACACCCACACGAACGCGTCAACCTCATCGCGCACGCTGCATACGAGTGTGCAGCGTCTCACGTGCCGGTATGGCTCTTGCGGCCCCACCGGCCAGTGAGCGCAAGCGCGTCAAGGTCTATGAGTTGAAGAACAACGACTGGTATGATCGTGGTACGGGATTCTGCTCTGGTCGCCTGCTCTCTGGACCCAACACATTGCCCGACAACCCAGATGCGCATATCGTAGTCGTGAGCGAAGATGAGCCGGAGCGCGCTCTCCTCGAGACGCGCATCACCAAGGATGACGGATATCAGAAACAGCAGGAGACGCTCATCGTATGGACGGAAGCAAATGGCGTGGACATGGCGCTGAGTTTCCAGGAGGCGGAGGGCTGCTCTTCGATATGGGAGTTTGTGTCAGAAGTGCAAACACGTTTGGCTGCGCTTGCGCCTGACGACGGCCTATCAGACGACCTGCTGGACCCCATACACAACTCTGTATCATTACCGGATCCACAATTAGGAAAGCTGGATGAGATTGAGGCTACAATCCGTGCGGCCTCGCAATCGCCAGCTGGGCGCGATGCTCTGATCAAGTTCGTCATGAGCCCGGATCAGCAGTACATCTTGAAACTGGCGCCCCTGGTGGAGATGGCAGAAGACCTGGAATCGCTCCCCGACCTGCACAGATTGTGTACAATCATGAAGGGTCTCATTCTTTTAAACGACACCTCGATCATTGAGTTTGTAGTGACAGACCAGGCGGTCATGGGTGTTGTTGGTGCACTCGAGTGTAAGCATGGATAAAGATGTGGACCAAAAATTGATGCATTACTGACAAATAGCAGATGACCCTGACTTTCCATCACATCGCGCAAACCATCGACAATATCTCTCGGATTCTTCCAAATTCAAACAGGTTGTCAAGATTGACAATGACGAAGTCCGCCGAAAGATCCACTACACATACCGACTTCTTTATCTCAAGGACGTTGTTCTAGCGCGCATCCTGGACGATCCTACATTCTCTGTGCTCAATTCGCTCATTTTCTTCCACCAAGTCGATATCGTCAACTTCCTTCAGTCCAACGAAAAGTTCCTACGGGAGCTCTTTGCGATCTTTGGCCCTGACGAGCAAGACGCGCCGCGCATGAGAGAGGCGGTCCTTTTCATTCAAAACTGCTGCGCAGTGGCGAAAAACATTCAAGCGCAATCAAGAGCGCATCTGTACAACAACTTCATTCAATATGGTCTTTTCCCGGTAGTAATGTTCGCTCTACGACATCATGACGCGGCGGTGCGAGTGGCAGGAACCGATATATTGGTGTCCTTAATTGATCATGACCCACACATGGTCAGGATGCAGATCTTCAACGCCATCAAGGAGAAGACGACGCCTCTTACGGACACCTTGATCGAGCTTTTACTGGTCGAAGTTGATCTTGGAGTCAAGAGTCAAATGGCGGACGCGATCAAAATCCTGCTGGACCCCAGCACGACCCAAGCACAGATGGACATGATGAATAGAGCTCAGAATGGCGAATTTGTGCAGAAACAGCGTGGCTCAGGACCTCACAACACAATTGCTCCGCAAACGGATGCTTTCATCTCGAACTTCTATGAAGATAGTGCGAAGAGACTTTTCCAACCACTGAAGGACCTGGAGTTCAGGCAATCCATGCATGGGCTGTCTGTGCAAGAAACAAGTCTCTACACACATCTCGTTGAGGTTCTCTGCTTCTTCGTCCGGCAGCACACTTACAAAAGCAAGCTCTTCATCCTTGCAGAGAACTTGCATTCACGTGTGGCGCAACTCCTGGCCTGCCCACAGAAATACATGAAGCTCATGGCACTTAAGTGGTTCCGAGTCTGTATTGGCTTGCAAGATGAGTTCCACAACCGTCAACTGATGCAGCATCGATTATTCGAGCCGATCCTGAATATTGTCTACGAGACCATGCCGCGTGACAACCTGCTGAATTCGGCTTGCATAGAGCTGTTCGAGTACATCAAGCGTGAGAACATCAAGCAGCTGATCGTACATCTCGTTGAGCATTACCGAGAGCGTCTGCTCGGTATCACATACGTGAACACTTTCCAGAATATCCTTCACAAATACGAAGCGCTGCAGGCGCCCTATCAGGCTGGAGGAGATGAATCTTTCACAACACAAGAGGGCACTCCTCAGCGAACCACGATCAATGGTCAGCACTACAATGGGCTCAGAGAAGCGGATGCAGACGAAGAGGCTTACTTCAATGCTGATGACGATATGGATGGGGAAGATGACGATGACAACGGCTTGCCTACAACTGCCAAAGTCAACCTTCCAAACGGTGCAAGCCCATTGCGTCCGCTGGTTAGCTACCCGGACGATGAAGAAGACACCATGGACATTCTTGCTTCTTCCCCGGACCAGCTCAAGGACAAGAAAGAGTAGCAGTAACAGCGACCCTAATTCGACCGACGCAATTCCGGAGGGTGCTGAAGTCGACTCACCCCAAGAAGCGCAACGTGGCCGCGATCGCAAACCTCGACCTTTGGATAGTTCTCCGGGCATGCAACAGTCACCACCGGAGTCTGTTGCCAGCAAACGCCGTCGTGAAGACGACGAAGAGGATGATGAGCTCGGCAAATTGATGAGTGGCAACAGTGGTGTAAAGCGCAGAAACAGCTCTGCTGCCAGTGTCAGCAGTCGTCTCGGCGATGCCTCGCTTGGCGAGCAACCCAACGGCTCCCATGCAGATACAGCGTCGCCAACAGCGAACGGAGGTGGCGGGACCCAGATGCTCAGGCGAAAAGGCAGCTTGAAGACCAAAAATCAGGGGAACATCAGCCGCTTTGTGATCAAAGGCGTGCAACCAAAAGCCGAGCAAGAAGCTCAGGATTCAGGTGATACGTCTGAAGGGAAGAAAGCATGAGACGGAAACTCTGTCGACCACGACAAACGAGCGAGAGTGAAGGCGATGATGAGTTGCTTGTAGCATGAGTGCATATCGAGCCCTGGCGTTTATGCTGTTTATCCTTACGGGGTTTGTGCTTCTTCCTTCCGGCTATGTATGTGACGAGCCCGGCACAGCGGAGCGAGGCGTTCTTTCAATTCTTACGCGTTGCCCTTTTACTTCAATTCTTTTGCGCGCTTGGGGAGTGACAATCACTCCCGCGAAATTCAAGGACAACGGTTTTATCTTTTGGTGGAGTTGGGAGTGAGAACGAACGACCGGGACGAAGTGGGGAAAAGTCAAAAGGAAACAACAAACAACAACATTCTTCTTGTTTTTTAAATTCTCCTTTTACTTCTTTTCCAGAAATTATCAATTATTGCCAAAGATTGACTACCCGCACAAATGATACAGAGATAAGAAGCTGTCCCTTTTCCTATCGTCTCGAGCCAATCATCGTGTATGTCCTAATCACATCACATTCCCAAAGCTCCCAAGTGGTACCAAAGCGTCTAGACCAAAGTTTCCCAATTATGTGGTAAGTTTCGGGCATTGGCAGTGATATCTGGGGAGTACCTCCTGGGGCTTGGGGATTTGAGCTGGTTTTCGCCGGACGGAAAGTTTCGCTCTCCACGTGGCTGTGTAGATCAGTACAGTCAAAAGTAGATGGCATGTGAAGATGCGGGTTTTAGTTGACGGCTCTGCTGGGCCACGGTGTTTAAGGTGTGGGTGGCTTAGGGCTGTAGTTGGGGACGTTGAGCATGACGTTGGGCGTGGCGCTTGGTGTGGCATTTTCTTGGGTTATGGCGTTTGCCGTGAAGATGTGGTGTAAGCACTAGCTGCGAGCACGTGGTCTTTGCTTCCATCGTCTTTAGGATTGATACGACGAAACGGGCTACTTGACGTGGTTTGACATGCATGGGATTGCGAGTCTCGTATGAAAGATCTATGAGGTGTTTGTGCCCGGCATATATGTACTTGTCACGTGGTAAGGGAGCCTGGAGACGTATTCTTGCTCTCGTCCATGAAGACGAGAGAGCAAAGCACGAATTCAAAGTTGCCAGCCACAGCCACATCTTGCGCAGCCTTACTGCCAGTGGTAGAGAAGACGTTCTGGATCTGTGAGCTCAATTGAGTGCACAGTGCCTACTTGAAGTCAGTAGTCAGTCTGTGCGTACCGTTGGCCAAAGTTATTGTCAGTTCCGTGGAGGTGGAAGAGAGAGCGGCACGGAATGGACCTAGGTCCGCATGGGCTGATGGACTATCCAAGTATTATTTGAAGCGTATGCTTTGTACATTGTTGACGGGATATCTGACATTGTTGGTGAGTCTTGCTGCGCTGTATTCAGCTGAGCAAGATATGGCCGTTCGTGCTCGTATACGATCAAGGCCAATGCGTTGCCAATTGACGGGGCCAGACTCGACCTGATCCGCAAGCGAGCTGCATGGTAATCTCTGCGCCTGGCATGCATATCGGATGTTTGTGCACTACTGGCATATGTCTTCAGCTTCAAGCGCTCGCTAAGACTGAGAACCGCCCACCTGCTTGGTCCGCTTGCGAGGTTATCTGAGCTATCGCTCGGCGGTAAAGCATATCCTTGCTTCGCTCTCGAAAGGGATGTAGTCTAGACGGATCTGCCAAATCGGGCTTGTGGCGCTTGGGAAAAGCGGAGACTGGTCCCGAGCTCGAGAGAATCCTCAAAGCTTGTACACATCTACCTTTGGCTAACTCAAATGTTGCCATGTGATGAACGCTCTGCTGGGACGCGTAAAATCATACGTGCGAGAGGAACCAAAGTGTCGTTGTCACAGCCCATACCAATACACAATATCGGCAGCTTCCTCACGAGTGTCCAGGGTTGTTCGCTTATTAGCTGCAGGACTATTGTATAAACCTGGCCTGTCTACAGACTGCAGCACGGAGCGGGATCCATCGGCACGCGCATTTCGGTTGCCAATTTTGACTCCAGGCACCGGCCCATCGCCAAAGTCTATGGCAGCTCCTCAATCCAGCACATGGGGCAGGTGCTAGGCTATCTCGTCTGTGTTCGTTTGGTTCTAGCAAGAGCCTTGTATGACGTCTGTCTGGCCGCAGTCTGATCTGGGATGGAGACGCAGCCACAGTAATGAGGCCTTATCGAACACGGCGTGACCGAGCTCGAGGGCTTACATTTCTTACTTTCCATGCCGCGTGCGTGGCTGCAGCGCCGTCGCTTGTTACCAAGGCGGGAACTACTCTATCGAACTTGCTTGCCAGTACCTTGTATCGATCACGTCGATCTGGCTCAGCCTCATGGTGGAATACCTGATCCAGCTGTGATGTGCCGTAACTTTGGGTTTGGCCAGTCTGCCCGGCGACCACGCCGTACGCCCGATTCCAGGAACGGCTGCGATTAGGTATGGCCCTTGCTCCATTGGTATTGGCGGCTCCAAACACGCAGTGATGGGACGCCACGCGCTCAGAGAGTCCCGCATGGTCTACGAGTCTAGAGCCATATCTAACGCGGCGACTGCGCTCCAGTATCTGGTACAGTGCATCCTACTTATCTGCTCCACCATCCCTACTTGCCTTTATTCTTCCTTTCGTGTAACATCTTAACAGAATCAGAATTTACTCAGCCCTTGCTACTGGTCTTTGGCTTGATCAGTAGCCCTTTCACTAATTAATCCGGTCTCGCTATCTTTCTTTGCACCATGGCAATCTTCTCTCGCAAAAAGTCGAAAGCCAAGAAAGATGAAGAGGAAGACAAGAAGAACGCGGCAACAAACGCAAAGACGACTGCATCGCCAGCGAAGCCTCAGAGAGGACGCAATGGAAAGATCATTGCTCCAGTTCAAGCGCCATCTGCTGATCTGATGCACAACATCCCCGCCCCATCCCAGCTTCCGAGAGACTTTCATAGCCCACATATCCGACAGCCAGCGTCAGACCGTGGCCGCGGCTACAGCTTCGAAGAAGACCACATCACAAATGGCAAGCATGACTATTTCGATCCGCACTCCTCTGGTGACTCCGGATATGCTTCACCTGATCCAGACTCTCAGGGACACTCAAGGACTGTCCGCACACCAGGTCATCTTCCTGCTCCAGTCAGGTCCGCGTCTCATCTTACCCTAGGGGAGGAGCTTGCACAAGAACCGGCTTTTGCAGACCACTCAGACGAAGCCAGCGAACGACAACAAACGAACGGCAACAAGACTTTGAAGCACTCGAGGTCTTTGCAAACAATGCAGCAATATGCGGGATCTAGTCACCTTCCCTCACGTGCTAACAAAACGGATCAACAACACCAGTATCAGGACGGAAGACAACAGCGCCTAATACAACAAAGCATGCCTGTAAGGCCTTCTTCTGTTCCAGCTCATGCTTTACAACCCAGAGTTGAGCGCATGCAGTCCCGTCCGGCTCAGCACCATAGATCGCCTGGTAATCTAGACAGCGTCGAGCCAACCCAAGCCCCAGACGAGTCTTCGCCGTCTCTCAGCATATTGAACGGCCTCAAGGTCAACAAGAAGGGCCTGATCTTGAACGAAGAAGGTGATCCTATTGGCGAGCTTACGGAAGGTGACATTCTTGACTGTGTCCGCGAAAAGGCGAACGCTTATGGCGATGTACTGGACGATTATGGACGAATCGTGGGCAAAGTACGAACGTTGCCTATGGGCTCTGCTGGTCTACTTCTTAGACGGTCATTGACCAGCGCAAGCACTTGGGAGCAGCGCCGAGACACATCTTCTCTGCCGCCGCTTCGTGCATTGAGGCCGACAGATATATCTCCCCAACTCGATGAGAGTCAGCAACCTTTGCCTGGACAGGTTTCGCCTTCACTGGCAACTATCAACCCAGATCAGGACGACTACACCAAGCAAGAGAGGCATGCATCTGCAGTGCCGTATGGTGTCGGCGACCTCGAGACCCATCAACCACCAGCCAAAGAGCCTGTCACTCAACAAGCGACATCCACACCGAGCTCCTCCGTCATTGGCAGCTCGATGCATCGTTCAGAAAGCTTGCCATCTGTCCCTGAAACGCACAGCACTGCTGAGATAGCACTCTCTGACGATGGCTCTACTGGATCTGGAAGCGTCCACCAGGCCGAGCTGGACGCTGAATCGAAATCAAAACAGATATTCACTTCGCAAACCAATACAGAGAACAGCGAACAGCCACAACTTGTGATGGATACTAGCAAACCAGGACCCAGTAAGTCGGTCGCATTTGCCAGATCACCGGAAGAGAACTTCGGACACCCGACAACGGCACCTGCTTTCGGTCGTAGTGTCAGCGAGCAAGCACTATCGAGCATGGGGTTGCCACCTGTTCCTCAAGTGCCTAGAAACTTCTTGGAAAACAAGATAAGCAGCCAGCCGGCCGGCTTGTTTACGCCCTCGAACCGCGCCAAAGCCGCACCTCTACCAGCGTTTCCAGGAAGAGGACTTACTGTTGGTCTAGCTGGTGGCGGATTCAACGGGCCAATGCCGGGTATGCAAAACCGCCGTCTTACTTCGCCTGCATACACTTCTCAGGGTTTGTCAAGCTTGAACCCACAATCTTCGCTCGCTAGATCGCGAACCTCGGCACCTCTGGTCCGCAGTCCACTCAGTAGCCATGGTAAGTCATACTAACACACACCCTGTATCTTCTCAACTCATTAGAACAAATCATTGATAATTCTACTACAGAAACCACACCGCCTAGCTCCGCACCAGCGAGTCCTAAAGGTTATTTCAAACCTACCTACGCCCAGCCACAAGGCCATTCTCGGTCACAGAGCCTGAAGACAGTCAACACCACTGCCAGTGCGCCCGGTGGTGCGAAGCCGAGGAAGGTGTTTGCACATGCAGGACAGGCAGCTGCTGGTAAGAACGCGGACATCGTTGTGCAGGAAGTGGCGGATGACAAGAAGACGGACAAGAAGAAGAAAGGCGTGAAAGGCTTCTTTGGCAAGAAGAAATGATCGATGCGAATCTCTTTCTTGAGAGTCAGGCTATTTTCGTTTTCCATTTGTTGGTCGCAAAGATACTCCAGGATTGGTCGTTTTTTCGGTTGCTTATACAATGGTGTCTGTCCCTATATATAAGAGTTTCATTCTCATACGACACATAGGAAATAAACATAATTCCAGACTCAACGCAAGAGTGCCATGTCGATCCGTCGGCGATCTCCGATAAAGCATCTCCCATTGAACTGAGGATGGGCGATGGAAGCACCTCGTGCTCACAAAAATACCCAAAAGCTACAAAATCAACAGTCTCAATGGCTGGCATCCAATGATATCACACAGGCGACTTGTGTAACACCTTCAGATCAAACAGATTTATATGCCGAGACACCACCACGTGCAACAACTTCTCGCGTGGCGCCGGACCTAGGCCTTGTCCGGGCCATGATTACCGAACTTACAGCCCCACCAGCCATTCGCCGCTAAGGGTCCGGCTAACGATGTTTTTTCTCGACAGCTATATTGCTTATAGCTCAACATCTTGCCTCGTGAACCTCCTTCTGCTTCTTCAGGTCAGCATATGCTCTGAAGAATTGACAACCGCGAGCGACTTCAAGAAGTCTTTGCGCTCGCTGGCCATTTAAAAGACTTCCTGCACTATCGGATTGCGATATCTCAACCCATACCGACAACTTCATCTGGAAATCTGGTTGATTGTTCCGCGCAAAGATGTCGGCAAACGCGAGGGAAGTTTCGCCAACGCGAGGATCCAGCGATGGTAGGGCAGACATCAGCAGTTCTTCGCCTACGATGGAGCATTACAGCGTTCAGCCGAAAGGAACGTTCACCCAGTCGTCTGTTGGCGAGTCCTCAGGTTCACACCATGGAGCCGTAGAGTTGGTCGATTCAGGTTCTAACAACGACGGCAACACTACGCAACCGACGAACACGGTCGCCGCTTTCGAAGCTGCCAGGTCTGGGAGATTTTCTTTCCTGCGTAGTCGTCAGTTCTACGTTGTGCTGCTCATTTCGCAAGCTCTAGCTGTGGCGATCACGGGCACCAATACCTTGTCCTCTCTCCTCGTGGAAGAGGGCGCTAGTTTTCCCGCTTTGCAGACTTTGTTCAACTACGTCCTGCTGTCTCTGATCTACACCTCGTACACCATCTACAAGTACGGCTTCAAGGGCTGGTGCAAGCTCATCTGGAAAGACGGCTGGCGCTACTTCATCCTGGCTTTCTGTGACGTCGAGGGCAACTACTTCACTGTACTTGCCTACCGCTACACAACCATTCTCTCGGCGCAGCTTATCAACTTCTGGGCCATCGCAGTCGTCGTTCTGGTTTCTCTGATCTTCCTCAAGGTTCGCTATCACCTAGCTCAATACGCAGGCATTCTCATCTGCTGCGGTGGTCTTGGACTGCTGGTGGCTTCGGACCACATCACAGGCTCGAACGGTGGCCAAGCTCTGGACGCAGTGAAGGGAGACTTGTTCGCGTTGCTGGGTGCCAGTTTCTATGGCTTCACAAACGTGTTCGAGGAGTTCTTGGTCTCGAAGAGGCCGCTGTACGAAGTCTTGGGTCAACTCTCTTTCTGGGCCATTCCCATCAACGGCGTGCAAGCCGCTATCTTCGACCGGGCAAGTATCCGCGATGCTCATTGGAATGGTAAAGTGGGTGGCTACCTCACCGGCTATACTCTCATTCTTACAATCTTCTACTCTGGCGCTCCGATCGTTTTCAGAATGGCTTCTGCGGCATTCTTCAACATTGGTCTGCTCACTGGCAACTTTTGGGGTGTGGTTGTCGGTATCAAAGTTTTCGGCTTGCATATCCACTACCTGTACCCGATTGCTTTCGTGCTCATTATGGTCGGACACTTTGTGTACTTTGGAACTGAAGGTGTCCTTGGAGAGGCGAGGAAGCCTTGGCTTGGCGAGAACCAGGAGGGAGGCAGCGATGGTATTGGCACGGCGAAGAGACGAGTTGACAACCCGGGAGTTCTCGTTTGAGCTCTACCAAGGGTGGAATGGATCGGCATGTAGTGCAGGCAGGCGTTATGAAATGTAATCGTTACCATGCGCGCGACCTGAGCAGTTATGATAAGAATTTCAATTGTTTCATCTCGCGTGATCTGTTGATTTATCTACATTTCAAAGATTGTACACAAATCCCAGTGCCTTATCGCCTTCTTTGCCGTTACTCTCGACACCTTCCATCATGAGCCTTTCTTTCTCAGCATTTCGAGATCGAAGCGCCCACCACATGCCCAATACACATACCAACGCTACCGATTCTGTACCTGCACTCACAGCGTTGCCAACAAGATAGCGCGGCGCGTCCGTGGAAGGATAAATGTTGGAAGATGCGATGCCCGAGATGTTGCCAAGGCAGATGAACAAAGGCACACCGACACTACGCTTGTAGTCAGGTGCCAGGTTGTTCGACACCCAGGTCAAGAGCAGGCAGTTGAAGGCGTAAATTCCACTGCCACAGAGGAACATGGCAAAGTAGCCTGCTGCGTGACTTGCTGTGGCGCACACGATGATGTAGCCGATGATGACGGGCAGTATCATCGTGAGCAAAACAGGTGTACGTTTCTTGAGCCGGTCCGAAGTATACGTTGCCGTCGCCAATGTAATTGTGGCCAGGACATAGACCGGGATGGTGAGATAATTGGCCTGAAGGGATGTGTACCCAAGACCTTTGATGATGGTAGGCAAAAAGGTTCCAAAGCCGAAGAGAGGGATCGAGCAGCAGAACAATGTAATGCTGGCGAGGTACACGTTGATGTCTGTGAGCGCCATCTTGGTGTACTTCAAAGCGTCTTTGTCGTCACCTCTGTGCGCGATGTCGCGGACCTTACGCGCCCTCATCATTTCCTTTTCTTCTGCGGTCAGAAACCATGCATCTTCGGCTTTGGTGGGCAGCATAATCCAGCAAATAGCACAAATTCCCACACTTGCGGCACCTTCGATGATGAAAAGCCATCGCCATGCTTCGAGACCCAGACGCGTCCCCATGGTCTCGATGGCATAGGCGATTAGCCCACCAAAAGCGCCAGACAGGCAGTTACAGCCATAGATGATTGCGTTGCGCTTTGCTTGGTCTTCTCTTGCCCAGATGGTGGATATGATGAAGACGACACAGGGTACTAAGCCAGCTTCAAACGCACCGAGCAGCACGCGAAGAGCAATGGCTTGCGAGTAGTTGTGTATGAATCCAGTGCAGAGGGTGATGATACTCCACGACACCATCGCAATGCCCAGACGTGCTTTGCGCCGTAGCGTTTCACAGCCATTGTCCAAGGCGTCTCAAGAACAACATAGGCTGGGTAGAAGCATGTGCTGATGACGTTGAATTGGTTTCCCTTGAGACCTAAGCCTTCTTCAAACCCGAAGACTTTGGCATTGCCCAAATTCGACCGATCAAGGTAGGCCAGAAGCAGGATGACAGCCAGAGGCGGCAGGAGGTATCTGTCAAACTTGCGAAGTGTGCGGCGTTCTAACACTGGGTCCAACTCGTTTGATATGTTGTCGACTGCTCCAGAAGAGACATCGGATGCGGATGTGGAAGCGGTAAATGGTTCTGTCTTCTCAGTCTTATGGTCCATTGCCGTCATGTTTGAGCGAGACAAAATACTAATCGTTTGATATATCACTAGGAGAAGGTCAAGGTCGTTCTCACTTACGGGAGACTCAACTTCTTATATCGCTCTCACGTGGCAGCAAATGGCCGATTCCATCAAGCCGGCTGGTCGCCACTCATCGGGACCATACGGTCCGTAGGATTGCCCGTCAGCTCGGTCACATCGATAGGCATTGCAATACATGCCTATTGCAGCATCACAATCGCATCCGGGTAGGAAGATAGGACAGTATTGTGGAGCTGTCAAGATAGCCAATCTGCTTGGCGATGTGTCCGCTTTACCCAGGACTTGTTGTTGCCGGTCACGAGAAGTGACCTGGGCCGAGTCATTTTCTCAAGATCGTCAAACATCTTAGGCATCTGTCACGCCGTCTTGGGACAGTAGAATACTGTAAATGACAGTGTCGCGTTTTTGTCGATATCCTGATTGTTTCCATCGTTCTCGACGGGCTATTGTATGTCACTGTGGTGCGGGTGTCAATGCTGTCAACAGATTGTGGAGACGCCGCCGGCGAGATAAGCAATGCGCCGGCGAGTTTATTGTGGGCCCATATCAATTAAGCAATTTATTGGTTCGCTGAAGAGCTTGAAAATCAGCAAAAGCGGCAAGTCGAAGAGCGCCATTGACACGACCTCATGAGTGAACACTGTTCGAGGGAAGGGTAAAACAATTTGTTTTTGTTTGGTTGCTAATCAGATTAAAAAGTTTGCCTGGATAAGAAAAATGCTATAAAGATTGTGATATCATGCACCAACGCCCGCGAAAGAGGTATTGTGTTGAAATGAGTGAGGTTGACTTAGGCGCCATTGAGGGGTGCTGGGCAGCCAAGGTTGGTGAATACGCTGCCCACGGTGGTCAAAACGAGCTCAAGAGTGCCCGTAGCGAGCGAAGCGACGCCGTTCAGGACACCAGGTGAAGGAGCAGTCAAGAGTTGGAAGATCAGGCAAAGCACATCGGTTGGGCTGACGCCGACCTTGAGCTTGCCATCCTTGATCGCGGCAAAGTCAAGAGTGTCGAACTTTCCAGGAGCGGTGTTGCCGCCGAAAAGGACGGGGTTCTCGGAGTACATGCTGACAATGGCGTTCACCTCATCGACGAGGCCGTATGCGTTCTTGCGGTTGATCCAGCCCTTAGGAATGGTCTCATTGTGTCCATAGAACCAAGTACCGTCTGCCTTCTGGTGAGCGCCGAAGAAGGTAGAGATAGTCTCAACGTCGGGCTTGTAATCCTTTTGTCCATCTGCGTAGAGTTCAGGCAGGAAAGCGGCGTCTCCGTACAGAAGAAGGCCAGCAGGACCGAAGAAGAAGTTGGGGTTCTCTGCATTGGACTGGTACCAGCGTTGGTGGCGGTAGCGGGAAAGGCCAGAGATGTTGAACTGGCCCTCTGTAGCTTCAACCATCATGCCGAACTTCGTACCGTTGAGGCTGTAGTTGTTGCCCTCGTTGAGGAAGTAGTCATCGCGACCCATGGACGCGTCTGCCTCGAAGTTATTGTGACCGTTGAGTCCAGGCTGGCTTCCAGCGATGAGAGGAACCGCTGCAGTGCGGCTAGTGGCATCACAGCCGATAGAGAACTTCCTCGAGATGACATCGCCGTCACCAAGGACCAGAGCCACCAGAGAGATGACAGTAGCAAGATCCCAGGCCATGTTGAAGACGTTTTGGCAAGCGTCGGTAACCTCTGAGAGGGAGGTAACACCATCACGGGCAATGAAGCCGTGGTTGGCGAGCATGTTCATGCCGGGGCAGCTATTCACATGTTGTCAGCAACAAGCCTACTAGTATCATTAACAGAGACGCATCGACTTACGGGCCACGAATGTCCGTCGGTCCAGGAGCGATGAATTTGTGAGCCTCGTCTCCATCCATGGGTACATGGTATCCGCCCTTGCCATTGCCCGGGAGACCGTTCTTTGCACCGCTGTAGGGGAACTTTGGGTCCCATGCGGCAGCAGGTACGTGGTTCGGGTTGTACGGGCAGTTCTTGGGATCAGCCGCTGGCCACATATTCTTCTTTGCAGCCTGCGCGTTCATATCGAGAACGGTAAGGTTGAGCAGTGGATCATTGCCACTGACGTCGACCAGAGTCTGGTCGCCAACGCTGAGAAGTCCACCCTTGCCGGAAACACAAGCAGAGCACCTTTGCCTCCAAGATTGAGCAATGCTGGGAACGCGGCCGAGGAGCCCACAAGGGCAGAGAATGCGGCGACCTTCATGATGAACGAGTGAATGGTGTAAGGCTGTGAAGGAACGTAAAGAACAAGGTTACAGGAAACGCTTCCACGTGGGAATGAAACGGGTCAGCTCTCCTGTATGTATAGAGGCATCGGCTCAAGATGCCATTTACCAAAATGGCAATTGCCATTAGGCGAGTCTAACACACAACGAGTCGTGACAAGCGTGGGTCGTGCTGGTCAGCAAGAGCCTAGTTGCCTCTTATTGGAAAGGCGAGACCAACGGTCGACCACTGTAGAGCGCACAGGTGCTTGGCAGTCTTTGGTATGAGAGGTCTGCCCCTTGCTCGGGCTGTGTTGCCGCTGCTTGTTTAGTGATAATGCACGCATCCAGCCAACGTCTTGGACCGGATTCCATTGTCGTCCAGATGTTGGGGTTCAGAACTTGTTCTAGATGACGCCTACGCCCACGGAGTTCGCGATGCCGTACGGCAGAGATGTGGAACATGTTGCGTAGCGCCCCAAGTGCCATCTCTTTTCTGAAGTCTAAGCAGTGAGCGGCTGTTTGAGGGTTTGACACGGGAGATTTGGCTTGGTACCCAACATCACCAGGGACAATATGACATGGAATCCTTCGTGAACACGCGGAGAATCGTTTGAGACGAGGGTCTCGAGAGTTTAGTGTGATAACATAGTACTTGCGCGACGGTATCCCAGAATGGTTTGAGCAGCGAAAGGGATTGACGGCGGGCTCCCCGAAGATCATGCTGGCACTTGATGTGATAGTCTGCACTAGGAGGTACTAGCGGCATGGTGGATGAGAGATGAAGTCGACTACCCATCAAGGTTCGTGACCAAACAAGGTTGAGGCAAGCCCCGAACATTGGCCCGACCCGATTGACTAGCGTGACAGCGTCTCCGGTCATATGGGTCTGCACGACTCAGGAATCCGGTCGAACTTCAGAGATCGTCAGGCACCAGACCAGGAGGACCCATGTGACGATCAGCTGCTGCCCGTGCTCGGCTCCTGTCCCCGAAAATGCAGGCTGCTGTGGAGCAGCTCGAAAGATCTCTGGAAAGAATGAGGGAGCGGCTCGAGGATGGCTGCCGCAGAATGTCACCGCCGTTAGGAGCACTCGCCGCGAGATCCGGTTCGAGAGCGCCTCCTGGAGCCATTGAAGGCTAACCAGTCTCCCACTGTCATTATTGGCTGATGTTGGAGGTAGCATGCCGGAATGTGGTAGGAGGTACTGGAGGTAGTGCCTCATGGCAACCCTTACAAACGTGTACAGGATGTCGTTGGCCGCCACCTGAGACATACTCGTTTGAGGATATCCGGGGCATTTAACACGACAGTATTGCGGATTTGCGTACGACAAACATGCTCGCAAGATCGGCGATACTTTGCGCGCGAAGTGCCGTCACCACAGATTGGATCTTATTTGGAGAAGATTCTACACGTTCTTGGAACTGTTGCTGTATGGTACAGCAATTCTGCTTCATCGTAGAGTACATCCCACTTTCATTCGCTTTGATTCGCTATATACATTAAGAAAGAAAAACGCCTAGGGTTGTGTGTTGACATCAGCTCAGTCCCAGTTGGGATCAGATGCCTGGTTGTAAGGTGAATTTTTGGAAGTGCGAGCTCCCGGGCGAGCACCGGTAGGACTCATGACCCTTTCGCCCTCGTTCTCATGGCCCTCAGGCTTGTTCATGCTTGAGATCTGAATGCTTGTCTCTTTGCTGATCTCCAACTTCGGCGACGTGATTTCGTCAACCGTTGGCGACGTAGTTTTGGAGTCTCGTCCGTGATAGTTCGTCGAAGGCAGCCTTCCAAGGTTCTTTTCGAGTCGACTTGGGTATCGCTCCTCTTCCAACGTGCTGTGCGATCGCTTTCCGAAGTCCATACTGGTCAGACGGTATACACCTCCCTCGTTGCCCTCGACTATGGGATCTTGAGAAGTGAGCTCCACTTTGCTCTTGTCGTGTGTTGTGTCACCCCTCGAGGAGCGATATTGTGAGTAGAGACTGCCAGTCCAGCGCTGGAATGGTTTCCACAAAACAGTCTTCATTGCCGGAACGCAGGCACAGATCTGGTTATATTGTCAGTACAACGATTGTGTATTACGGGAGCTATCGAACATACCACGGCAAGATCAATCTCAACAGCAGCGCAGATCCACAAAGGATACGTGTGCCACGATTCATCGTATGTACCAATGAGGGACTGCCAGATGAAGACTGTGCGCAAGATGCCAGCAATGGTGACGATGATACCAGCCGACAACAGGACCACACACCAATGCGGTCTCGGAGAGGCATATGTAGGCGCATGATGATTGGAATTGGGAGGATCGTGCAAAGCAAGTCTGCCACACAGCTCATCACGCCTGCCACCATGGTGATGACGCCTTCGTCTAAGCAGTGGCCATCAATGACTTCTGGGAAACTCCAGTATTTCCGAACAGGTCTGGAAGTTTCATGTCAGCCATTGCTGTCTAATAGAGAGAAAGACAACACTCATTCGCGATGGTACTTACACGCATCCAAAGATTCCGATGAACAATAGGATAACGAACACAGCGGTATTGAAAATAAGACCGAAGTGGATCGACCAGCGATACCATTTGACAGTGCTTTCCTTGATGAGCCGATAATAGAGGAAAATCAGAGATAGTCGTGTGAAGTTCGATGCGCAGACAAATGTCAGCTTCGCGCAGAAGGCCAGAATGCTTGCACCTTCTACCACTGTGAGCGGAACATCCCAGATGTGTCGGTCCCATCCGTAAGATGCGTTTGCCATGATCACCACGATGGTGAGACCGATAGTGAAGAGATAGGCGATGAGGATGAAGACATCATCAATTCCAGGCCGAGCTTGTTTTAATCGAGAGATAACCCGGATGACGATCGAAAATGTGACCAGTGTGATGAAGATGATGTTGGTGATCAGAAGCTCGTTGCCTCGTTTCACGGGGTTGACATAGTTGGGTGCTGGCCATGCCGCGTACACTTTCAGAGGGATGTCTCTCATGTTGCTGCTGTCCGATGAAGGGTCGTAGCCGTCTGTCGGCGAGCTTCCAACTGTTGCTAGTCCACGAGGCTTGAAGAAGTTGAAGGTCTCGCCGCGACGGTCACAGTTCAAGGGTTCCAGCGAAGAACGTTCTGGGGGAGGTGGCGCTATGTACGTGCAGACAAGCCGCAGGGATGTGGTTACGAATCCAGTACCGGTCTACGTTTGAAGGAGATCCACGCAATAGTGCCCATGGCGTCCTCTAGTGTGACGAGAAATGTTGATCGCAACACCAAACCATAACCAGAAGCCGCTGACACTCCACCGTGCTAGTGCCAAAATCACATTTCCGGGAGTTGTCCATGTTGACTTCTGAGGAGCATGTACCGCGTACCCGCAGCACCCGAGGACCTGCTTGCCTGCACCGTTCCCACACTCGTAACTGATAAGATGGCTAGTATTACTCGTGTCGGGGTTGTGAAGACGAGCTAAGGTCGGTCTCCAGATCGGCAGAAATAAAGGCTCCACCGGCCCGCTGTGAGCGTGTCAGGGCACAGAGCTAAATTCAACAACGCCTCCGCGGTCTCTTTTCTGGCGCAGCCAAGGATTGTTAGGGGCAATTGCCTTCAGGTTTTGCGTTGCGGCGTCAACAGTCTTGTGGGGAGTTCCAGTCAAAGGATTCTGCTAGAATTTGTTCATGACATCTGTAGTGGTTTGAGAGATCATTGGAAACATATTTGGCATGTTTTCACGTCTACAAGGTTCAAGATCGAAACGGCCATGATACATCTTGGTGCCCTAACATTCGCATCAGGGCACGATCCTTTGGCCTAGATTCTTTGGCCGTTTGGGTCCCAAAGTTCGAGTGTGAATCGGCCAACAGACAAGCTATCCCCGACTTGTCGATGAGCCAAGACGGCAGAGCGAACCTACGAGAGATGTGATATCTAACGGCAGTCGAATGTGGAAGGGCAACCCGGCTTGACATATGTAAGCTCGACGTTAGCTAGACACACGACAAGCTGCTGAAGAACTGGTGGGTACACATGATGTCCCATGCACTGTCTTCAAGTGTCACTACACAACCCGGGATCACGGAGGCACAGTCCGCGACAGGAAACCCAAGCGATTGGATTACGTCTCTATTCGCCAGAAAAGACTGCCCAATGAACGCTCGAATGTAGAGCTCACTTCTCAGCAGGATGATCGGCCGGACCGAACGGCTGGGGAAAGATTGTGTCTGCAGCCAGCCCCTTAGGCACTACTACTGTGGATCTGTCACCGGCACCCTGCACCAAGCACCTGGCATCATGTGTTTCCGCACGCACCATTGAGATTGTCAAGGCGGACCCTGGAATCCATGCATCGACCATGATTAACACAAGCCATATATCCTCACTATAAATGCAGGCATATCACACAAGGTGAGTTTCCTGAGTCGAGCTCTAATCAGCTGATACAGCATACCTCTTGCGACTTGGCCGTATTATGGTCATCATCACGCTTGTCAACCTTTCATGCCGCAGGCTCATGATCATCAACATTTCCCAACTTCGACCGGCGACGTGCAGCTAAAGTTAGTGTATTTAACATGCAGGTGCGATTCATGCCACAAGACTCGCCGAAAGGAACACCTCCGCGCGCTTGATGCGACATTTTGCCGACCTGTGCCGAATGAAATCGAATCCTGCTCGGCTTTCTTCACTACTCCTTGTTCTAGCGGTATAGCGACATGTCAACTACCGTGCCGTCTTTCTTTGATCCAGTAGTAGAAGGACAACTCCTGTCCCGGGGCGGTGGAATCCAATCGCATATCAATGTCGGAGTCTCCTGCCAAAGCCGCCACCGGAGACTTTGCAATCCGAAAATTACGAACCAGTGAACAAGGACCTAGCTCAAGCGATGGTAGCAATTGGACGCTTACTAGCATCGCTATGGAGGCACAATGACAAAGGAGCCCATTCGGGACTGCTCTGGCGCCGTGAGTGTTCTCAGCAAGACTACGTACTGGCCGGCGGCGGTCATGTTCATGTGGTGGCCTGGTCTTGCTGATGCAGAAGAGCACGACATGTTCCCTTTCGGGGATCAGGTCCGGCCGTTTCCCATGTATCGTCAGGCGTAAACATTCATCCTGAACGCTAGTACTGCCAGACATGGAATCTTGATCAGATACAGGTCTTGACCATAAACTCCCGGATATCAATTCCTTAGCATCTCACATAGGCATAATGACCATAATCAAGAGACCTTTTTCCAAGGACAGTCAAGTGTACCAAGCTACATTAAAGTGCCATATGATCTTCAGGGGATGCTATTCCAAACGGGCTTCTGATAAGTTATACATCCAGATCGTGATTGCTTCGGTATGACATACAAATCAGTACGCGGGTCGATGTCGAATGGGTACAACCACCTCTCCGGAATCTGATACGCATCAACTGTAGGGTATATTCTACATGATTTGATAAAAACTCCTTTTAGTTAACTGGAGAGCATGCTGTCGCTAGCAGTCCTGGAGTAATTTACATATGTCGTACGTGGACTGGCAACAATCCTCGGTGTTTGTACCAATCCATGTATTTCATTGCGCTTCTTGTATGAGCTCGTGGTCCTGTGCTATCTTGATCAGTGTCGATGGTATGCCGCACCATTTCACGCCATCTACCAAGCTGTACGGCAGCGATAAGAAACAATGATGGAGCTCAACTCCCATCGTAAAATCATCCTGATGTCCCATCGAGGCACGGCGAGGCTGTGTAGTCCGCGCGCGATGTGCCCTATGTACATGTATCCTTATCGAAAGCAACTATGACGTATGATTGTCGTCCAAGGCCTTGGAAGCAGGCGTCTCCTGCGTCGAGTCGCGTGCCCGATCGTCATCAGCGAGTAAGTTGTAGTAATTGCTCTAGACGTTGACTTCTCACTGACAATAATGTCTGCCTAATTGCAGAGCGTCCTTGTCAATCCTTACGTCTCCAGCAATGGAGCCCCTCCTTTCGCGCACCATCGCGCAAGCCGCGCCTCGAGCTCGCCGAAAGCCAAGCGCTCTCTCCTTCTTGAGCTCTAGCTCCTCAGCTGCCACTCTCTTCCCGACCTGTCGTGCCCATCGTCCCTTTTCGGCCTCTGCACCCACGGAGTATCCGCGTCCTCGCGCTCCAAGCGATGGCAAACAGAACCCAGCTGCGTCCTACTCACAGCCTGCTTCCAAGGTCTCCCACGATGTCCTCCCATCGGAGGAGAAGCACTACGAGCAAGTCGAGCGCGAGAGCGAGATGAAAGCTAAGCAGCTCGCTTCGCCATGGACTCGCGAAGGCTCTGATGTACCACCTGTCTCGAGGCCGCGTAGTGCCGGCGCCATGACCAAGGGAAAGCTCCTCACCACGCCGAGCCGCATGCTCAAGTTCATCCTCCCGCTCACAACACGCGACGCGAACAAGGACCGCAAAGATATCGAGCCATTGGCGCTACTCGTGCACCCTCAGCAGCCGCTCAGCTACCTTGAGCGACTCATCCAGAGCGAGTTGCCGACGCTGGAGAATGGACTACCACCCAGGGTCAATTTCCGGGCCGAGGACAGTGGTGAGGAAGACATGCCTACACGCGAGCGGGAAGCTGAGGAAAAGAAAGAGAAAGCGGACGAAGCAATTGAGAGCGCCGAGGCAGGCGAGGCTGCTGGCAAAGCTCTGCGCACCGAGACTGGCGAGTCTGGCCCTGGTCCATCCAACCAGAGTAACATGATGGACTCTGCCCTGCCGTCTCAAAAAGAGGAGGTGCACACAGGTGAAGACCCAGTGCACCCGCACTTTGTCCGCTGGTCGCCTTCCACCGAGATTGGAGACTTCATTCGCGATGCTGCTCGCGGCAAAGAATTCGCTGTCGAAGTGGAGAATGCTGCTCCTATCTACGTGGGTGTGCCGAGCTTCAAAGATCGTACATACTACCTCAGGATGCGTCTTCGCAAGACGGGCAAGAGAATTGCCCAGATGGCCGATGTCAAGAAAGAGTGCGATCAGCTGGCACAAATGGGTGCGCAGCGCGTGGCTCAAGGTGGATTTGCTGGACTCATCAGTTGGTGGGTTGGCGTGTGGTAAGTTTTAGGGATCAGCATTGAGCGAGAAACGCGAACATGATCTTCTGACACAATTTTCAGGTACCTCACTTTCCAAACCGAATTAGGATGGGATGTCATGGAACCAGTCACCTACCTCGTCGGTCTTTCCACTCTTATCGGCGGTTACACATGGTTCCTGTACCACAACCGCGAAGTCTCCTACCGCAGCGCAATGAACTTCACCATCTCCAGGCGTCAGGCCACACTTTACCAGCAAAAAGGCATCGATCTGGAGCTTTGGGAAGGTCTTGTCGAAGAAGGCAACCGTCTGAGACGCGAGATCAAGCTTGTTGCTGAGGAGTACGATGTCGAGTGGAGCGAGTCTCAGGACGCTGGTGATGAGAGAGTTCGCGATGCGTTGCGCGCCGAGAGGAAGAAGAAGAAGGATAAGCGGAAGGAGAACGAAGATGAAGATGAAGACGACGATTAGACTTTTCCTTCAATTTGCATTGCATGTATAGAAGGAAGAAAGGGATAGAAGTCATTTCAGCGTGGTGTTGTCTTTCGCAAGGGTTCAATGCGATCTTGGTCCTTTGGCCTGAATTGGAGAGGCTTACCATTCCATAGTGTATACATGTATCAGTTCCATGTCAACTTTCACCAAAATACGTATTTAACAGATCAGCGGGAACTATCCGGTTGATGCTCATCTCATTGGCCAGTAGGCTCATCAGTATATACTGTAAATCGGGAATGGTCAGCAACAAAGCGAATTATGTGTAGAGAGGTATCTTCGGTGAGCATTCATCCCACGCCACACCACGCAAGCTATATACACGGTCCCAAAAGCGCCTACTAAAAGTTTCTTACACGAAACATTTTGTCCAACATTGCGGACTGGTCGTCGCGAGACGTCAGCGAATCATGCGCTGAATCGCGAGCAAAAATCCCTACTCCCATCCCAAAAAACCGGGAGGTTGTTCCCAAACTAAAACCCCCCAAGCTACGCCCATTCGTTTCATTATTGACACGTGAACTCTTCCATTCGTTGCAGCTCACCTCATCTCACCACCTTCTTAACACAAACCACGCGCCCAGAACCTGTAGTCCCAGCACAATCCCCACCACCTTCCCTTGGCCTCGACTCCTACTCGCGCCCGCGACTACTAGCGCAGTGCCGCAGCGCGCATTCGCAGTCGTGGGCAAATTGTCTCCGTCCGCCACAATCGTCGTGCAGAAACCGGCTTGCTGGACTACCGTCGTAGTCGGATTGCCGCCGGCGATGACTGCTCCGCCTCCGTTGGGCGTGTATTGAGGTTGGTAGGTTGTGGTGGCGGGCTGGACGTATTGTGATGTCGGCTGGTAGGCGTTGCCGCCTGAGAGCGAGCCGGAGCATTTGCCGCTGCGGCGGAGCAGCAGCCTACTTGGCCGTTTGGAGGAGAGGAGCAGGGGTTTGGGGTTAGTTTTTGTTATCACTCTTGAGGGTGGGAGGAATTTGTGAGACGTACTAGCCATTTTCGCCGATTGAACTACAGCTTTGAGGGAAGTTTGCCGGACATACTGCGCTCGCGGGAGATGTGAGGTCTTGCGACGAAGGGCTGGAGGCTGTGATGGCTGCTTGGAAGGTGCCTTGGACGTATGTTGCTTGGGCGAGAACTGGGATGACCAGGAGAAGGATGGCGACGAGGGTGCGTATTGAGAGCGATGATCGTGGTAACATTTTGTCGCTTAATCAGATGTGCGATCAAGATGTATGTTGTCCAGCTAACTCTTTCAATGGAATATATCCACACGAGATATATGGAGGGCGGCAGTGAGCGGTGAGGATTGCAATGGACTCGATAGCGAGGTAGTAGTAATAGCCGCTATATGCGCTCAAGTGATGTGTCTGGCGGGGCAGGCCCGAAGAGATGAACGAATGTTTGCGATGCGAGATAACGATCGTGGTACAGCTGCGCTGAGAGGCAAGCAAGCGATCGTGGGTAAGGTAGCAGGTAGCAAGAGGTACGACACAGGGCAAGTGTGGATGGATGGATCAGTATACATTAGTGTGCACGAGCTGGGAACATATTGTTGGGAGGCGAGGCGGCTAAGGAAATACAGATGGCTGACAGGAAGCTTCTTGGTCAGTTCCAAGGCTGGCGCACGAGTGAGTGTTATTATTGATGCTTGTGCTTACACGGCAACGCAGAGTGACATCGCATGCGACTCGACGAGCCCAAGCCCTTGTCCATGCCATGCAGCCGCAGCCCGACTTCCCGGCCACAATGCGGGAGGCGGGGAGTTTGTTGGTGCGCAGAGACTCCAAGCCAACTTGTCGGACGGCTGCGCTTGAGAGACAAGGAGTCGACGCGTTAGCTAGACTCGAAACAACAATCGTCTGTAGCATAGGTGGAATCACACAGTGTACATATGCGGTGGACAACTGCAACTGCATGTGATGTTGATCTTGCCGTCGATCAGCGCAACAACAACAAGGGTGCAAGGCTGATAACAAGGCCGAGGTGGCGGCTGGCGGCTGGCCCGAGCCCGTGCCCCACCTTAGCCTAACCTAAAAGCTGAGCTCTTGCATTAGCTCAAAACGTGACCGCGCGAGCGCTCGCAAGCACCGAGCCACTCTGCCACGTCCCTTGCGCGTCTGCCCAAACCATCCCACCGGACCGGACGACAATGTCATGACGAGCGTTCCGGGCCGGCATGCTGCCCAAATCTACAAGAAGACCTACTTCGGTGCGTCTCACACGTGGGACGTCTGGAACAAGCTCACCGCCTTCGATGTCTTTGCCCTGACCGAGGAACCGGGCTTTGAAGGTATTGCATTTGCCACTTCTTCTCGCCAGATATAGCTGAGCGGATGCTAAGGTAGCGTCCAGGACAACATATTTACTTCCATGGCAATCATCCCATAAGATACGTCTATCTCTGCGGCGTGGTGCTGCAATTCGATCTTGCTCCCGGCGCAGGCGCGGCAAAGTATGCTCTGCTCATGCTGGACGACGGCAGTGGCCGAGCTATTGAAGTGAAGATACCTCGACGGCACGGACGTGATCTGACCGACGGCGAAGTATTTCCATCTAATACTTATGTCGATAACCTGAACGTACATGCTAGATTGGGTCTGGCTTCCCTATTCATCGACAACAAACCTATAAGTGTTGGTACTGTCCTGAAAGTCAAAGGGACAATCACTATGTTTCGAGACCGTCAGATTGAACTTAAGCGAGTATTTCTCGTCAAAGACACGAATGACGAAGTCGAGTACTGGGCCAGCCTTGCAAAGCATCGACGAGATGTACTTGCGAAACCCTGGATCTTAACCCATGCAGGCATGAAAGTCATTGACGATGAGCTGGAGTCACAAGAAAGACTTGATAGAGAGCGCAAAGTGGACGAAACAGGCAAAATACGCGAAACACAAAGAGCGGAAAGCTCAAAGTGAGGAGAAACGAGAACGCCAAAGGAAGAGAGTGCAAGAAGTGTTAGACGCTGGCGCCTTGGTGGGAAGTAATGTGATCAAAGCTCCTTGGGAGTAGTCTTTGGAACAATCGCCCTTCTCAAAGCTGGCAAATTCCTACAGACAGGCTCTCGGAAGTTCAGGTGTCCGAGTCTGCGCATACGCAAGGCTGTCAAGTATCGGTCTCGGCTGATTGGTCGTAAGCTGCAATGTCCAAGCCACGGCGCCAACGCGCTTCGCCCTGCGAATCAAGCAATGTCAGCCGAACAAGGCGACGAACACGACAGACGATCATGCCACCTCAAAGCCCAGATTAGAGAGGCTGTGTATCTCCTCAGCCTCGTCGCAGCCTCATAAATTGACATCTGCCGTCCCCCGACTTCCGTCTCGTATAGCTCTCCTGTCCATTTCGCAGGACGCCAAATCGATATCGTCCCCTCGATTGGAAAACAAAATCATGGCCGCAGACAAGAGAACGCCACTCACGCTTCCCTCCACTTGCGACACCTGTCAATACTGTGATAACTGCGACTCGCATCTTGGCCTACCTAGGACGAGACTGCGCTTTTGCGACCATGCCAAAGGTCGTGCCTACGTCGAACTGAAAGATGTCATGGCATCTGGTCACGATTGCCCTGCAACAGCTCCTTTGAGAAGAGGCACGAACTCAAGACTACAAGCAAGCAATTCGCAAACTCCTCAGAGCGGTCACGTTCCTGTAGGCCATGCTCCGGAGCACGATGCGTCCAGCAGGGCGCGCCAGGAAGTGGAAGTTGATGGATATGAAGCCTTTGACGACTCCAGAACGCACGTGGGCGACAACTACACATTTGAACCGCGTGTCGAGGGGAAACGATTATATCGCAACCTGAAAGCTGGAGGAACGTCCAGAAGTCACATCGGTAATAATTATTCACAACTACGCACAACAGGCGTTCAAGCGACTGATGGTGGTCGTTCCAATGATCGAACTTCCGAGAATCGAATGGATGGGGAGAATTTTCCCTTTGGCGGTTGAAACATGCTCTCAAGTTCTTTGCTCTTCACGGCCAAGTTTTTTTGCTTCGTTGGATTGTTGGGACTGAGACTGGTGCGCCTCGCGAAATTCAAGTTCGCTTTCACTTTCCTAGCTGCCAAGACCATGATAGCCGTCTGTCTACATGTTCAATCGAACCTTGATCAGAATCTTGACCATGAGCTTTTCCTCACAAATATTTCTGCCTGTTATCACCAAAAGATCGGAATTCATGCACCAGTGAGTGAGTGTGACGATGGGCGCGTATGAACCCCTTCGTGACTGATGATACTGATACCAACGGACGCGCGGGCCAATCTACAGAGTCGTCACTGGGGACACATACGGCAGAATTGGGACAGTCAATCGCAATCAACCATCTGACTACTTCAAGTACCCCCACAAGTTGTTCAAACTCTCCGCCAAAGTAGGATGAGCGAATACGGCATCCCTAAGCTGCCACCATCTCAATCCTCCCATCATGGCAGTCTGCACGAGACTCATGACCTCTCCACCCTCGATGCCCAGACAAGTGAAACCAAGTATGACGCCGCTCTCGCCATCCACGACAGCTTTCATCAAACCTCGCGTCTCTGCCGTTTCGACCGCTCGTGCCACATAGCTCATAGGCATCGTAGCAGTCTTGATCTTCTTGTCAGGGAACTTCGCACGAGCTTCAGCTCCGTGAAGACCGACGTGCCCGAGCTGCGGATCTGTGTATACCACGTACGGCACGAGGCCTTCTCGCTGTCCCGTGGAAGATGGTTGGGCGGCTTTGTCGATGAGGTTGGAGCGGATGATCCTGAAGTCGTCGTATGAGACGTGCGTGAAAGCTGGGCCGCCGTGGCAGTCGCCTAAGGCGTAGACGTTGGACGCGGAAGTTCCAAGATCGGGCGTTACGAGTATATGGCCTCGTCGAGATGTCTTGATGTTGGCTGCGCGGAGGTTGAGGGAATCGGTGTTGGGTGTTCGGCCGGTGGCGACTAGCAGATGAGAGCCGGTAGTCTCGTGGACAGCGCCGTCAGACGTACGATATTCGAGCGTGATGTCTTTCTTGTCGGCTCCAGATGGTGAGATTTTTGTGGCAGTCGCATTGAGCACGACTTCGATGCCGTCTTCTTTACAGATCTGGTGCATTGCCTGTGCGATCTCTGCATCTTCGCGCGGTAAGAGCTGTTTTGCTCGTTGGATTATCGTGACCTGGCTTTTCAGACGGGCGAAGAGTTGGCCGAACTCCATTCCAATGTATCCACCTCTCAGAACGAGCAGTCGCTTTGGTACCTCGCTCAGCTCCATGATAGATGTCGAGTCCAGAATTCGATCAGCATCCACGCTCTCCAACCCTTCCAAACTGGCCACGGTCGGCCTCTCGCCAACATTAATGAAGATCTCGTCAGCTTCGATTTCGCGTTCTGATCGATCATGCTCCAGCACGACTTGGACTACTTTCTTAGAAACAAAGCTCGCCTCGCCTCTGATCACCTCCAAACCTTCGACACCAGCAACCCGCTTCTCACTGCCGCTTCTCCACTTCTGCACAATCTCCCTCTTGCGCTCTCTAATGCGCTCCATCTGTGCGACGGGAATAATGCCCTCACCAATGGCACGCTGAAAAATTCCATACTCATCTGCTCGCCCGGCAAGGTAAGCAACACGACCGCTCGCGATCATGGTCTTTGTCGGTGTGCATCCCACGTTCACGCAGGTGCCACCAAGATTGGAGCGTTCGACGAGAATGGTCGAGCGGCCTGCGTTGGCGAGGGCGACGGCCAGGGGTGTACCGGCTTGCCCGGAGCCGATGACGAGGGCAGAACATCTTTCTCTTTTTGATATATGGGACATTGTGGTCATGAGGCGCTTTGCAGCTTGTAGGCTGTGCATAGATGGATGAGCGTGGATGAGCGTGGATGGAAAGTCTTCTTAATGCTTATCCCGCTCATGTAGTAGGTGGCGAATGGGACAATGTGAGCTGCTGACGCAGCGTGTGCTGGGCTTTCACATCACTTTGGCATTGGATACACAGAGCTGACTTCGCAGCGGGGTTGGCAGTGAGGGTGCTTGATGAGCTGGAGCTGCCCCACGTCTCATCACATGCCGGCGTGCTGCTGCTGCTGCCATTGGAATTGGCTAATATAGCCGGATACTAGGGGCAATGAAATGTAGACATCAGGCTCTGGACATACCAAGATCATGACACGAAGCGTGCGATGGCGGATTGTTTCCTTCTTCTTCTCTTTCATTGATGTACTGTCATTGCTTGCCCACCACGTACAAGGCTTGCGCTTTAGTACCAGAACCGACCGCAATTAGTCAATGCCGACCTTGTCCCATCCTTGAACCCTCAAACCTTTACCCTTGGGCGCCTCTATCACGTTGCTTAAGCGGCCCGCACGTCCTGTGATACCACTGTACGGCACCGCAGTGCCATCTCGATTCCTGACCATCTTACTGTGCTTTCTCAACTTCTTGCGCGCCACCATGACTGGCACGGAGCTCTTAGTAACGAGGTAATTTGAAAAACTGCCCAGCAACACACCCTTGACTGCACTGCGTCCTCGTGAACCGATGATGACCAGAGTAGGTGACAAGAAATCGATGAGCTCGGTAATCATGTGGCGTGGCGATTTGCAGTGGAAGACCTCAACCACGACGCGAACTTGCAGTCGTGTTTTGCGAAGAAGACGCACGCATCGGTCTGTGATGTCCTCTACAGCGTGGCGACGTTCTGCTTCCGCTGAGCTGTACTTTCCGGGTGCTTCTCCGGGCACCGCACTCTGCGCCAAAGGGGAGGGACCAGCTGACTGAGGCGCTGCGTTGGTGACTGCTGGTAAGTCTCGAATGATTCTGGCGGTGTCTTTGACGTTTTCCGCGCCGTGCCCAATTTCGACGCCACCTTCGTTAGCAGCCTCTTCATCGGCCGCATACACCGCGAACAGAGTGTCACCGTCTCGAAGAACAGTGCCGATGGTCCATTCGAGGGCATATTCAGCCTCAGGCGAAATATCTGTCGCTACAAGGTACATCCGCTGTCGCTTGCGACCTTCTTCAGCCTCGCGCTGGAAGTGAGGATAGTCGCCTCTAATGATCTGCCGAATCACACGATGAGCAGAAGGTGTGCTGTGGACCGCAGACATCGTGAGACTGAGCTTCTGCGCGGCTAGCATTTCCGAATGCGATTCGTCGTCCGACCCTAGAGGTGTTGAGTATCCAGATGGGGCGGAGTCGAAAGCACTCATCGGGTGTACTCTCTTCTTCGCCCTCTCTCTCTCGGACGGTGGATTGAGCTTGAAGGATATCGCACTCTCGCCCTTGGTCGGATCCGGCTTTTTGTCACCCTGAAATTGTGGGAAGACTACTTCTGAATCTGCACTATCTCCTCTGACGTTCACAGATTTGCCTGCAGTTGTACGGCCAGGTTCCGGCCGTTTCTTCTGCCTACCGCGGGTACCTTCGTCGTGTTCGTTGTCCGTGTCGTTGTCCGCATCTCCATCCTGATCGCTGTCTGCAGGTTCGCTCTCTGGAGGAGGTTTTGGATCTTTCAGAATGCGCCTGCCTCCACCGTCGGGCGAGTCAAAGCCATCGCTTCCTTGTCGACTGTGTCCAGAGGGTGCGGGACTGACAGTCCGGCTTGAGGGTCGTCGTGGGTCATTAGGACCAAGATCGCCTGGCAAAGTGTTCGGAGCAGGTGATCGTGCCCTTCTGGGATCGTTGGCCCCTAAATCTCCAGGAAGCCTGACTTTTGCCGTTCCGTATACTGACGACATGGCTCCCTGGGGTCTCCTCCTTTCCGGTATCGGGTTTCCGAGCTTATCGTGTTTGGGTCGCGAGGAGTAGTATTCGTCAATAGTGGAGTGCTTCCGAGCGTCAGGCGGCGAGTCAGGCGGTGAAGTGGGCGGCGGAAAGTGTGTCGATGCGGTTGAAGCAGCGCTCGTGGGCGTAGGTCCTGCTGAGTCTGGGCCCGTAGAGGCTGGTTCTACGCCTGACGACACCCCTTTGACATCATGTTGTTCCTTCTCATCTATCAAAACCTTCGCCTGACTAGGATCCGGGTCGGCCATGTCTATCGTCTATCTCCTCTCGATCTGCGCGCGCGCAGGTGGTGATCTTGTTGTATACCAGCAGTCGGTGTGCGGCCATATAACAGAAGCCAGAAGCTTCGACCGCGGGAATAACAGGCGAGCAGGCTTCTGTAAGCTCGCCGAAAGATGTTTGAACCCGAGGTGACTGGTATGAAAGATTAATTGGTGTCTGTGTTACCGAAGACCCAAGAGCGAAGACGAGAAGCATCGGCGACTACCGGCCGTGGGCCTGGAGGCAAACGCGGGGTGCGGCAAGAGACAAGAGTGAGCTCTCCACTTGGCGCCCATGCGCATCACAGTAACTCTACATTTGAATAACTAGGTACCAAGTAGCGATACAACTATGTGCTTTCACTCGACTGTCATTGAGGAACGCGAGGGATACATCCTCCCACGGGCAACTACGGCACTCCTACTAACAAAGTGGTGTATAGAAGTCACTGCCAAGATCGAATGTGGAACGATCCATGATTACACCGCAACGAAAAGGTCTCTTTTAGCCATTTCCTGGGCTGTCTCCTTCATTCTGATCAGACTATGATAACTTGCTCCTCATCATACGTCTCTTGGTAGTTGGCTAGAATCGTCGCCGACGGAATATCAGATGAAACGAAAACACTGACGTACATACCATACTTCGAGGACATTGAAACATCGAGCGCAAACGTTTGAGCACATAAGAAACAGATTTCAGAATTCCATCCAACAATGAGAGTCCGAATAGCAACATTTGATCGAACCACACGGCCTCAGAACGTGTAGCTTGTAGGAGGTAGCACATGCCAGGAGAGTGCATATCGTGTTGACTATGATACTGCCGATCATATCGGCCCCACCCGCATCCACGCGGTCGGAGAATTGGCATCGGATGTGAGAGCTCCCACTCCACACAGCTTCACGTCCGTCGCTTTGCCAAAGCATCTTGACGCTGTTGTTTATAAGCAACAGCTAACTACCACCGAGGAATTCGACTATGCTCAGCATCCGTGTGAGCATGCTGGCACTGGCCGAAAGATGGCTTTGAACAGCAAAAATAAATTGATAGCAACGATCGCACCAGTTTCACATACTGCATGGCGGCTTCGTCATGGCCGAAAGCTGACATGCCGGTCAATGGTAAGAGCGAAGGTCCGAATAGCGATAGTCCGATAATACACTACTGCATATACACCACTTTGACTGCCCCTCTTCTTACTTGTCATCCCTCTGCATCTGCTATGCCCCATTCTTGACATTCCTCTTTGCACAACGAAGGTCTCAATCCAACATGACCGATCCACGCACCGGCAGCCGCTGGATCCTAGGCGACAAGTTCGACCAAGTGTATCCTCACCTCGGCAGCATTGATAACCTCTGGCTGAAGAAGTGGAAGTTTCCCTGCGAGCGTTCCCTCTACCCATTTCACGATGGCAAATATGAGGACTTTGCACCCATCTTCGAAACTCTGATGCAGAAAGGCATCCACGATGGCTACAGTGTCGAATACACCGCTGAGTTCTTACCAACATGTGAGGATCTAGTCAAGAGAGCAGATATCATGGCTTCCACGGACAAAGAGAAGGCGATCGAGCTGTACCTGCGTGCTTGTGCCGTGTACCGCATTGCCAGATTCCCGTATATCAATTCAGACTTGAAGCGAGAGGCCTACGCTGCTCAGAAACGCGCTTACATAAAAGCTGCCGCGTTGTTTGAAGTGCCCATCACAGACGTCACGATTCCGCACACAGCTGGTCAAGCCAATGACGAGGGCAAGGAGATCCCACTATACATTCGCGTGCCGAAAGGTAGCAGCAAGGAGAACCCAGCTCCTGCTGTGATTCTCATGTGCGGTCTCGATGGACACAGGCCGGATAACACTGTCCGCAGTGACGAGTTCCTGAAGCGTGGCTGGGCTTCAGTCATCGTCGATATTCCGGGCACGGCTGACTGCCCTGCCGATCGCCGCGATGCCACTTCGCCCGACAGGTTGTGGACGAGCATTCTCGACTGGATGGAAAAGGAAGGCCATTTCGACATGCGCAAAGTGCTCGCCTGGGGACTTTCAGCCGGCGGCCACAATGCCATCCGTGCTGCTCACACTCACGCTGATCGACTCATTGGGTCTGTTGGCCAAGGCGCCGGAACACACCACTTCTTCTCGCGAGAGTGGCTGGAGAAAGCCAAGGACCACGAATACCCTTGGACTGCCCTGCCTGCTCTGCGTGAGAAGTTCGGCTATGCCACTGAGGATGAGTTCCTCGACAACGCACAGAAAGACTTCTCACTTGTCGAGTTGGGCGTCGTCGCAAAGCCGAGCTGCAGACTCTTGCTCGTCAACGGCACACATGACGGTCTGATGCCAATCGAGGACAGTATGCTCATGATGGAGTATGGTACGCCTAAGGAGGGTAGATTCTTCACTGGTTTGTTGCACATGGGTTACCCTCCTGCGAACGGTAGTGTGTATCCCTGGATGGAGCAGGTCATGGGTTCAGTAGCCTAATATTACAAAAGAATAATGACAAATGTTTGGTGCAACGGCGACGCAAAACGATGCATCGGGTACAACGAAACAAAAACATACAACAGACGGGATTCCCAGATGGTCACCCACTCTAGTACTAGTCGCCCGGTTCAGTGCTTATGTATGGCAGAGCGGACGGGATGCCCAGTTTTCACTGACCTATGGTCGTATGTGCTGAGCCCAGCAGATCGGCAGCTCTTGAACCACAATCTCATTCGTAAAGAATAGTGGAGAATAGTAGCCACATTGACGAGTTGCAGAGGACATCATAGTTCCTGCATTTACAATCTTCGATACAAGACAAGTGAGGTTAAGCACTTCAAGTCGGTTCAGTCATCGAGTGCAAGGCTACCGGGACGTGAGTCTGTTTCATCACCTGAGATGGCACAGATACCGATCATTGAAGATGTTCGGTGGAGACATCTGATTGCGATGCTAGGAAACTAGAAACCCCATGCGAAAAGACTACCCGCCCAACACAGCGAACTTCTCTCCAATGACTCCAATCAAAGTCGCCACACCAGTGTCATCCTTCGGCACAACCTTGACAGTGTTGGTCGCGGCATCAAACGAAGCCTCGTGTGTATTCCTCACGTCAGTCTTACTGTACGAGGCACCGATTCTAATGCCAAAGATCCTGAACCCGCCACCCCCGGAAGTCGTCTGCTTGAACTGTGTGTCGATAGATTTGCCCAAAGCGCTGTTCACCTTGATTTCGTAGCCGAGGCGACTCACGACTACAAGTTGTGCCGGGCGGTAGAGTTGTCCCAGACTGGAGGGTGCGGAGTCGAGGAGTTTATATTGCTTGGGGTTGAAATTCCTGAGAGTTGGTTAGTAAGTGGTCGATTCACAATATTGCTTGATTGCGCCAAGGTTATTAAGGACTAACCACGAGCCTGGAGTAACAGGAATGATCTCGATCTTATCGTAAGTCATGTTGATGGTAACTGACGACGCCGCGGATCCAGTTCGCAAAGTCGAGCTCGTGGTTTCACGTTCGCCACTGGCGCTCCAGAACGAGAACCACCCACCAGGGCTTACGGTCGCGCTGACACTGGTCTGGCCGAACTGGAAGTCTGAAGTGCTCTCGGCAGTGTCTATTTGGAACGAGCTGCCGTCTGAAGGGTTGTATTTAGCTCCAATCTTCACACCCGCTTGAGCCTCTTGTACAAATGCTTTATACCTGTCGGCACTATAAAGCGGCACTTTGAACGTCGAGGGCGCAGGACACGGCACCTTGTTGTTGAAGCAGTTCAGCAGCTCTCGAGGAGAACTCAGTTTTCCGACGGCAGCATCCATATTAAACCTAATCGACGTTAGCTTGCATGGTCTGACATATATACAGGCTAGTGGTATTACCCTGGGTATGGATCGTCGGAGAAGCCTTTGTTGATAGCGGTCCGATCCCTTGCTCTCGGGGCAGCTTTAGGACCTGCGATGGCGCTTTGAATCGACTCGAGCTGAGAGCCAAGCTGCTGTTCACGGAGGAGCGCTGCAGTGTATGCTGGAGCTTTGTTGTTGTCCAACCATTGTTGGAAGTTCATACCCCTCGTCAAGCCTCTCGTCTCGTCGTCTGAGATGTCTTGGAACGCAATGTCTTGCTCGGATCTTGACCTGGTATGCGCAGCTTGCAGGTCTTGTTGCGTTTCCAGGAGTGCCTCCTCCTGTGCGGGGGTGGGATTGCCTTCCTGATACACATATGTTAGAGATCGATAGGATGATAAGGGGTGCGGAGGCATGGATTACCAAGTCAACATAGTCCAGATAACTATATAATATTAGATTACTGAAGCCTTGAAACGATCGGTCTGTGTACTTACTCTCTGAGTGCTTCGGCGTAGCCGTACTGGGCAGAAGGGGTGTAGAATGGACTGGAATCATTCAGGAGACCATTGGCGATTTCGTGAAGTCCCAGATTGGTGTATTCTTCTGGGATGTTACTGCCAGCTGCAGGGCCCTTCTGAGTAGCGCCCCCGATCTGTCCAGAGAGAAGGGTATAAATTAGCAAATTGTCTTAGACAATATATGGGGTTAGACTCTTCACACTTACGAAGAAAGGGTTGTTCTCGCTTGGCGTGAATTGCGCTGCTTTCATGATAGCTCTACCGTAATTCAGCCAGAAGAGGTCGTCGACATTCTTTTGAGCGCCAGGTGAAAGAGCTCCTACTCCTCCTGCTACAGCGCCAAGGTTAGGCACAGAGCCAGTCGCGCGAGCGGAAGCAGTCGAGCTGAAAGAACTAGCAATACTGGTACTGCTCAGCGATGCAGCCAGACTTGGAGCTTGGGTACTGTTATAAGCCGGGGGTGTCGAAGACGGTGGAGTGAATCCAAAGCTGGTGGAGCATTTCCGCCACTCCGTTATAGTTATGACTTGCTGTGCGGAAACGATCGATGAGAGCAATGATGCCCAGACAATAAAAGAGCGCATGTTAACGAGAGTGGTCGACCTACAGTCGTGAATCGCAAAGCTGCATTGAGTGAGGTCAGGTGAGAATCATATGTTCCACATGAGGTGTATGTACTCTAAGGCTCCGACTCTGTTGATACATCATCGTTGGAATGACAATTTAATGAGGATCCAAACCGCCTGTGGCGCACGCAAGATCCAGATGCTGCCCAGCGGTTGTTAGTCTGGGAACGGGCCTGGCTTTCATTCGTCGGTGCCCCTTGCTTGTCTTCCAAACATCAGCTGATGTGGCTTGTTGTATCATTCCTCGTGCTCCTGCAAGTTAGTCTCGAACTTATTCTGTGAGAAAAGTAATCACATCTAAGTGCAAGTATTTGCTGGTCCGACTTATCAAACGGAAGTGTTGTTGCTTGATCTTGTAACAAATTGCAATCTCAATGACAAAAATCTGTGAGTGGGCCTTCGTTCGCGAACGATTAATAATGTATTGTAATTCTGTCTTGGATTTCCATCATGACATTGCGACTTGAGTCTTCCAAAAGCGCACACCGTCATTGCTGATACAACTAGCTTTTCCCACATACTTACACATAACAGATCCCAGAAGAAAGACGCCAGACACCCCTGGTATGTGACCAACTCACTGTACAAATGCCCAAGTTGCTCAGACGAGCAGATATGTTACTCAAATCTAAGCATCGGTGATACAACCGTGGCTGGCGTCGGTGACCAGCTTCGCGTACTTGTACAAAGTACCCTTCTGGTACTTGAGAGGAGGTGCCTGGAACTCAAGCTTCCTGCGCTGGAGCTCTTCAGGAGTCGAGTCGATGATGTCGATGACGTTGTTGTCAGCGTCGATGGTGATGGTGTCGCCGTCACGGACAAGGCCGATGGGACCACCAGCCTGAGCCTCAGGGGTGACGTGGCCGATAAGGAAACCGTGGCTGCCGCCAGAGAAGCGGCCGTCAGTGATGAGCGCGATGTCGTTGCCGAGACCGTAGCCCATGATGGCAGAGCTGGGCTTCAGCATCTCGGGCATACCAGGGCCACCCTTGGGACCCCGTAGCGGATGACAACAACAGTCTTCTCGCCCTTCTTAAAAGTGCCAGCCTCAAGGGCCTCAATGAAGAGGTCCTCAGCGTCGAAGCAGCGTGCCTTACCAGTGAAGACGGTACCTCCTTGCCGGTGATCTTACCGACTGAGCCCTCGGGAGCGAGACTGCCGCGGAGAATCTGGATGTGGCCGGTAGGCTTGATGGGGTTGGAGATGGGGCGGATGATGTCCTGGTCGGCGGGAAGTCGGGAACAAGCTCGGCGTTCTGCTTCAAGGTCTTACCGGTAACAGTCATACCAGAGCCATCGAGTACGCCCTCCTTGAGGAGATACTTGATCAAGCTAGGAGTACCGCCAATGTTGTAAAGATCCTCAAAGACGTACTTGCCGGAAGGCTTGAGGTCAGCAAGGAAAGGCGTGCGGTCAGAAACCTTTTGGAAGTCGTCAATAGTGAGGGTGATGCCGACAGAGTGAGCAATGGCAATCAAATGGAGGACGGCGTTAGTGCTGCCACCAGTAATGTTGACAAGAATCATGGCGTTCTCAAGGGCCTTGCGGGTGATAATGTCGGAAGGTCTGATATCCTCCTTAAGCAAGTTCTTAATGGCGCCACCTGCGGCCAAACACTCCATCATCTTGGCCTTGGACTCTGCAGGGTTCGAGGAAGAGCCAGGCAGAGACATACCCATGACCTCAATGACACTGGCAAGCGTGTTGGCGGTGTACATGCCACCGCATGCGCCACTTCCGGGGCAAGAGTGCCTGATGATGTCAAAGCGCTCGTCCTCGGTGATCTCACCGGAGATGAACTGTCCGTAGGCCTGGAAAGCAGAGACAATGTCCAGCTTCGAGTTGCGAGCCTGCTGTCCGCAACCAGCGGCAATGGTGCCACCGTAAACCATCAAACTAGGCCTGTTCACACGACCCATAGCCATGATGACACCAGGCATGTTCTTGTCACAACCGGGAATGCTGATGTTGGCATCATACCATTGTCCGCCCATGACTGTCTCGATAGAATCGGCAATGAGGTCACGGCTCTGCAGGGAGTAGCGCATGCCCTTGGTACCCATGCTGATTCCATCACTGACACCAATGGTGTTGAACTGCATGCCGTGGAGGCCGGCGCGCTCCACACCCTCCTTGACCTTGTTGTTCAATTGCATCAGGTGCATGTTGCAGGGGTTTCCTGAGTACCAGACACTGCTAATGCCGACCTGGGCCTTGTCCAAATCGCTGTGCTCCATGCCAGTCGCGTACAGCATAGCCTGCGACGCGCCCTGGGCCTTGGGCTTTGTGATGTTGCGAGAGACCTTGTTGAGGTCGCGAGCATCGTCGGGGATGGCACCGGGTCTCTGGAGACGAGAGGTGGTGGAGAGGGCTCTCCTACGAATGGTATTAGCTATATTCTTCCGCAAGTCGTCCTCCACACGTACATTTGCCTCCATTGGGTCCTGGCGCACCAGGATGGGCGCATGGCGCCGGCCATGCTGCTTCTGCTGAGCATTGTTATCTGGCGATGCAACAAGGATTCACCAGGTAAGCAATGCAATACAGTGACAATGGCAGGATAAAAAAGTTATAGCTTGGCCGCGGCTGGATGCATATAATAAGGTACCTAAGCGACAACTAGCGCGGATGATTGGTGGGTGAGAGCTCTCCGATCTCGGCTTTGGAGTCACCGTCATATTGCTTTGACGGAGGACAGAACACACGATGCCAGTGATATGACTCTAAAAAAAACCCCCGAGGCTAGTATTCAGCGATTGTGGTCGTGCGCTCATCTTGCACACGAGCTAAGGCGACCGAAGTGGTACACCATATACAGCCTCACGGCCTCCAAACACTAATCTTGGAGCTCGATCAGACCGAACGCTTGGACGATAACAGTTCCCATCCTGCTTGTCATGGCAATCTCATTGGTTTGGTGTTTCGATCATTGTACCGATAATTCGTCTAGATCTAAGTCCAATACGCGCCTATGTACATCTCTATCGTGATTCGTATATCCCTTTTCTCAGAACCTCGTGCCATTCACACTCTGTTTGCCTTCGCCCAATTGCGAGGCAATGACAGTTGCTTCCCTCACTGCTCTTGCAATAGTGCCTCTCAGGCCACCCTCCTCGAGCACCAGCATTCCTCCAATGGTGCACCCGCCAGGAGTCATCACCTTGTCTCTCACCATGGCCGGATGCTCACCACCCTGCAACACGAGTCCTGTCGTACCACGCATCGTCTGTGCAGCCATGATGTAGGCTTCTTCCCGAGGAACGCCCATAGCAACTGCTCCAGCGACCATGGACTCCAGCATGATCGCAACGAAGCCGGGTCCGGAACCACACAGTGCAGTACAGGCGTCCATGTTGGCAGGCGGCAGATGCACGACTCTGCCAATGCGTGTGAAGATCCAGGTGACCATCTTGTTCGTCTCTTCCGGTAGAGGTGGATCTGAGGTTCCAATGACAGTCATGCTCTCGCGCACAGTGGCAGCCATGTTGGGCATTGCGCGCACAATATTGCATGCGCCAAAATCAGGCCTTGTTCTCTCGGGGTAGATCATGTTCCCGAGCTGTATCTCAGTCACACCAGCGAGAATGCTAATGAGAAGTTTGCCTTTGAGAGCTGCGCGCATCTCATCGCCTCCAAGAATACGTTCTGCGACATGAGGCTTGCAGCCAAGTATAATAATGTCCGCATCTTGTACAGCTTGCAGATTGTTGTTCTCGTGAATAGTAATCTTGGTATCATACTTCTCCAGCTCTTTCTTGATCCTCTGTCCACTCTCGGGCCTGGTCACACATGCGCTGAACCTAGTCGGCAGCTTTGCAGGCGCGGTAGGGTCGGCAGGCGCAATAGCTTTGGCGTGATCCGGGGCGTCCGAAGGCGAGAGGGAATCGAAGATGCCGCTGAGGATGGCAGTACCCAAGTCTCCTACTTGGTGTCAACGATCTGTGTCGACATGTTCCTGGCCGTATTGTCGCATACCACAGCCCAGTACCGTCAAGGTGAGGGGTTTCTGGCCAGCATGTTCAGCCTGCTTGTCCTTGAACCATTGCGCTGTCTGGGCTTGGATGGCCAGAGTCTCTTGCAAGATCCAGTCAGGAGCCAAGTCGCGCGCCATTGAGAGATTGTGTGGTTCGCTTTTCGTGGTGATAACAAAGATTGGAGCGCGAGTTGTGAACAAATCGCAGCGACAATTGAAGGTCCGATTTCCCCCACCACGTGGTTTGGACATGGGTGGCACAGACAATGCCCCACTTTACAGTACAGTACTTTACGACGATCCTCGTGTAACACCCAACACTATGATCAAATCTGGTTGTCTAAAGGTAGTGCTCCTCCCTGCAACCATTGAACCCTGGCAGTCGCCGTTGACTTGCAACATAAAACACAACGCCTGCATGCAACACAGCAGGCTTCCAACTTCCAACCTGATATTTCATGGCGCGTTCGAACGAGCAGTAGGACTGCACGCGAATCACTGCTTGCGACAATGAAAGATAAGCGTCACCAGCCGAATGCCACTGAATTATCAGGTCTGGCTGAAGGAAGCAGAAGCATGAAACCAAACATTTCAACCAACTATCAGGCCATCGTTCGCCACCCCCAAATGAGCAGGGTATCAATAAACACTTTCCCGGTTTTCTGGTTTTCTGTCATCGTCAAAGCTTCACTGACATAAGATCAGACCACTCTTCCCAAAGAAAAAAAAATGACCGCTGCCCAAGCCCAATCGTCCAGATTTTTAGTTATCGGAACTCTCACACTCGAAGCCAACATGGCGAAACTCGTTGAGACTTTTCGCCAAGAAACCTGCCAACGAGGTACCCAAGCGAAACTAAAGAAGAGACAAAAGTCAGCAACAGATCCACGTCAGACAACTTCAGCTTCGTAGGCGCCTTGACCCCATCGTACGTACCGTTGCCACAAAGTCCTGTACGTCGTTCTCCCAATCTCCTCGAATTTCCATTTTGTCAACTTCATTTCTGTGCCGGTCCAGCCATACATGCCGTCGACCGGCCGATACCTGCCCTTGCATGCGGACTCAATAGCTCCTCATCCACTTGCAGGTTGTGGCCAACAACGGTGTAGTCATCGTAGAAAACTCGTCCGACGCGTTCGCATGACCCGTATATCTTGTCTTTCTCGGATTGGTCTCTATTGGTTTCGCCGGGGACGGGATTTGCGCTCGTCGGAATGCTGCAGAGGGAAAGCAGTATCAGGAGTTGTAAGAGACATGACATGGTGGTATACATGTTGAGCAGCTGCAGCGTCTTTAAGAATGAGAACATTGTCGTTGCGTTTCTTCTGATGAGGAGACTAGCAAGCTAGTGCAGAGAGCGAAGATGGAAGAGAGACTTGGGATAGTAGTTCAATAGAAGGAACTCTGCACTGTTTCATCGAGTCGAATTTTTACACCCACAGTGAGGCTTTTTAAGGTGGGCGAGTGACATTCGCATCCAATACTTAGCCTATGATCCAATAGCGTTGTGTGATTAGCCGAGTGGGTGCGATACCATTGCGGTTCATGCTTTGGTCAGCAGGCGTGTATAAGACTACATCTGCGCTCTTCGAATAGTGAGCAACGAGACAAGAGCGTGAGCCTATCACAACACATGTATCTATGCTGATTGAGGCAAAATCAGTAAGACATAGGTAAGGATGAAACGGAGCCCCGTATCTCAGTGCTAAAAGGTATGGTCAAAGAGTGGACCTCACGTTATTATTGTAAGGAAGCACTCGATGGTGTCACTTTGAAGATGTCTATACTTGGCAGGCACTTCTGTCCCCTGCCAAAAGTCTTGTTCTTAATGCGAGCTTTAAAGTGTCCGCTAACGCTACAACCCCACAGTCACTTCCACTTGCAGCGACGCGACAAACGCGATCCTGTTACTAGAGAACAACGAGAGATGTCGCATTGCTTGTTTATCCAACGAGCTTCCACCACTCTACATGTAGGTCAACCTTGAGATTACTCCGTGACGTTTACCGTCCGCGTTGAGCAGTCTGCACCATTTTCTGTCGCAAGCATGCCGCCCACACTCATGTCTGTTGTCATCAACCGCTCAGAAGCCTTAAATATGGGCTCTACAGAGAGCAAGCTGCGATCCCCACCGCCCGAGAGTAAAACCGCGCGTATACGACGACACACCACTGCCGATCCAAGCCTCCGACCACGCGCCACGCAACGCCACAATCATTAACCGCGTCTTTGAAGGCGGAGTGGTCACTTTCGAGCTCAAAATTGGCGAAACCGTGCTTAGCGAAGTCGGTCTGGAGGAGGTGTTGGATTATGTCTCGCCGTATCATTGGAAGAATATGAAAACGAAGCGTTCCAGCAGCGAGAGAAGAGTTGTTAAGGATTGCTGAAGAGGATGATAGGCGCTTCAAGGAGGAACGAGATGCAAGACGCAAGGAGAAGGCAAAGAATAAAGGAGTGGTCGTCATGTCTGAGACTAGTAGCGATGATGTCGAGGGACAGACGGAGGTTGAGGTCAACACTGGCAAGCATGGAAGAGCCCGGCCATCTTACAAACCCTTGTTCATGAAGTTCAAGCAGCGCAGACAGCGACGAAAGAGGGATCCAAAGACTGGTGAACTTATATCACGGAGCGATGAAGACGAGGCGATGGACTTTGAGCAGCAAGAGTCCTCTTCGGATGACAAATTCGAAAGCAAACCTGAGGTCGGCCCTGTATCGCTCGACAATCTGCCTAAGAGACGACGTCGAAAGCGTGATCCTGTCACAGGGGAGCTTCTTCCTCTTCCTCCGCTAGGATCGACTCTGAATGAGTTTGCACCTTCAAGATCTGTCACAGTCGAGAGACAATCGCAGGTGAACGACTCGGATGCTCTTGAAAAGCCAAAGCGCCCGCGACGTCGCAGGCATCCAGTGACGAAAGAACTTATGCCTCTGGACTGGCGTTACAATCCTGACGAGGAAGAGCAAAAAGAGCAGAATACCACCATGAAGGTTTCTCCAATGCAGCGCTTAAGTATATCTCATGAAAGTGAGCCAAAGCGCAGGCGCTTGGATCGATCAACAGCTTCGAACGAGCGATCAGAATCACCCAGGATGGCAACGCAATCAACCAACAAAGGTCAGCGGGCTTCAATCGCACCACTATCTGCTTTCAAGCGAGGCGATGTGGTCAGTCTGCATGATTCTGACACAGATGACACGGCCTCGGATTCCATTGACGTGAAGCCAGCTGCACCCAAACCGAAGCTCCTTAGACGTGGGTTTGGCGGTGCAGCAGGTGTGCAGAATGCAATGAAGTCGCAATCCCCCAGTGAATCGCCACCAAGATCACATTCGATTATGCTACCGCTGCCGGTGCGCACTTCTCCTCAAAAGCCGGATTCGACTTATTCGACTCGCATGTCATTGGTCAGTTCTAATTCTTCTATAATCCCTCTTCAAGTCGACGATCCGGAGTCCTCATCGGATGATGACGACGACGACGAAGGAGAAGGAGAAGACGATGATGAAATCACAACCGCTATTCCATCAGCTACTTCAGTTACAAGTATCGTGCATCCATCTGCAGCCGCGGACGAATCTTCCTCTTCGGAAGAGTCAGAGGAGGAAGATCTACCTGACGACGAATTCTTCGTGGAAGGGATTCTGGATCACGCACTGTCAAATCCTTCGACGCATCCCGACAAATTCGGCAAAGAGCCCGTGATGTTATACAAAGTCAAATGGGAAGGCTGGCCAGGTACGACGTGGGAGCCTGAGACGAGCTTTGACGATAAGGATGTTGTGAGGGAGTACCAACAGAAGAATGGGATAAAAACTGATGAGCCGGTGTCGCAGGCCTTGCTGGACTAGTATTACTCGTCAATAGGAGTTTGGCCGAAATGCTTACTGCATTAACGCTATGCATGACGGAACGAACGTGGTCAACGATGTTGTTCTTATCATGGCGCACTTGAACAAGACTCGTCATTTTGTACAATTTGATTCGAACTACATGTGGGAACTTCACACATTATCGTGCTCTGCGTTTCCGAAGGTCGGCCTTTGCCTCCAAATCATGGTCTTCCGACGGGATTTGAGGATCCTGGCCTAGTGGAGTAGAGTCGCCGTTGGCCTCGACGTTCTCCACGTTGGTATCGTCGTCTTTGTGTTGTGCTACACATCATCGCTCTTCTCCTTCGAAGCACTCTTCTCCTTCATCATGTAGGCTTCTTGTAGAAACTCGCCAAAGTACATGATCGCATCCACCATCTCCTTGCCCGTAGGAATAATGTGCTCCTTTGGCAGCAAGAAGCCGTAAGTTCCACGGTCACGCAGCTTGAGCTGGTATGCCCAACGGATGTGTAACTCATGATAGAACCAATCCAAGCCAGATCCGCCGCGGTTTTCCATTTGCGGCAGATAGGCTTTCTTTCCTGATGCTGAAGCAGTGACAGCGTTGCCTTCGCAAGCTGGCAGAACTTCATAGATGTGACCGTGAGCGCGACGGATCGCCTTCTGTAGACCGTAGCCCAGCTCCTCAAGGTCTTCAAGACCAGGAGCGAGATCACTACAAGAGAAACTGTATGGGTAAAGGATCGATTGTGAGTACGAATGCAAGTCCATCAAACCGATGAATTCAACATTGTTATTCTCAGTCTCGTTGCGGGCCCAGTCGGCCAGGGCCTTGGCCTCGACCGCTTCGAAAGGTTTCTCGCCTGCATAGCTCTCAGAGCACGGGTTGCCAGCAGTCGAACTGCCGTCCCATTGGAAGCCGAAAGAGTGGTCAAGGTCCATGCCTTGACAAAAACGTATCGAAGTTTGCTGGCGGTTCTTGCGCCACAAACGGTCTGTTTCCCAAGTGTAGACGTAGCCGTCCGGATTCAGTGTCGGGACGATTACGAAATCGAAGTCCTCTAACATGCGCGTTATGCTGGACACTTTACCGAAGCCTGTGATGAGGGTGTACGCGATATAATTAGCGGTGCTTGTGCTAATCCATTCGCGGGCGTGGAGTCCAGCCGTTATGAGCACAGTCTGGCGAGTAGATGGCTCTGGATCATCGTCGTTGGTAGGGTGCACACCGATACGCAGAGCCGGAATGTCACGGCCTTGTGCACTCTTGCCAATGTTGACCAGGCGCACGTGAGTGGTGAAAAGTGAGGAAAGCAGGCGCATCCAGGGATGAATCACACTCAGCGGCTGATAGTCCGTGAAGAAGATGTTAGTCTCAGCACCCTGAGAATGAGGTGGTGGACCAACTGGGCGCTGATCATGGAAAGCCGGACTAGGGACTGAGGCCTTGGATGCCTCCAGGTGGCGTGCGTGATCGCGGGGCGTAGGGTAGGTCTCGAAAATAGCTTGTGCCAACTCTCGCTCGCGCAATAGCGGAACATGTGAGCGTTGTAGCGATTGTGGCAGCAGACCCAACAACGAAGGCACGAGCTCCTGCGCAAGTCGAATGTCTACCCAGTCGTTCGCAAACTCCCAGACGTCCAAGAGGAGTGTGTCGGACGCCTCCGCCAGGCTCCTAGCCTCATCTTCGGTGCTGATATTGAAGCGTAGTAGGACATCCCCGCCGTATCTTGCGAGCGTATGCGCAGGCAGTAATTGTTCCTCTGGCTTTGGTATTCTCTTTGGCTTGCTCTCCTTGTGCTCGTGCGTCGGTGTTTGGGTCCAGATCTTCTCGATAAAACGTTCAGACAGGCGCCGCCAATGGCTGAAGAATGGCTGGGGCTGTGATGCGACTGGGCGGTAGGCGTCGGCGGGCTGGGAGGGCACTGCAGTCGCAACAGACAGCGAGGCGAGCGGAATGGCCAGCAGGGCGGCGCGGTGGAAACGCATGGTGCGTTGACTATGTTGTTGTGATGCGCGTTGGGGGAGCGTCATGAAGGTGGAAATGTGAGCTGCACCTTCTAAGCGGATGCCTGCGCCTACGCGAGCTAAGGGAATAGACTTTGCGGGGCAAACGGCAGCGCCCATATCCTTATCGTGATAAGATGCATGGAATGTGTATATAAAAAGTGGTAAACGATGTTGCCGAGACCCAACCAAAATTCATGCGTCAAGTCACCACTACCTTACCCTCAATCCACTCAAGTACTTTGAATTTCTCAAGACAAACCCAGCGGCCACAGCACCCACACTCAACACACCCATCGTCGCAATAAAAGCATCGCTCACGAACGTCTCCTCATGCACTCTTCCCAGCTTGATCACAGGCTTTTTTCCACAACCTCTACACCGCTACCTTCGATTTCATAATCCTCCAAGTCGACATTCGATAGCTGCTTCTGGTACTCGACCACTGTTCCGGACCAGTTGTTGGTGATCAGGCCTGCCTCGTTCTTGTACCACGAGTTGCAGTTCGGGTCGTTGAAAGATGAGTTCTGCAATATCTTTTGCACGCGCTCGTTGTATTCGACGACTCTCTCGTGCTTGGGCGAAAGGGAGAGGGCTTTGCCTGCGCGTCGGGCGTTGAGGACGGGAGTGATGAGGCCGTTGATGTAGCGGCTTTGGGCTTCGATCATGAGGATGATGCTTGTAATTGTTAGTTGGGATGATCGGGTGTCGAGAATCTGGCTTTTGGTTCACTTACGAATTGTGGCCAAGGTTAGTGTTAGGTCCGTAGAGCATGCCGAAATTTGGCTGTCACATGTTAGCAAGCTTTGAGTGAAGAAGATTACTCAAGACATGATGTTGGTTCTTACCATATCCTCAACGCATGTGCCGTTGTATGCTTGCGCTCCTTTGTGCCATACATCGCTCAGCTTACGTCCATTCTTGCCAGTCAGCTCGATTGGGTGCAGGAACTCAGTTGTCTGGAAACCAGTGGCGCAGACGAGCAGGTCGTAATCGGCTTCGACGACGTCGGGCTGACCATCCTCGCCAATGACACTGACGCTGCTGGAGCAATGCGGTGAATTGGTCGAGTTTCGAGGGCGACATGTGGCAGAGCGAGAGTTGGATAGTAGTCATCTGAGATGATGACTCGCTTGCAGCCTGGATTGTACTTCGGAGTAAGCTTCTCCCATAAATCAGGGCGGTCAGCGAGCTGCGCTTGCATCATGGTTTTGCTCTGCTGCCTGAGTTCTTCGGCGAAGGGATGCTGGCCATCAATCACAGCATCGTAGAAGGACTCGCGGAAGTCCATCATGGCGGCGCGGAGGCGCCATCGAACTGGTGGCAGGTAACGATATACGCCACGCCAGAATGGGGTGACTGGCGCATCTTGTCGTGGGATGACCCAGTTGGGCGTGCGTTGAAAGATAGTGATACTCTTAGCCACTTTAGCGATCTCGGGAGCTATCTGAGCGGCGGTGCAGCCTTGGAACATATTAGATTACAGTCGCTCATGTGGTCGAGCACTGAACTTACCATTGCCGAGAATCGCGATCTTCTTATCCTGGAGATTGTAAGACCAGTCCCAGCGTGCCGAATGCATCTTCTTCCCAAGGAAATCATCGATGCCATCGATTTCGGGCCACTTTGGCTGGTTCAGCTGCCCAACCGCACTGACAAGGAAGTCCGCCTTGATCTCGTATCTGGGATTGAACTCGGCGTCCTTGCTGCCCTCAGCAGTCTTGACATCTACGCGCCCACTTCTTCTCCTCCTCATCCCATACGGCATTCTCGACGGAGGTGTTGAACCGCACGTGCTCGTAGATCTTATACTTCTGCGCGACGCCAACCAGGTACGCGAGAATCTCTTCCTGGCCTGGGTATAAGCGTGTCCATTCGCAGTTCTGTTCAAAGCTGAGCGAGTACAACGCCGACCACACGTCGCAGCAGCAGCCTGGGTATTTGTTGTCGTGCCATGTTCCTCCTACACCACCGCTCTTCTCTACGATGATGAAATTACGGCAGTTGTTCTGTCTGACGAGGTCGATGGCAGTGCAGATGCCTGATATGCCGGCACCGATGATTAGGACCGCGGTGTTTGCGTGGTTGGAATTGCCTACCCTGACTTCCGGCCACGGTTTGTCTCCTGGCATTTTGTATGGACTAGTTCGTTGACTGGGAACAAAAGATGTGATTGAAAGGCACAAACCTGTCCTTGAACACGATGGCACAAACCATATAAGTAAGGACGAATGATGCCCAGCCCTACCTTTCTACCGACGAGCGCTTACACAGGCAGATCACGACCTCGGCTCCCTGAGAACACCCTTGACATTTCTTGTGATTCTTGTCGATGTCGTCAAATGGGTTAATTAGTCCGAGTAAGAGAGCGGGGAAACAGGATGAACGGATCAAGGGACAGAAGTCCCCGGTCGTGCCGGCCTACTTTGTGGAGAAACTGGCAGGGATGGGTCAGCTCGAGGTTGAGCACAGGCATCTCAACGGTGGCCATGGCAATGCTCTAGGACCCACACGGTCAACAACATTAGCACGCTTGTTATGCGAGGATATCCCTTTGAATGAAACAGCCCATGCAAGACGTGGCATCTCAGCGAATGCAGATGAGGAGACTCGCCTGCAGCACGCAGACTTTATGCACGGAGGCAGTATGTTCGACACGCATACCGCACAACGGCAGAGCGAGAAAATGGCATTGCGAACGGTTGTGAAGATATCGCCTGGCAAAGAACCGTAATTGAAAAGCAACTGACACAAATTTCTGTGAGAAAATTCACAATTATCATAGTGGTATCGATATGGAAAAAGGTTATTCTAACCAACCGCCCAAGTCCATTAAACAGTACAACCCAAAGACGCGTGAGCGTTTGCATCACCCGATGGAAGAACAATACGAAATAAGAATCTATCCCGGAAACACTGGCGCATGCGGCGACATGCTCGAGACCAAATCAATCAGATCTAGTAAGCGGACGGGGCGGCAGTCTCCTCATCGCAGTCGTCAGTCGAAGTGGTAGTCGGTGCCCAGGTGGATCCGTATGAGATAGTAGAGGTGGTAGCGGTGACAGGAGAGACGACGGTGGACGAGGTGTTGGCGGGCGGCGCAGCAGAGCAAGTCGAGTTGGAGCCAGAGGGCAAGCCGGCGTTGGTCGAGCAGATGCCAGCCTCAACCAAGTTCTGGAGCCATGCACCGGCGTCGAACTCGCTGTAGACAGTGTCGATGAGCCACGGGTACTCGCCGCCGTTCGGGTTCTTGACGACCTCCATGCTGATCAGGCCAACGACGGGCTTGGGGTTGGGGATGGGCGCAGTGTTGGTGGTCTTCCAGCGAACGATGGCGGTGTCGCAAGAGTGCCAGAGGTTCAGGCGCTCGAAGTTGATCGAGGGCTGCTGACCCTGGCCGGTCTTGAACTGGTCGCGGCTGGTGAAAGTCGGGGCGAGGAGGTCGAGGGGCTTTGCGGCATCACCCTGAGGGCAGGAGTTGATGAGAGTGTTGACGGACTCGGAGTAGTCGGTGAAGTTTGGGGTGAGGATGGCATCGGCGAGGGAATCGCTGTAGCTGACAATCAGGGCAGCGTAGGCGGTCGCGACCTTGTCGGCATCGGCATCGCTCAAGCACTCGCCACGACCATAGTGGCGCTTCTCAGCGGGTGCGGCGACAGCGCCGAGAGCGGCGAGAGAGAGGAGGGCGATGGAGCTGAAGGAAGGCATTGTGGTTGTTTTTGGTGTGGTGGGAGAGACGGTTATCAAGTTGGTGTTATTGTGAATGACTCGGTGTAACAACGAGAGTTTTCGATAGCGAGCGAAGTAAGGAAAAGTAGGAACGTTGGATCGGTTTGATCTTTTGTGGATTGAATGAAATGCTTGGTTGGAGAGTCTAGCATACCAAGGAGGGGCTTAGGATTCTTATACCAACACTTGTCACGCCAGATCTAAACAACAAGCCGCATCTGTCATGCATCAAGCAGTTACTAGCCAAAGCTTGCGGTTACTTTTGGAACTGTCGAGGGCTGTGTCGTGCCATGGGCTGTGACATCAGCAGCCTCAGCTTACTGGCTGGCCATGCGCGAAGTTGGAGCCGACCAATATGACAGGAGATATACCACGCAGTCCGAGCGGCGCCCTGCAGAAGCCTCGCCAGGCGCGACGGTGCTGACAAGGCTGACCCTCGTATGATGCCTGCCTGACAGCCAAGCGAATGGTAACGCGAGATAAAGATGGCCGTGAAGGATTGCTAGCGAACACGTTATTGAACTCAGCTCGAAGTGTGCCGGAGCAACCGCGAGCGGGGTTGACAGCAGACCAATATGGAGCAATTTACGGGCCAGCACTGCTGGCGATAGAGATACTGGGAAGGCTGGGAGGCGAGAGAGAGGTTGCACTACTGACTACTGTTGTCTGGGGCTATTTTGGGTGCATGGGTATGCGTCGGCAGGACCGGCAACATGCGCACTCATGCAGGGATCGGCACAGCCAGTCACTGTACGTGCCAGGGGACTATCACCTCGATTTTGGGATAAGGCGCGCAACACAGCCGCCGCGCCAAGGATCTCACTGAGACAATATGATTGTGAGAGCGCCTCGTGACATGCGCGCCCAAAAAACGTGTCGGTGCACTGCAATGTGTCGTGCAGCGTCGTGCAGCGTTCAGGCTTATCAGCCACATCTACATGTGGACCGGGGCGAGCAGCATGCGTTGGGTCGTCACGCCAGATCTTGGCGCAACGATCATAACATGCTTGTACAACTAAGCTACATCCACGTCTGTCCCGCATTAAGTGATTCCGCCGCGCCAGGCTGGATGCGGTCTATCAAGGGGCGAGCATGGCGTGGCATTTACCGAGTCATTGATAGAATCTCATATATGCTCGACACGGATCGCTGCCACTAGCAGGCTTCTGCTATCGAAGATGGTATTCAATTCGGATGTATTTGCCGATATGCAACGAGTCGTGCGCAAATACCGGAACTACTGGTCATCTAGAATCGCCACCAAACAGATCGCTCAGAAACCTTGCTGACGGTGCCACTTCTCCTCCCAGCCGGGGTAGAAAGGCGACTCGTCGAGTGTATGCGGCTCCCAATCCTTCTCAATCAAACCCTTGTCTATCTGCTGCTTCTCAAAGCTCTCCATCGCCGGGACAACAACATGCTCAGTGTGCCACGTATTCTTGTACTCCATCAAGTTCTTCTTGCCATCGCGGAGCACTTTCAGCAGCAAGCTCGGGATGTACGGCTCGTCGCTGAACTCCGAGACAGGCGTGAACACTGCTTTGAAGTTGAAGATCACAGCGCCGGAAAGCGGCAGTCGCCGCAGCGTCTGCCAGTCTACTCGGAGGTGACAGCGGTCAAGCGTATGTGCTGGATCTTGGGCGTCGCGAAGCTGCTCATGCGGGTCACCTGGCGGCATGAACAGCGGCTCGTCGATCTCAAGGCCCCATGACCCACGCTGGATTGCTTTGTCCGTTGGCTTCTTGGAGAAGTAGCGATCCATTGAGAACTGCATCTTCTCCTTGTAATCCGGTATGGGCTCGTGGATCTCGTGGAGCTTGAGACCTATCTTACTGCCCACGTTCCAGCCTAGACTCGAGCAGATCACGCCACTCCGGAAACTGTAGAGGCCCGTGTCTGGGTGGCGGATCATGACAGCAAAGTCCTCTGGCACGTTATTCAATAGCACGTGCAGTGGCTCAATGGCTTTTAGATCAGTCGTGTTCCCCAACAAGCCATTGTGGAACACCATGGCTTGCTTGTCCAGGCGGAAGTACTGTGGGTATCTGGCGCACAGAAACTGAAGGCACATCTCCATGAGTTCCTTACTTGCAACTTCTCCACCAGGAAGCTGTTGCAACACCATGGGACCATACTTGCGGTATAGGTCCTGCCGTTGTTTGATGCGTTCTACGTAATTGCTCTCCAGCTCTAACCACCAGTCGTGCTCGAGCTTCGTCAGCGCTGTGAAGACGTCAGCATGTAAGGTAACCATACACAGAGATGCAAGCGAAGCCTACACATGGTCTGATGGTATGCCCACCGAAGCGGCCGGAAAGGCCTTGCTTTCGCCGTGGAGATATCGAACCCTTCATACTCTTGCGGCAACGGGATGCCACTGAGCGCAGCGTAATCCGGGAAATCGCCAAGTCGCTTGATCTCTTCCAGTGTGAAGCCGGTAGCTGTGGCGTGATCGGCGAATTTTTCGAGATCCCACATGTCCTCGCTTGGAAGGCAGTTCCTATAGTCTGGTGGCATTTGAGACAACTCCTTCGCAGTTTTGCCGGCTCCTTGCAACGCAGTGGATGGCAGATCCGCCAGCGCTTCTCGTCGACTGGGAGGAAATGCCTTGCTGAAGTCATGGTCTGACGATACTTTGTTTGATGGTAAGCCTTGCTTCTCAGGCGACAGTGATCGAGGTGGTGTCAGCGAGCCGGTTGCTCTGCGTCTTCGGATGTCGAACCGTTGCAGCACAACATTACGTTGCTTGCCATCGAAGACGAGTACTATCGTCACTGCAACGAAAGCAGCGCCTAATGCGATAAGGAGTAGAGGCAGCATTGTGCAACTCCTCAAAGGTTGTGGCCAAGACGAGACTGTTTTCGTTGGACTGATTTTGTCCAAGATAACGTGCCACGACGATATGAGGTGTCGTGGACTACGTGGGAAGAGGTTATCATGCTGTGTCTACAAGTAGCAGTGCGACATTGTATGTAGTAGAACTGCTTCCGACCCAGGTGTCGACCCCGCGCCGCGTGAAGGACCGTCCTACCATCCTTGGGAGCTGCAGTTGCACAACACTGACCCAGAGAGCCAATGAGCTGTAGCTGCACAGATAGGCAACGCTTATCATACACGAAGGTGTAGAGAGGCAGCTCTGGCAGAGATGCGCTATGTCCGAAACGGCTTGCTGATCCAGCACAGGCAAAGCTTCTCCGCAATTTCTCGACGAACGACAACCTCGCTACCATCTCTATCTCCACCACATACAGAATGGAGTTCGAAGATAGGCATAGAGGTAGTGATTGAGATATCGACGTATAGATACATGCCTGCCCTGAAGCAAAAATGTTGAGTACCGTATCATGCTGTTCGAAATGCGGCGCAATCAGTGGGCCGGTCCCTTTTATCGTCTCGTGATGTACTAGGAGGAAGGCACAGTTCTCGTGCATAAGTCTGTGTATGCGGTCGGTTATCGCGAGTCTGCAATGGGCATTTCAATGGTCGCTGTAATCATTTCTCGTTCTACACCCTTGACCTGTCGGTAAAGGTGAATGTATACCTTATGCATCGTCAAGCCTCTAAAAAGCAATTGTTAATGTCCAAAAAGCAACAGAAGTCCGACTTGGAATCCATTGCCATCAGTAGAATTATCAGAATATTCGCAGACTCATAGGCGAGCACTGTACATACTTGTGTCTTGGATGCTAGTACAAGCAGCTTTCTGTGAGTCTGAACAGGAACACAAATGACTTATTAGGACTATGGAACGTCCTGTTCAGTAGTCGTACTGTTGCTGGAATGACGACAAGCGCCCACATAGTATGTGGTTCTCTCATTGACAATCATGCTGCGCTCGTAGTGGCGGGACCATAGGATCGTGATGAGAGCGATCAATTTTTGGTGGCAACAAAGCAGGAAATATTGCCGGTTACACAAGGGATAAATCTGTGAATATGACAATTTGATAGATCATTAGATACCTTAGTTCTGTTTGAACAGTGTTGAATAATAGGGCAGCAACACAGTAAGCGACGCACGTGCCATCTCCGCTGATTTAGCGCTACTCAGCCAATTTTGGCCGGAAAAAATCCAGGAAAATTCGGCTATGTCCGCAGACGTTATATTAGCAGCAGAGCATCTCGAATTCATCTGAAATGCCTCAAGCCGGGGTAGCTCAATCGGTAGAGCGTGTGGCTCTTATAACAGCAAAGAGATCAACCTCAAGGTCGTGGGTTCGAGCCCCACCTTCGGCTATTCCTATATCAAAGCTCACTAGAGCAGCTGTTCTTTTGCTTTTTTGTTTCCACATCTGCTTCCACACTTCTATACTCCGTACTCATTCACAACAAGACCGTTTCTTGGCGGTGTTGTTGCACGAAACTTGGGCAGCAACAAGAGGAACTTTGAACAGACTCTGAATGTTCATTTTCAATGATGCACTAGCCAGAATAATATTGAGCTTTTTTATTTTCCATGAGATACAAGCACGCTTTGTGATGCCTCTTTAGTGCATTCAGTTGTCTCTTCTTTGAGAATGTTGTTTGGCTAGTGTGATAGGTGGGAGAGGGCCATATTCATGTCTTATGCCTCGCGAAATTGTTATCTAGGCGCGCTACACTCCAGCCTCGCCAATTGCATCTACGCCGCCTCGCCAGAAGGTCCTGCAATCGATTGACCCAGCTTGACTGCTTTGCCAAAATTTGGCGAACCATCGGAGTTCCAATTCACCTTTTGTGCGGCCGTATAACGATTGCCGTCGCAAGAACCTGCTGAATTCGACGTCGCGTGGTAAACGTTCCAAATTTCTTTCCCGTCAGGAGAAGAGAAGAAGCTAAAGTTTCATTTGATAAGCATCAATCGTTGAGAGACGACAAGTAATTCAACATACCCATTGTGACCTGTGCCATAGTTTCCATTTGCAGAGCTGAACACCGGACCACTCTTGGTCCAGCTGCTAGCGGACAACGGATCGCCGCTACCCTTATACGTGAGTAGACCAAGTTGATACGACGGACTCCAGCATTGGCTGGCACTGTACGTCAGGTAGGTCTTGCCACCGTGATACAACGCTGCTGGTCCTTCCGCTACAGGGAAGTCACCCTGCTTCTCCCATGCAAGTGTCGGTTGGGTGAGGGTCGATACTGGTCCGAGAGAGGATGGCGAGTTCATGGGAGCGATGCAGAGAGATTGCAGCGTATCACGAATGCATGAATAGACGTAGTAGTTCTTGTTTGGGAAGCGCAAGATGGTTCCGTCGATGCTCCATTCATTGAGCAGCTGGGCAGAGTAGGTGTAGGTGTCCCAAGGTGTCGCACCACCTATGTAATGGTCAGCAACATGTTGTTCGATACCAAACGATCGAAGACAGACCCTTGATGACAAAGGATCGTTGTCCGTCGAGATTGGCACTGTTGCCTGCTGTGTAGTAGATCCACCACGAGTTGTCAATCCAATGGACTTCAGGCGCCCAGACGTTGCAGCATCGGGAAGCGGTCTTGTCACTCCACACCACCTTGGACTCTCCAGTCTTCAGGCCAGCAACAGTTTTTGCCCGAGTGAATCGTATGTCTGACCAAGTAGTGGTCAACAGATAATAGTATCCATCGCCCGAGTACACAACGAAAGGATCCGAGCCATCTGTAGCTTTCAGAGGGTTGGTGAACGAAGCGCCGAAGGCAACGCTCAAGATTGTTGCTAGAGAAGCGAGAAGAGTCGTAAAGTGGCGCATCTCGGAAGACTCTCGAGGATCGAGGTTGCGGATTTTATCTATTTCTGCGGCACATAGTAGCATATATAGTCGCTACAGTGGCTCGTGCTTAATGCACACCTGTAATGGTTGTATGGTGGCATACATTAGTCCACTTGATGATTATATTCCCGCAGTCGCATACGTAACATCCTCCAATAAGTGCCATTCAGGCATTGAAATACTCCGATGCCTCTTTCAATCAAACAGGCAGGAGGCATAACACCGTACCCAATGACAAGAAGGAGCAGCGTCTCAAGTCCAAGGGTCCTGCAGTGGAACTATGCCAAGAGCTCGCTTCGATGGCCGAGGCAGAATAATGTGATGACCCGATCTGACTCCTTCGTCGTCTGTTTAGGGTTCTATAGATTTTCCCTCCAAAGATACGAAGCCGGTAATATACATCGTGGCTATATAATGACAAGCGTGTGGTTAAGATGGTTCGAACTCCTCTTGTGGCTTTGTTAGCCAATCTTGGCTACATGACCGTGACCGCAGATCATCAAGGCAACTCGGTATGTGGAGATGAACGTCGATGAACGCTTTACCTTGGTTTCTGCCAAAGCATCGATGGATAATTTCGAATTGCATCTTGAGCTCAAGTCCAGATTATAATGCTGCCAGGACATATAAGCGTCATACCGCAGTTATCACTCGTAACATGAAGTTTGCACCCTCCACACAGCATCTCAGTGGCGGCAACTGCTAGGAGGTATCTTTAGACAGACAAAGGCCGAAAGTAAGACTTTACTACTTGCTGGGATATGGATGCAGATCGTCTCGGAACAGATGAGAATATGTGGAGCTCTAGCGCAATAGTTTTGTTCTTTGCCCTGACGACTCAAACGATCGTTTGCAAATGGAAAGTGTATTGCTTCAAGCCTGGCCTCGCTAATGACAAATGAATATATGTATAGTTACTTGGGTAATATTCATTAATCACTCTCCTTAGCTCAGCTGGAAGAGCGCAAGACTGTAATTGTTACCACGAGAAATTCGTGATCTTGAGGCCCGCGGTTCGATCCCGCGAGGGGAGACTTCTCTTTTGCATTTTTTCTCTTTTGCATTTTTCACACATATCATACATGTATCTACCGTGGTTGAGATGCTGCGTGAAATCCATGTTTTATGGACATACAGAAATCTTTGCACTTTGCGGCTTCTCGATTTCGCCAGTCACAGTTGGGCGCGAAATCGATACGTTCGCGTTCTGACAACATCAGCAAGGGTGTTGGAAAAGGTAGCGTGACGGTAGGGGCCGTGACAATGATATACTAGCGTATTCCAACAAAGAGCGACCATGGACTGCAGGATTGGCAGAAAGGGATTCAATGTCAGTGCGATCGATGCGCTGTGTATGTGTCTTCTGTATCGACTCCCAACGATGATTCGATTAAGCCAGGCGTTGCAACTGCACACCTCGCCAGTCATGCGAGCTAGAGTGATCATGCAGCTTACCAGTATAAGCTCAAGAATCTGGAGCAGTCTTGAAAGCCAATAGTTTTTTGAGATGAGTTATGGATGAATATAATGGCACTCAAGCAGCAACGTCAATCGGCTGGAATAAGTTACAGGTAAAAAGTTTCAAGCCATTATACGAATGCATCTATCTCTATATCTACATAATTGGACGCACGTTCTTAGTGCTGGGTGGCAGTCGGGCCGGAGTGACCAGGGTGAGGCTGCCCTTGGTAGAGACGCAAGAGGCGCCGTTGGGGTAGGAGTGGGCAGGGTTGCAAGCAAAGCCAGTGCTCTTAGCAGGAGCAGGAGTGACGAGAGACAATGCACCGTTGGTAGAGACGCAAGAGGCTCCGTTGGGGTAGGAGTGGGCAGGGTTGCAAGCAAAGCCGGTGCTCGAGGCAGCGGGAGTGACGAGAGTCAACGATCCGGCAGTCGAGATGCAAGAGGCACCGTTGGGGTAGGAATGAGCTGGGTTGCATGCGAAAGTTGTAGCCTCTGCCGAGGGTGTGACCAGAGTCAGAGATCCGGCGGTGGAGATGCAAGAGGCTCCATTAGGGTAGGAGTGGGCTGGGTTGCAGGCGAAGCCAGTGCTGGTGGGAGCCGGAGTGACCAAGGTGAGGATGCCCTTAGTGGAAATGCAAGAGGCACCGTTGGGGTATGAGTGTGCTGGGTTGCAGGCGAAACCGGTGCTTGTGGGTGCGGCTGTGAGAGGGTGAGGGCACCGTCTGTAGAAATGCATGATGCGCCGTTGGGGTACGAGTGTGCTGGGTTGCAGGCGAATCCGGTGCTGGTGGGAGCCGGAGTGACCAAAGACAAGGCGCCGTTAGTAGAAACGCACTTTACACCTTCGGAGTACTGGTGGGCTGGGTTGCAGGCGTTCTTAAGAGGGCTGGCGGACACAAGGCCCATGGCAGCAAGGATGGCGAAAGTCTGACGCATGTTGTTTGATTGTGGTTGATGGATTGGTGAGGAGTAAGTGTTTAAGAGCTGTGAAGATGCTGTGTGGTTGGTATAGTGGTGAAGATGATGGCGATGTTTAAAGACTGACAATCCTTCAGGATCTTATATGTCTTTCGAAGACGCTCCAGTCCCACACCGTCATGACCCACTTAGCGTAGCATGCCTATAAGGAATTGCACTTACAGGGAGTTATTCTTAGAAGGATCCCTACCAGACACTGTCATGCATCCATATCGAGGGCCTGTGATACGAACCATGACTTCATTCGTGTACAAGCTTCTTGAGCACTGATTCTTTCTTCGGTGAGATACCTGGGGTCCTCATGCAATGCTGCAGAGCACGTACCATAACGTACAATTTAGTCCACTCGCAGCCCAAGTGTCGACCAGAAATTGGCCATGCCCTGTTGACAGTGACATGAGGATGAGCGATTAGTGTGGAACCTTCGTATTCATGAATACTGGCACTGAAACGTCGGCCGTCTTCCCAGCGACATGTTAATCTCAAGCCAGTGAGGGCGTGTGCAGCGTGGCAACTCGAATGTGACGACCAGAATAATGCCTCTTCGCGTGGAACTAGTAGCGCATGGTTCAGCCATGGTTCTCGAAGAACGTGAGGTGGCCGCGGCCTCGAGCTGTCTAGCAGGGGCGGATGGCACCGATCAGCAGTTTCTAGCGGCGAGAGCAGTTGCCCTGTGTCAATTTTTAGACCGGCTTTTCGTCGGGCGGAATTTCTTCCAGATTAGTACTGTTTCGCCACTCAAATTGCACCTCACTGCATTGGCCTTCGACGGCGGCGTGATCATCAACATGCTACTGCCATACATGGCCATGGGTGGAATGCTTGAATCGTTCTTAATATCAAGCCAGTCGATCATCTCGTATTTTACTGCAGTCTTGTCCAAGTTACACGATCGCAGATGAGACCTTAGTGGTGCGACTCGTTCTCATCGCCATGCCTCTCGTCATGAATAGATTGACGTTTGCAGTGGGATCTGCGCTCAAGCATGCATCACAGCAGTGGCACTTTGAGCGCCGTTACAAGAGTGTCCTTATAAGAACAATGATAGTGAATTGACTATTGCTTACGCTCTTCGATCTGCTCCAAGCCAAGTTCCTAGCTGATCGCTTCAAAAATTTCCCTGGGGCCGATAGACTCGCTTCGGCACCTCCTTCCAGCCGACTGTCATCTGAACAGTAATCAATGACCTTGTCTGAAATCGTTTCCACTCACCGCTAGGTGGGATCGCTCGCGGAAACAGCAGTACCTCCCACGACTGGCTACTCCTCCGTCGATGCATCGTTTTGATGCTGTGTCCCCCAATCCCGAACTGCATCTAAGAAGAATTGATTCGGCTTCCCTGTCGCCCAGGATTTGGTTGCGCATTCATGAGCACTTCTCATCGACGTGGCTTCGCTTGGATAATCGGATTCTGGGTTGAAGTGGACGTCGCCGCCATGATCAAGGAGGAACCAGATAAGCCTCCTTGCCTTGGCATCATCGCCTCGGGGATGACATGCAATCCAGCAGAGTGGAGTGCTGCAAATACTGCCAGAATCATAATGTGATCCGTAGGTCAAAGAGTTGACATTGCACCCAACGACTTCCAGTAGGTGTCTAAGCATGTCCATGTGCTTTTCGAATGACTCGTTGTACCCGACAGTTCCACAAGTACTGTCTTTAGCAACCATAACTGCTACAGGAAAGACTCCAAAATTGAGGTCTAGAGGTGCTCCTTTCTCTCTCAAGAGCTCGAAGGTTGCGATGTTACCGACTGTGGCAGCACTTTCGAGAATCGGCTTGCGCTCACTGACAGTGTTCTTTGGAGTAGGATCTGGTAGTTTCAAATCGGCACCGTGATCGAGACACCATTCCACAAGCTCGTGGTCGGCAACTCCAACGTACCACAAGACCGGGAGGCCAGAGCTTTGGCTGTTGATATCAAATCCTCGCGCAACCAAGATGTCAAGGACTTTGCGTATCGACGTATATGTGGAATTCTCACCGATGAGCCAGCCAGGATCAAATTCACTGATATCGGCGCCTTGATCGAGTACATATAACATACAGGTTGTTGCCGCTTCTTTCGCAGATTTTCGCAGACCAGCTCGAAGAGCTTCCTTCAATGTGACCCGCGAATCGGCACGCTGTGCTGCTGAGAAGCACTGCGACATCAGAGTAACATCGTCTTCACGGCAGGCGTTTGCCATGGCCCAATGGACCAAAGGCATAGACAGAGGACGCTGCTCCATTGTAGTCAGGTCGAGTTTCGTTTTGCGCAATGAAGGTTGGGGTGTTCTGGCGATGGGAGTCAATTGAAGGACAGTGAGCGACTCTTGAGGGAGTTGCCGTGGAAGTTTGCCCTTGCAAAGTGCGTCACGCGCAAGTTTGAGCGCGAGCATGTGATTCGGCGGGATGAAACTTGAACCAATGATACTAAGAGTGATGGGTGTCTGATGAAGTTTCGATGTTTGTATACAATGTTGAAACCAAAGACGATCCGTTCTGCTTGATCACGCTTGCTCGTGATCTTCTGGCCCTCCACTAATACAATCTAGGGGTCTTGTCTCTGGTTTGTGACTGCCAAGTCTCCACAGCACGTATAAACATGGTATTGTTTCTCTTCACAGCAGCCTCAAATGCGCTAGGGATTTCCAGTTCGTCACTCGACGGACCCGCGAGGTACGGATCGCCTCCCTTCTCAAGTAGCAGCTGTATCAATTGCGTGGCGTCACCTGTAGGATAACAGGCAATGCAACAAAGAGGAGTGCTGCAAGTGCTGCCAGCCCAATATGATGGTGCATTGGCATTAATTCCGATCTTGTCGATAAGATGACGCACCATGTTCAGATGCATCTCATATGCTTCGCTGGGCGACTCTCCAAATCTTGGGGCTGAATCATTGGCAGATCTCACCGCTGAAGGAAGGATCCTAGATGAGAGTGGTGCGCCGCGTGTCCGTAGAGCTTCGAAGGTGGCTACGTTGCCGATTGCAGCAGCACGTTCAAGAATTGGTCGTGGTCTGTGGCCCGTCGAGTCGGGCAGATGAACACTCGCATTGTGGGCTAGACACCATTCCACCAACACTGGATCTCGAAGCGCGACCCACAGTAAAGGCCCGCTGCTGGCTGTGTGCCCGTAGCTGTCGATATCCCATCCGTGTGCTACGAGGATATCGAGTATTTCTCGTGAAGGCAAACTTTCATCGCCCCAGGTGAGGGTTAAATCTGCTCCAGCATTTGTCGCATCCGCACCCTCATCAAGCACATATGACAAGACATTGACAGCCTTTGCCTTAACGGCGGCCTTGAGAGCCGTTTTCAGAATTTCTTGTCGCGCTGGAACGGAAGCAGGGTCGACCAGACCGTCAAGTATCTGTGATATCGAAGAAACATCGTCGTTTTTGCATGCGTCGGCTATGACTTTCCTCCTTTGCATATAATTCATCGTTCTGCGTATCACTATCGCTCGAACTGAGAATGAGCACTGGTGCGTGATCTTTGGTAATAGTTGGCGGAGGAGTAGCGAATGTTGAGTGTTGAAGGTTAACGTGCAAAGTGCAAGGAGGCAAGAACCGGTATTGGTAACGGTGTTCTAGTGCAGTGACTTCTTTTGTAGTAGCAGAAGTCTGTATTTGCGTCAGAGAGCAGTTGCAGTCACTTCTGCGTGTTGTTCAACAAGGGAGATACAAGTAAAGTGCATACCTTAGAGATCCTGAAGTTAAAGAGTCTACCTCCTAAAGCGCCTTGCATTGACCCGCAAATGGGAAGGCTAGACAAAACTCGGACTCTTGCTGGACCTGTAGACACTCCCAACCCAATCAAAACCCAGACAAGACTCCACATTGAGCTCCACTTTATACGGCGCTACGCCCGGACTTCCAAAGATGTTCCCCAGCTTCTTCCTCCTTCTGCTCTTCCTACATCTACTCAACAACATCAGTGAGTTGATTTCGCTAATAACTAATTCATATTGTATAGCATACTAACAGAAGTCTAGCTTTCGGTCTACCTCTCTCAAACTCAAATGTCACTGCCAGTGAACCTGCGTGGAGCGATCGAGTATTCAACAACGGCATACAGCTCCGGATCCTTCCTCTTGGTGCCTCGATTGTCTACGGAGAAAAGTCTTCCGACGGCAATGGCTTTCGCTATGGTCTCCGAAACCAGCTTATCGACAATGGTAATCCGGTCAATTTCATTGGAAGCAACCAGGGTGGTTCCATGATAGACAACGAATGTGAAGCTTGGCCGGGCTACACCATCGATCAGGTTGCCGAAAAAGCAGAGGTCTCCATTCCTTCTCAACCCAACTTGATTCTGCTGCACGTCGGAACGAACGATGCAGTGCAGGGCCTTGACATCCAAAATGTGAGGACTCGTTTGGAGGGCTTGATCGATCACCTTTTCGATACAATTCCAGGCGTCACGATCATCGCATCAACCTTGCTGCCGAACACAAACTCGCAAACACAAGTAAACATCGACATCATCAACGATCAGATTCCGATTCTGGTCCAAGAACGTCAGTCTTCCGGAAAACATATCACCTATGTCGACTTTGCTTCTTCGTACTTCAGCCCGTCGGACTTGTCAGATGGCACGCATCCTACTGACAGTGGCTATCTCAAAATGGCTGAAGTATGGTTCCAAGGCATCGAGGCTGCGGATGCTCAAGGCTGGCTATCTACGCCAGCAAACGGTGTATCTGATGTTGTTTCCGGTGGGTCAAATACGACATGCGATAAACTTCCTGGTAGTGCCATCGGTCCAGTTCAGACTCAAACGAATCTCGGCTCGGACGACGGGCCCTATATACACTTCGGTACCCAAGTGGATGGATTTGCTGGCTTTCACAACCCACCCACCGTGAACTTCAACAATCCGCTCCCAGAAGGAGTGTTCTGGGCTGACATTGACGGCGACGGTATCGATGACTATGTCTACATGGGATCGAAATCTAGCTACGGTATAGGAGTTGCCTTGAGCCTCGGAGAAGGCAGGATGGGCGACTACCTTTGGTCTGACTTCTCGCCAACCTGCAACAGGCCAGGTATCAACTTCGCGGACATGACAGGAGATGGACGTGACGATTTCTGCTGCATTGGCCCTGACGGTGGTGTGGTATGCTGGCAAAATACCAATGGTTCAGACCCAAGGAACCCGAACTGGGTGGCTATGGGTACCGTAAAGGAGAGCGAAGGCTTCCCTCAATCGCAGGTCAGGCTGGCAGACATCGATGGAGATGGCAGATGCGATTATGTCGTGTTCGATGCAGGCGCGCAAAACATCTACGGCTGGCGTAATGGCGCTTTGTCGAACAGTGCCCCAGCGTACTGGTACCCTATGATGGGTATTTACGGGGCTGCCGTCACGAAACTTGAACGGATGGCAGTTCGTTGATCTGAATGGCGACGGCAAAGATGATTTGATTTGGATCGATGACAACGGCCAAGTGACTTCCTGGATCAACAAGCGTGGCTACAGTGTTGGCTTAGGCCCAGAGTGGATCTCGCAGGGTGTAACTCATCAAGGCTCCGATCATCCTGTCAATGTCACGTTTGGCGCTTTCATGGGCTCAGGACGTGCTGACTATGCCCTGGTGTCCATCAGGGACGATAATGTCTATGTACGAGCCTTGGGAGAACCACGACCACGGCGGCACAGAAGTCAAGGGCGATGGGTCCAGATACTGCGACATGACTGGCAGCGGATCCGATGACTATCTCTTCATTGATGCTATGGGAACGATCAGCCTCTACGAGAACATACATGACTGGGGCCAATGGAAAGAGTGGGGAGTCATTCATGAGACTGACCGAGCACGTCAAGAGGTCCACCTCGCTGACTTTGATGGCGATGGTAAGTGCGACGTACTGCTTGTCGACAAAACCTCTGGAGCAACGAGCGTATTCCGCAATGAATTCGATGGGAGTCAATTCACCTTCACGGGCATAGGTATCGTCACTGGCAGTGCGACTTGTACTGAAGGCTATGGCCAAGACAAGCACGATCTTGGCGTGCGTTGGAACGACCTGACAGGAGACGGCCGCGCTGATTTTCTGTGTGTGCAATCTGACGGGACTGTCACTGGGTACATCAACAAAGGCGTCAACGATCTCGTGGACCAAGGACTCATCAAGAACTCTGAGGGCAGAGAGCGAAAGAATGTCCGATTCGTGGACATCAACGGGGACGGAAGAGACGACTATGTTTACGTCAACATGACCGATGGTGCTGTCACAGCCTGGTACAACGACGGCTGGACGCCCAACACAGACAATGCCTTCCGTTGGAACTCGCAAGGTATTGTCTCACCAGGGGGTCTTAGCAGAGGAGCTTCCATCGAATTCGCAGCCTTGAACGGTTTGAACAGAGCGGATTACATCTCTGTGAGACCAAGCACCAATGAGGCATGGACGTGGTTCAATGTTTGCCCAAATGGTGAAGGGCCCGCTCCTGCAAATCTACCCTCAGACGCACCGCCTGTGCCTACTATTGGCTCAGAATCGTCATCCAGCTTCACAATAAGCACTCTATCGTCTGGCGATGAGACTTTCTCTGCCATTGAGCTGGCCACAACTACCTTCGAGGATTCGAAAGGCTCGACTTCCATTGCAACGATTACGGTGTTCCCACAGACTCTTACAAGTGAGTCTGATACCATTACGTCGACATCAGGTTCTACAGCATGGATCACCACTGCAACTGACTCTGCCGGGTCAATCATACTTGGCACCATCACACAGGAGTCGATCTCAACTACACTGAGCCCAATTCCCACCAGCTTGGTAACTTACACGGAGTTCCCTTCCTCGGTCTCCTTTGAATCGACCTCTGTGAGCTTCAATACGCATGATCCTGAGGGCCATCCAGTCCTCGCACCCTGGCCTGCGTGCTGGTTTTGTCCACCGGGTACAGGGGTTTCAAAATCGTCGGGATTCCGGGTCCTGGTGTTTTCCCGCCACCGAGCCCTCCACTAGCGTTCTCAGTGCCCTTTCCAACTTTGACGATTGGCCCTGAAGGTGATCCAACGTATGAACCTCCGCCAAAGCCCACGAAGCCTTCTTCTGAGCTTCCGTCGCAAACATCCGAAATAACATCCAAATCGTGCAGCACCGAGACTGTTACGCAAACCACCTACTACGTTTCCTATAGCACCAACGATTCAGGATCGACTGTTGCAACAGCAACGACTTCTACTGAGACTTCTGAGCTCGCAGGTGTAGTGTCACAGCGACCGTGGCCACCTCCACGACGGCTGCGGGGTATCCTTACTACTGTGCAGCTGAGGGATGCTCTGATTGCAAATCACGTCGTGACTCGGTCACTGAGTATGGGAACGTCCAGGTTGATTACCCGCGGTCAAATGTACAGCTCTTGACCGCTACTCTGGGGCCGATCAGCATATTTAACCTTACTGAGCGTGACATCCCAGCGGCGGTCGATTCAGTGGCCGATGTATATGATGCCGTTCGAGATTTGGACAACAAGGACAAGCTACGCAAGGTAATACATGACGATATCTATGTCAGGAATTCACCTTTCAAGACAGGAATCTCAAGTTCTCGCTATGAACCTTACCTCACTGACGAGATTAATATCCTGGTCGAAGGACTGAGAGGATGTACATGTATCATGGTGGTATCACGCCAGGGTGTGTGGGCCAGTCACATGTGGGAATCGCCGGGATTCACCCGTCAGTTTCAAGAAGATGTCATCGATTACATGTTGTACGGCAGACTCAACGGTGAGGCGAACACGCAGCCTCTTTCTGCTCTAGTAAACCAACAGGTATTCGGCGACCAATCAACGCGGATATTTATCATGACACCGGCGACACTCGAGCTTGATCTAAAGGACGATACTCCTGGTGCGTCACTCACACACAACAAAGGCGACAATATCCCATTGTTTGGACCACAATATCCCCCGGGGTGGTCAGATAGGCTCACCCCGCTTGATAGTTTCTTGGGTAGCATGATGCCCAACGTCCCAATCGACTACTTTGTATACAGGCGCGAGACCGGCAAATTGAGCAGCGGAAATGCCTTTGGGTCTGCAACAATCGTGTACAGCAACAACCAAAGGATCGACGATGATTTTGAGGCCTTGCCACCACCACCGAAAGCAACTTGGGCATGCTACATGCAAGGAAAGCTGATGGGCAGTGACCGATGGGATGCTTCACCGGCACAGGGAGGCCCTTCCCCTTCACCTTCCACCACGACTTCCACCTCGTCGTCAACTTCAAGCAGCACGCCATCAGGTTCCCTCACTGAAAAAGTATCTACCACTGCAGAAGCAACTTCTCCCACAGGAGACGCTTCTGCCACCTCTGAGGTTTCTCTGAGCTTGTCCACCACGATATCTTCAGCTTCTTTGACAGACGCACCTTGGGAGACGGCGATACCTGCAACTGAAATCGTTTCTTCGGAACCGCTGTTCTCGTTCGCTCCGACGTCGAAGGAATCACCCTCGGCCACCAGCACCTCTTCCGATGCGACGAGCACAACAGCGACTCCCCTTCCCTTGCCCACCATCACCGATATTGTCAAGGACTCGGCATATTGCTTCACACCCAACGACGGCGACTACGTGAGATTCTCTCGCGAGGACGGACAAGTTGTCGTCTCACATTTCTGCACGCAGAACCCTGTCCTTGACCCGTCCAACAAAGACGGCGTTGCGGACTATCACACCGACGTTGCAGGCACCACCGTTCACATCTCAGCCAGATGGGCAGATGATCAGACTGGCTGCGAGCCCATACAATACATCTTTCCCTTCACCGATCCGGATGATGGGATGGCGCACGATAAGACGTGCTTGATCGCTTGGGACGCCGACTACTACTGCGATGAGGGCTTGATCTCGAAGACCCAGATGAGCTATGGTGGCGGCTTTATCTTGAACACCCCTGTTCATGGCTGCATTGAGTTCAAGCAATGGGCTACGTACTCATCGATTGACGAAGTCTCACATATTGCTGTGCCTGATGACAAGAAGAATCTCACCTTTGGGCCAATCACGCTTGGCAAATACGACGGGCGTTATGCAAACTTCTCGCTGGATGACGTTGCGAGTGTTCCTCACTTGTTTGACGTTGCGGGAATTGATTAGTAGTGGAAGAGACATGAAAATTTTGATATAAGCGATCCAGCGAGCTTTTGGCTACTTTTTTTTGTAAATAGCATGCATTTTCGAACTTGATTGCTAGCATATCTACACAACTCGCATGCAGGAGTCTGCACATGCTCCATCGTGGTTTGATGCGTGCTCTAATACTTTCGCCATCATGTATGATTCTGCATTTGATTATATGTGCCATCGAGATACTAGCGAACACACGTCGGTCTTCCAGCAATGGAAATGCCCCTATCGGCGCCCATACAACTAAGCAAGACCGACGCGACCATTGAGAGCCACTCCCGGTCTCATGGATTCCTTCCATCGATCAGTGGTAGGTGTTTGCCTTAGCTGCTAGCTGTATGATGTCGCAGAGGAAGTAAACATGGGAGAGCACAGAGTATCTGTATGAGATACGGTGTGAATATCAAACGGTGTGGATTATAGAGAGACAAGCGGATTTCGATGACCACGAGGAGACTGGAGCATGATTTCTTTGCATTACTTCTAGTGGCAACAGACTACAGAAATGCAACACTGAGCGTAGAGATTATCGGAAGACTACTTGCCCTCGACAGCATCATGAGAGAGCTCAATATGAATGATAGACGGGCAATCTGGCTTTACAGCAGCATCAATCAAGCTCTGGCTTCGTATCGACAAGCACGATATCTTTTCGAGACTTTCACATCGCCTTTTATCTGGGATAATAACCAAGATGTGTGCACAGGAGACCAAGATCCTGTGCACTTTGATTGATGATGGGATCAAGGGCTCGCAAGGGTTACTTTTAGACCAAGGATATTCTCGTTCTAACGCGTCCATATTTGCAGTCTGTAGGATATGATTTGTCGATGGCGTCTGTATACAAGCTTGCCATTGTATCAAATGAGATTCGTTCGTGAAACGCTGTGAGAGCCGCGCCGTGGAAGTATCATACACTGTCCGTGAAACGGAGTTAGGACGATTGACGTTGACGTGCCAGGTCCGCAGTCAACATCGGGGTATTCATGCTCTATAAACCACTAGCATACTTGAAAAGCTCTCCCGTCCTTCGTCATGGTTCGGCAAACGCATGGCACCAATTGATCAGGAGCTCGCGAATGAATATCAAGACATTGTCCAGTCTCACCCTCCTTCGGCCACCAGCCAGTCACAATCTGTGTTCAACAGAAAATTGAAAGTCGTCGCCCCACCTTGACCACCAGTCATAGTGTGTCGATAGAACATCCGAAGCATTGAGAGTCATCAGAATCTTGTGGGCTTCGATCTCGCCACCACCAGGCGTGATGCCTTCATCGAACTTTTGATGCACTTGTGCGAGCGGATTGACGATCAGCTTGTAGAAGTAGTGCTTCTGAGACACGGGAGCGGTTGTGTACAAACACGCAAGCTCAGCGTGTCTTTCTGGCCCGGCAAATGCATGGATTTGCTCGATCCAGTGTTGTAATTTCTCAAGGCTTTCTTCGGTATACAGGCCGCGCAGTTGAAGTATGAGAGTCTTGGCAGAGGTCCCGTCGTGACCCACCTTGAATGCGTTTTGCTCCGCTCCCCGAGCCGCGACAAGAAGTGAAGGACATGCCGAAAGTCAAAGCCATCTACCCTGGCGACAACTCGCAAAGGTGCGGTATGGAGGAAGCGAGAGAAGTCATCACGCAGTCCTTTGTTGGCACGCGAAAGCGGCGAATTGTAGATTAACTGAGGCTCGTTCGTGCTTGGTATTCCAGCTGTGAGGAAGGCCTCTTGCCGTGGGGTGATGTTCCTGAGAGGTCCCTGGTAGCCCAACCGTCCTAGCGCTCGCACTGTGTAGGTATAATGCTGGGGACATCTCCCATATGCATCCTTCCCATTGCATGCGCATTCAGGCTTCCGATTGGGCCACGGCGGTTGCAGCGTCACATATGAGTAGATGATGTCCCGCAGCTCTACAGGGAGCCGCAAGATCGGCGGCGTGTTCATCGCGGCTTCGCTGAACGAGACATTCTTTTTGTCAAGCGATGGAGTTGTCGAGGCCATGTTCTGTAATTTCTTGTATTTCTTGAGCGTGAGGTAGGGCTGAGATGTTTGGTGGGCTTGCGCTTCGTTGCAAGCGGAGGTGGTGGTTGTTGTTTGCTGCGTGCGTTAATGAGTCAGAGGGTATACTCTTTGGAGCGTGTGAGCGCGTGATCAATCATAATGTAGTGAATTGGGCCTATGTAAGTTATGTGTTTTCGCTTCATGTGATAAGTCACTGTGCGTGGCAGGGTATCACGTGGGCAGGTCAGCAGTGAATTCTAAACTTGATGATAAGTGATTCATTAAAATCGTATAATACTGCATCTGGGACTCAATCATCCGGGGGAACCCGCCGTGAGGCCCAAGTACCTTGACGCTGCGAGCAGGCCCTTGGTCCGCTTCCATAGCCTCACCAAGCAATGAAGCAGAGCAGGGGAAATCGCCCAATACGTCTGCGATGCGCTCTACCCATTGTCCGCCGTCCGCCATGCCGTAAAAACTTATGCGCTAAAGACTCTGACATTGAGATCCACACTTCCGCACGCAACGAGGCAGCGTATCTGCTCTTGCACAGCGTCGCCGTTCGTCTGCGCCGCGCTTCCGTCGGCCGCGCCTGCTCCTTCCTTGAAGACTGATGGCGCCCATCGCAAACAGCTGACGAAGTGATCTGCGGCTTCGACTACGCGCACGCACTTTCCTTCTTGACTCAAATCCCAGCATCGGATAGTTTTATCGTCTGAGGCGGAGAGTAGGTATTTGCCACCTGGGTGGAAGACAAGCGCACGAATCCAATTGTCGTGGCCTGTCAAAGTCTTGATGCAGACGCCGTTGGCACCGAAAATCTTGATCTGCTTGTCACGACCTCCGGTAGCAAGGTACTCGGCAGAGCTCGAAGCTGGTGGAGGTTTCTTGAGGCCAGCAATTGAGGCGAGGTTCTTGTAGGCTGTTGTTGGCGCAAAAGCGCAGCATTCGACTACGTGTTCGTGTGCTAAGAAAGTCTGCTTGAGGCTGTTGCTTTCAGGTTGTGAGAGATCCCACATGCGGGCTGTCTGATCGGAAGAGGTCGAGAGGAGCCAGCGCCCGTCTACCGTAGGATGCAGGGAGCGCACCCAGTCATCGTGACCACGTAGAGTGCGCAAACAATAGCCTGTCGTGACATCCCATATGCGAATCGTCTTATCTCTACTTGCAGATGCAAGGAGGTTGCCGGATAATGGTGCTCCAGCAGCTCCCGAGGGAATAAATCGGACACTGCTAACGCTATGATCGTGACCAGGGAGGGTTCTGATATTCTTGTACTCGTCTGACGGGTCCCAAAGCTTAATGGTCAGATCGGAGGAGCAAGACGCGAGTAGTGTGTTGCCTCGAGGTCCGCCGAAATCGACATCGAGGACAGCTTTTGTGTGTGATTTGAGCGTGCGTTCGAGCTCGCCAAGCTCGTAATCCCAGATCTTGATAGTGCAGTCTTCGCTGCCTGATGCTAATGAGGAGAAGAGTGGGTGGAATGCGACGCAAGTAATTGGTTGGCGGTGGCTCTGCAAAGTATGCCTCGCAGGCGCTCTGGGAAGCCAGGTGGCAGGATCGTGGTTCTTCCTCGCAGCCAGCGATGATGGCGTCGCATTGTCAAGCTCATGCTGTAGTTGTCCTGCTCGCGTCTCCAGCTCCATGATCTTCTTCTGCAGCCTCACGACTGAGGTCCATTTCTTCTCCAGCAGGCCCTCATACTTCTTCGCAGTGGCGGAGTCGAAGGTCTCCTCGGGCACATTGAGCTCTTTCGCGAATTGTTTGCGCGGCTTTGGAATAGCCAGCCGAATTCAGGTATGCGATCAGGGACTTGTGGCTGTTAGCAAAAGTGATCAGCGAAAGGACTGAGATGTGGACATGGACGGATCGTACAGCTCATCGGCCTGTCGCGATGTGAGGAGTGCGCTCATAGTGGTGTCTATCCAGCGGTACTCCCATGCGCGAGGCAGTAGCGAATCTCAGAGTCGTATAGCGGTCGCGAATGTACGCAATTCTTTTGTTCGCGTAGGCGATCCTTGCAGTAGCTTGCTGCGATGCGAATGAAATGCGCGGTGCGGTCACCCTACGCTATGCTGGCGGGCTAAGTGCGGCGAGAAGAAAGCAGTTGGGCATGCAATGTCAAGAACAATCTCCCTAGAGACTCCCTAGAGAACAATGGCGTGTTGAGCTTAGAGGGTGTCCCTGGAGGAGGCGGCGGGGATGTGCAGGTGGGAGTGTTTCGCGGGCGCGGTGTGTGACGTCCATGTCGCGCACCGACGATTTGCTTTGCTTGTTTACGCCCTCGCTGCCCAACTTGCACCCGAGCAACACAACGCAAAAGGGCCCACGACCACATTTTACTGATTGACTTGACCGGACGACATCCTCTTAAATTCGCAATCGCTGTCAAATTCATACTCACAAGCGAAGAAGTGCATTTTCGCACCCATCGGCCGCAACAGACCCTCTTCGACTCAAGCAGCTACTGAGGGAGCCGTTGACTGTCGACAGCCAGCTCGTGTTAAGCACTCACCACTCTCGATCAATGACTGCACACCGTCTGGAAGTCACTTGATCCTACGAAAACCACATACGAAACATTCGAACTCCGCCGCAAACATGGGCGACGCAGAGGAATTCGCACAATTGCCTCTGACCGAGCAGTTCGTTCACAAGAACTGGAAGGCACGAAAAGGAGGCTATGAGACCGCGGCAAAAGAGTTCAAGGTTGCACAGCCAAATGATCCGACTTTGCGCGAGTTCATTCTCGATAGTGGATTGTGGAAGGGCGCAGTAGCAGACTCAAACGTCGCTGCGCAACAGGAGGGACTTCAGGCATACAACGCGTTCCTCGATGCTGCTGGACCAGAAGGAGCGAGAAAGACACGCTCAAGCACCGTTACGCCCATTGTCGAAAAAGGTCTGACTGGAAGACCTGTGGCGAAGCAGGCTGCAGTGGAAAGTTTATTACTTTTGATCGAGCTGGACAAGCCAGATCCGATCATCAGGAGCTTTTACCTTTGCTTTCGCACAAATTGCCGAAAATCATCACAGCTACGCTCGGCGCGTTGAAAGAAATATATCACGCATACGGCTGCAAGACCGTCGAACCCAAACCGATTTTGAAGCTTCTCCCCAAGGTTTACGGCCACGCAGATAAAAATGTTCGTGCCGAAGCACAGGCTCTCACAGTTGAGCTATACCGATGGCTTCGTGAAGCCATGAAACCTCTTTTCTGGGGTGAACTCAAGCCTGTGCAGCAAACGGATCTCGAAAAGCTGTTTGAGCCAATCAAAGCTGAACCTATGCCCAAGCAGGAGAGGCTGCTGAGAACACAACAAGCAGCCAAAGAGGAGGCCGAGGCTGCTCAAGAGGCTGAAGAAGAGGAAGCTTACGAAGAGGAGGCTGGGATTGATCTTGAGCCTGAGTATGAAGCTGTGGATGTGCTTCCCAAGGTTCCCCGCCGATTTCAACGACCGACTGGGTAGCGCAAAGTGGAAAGACCGGAAGGAGGCGCTCGAGGAGACATTTGCTGTGGTCAACGTGCCATTGATCCAGGAAGGCTCATTTGATGACATCATCCGTGGTTGCGCCAAAAGCATGAAAGACGCAAACATCATGGTAGTAATCGTTGCAGCCAATGTTGTTGAGGCTTTGGCAAAAGGTCTCAAGAAAAGCTTTGGCAGATACCGAAGCTCAATCCTCCCGGCAATGCTTGAAAGGTTCAAAGAGAAGAAGCCCACAGTTACCGACGCAATCGGTGCCGCCTGCGATGCTGTCTTCATGTGTACCGGCTTAAGCGACATCGAAGCAGACGTCTTCGAGGCATTGAAGAACAAGAACCCGCAAGTTAGGGAGAACTCAGCCAGGTTCCTTGCACGTGTCTTGAAGATGACAAAAGACGCACCAAGCCCCGAACAGACCAAAGAAATTGCCGAGCCTGCGAAGAGCTTCTCGCTGAAAGCGCACCTGGACTGCGAGAAGTTGGCGCCGAGATTCTGGGAGTTCTCTGGAAGATCATGGTGACAGAAACATGCTCTCACACCTCGAAGGGCTCAGCGACCTGCACAAGAACAAGGTTAAGGAGGCCTCGGAAGCAGCAGAAGTCAAGGCGAAGTGGAAACCAAAGGCTGCTCCACCACCCAAAGCTGCAGCGCCTGCCGCAAAGAAGCCTGCGCTTGGAAAGAGGCCTGCGCCAAAGAAGGTGGCGCCTCCGAAACCCCAGAGCCCCCCTCTTGACGAAGATCCGCCTGCGCTTGCACCCAGACCAACTTCAAGACCAGCAGCCAAGCCTGGTGTGCGACCGGCTGGACTCAAAGCTCCCGGCACTGGCCTGCAGAAGCCGGGCTTGAAAGCGCCAGGATCTGGTATCGCATCCCCATCGAAGCGTCAAGGCATGGTCGTGGAAGACTTCCAAGCTCCAGCACCCAAAGCAGCACCAGGTCGTGGCCTGGCAGGCCGACCACTTGGCAAGCCAGCAACTGCACCATCATCTCCACCCTCCACACCCAGCAGACACGAAGCTCCGTCTGCTCTTTCCTCGATCGAACGACAGGAATTGTATGATCTGCGCGCCGAGATCGACCTTGTTCGTCAACAAACTTCCGACCTTCGTACAGACAAGATGAGACTTGGCGCGCAGATCTCTGAGCTTCAAAATCAGAACGCCCAGCTCATCGAAGATCACACGAGAGACGTCTTGCAAGTCAAGGCCAAAGAAACTCAGCTTGTGCGCGCGCGCTCAGATCACGAGAATGCCGAAGACCGCGCAAACAATCTCTCTCGTGAGGTGGAACGTCTGAAACGCGAGATCACCCGGTTGAGCCGCACGACAAGTGGCCGCGACAGCCCTGTTGATAGCAATTCTGGCATGCTCGGCAGTGGTACAACTCCTCGACCTGCGTATGGTAGCAGCAGATCATCGTATCAAATGCCACCTGCACGGTCATACAGCGGCGAAAACCACTATAGCGAAGGCAAGGAGAACATGCCTGACTATGAGAATGGCAACGATGGTGGCAACAGCAACGGTAAACCCCACCGCCCGATGTCTATGGCTTCTAGCGGTCGCGGCTCCTAGCGGAGATGAGTACAGCCGTCCCTCCGGTGGCAGTGGTTCTTCCATGTCAATGAGCAGGAATGCAAGCGCTGGCGGAGACGGAGTCGAGAGCTGGAAGAGGGCCGCAGAAGTGACGCAGAACCTGAAGGCGAGAATTGAGATGATGAAGGTAAGAGACCGTTTTCCACATATACAAGTGCAACATCACTAACGCAATCCACTAGGCAAGGCAGAACATTGGACGACAGCAGTGATGAACATACGCGATATGAGACCATGGGTTTTTGTGCATAGGGCAGCATTGGCAATGGACGAATGAGATACCACGAGAGACTTCTGAGGAGGTAATTTTTGAAAGGTGGATGGGGGTCTGGTCTGGTCTTGTCTTTTGGGTTGAACGGTCGTGCTTTGGCCGCTTTTTTTCGTTCGTTCTATACCACATTCAGTTCTTGCATTTGGTTTGAAGAGTGTGTGCACTGATGAGCTTTCTTCGTACGCAAATTGAGACGTGTGCAGGTGAGATTCGCGCTCTTTGCCAATTTGACCCCTATTTCAATTCGCGTGACGTTTATGATGCTATCTGTAATTGAATTGGCGAAAAGAAAGTGGGATTTCGATGTGGACAGCAGCCTCTTTGTACTTCGGCTTCGGCGTACGTGAGGCTCCGAACCCAGCATCCCGACTAGCGAAGCAGCTACCGTCGCGCGAGGAAGAAGCCTCTTATCCTCGCAGTCTTGACAGCAGGGTGTTGCAGGGCTTCCGGTTCGCTTCGTACACTTGAGCTCCTCTGCCTCTTGCCCGCGGCATTGATGGGACGAGTGTCTTCCACTCGTGCCTCGCCCGACTCGAGAGCTCATGCCTCCTATCCCAAAGCGCAAAAGTCAGAAGTGCTTGCTGCATGGACGAGAATTGTTTGTCCTCGGCCCTCACCTTGTCCGTCTCGCACATGCCTTTGACCCACCACTTTGGTTTCCGAGCCACACCGATCCACGGATGAGTGAAGCCGTCTCTGTCCTTTGCTCTCCTCTAAGCAACAGGGCCATGACCTTCTCTCTCTCTTCTCCCATTCTGGCGTTCTCTTATATCTGCTAGGTGGATTTGCCTGCTTGGCCTTGACGTCGACTCCGACGCTCTCAGCAAGTTCCACGATACGCAAACGGCGAGCTCTGAAGATGGCATCATCCCAGCCGCCGAAGAATTCCTTGGAAGCGAGCTTCTCAACTGGATAGCAATATCCTTCGGGTTCCATGTAGACTCGTCGCCGGCGTGGGAGTCCTTTGATGGCTGCTTTGACGCGCGCATGGTTTGTTGCTGCGGTGGTGGAGTTAGATGTATTCGAGTGGAAGGTTACGCTATTGTCGGGAAGGAAGTTCGTGCTCAGCTGTGTGCGCTGTACTAATGTGGCAGTGAACAAGTGACATGAAGTCCTCAAACCATGCAAAGTGTCACACGTCTGCGATTGCACTGTCACGACCCAGACCTCGCTAATTGATTCTTCGAAATACTTTAGTGTACACAAGAGGCTGCATGGCCTAATTCAAACAACCAAATAGCAGCCGTGGCTCACCTATTCTCCTGCTGCGATTCACATGTTCAGAGAACGTTTTGCTAAAAGAGGTAATGACCACCATCCCAAGTGAAGCAATGACTCACCACCCAAGCTTACTTCTGCATTGGCTTCCGCCGGAGTGAATTCTGTCTCTTCTTCTCTTTGGTAAGTTCACCGCCAAAAAAAGATGGATTGTGCAGCAGCAGCAGTGTGCATCACCGGTGCTCAAACACCACGCATTGCGTCTTTTAATTCTTCAGCGCCACGCGCGAGTCTGTTACTTTTATCACCTTCCATGCTTGCTGAAAGGTGGGGTATCCAAAACAAAGTACCAGAAAAACAAAGTCCAGGAAGAAAGGTAGTTGTATAGACCAATCGAGGCCCAAGTGCCATCCAACCACGGATTTCCAAAGTCATCAACACTTCGTGATCGGAAGCCGTTGCGCGTCGTTACTAATGAGTTGTCGTCGGGCGTAGGCGAGCTGTGGAGTTGAGCAGAAAACGTAAGCATAATGTGTCAATCTTCAAAAGAAATCAAAACTCCTCATCATCATCAGACGACTCTTCCAACAACCAATCAAAGAAACTCGGGCCTCCCTCGTCAACAAAAATGGAGAGACTCACTTCGTCCAAACTTTTCGCCAGATTCGAATTCTTCTCCACCACTTTGCGGATCTCTTCGCAGACGTTGCCTTCCAGCACGACTTCGGTCTGCTTCGGTAGCCATCTTAGTATGTCGAATGCGTTGGCGTAGACGGTCGTGTTGCCACTCGTGCTGCTGCCTTCTGCGCCCGGGAGTACGAAGGGGTGTGTATGACGAGCTGCTGCAGTCGCCAGCAGTAGCGGAGGGAGAGGCGAACGACTTCTGTGAAATGTTCGAGGATGTCATTATGGGTTGGATCGTGACGCGGAGGTTTTTTATTTGGCCGCGAGAGCGTTGGTGTAAGGCTGCCAGCGTGGGCTGCGCTGTATCGAGGTCGAGTAGGAATGTGTTTTCACCATAAAGAATTGCGCGGGCTTCCTTGTAGATTAGCTTGCTGGCCTGCAGGAGGCTGACCAGTAATGGATCGTCGTCTTGAGGCCGGGGAGCGCGAGGTGTTGAGACCTTGACACTTGTGGAGATGGAGCGGCGACCGCGTGGAGGATTATTTGCGCGTGCGTTAGTCACGACGCGATAGGCCCTTTCGCTTGTATTATGTGTGGGCACTTCAGGAGCAGGCGCATGATCATCATCGACGGAGATGGTAGTATTCGCAGTCAGACCGGCGCTTCGCATACGGGTTATCGATCGCAAAGCACGCATACCACGCGCAGGCCATGCATCGCTGCCACCAGCACTGCCAGCATTTGTGTCGCCGGTATGGAGGTTTCCAGTGTTCGAGCCATGGCTATGCACCAGTACATCATCCTCACTTTCAGAGCCGTGCCACGCAGTCTCGTCAAGAAACTCTTGGTCTCTCAGCGTAGACTCCGCGCGCTCTTTCTCCTTCTCCCGATCGGCCGGCTTCGGCTCTTTCGAAAGCAAGATATTAAAAGGTCTGGTCAAGCAAGCTCGATAGATCTCCATCCGAATCTCGGGAGGCATGTCCATCAAGCGGAAAGGTTGTTCGTGCTTATCTGTGATCGGGCAAGTCTCCTCCAGGAGCTCATGATCCTCCTTGTCACCCTCCTGTGCTTCCTCTCGTTGCGCATCTTGTGATCCTTCTTCTCTCACAGCGCCAGCCTCGGCCATCCTAGCCCTCTTATAACCAGATCCAGGCAACTCGGCACTATCGTCTTCTTCTACACGAGCTCTCTTCCCGCCTCTCAACGATATGCGTCTCAAACTCGGCCCGGCTCCAGTGGAAGAATTCGTCCTGCTTCGCTGTTGCGCCATTTGCGGCTTACTAAAACCAGCCCAGTAATGAAAAGTCGAGTATCGCGGCTCGCGAAGTAATACTTTCTCCCAGTGGCGTAAGCTCCAGTTCTCGGGTCTCCAGGCGCTCGCAAGGCCTGTCCGGGTACTGCAGCAGTTGCTTACTCAAGACAATGGAGGTCGAGGCGCTGGGATATCTAGATCGCTGGCGCGCGACAGGGCTCCTGCACGGATCGTGGGTGGGATTGCACGCTGATAGTGGGGCAAAGGTTGGCGACTCGATGGAGATGGTGTCGACGGTGGTAGCCTTTGAGCGGTAAGGCGAAGGTAAGGCCAGACTCGGGAGTGGCGATTGAGTTCCAGCAGCCAGGTCAAAGGGCGGAAGAGCCGGCAATATGTTCTATTGGGGATGGTATGCTGTGCTATTGTCCAGCAGTGAGGCGTGCAAATCTTCAGACTGTAATCAGATCAGGTCGAGAGCAGTAGTAGTGTCTCGCTTACAACGCCTCAGGACGTCGAGTGTTTGGCTCTCCACCGTCCCTCGTCATCAATTGGGTGCAACGCTCCCCAACGCCGGGAAGCGAGGGAAGCGCCGGGAAGCGGCAGCCGCCGTGCGCTCCCGCCAGATCTCCTGTCGTCGTCCAAGGAAATCCAAAATCCTTCACGACGCAGTTGCCTGTTATGGCCCGTCGGGACCGTTGAGCCGTGCGAGCGCTGCGCTGGTCCTCGCTCTAAGACACTCCTGCGCGACCGTTGAGTCTAGCAGCTGTCATTGGAGAAGAGACGACGATGGCTGGCGGTGAGCTGCAAAGGCGTGGGGGGAGGCATTTTTCAGGAGGTACAACAATGTCGGCTTTGTTCGCGGCACATCAATACGAGGTGATATCCGCGTCACACATGCTTAGCTCAGGAACCGGGTACTACGAGAAGTTCAGTAGCCGGTTGCATGCACCGTATCACAATGTAGCACAGCACAGAGTAGAGAGACAAGAAGAACAATCAAGCTGTAATAAAATTCACAACGTTCTAGCTACCTTTCTTTGAAAGCCACAAGTGTCCAGTCCGGTCACATCTTGCGAGCTCGCCTCCCTTTACCATTCCTGCCTGCCTGTCTGCCCGCCATGCGTTCCATGATGACCCCGATATTACATTCTACCGCAGTATACTTCAACAAGAGCCCATGTGGCACTTCAGGCCAATTCCACCTCCACAGCGCCTGAGAGACCCGAAAAAGAAGAAAATATAGTACACTTCCGCCCCTGTCGGTCATACACTCATCATGCAAGCAGAAGGGAACAAGTGCGGAATGGCGATGTTTTTTAAAATTGATGATAGGAGAATGTCGGTCTTAATGACAGTAGTCTTTTTTTGTGGTCGAAATGGTCACGCGATGTGCGTGCCTGTTCGCCAGCCAGTAGTGAGCGAGGGTTGTATTAGTCGGTAGTGAGGTATTAAGTGGGCCAAAAGCCCGAGGAGCCAGTATCCATATAGTGAGAGGTCCGTACAAAAGAGAGGGGTTTGGGTTTTGGTGCTGTCCGGATAGAACAACACTGCCTTAAGCAAATGAAAAACAAACGTGCAAAGAAGCCAAGCCGATGCAAGTCGAACGCCTATAACGCTCAGCCAGCCAGTTCAGTCCCGTCTGAAAAGGCGACTTTCGGGGTATATCCGGTAGTTTTCTCTGCCTGTAGAACTCCACCGCCGTGAAGAAGGAAAGATGGGTTTGTATAACCCACAAGCGAGCTCTATTGCTTGGCCACGCTTGGAGCTTTCGCTGAGCTCATGTCTCAGGTTCTGCAACGTCTCCAGATTCGGTTCCGGTAATGGACGAAGCAGGGACAGCGTCTCCCGCGTTGGACGGGGCTTCAGCAATGTCCTCCTAAGACTGGTGCTGGGCCCACATCTCCTGTCCACGCATCTGGTTGTTGTAGTCCATAGGACCCGTGCTATGAGGGCGCTGCTGGTCGTAGTACATCTGAGCCGCAGGGTTGACACCATAGCTGCCATTAGCGTCTGCGTAGTGGTACTGCGGCTGTTGACCGTTCGCAGACAGGCCGTTGTGGGGAGATTGCCAACCCATGGTCTGGCCCATGTGAGGGCTGTTGGTGGCGCTACCGTGTTGCTGCTGTCCATGAGGAGCCGCAGAAGGCTCAAGAATTTGAGGCGGGTTGTAGCCAGAAGATGGTTGGAGGTGAGCGGAGGACGCTGACCGGAGCCATTGACAGGCATCTGATATTGTGCGGGAGAACCAGAGCGGGGCGTGGGTGCCATCTCGCCGAAGGTGAGCAGGCACAGCAGCCATGCCATTGTTCATGGCCTGCATGTAGTAGTCCGAAGTCTGCCTCTGCATGTTCGGGACACCTGACATAGCAGAGCCGGGAGACACGGAGGAAGGTCGGCTTGGGTGTTGAGGCATGGGCGATTTGCCGTTCTCAGAATAACCCTCCTCTCATCCGATCCTCTTGATCGCTGGGTAGCCATCGAAACGCGAGATGCAAGGATTGCTGCAGTGGCAGCCTCTGATTCTTCGAATGGTTCCAGTGTGGTGGTTTTGATGTCTCGTGAGAGTGGTACGGCGGGTGAAAGTCTTCTGGCAGTCGGCATATGGGCACTTGTAAGGCCTCTTGCCTGAATGGATCCTACGGTGACGAGCCAGTGAACTGCTGTCGCTGAAAGGCTGCAAAAAGATTAGTCGGAATTTTCACAGTGTTGAGAATGTTGGAACTTACCTTGCCGCAACGCTCGCACATATGAGGCTTCTCGCCAGTGTGCACACGCGAGTGGACAGTCAAGGCACTGCGCTGGATGAACTGCTTACCACAGCCGGGGTGATCGCACACATGGGGTCTGATACCACTGTGAATGCGTTCTGAGAGTTCGTCAGCTAAATATCCTAAGAAAATATGACACAACAAATCTTACCGTGTCTTGCCAGATCGCTGCGGCGAGCGAAACCCTTGGAGCATGTGGAGCAAGCGAATGCTTTGGGCAGAGGGTTGGAGGCGCGGGAGCCACCATCAATCGAGACAGTATCCGGCTGCTGGACTGGTGGCTGCACGGCGCCCATCTGTGCCTGAGGATACGCTTGATCTGTAGGCGCGTTGGGGTGGTAGCTGTGTTGAATGAGAGGCATGTTACCGCTAGGGATTTGCGTGGGCGATGGGTAGCGCATTCCGTTAGAAAGCTGGCTAGCAATCTGCTGATACGCAATGGAGGTCTGCGGGGTCTGGGACGAATAGCGCGAGGACTGCTCGGAGGTGTGAGGTGAGACGCCACGTTCGGAGCCGTTCTCGGTCTTTATCCTCGAGGCGCCATTAGGGACGTAGAGGTTCTGCTGGGCGTAGTGCGGCGTGCCGGACATGTCGTGGGTCATGCTGAGCGGCATAGGGACTTCGTATTGCATGTTGGGGTGGCCTGCGGCTATAGCGTGCCTGTTAGTATTGAGCAAGGTGTTGAGGTCCATCTCTTCGAGCGGCGAGTCCTCCTCTTGTCAGACTGCGAAAGCCAGGAGGCGGCCGACAGACGCAGCGACATGTAACAGTCTGCGGGTCTTTTTTTTCCTTCGCCCTCGTAACGTGTGAAGACTTGCGCGCACATGAGGGTTACTGACTGGGCAGAGTTTCCGCGACGGCGAGTTGGAGCGCTGGCTGGCAACCAGACGCGACGCGGATGGTAAAGCTGCTTGTCCTCGCGGAGGGTGCAAGCGTGTGTGCTGGTGGTGTACGGCGTACGCGTGAGCCCGGTCGCGGGTGGTGGATGGATGGGTGATGGTCTGTTCGACGCGGTATGCGGGAGGTCGTGCGTCCTTGAAGGGTCACAGCGTCGGATTCGAGATGCGACGACAGCACTGCAGCGGCGGCGAAGTCAGCGGTGATGGCGGTGGTAAGGAGCGTGGTGGTGGTGGTGGTAAGAGAAGGAGGGGTGGGTGCGCGGCGGCGGCGGTGGTGTGGTGTGTGAACGAAGGAGGGACAATACCGTGGGGGCGGTGTGTGGCAGGGTGCGGATGGAGATGGGAGATGCAGGGTGTGAGGGAGGAAGAAGAGGCGTGTGCGCGCGGCGACGTTTCTCGCGCGAAGTCGGACTCGACGCTGATGCAGAAGAAAAGGAGGTGGAATGGGCGGGCGGTGGGCAGGCGCAAAACGCGCGTTGCGCCTTCCGCGGGCGGCTGCAGTCACGTACCTTGTTCTTGCGCTCTGCAAACTGTATGGCGGCGTCCAGAGGCGGTATCTTCTCTTGGGCAGGCGACGCGTGCTGCGGATGGAAACAAAAAAGTCGGCTTGTTCTCACTGCGCGTTGCAGGGTGCTCCGTGCTGTTCTTTTGAGACGGCCTGCGTATACGCCAAGGGCAAGTTTTGACTGCGGCGACGCTACCGGGAGCGGGAGCGCTAGGCGCGACAGGGGCTAGCGCGCAAAGCGTGTTTCGCCCTGGCTATCTTTGGGACTCGACTCTCCTGGCTGGGATTGCCAACTCGAAACACGATTCGTCTTCACGACTGCGCAGTGACCAGATAGCCGCGGCGAGCAAACACTCTCCTCAAAGCTACCACGAACCTTGCGGCTGGTCGAGGCGGTCCTTAAACCAACGTCGTGTGGGCTGCCTGGGCTGGCGTCTCGTGTAGCTGCAGATGATGATGCCTCTCAGCTGTCTAGATCGATCGCAAGCTCCGGATATCAGATGGCGCTGCTTTAGATGCGTGTTGACTGATCGGATGATCAGACAGTCGGATTCGTCCGGATGGCCGATGAGTATTAGGAATTGGTAATTGGCGCTGCTGACGGTTGTGTGCGTCGCGGCTTGAACGAGGTGATAATAATAATGTTGCAACGGAAGTAAGAAAGGCGAATGGCAATTCGTTTCAGTGTAGAACAAATTGCTAGTAGCGAGTTTGGCGTTGCGCTTCAGCCTTTGCCGGTGTGATCTCGCGGAAACAGGCCCGGCCAGCGGTACCTTTAGTGTTTGCTGTCGTCCTGAAAGTGGATTCCTGGTTTCAATCGACTCTCGGAGGTGAAGCCCAAAACCGTAGCGGGCGTAGAAGAAAAAAAACCGCGCAAGCAGATTTTTTGTAATATGCTGGCGTTTGCCGACAGTAATGTGCAGTTGGCTGAATTGGCTTATGTAAGAAGGAACAGCGTTTTTGTCCAAATGTTGTTGTAAGGAACGTGCGTTGAAAGGAGTGTGTAGTCGTGGGTAGACAATTAAGATAGTAAGATAGATTGGTGAACGATCGAGCAAGGAGCGCAGAGATGCACTGTACAACCTTAGAAAGGGATCCCAAGAGAGGCGTAGATCACCACTGGGCGCCCTTTCGACTATGTATCTATACCTATACCTGGGCGCCACATAACGTCAACGGCGAAATTGCCCATTGCGCCCTCCACTGCCCAAGGTGCGGCGACCAGCAGAAGGACTGCCTTCTCGTGTGTGCGTGCACAAGCCTTGTGCCTGCAGTATCCTAAGAGCCGGGATGCTTCGCCTGGGCAAAAGCAGCCACAGCCTTTCACCGCCGCATCGACAATCGTCCAAGCGGTGCGCTGCAGCCTCGCCGTGCACGTAGTGATGACGGCCTTGTGGCATTCTGCCATTGGCCCTGGGTATAAGTCCGCATCGCTAGTCGGTGAAGTCGAGTCAAGCAGCCAATTTCGCTGCTTCCCCTAGCCCAAGGGCCCTAAGCACCCATGTTTCACCAGTCAGCGGCCGCCGGCTGCGTGGACAAACGGGTTGCTTTTCTGAAAAATAGAACAATACGCGTGGCAGTGCGTGGGGATCGGTACCGATAGGTCCCATGGGATTTGAGCCAGCGGAAGCCGGTCGTGTTCATCCTGCAGGTCAAAGGGAAGCGAGCATCTATTATATTGCATCTCGAGGAGATCGCCCACCCGGGAGGATCAAGCGAGCGCTTGCTCAGCCCAAAACTCAGGGCAGGAATGCCTCCCCGAGCGCGCATCCGAGCCGTGCCTTGACGGTCATGACACCGCTTAATTCATCCTCGAAAATCCCGGGTTTGTGCGCTGGTCTGCATCCCCTTCTTTTCGCTCTCGTTGCACAAGCCATCGAAGCTCGCTAGAAGGACTCCTGCGGCCTTCCACGCCTGCCCTGAGCTCACCACAGCTGTCAATTGTTTCGCCATGACGTTTTGTGAAACGCACGGCGCGCGGCGACAAATTGCGCTGGAGTGGAACGGGCGGTCCTTGTGTAAGTGGGAGTGAAGTAGTGCAAGACGGTGGTGAGGCTTCCAGGCCGCCGGCAATCGAGTGCTATCGGCTGACTCATGGCCAATTACCCCCTCTTCATCTCCTATACCGTATTCAGTGGCTGGGAGTATGTTTGCGATATCACACTGGTGCGTTTGACGCTCATATGGCCGTTGAACCCGGCACACGTGCGAGCAAGAAGTGACGAAACGTCCAGCTCTACACATGTGCAGACCCTCACTGCACGTTACTCGTGGACGTAGCGCAACACACATGACCACTTGCTCTGTAAGCACAAGCCCTCGTTGGTGACCCCTCGATTGCCATGGGAGCCATGTCCATCGTGCGGTGATGCCGCAAGACCGAGATTCTGGAAGGGTTCTGGAAGTCGCACACGTTCCAGCAAGATCATGTCGGCGCTTTGTCGCCATAATGGCATCGACCGGGAGATCATCTTGCAAAAGCATGGCTGGCAGACAGGCTGTCCTGGCGAGATCGTGGATCTGAAACCCCTGCTCCGAGGATATCGTGCAGAGATGCAGCATGCTATTGGGCTTGCATAAAGACAAAATGTCTTTAGGCTTTGCCGAACTCATGCTCTGTGGTCTTTACACGGTAGGCGTCGGCAAGAAGTGTCATCTCTCTGTATCCCGAAACATGCCCGATGTAGTGTGTGGCGAAGTAATAAGATCATGCGCGTACTAGTGCGATATCGTTGTCATCCTAGTTCAGCAATGTCCGCCGCTAACCTTCCCGCAAAGCGAGAATTCACACGCTTGGTTGTTGTTGGCAATGTAGAGCTGCCTGACCAAGCTCTTTCACGTGGCTGTTTACTTACACAGGTAGTTGCCGTACACAGCTTCGCTTATTCATCGCTCAGCGTACGATAGGAAGTATATCCATCGACAAAACGTGACTTCTCATATTTCTCTTTTTGGAGTAAGCAAATCAGTAAAGACAAAGTCACTGGGCCATGGAGAGCTTTCCAAGTTCTGAATCGATCATACAAGTTGAACAAACGATGTGACGTTAAGAGTATCAATGTAATCAGAGCTTCGACTTTTCCACGTCGCCGTCGAAACATTCTTTTCCTCGCCGTGTCCTCGCGTTGTCGCTTCTCAGCAATAGCAGCATCGCGTGCGGCTTCTTCATTGCCATTCTCCAGCACTCAACCGTCTCACGGTACATTTGCGCTGAGGTCGCTCACCACCTTGCTGCCCTGACAGACCCGGCTGCGCCTTGGATACAAGAGCAAGCTCATCAATAAACTTGAGAGCATCCTCCAAACCTCCCAGGGAGTCTACTAGACCTTCGTCTAGGGCATCGAGGGCCTTTAGATATATTGTCAGACAATGGCATTTTCAAGACAGGGGTTACCAGGGTTAGGGTGTGACATGACCACGCTCACCTTAAATCTTACAGCCTCCAATATCATCCTCCTGAAAGTCGTGGGCTTCACCTTCTCCCGGAAGATGCTGCACATCGGCGGTCTGAGCCCGACTCCAAGCGCCAATTCGTTCAAGCAAAGGAATCCTTTGTGCGGGTTCATGATCCTGTAGTGCGTGCATCATCGCCACCATGAAGCCGCCGGCGAACGTGTGGCCGTTCAGCAGAGCGACCGTAGGCATGGGGTACGTCAGTATCTTATGCCAGAGCCCGTAAGGGTTTCCGTGAAGAAGCCTGGAGTGGAAGTGGCGTGCTCGAGGTCCAGGCCATTAGAGTAGAACTTAGATAGGCCTGAAGTTGTTATCACCACGCCGTGTGGGAATTTGGTTTGCAGGATGTCGAGGGTGAGATGGAGGGCTTTGCAGAAGACCTGATTGTCCTGTCAGATATGCTTCTGGCTCGGGTCTACTCTTCATTTCTTAGGGACTGACGGTCGTAAGCCGGTTGTCAGGTGGACTCGCGAACGTAACGAGATAGACTTCGCGGCTGGCTCGGTTACGGTGATTTGCCAGAGGTGGTAGGCACTTCGAAGAGAAGTCGAAGCCATGACTGCAAGTCTGTACTGTTCTTCCAGGAGATCGGTCGGTTGTGTGTGGGAAGTCGTGGATGCAGACAGTTGATGAGACACGGACGAATGATGCCGTCGATCGGACGCAACGAGGGACCTCGGCTCGATTGTAGTAATCGCATGTGCTTTCGGCCGAATGTCACTTCATTTAGCACAACGGCTCCGGTCAAAGCCATATGTTCATGCGATAGGGACGAACAGAATGTAAGCTCTTGTCTTTTGCCTATGTACTCGTAAATCGTATACTGCCAAGTTCCTGTCGACAAGCACGCGATGTCGAGACGCACGTGGCAGTGAGCGGCGCCGGCTTCCCGAATTCCACGACCTGCAGTGACAGGAACACCGAGACCAACGCAACACCAATGCTTTGTTGTCTTTGACTCCTGGCAATCCTCAGCTCAATACCTAGATCAAGGTACAGCAATGCGCGAGCTTTGAGTGTAATCCTGAATAATGGACGCGAAAGCAGCCGCTCCTCTGCGCAACACCCCTGGCCTGATCAGTACGCAGCTGTCGTTCAATTTGATAGGATCCATTATACTGATCGCACAAACCAGAGAAGATCGAAAATTCAAGAGATGACATTGTGAAGCGCTTCGATGCGCTGGTCACCCTCGCTTCGGTATGTCCTCTAGAGACTCCCCAAGCCGGCCTTCCTATCAATAGTGGTTGACTAACGCTACAACAGAATGAGAAGACCGACCGTAACACCACGGCCAACCTGCAATTTCAGATGCAAGTTGAAACTTCACATCTCGTATGTCTACAAGCATCATGTCCTATTAATAACATCTCCTAACTCGCTCGGACAGATCAAAGCCGCTGAGGACTTGCAGATGCTCATTCGCCACTTGCAAGAAATGTGGCTCTTCGGACCTCTCAATACAGTAGGTGAGAGCCAGGTCCAGCAGCAGACGGACGAGAGCGCGAAGATTGTGGAGAGCTACTACGCCAGCTCTCTAGCAAGCAAACCGTGAGCACCGCGAACGAGTGCTAATGAATGAAGAATCGTAGTCGCCTTAGACATGCACCCGCATTTCTAAGTGTGAACAGCTATATACCCAGGAACTTAATGATCCAAAAATTCAACCGCCTGCATCAAAGCTTAGCTGGTGGGTCCTTCGCCGCAACACTCTCCCTCACCATGCCCACCACCATCCTCGCACTCCCAACAGAGTTCTGATACCCAGCGCCAGCATGTCCATAAGCATGCACAACCGCCTTCGCACCAACTTTCTCAGCTTCCATCCTCGGTCCACCCTTCCTCGCAGGTCTCAGTCCGCACTGCACACTCACCACCTCGAACCCACCATCCGGCCCAGTCAGCAGTTCCGGGATCTGCCAAGAATTATGCATCAGAATCTGCTCCGTGATTTTCGGATCCGGCGTCTCGTCCCAGACGTTCTCCTCTTTCGTGCCACCGAGAATCGTAGTGCCAGAGCCGGGGCGCGGGATGCAGTAAGCTCGATACCCGTCGCCAACTCTCGTTATTGTGGAGGTCGCTTCGCCCTTGACTAGGACTGTTTGGCCGCGGATGGGATACATTGCTTCGTCGCCGCAGAGTTTCTTCGCTCCTAGCCCAGTGGCGTTGACGAAACATGCCGGCTTTGCTCTGCCGCTTGCTCGTGAGAGTTTTTCAGCTTCTTGTAATGCGCTTGAGAATCCGTCTGAGGTTGGTAGTCGTGATTTGACGACCTCGACACCTTGAGATCTTGCCTTTTCTTGAATGTAGAGCAGGTAGCGGGGCACGTTGATTGACATAGCTCTGTAGAAAGCGCCACACTCAACTTTCGGTGCTCCTGGCACAGCACGCTCGTTGACGGCAGTAATGGGCTTTTGGTCGCTCGAGAGTTGTCGGAAGGCTTCTACGTGCGGCGCATACCAGATGTCGTAGTCGGGAGACTTGTCCCAATACTCGTATGAGTCAATTTGCTGCCGATCAATCGTCAGCGGCAACCGTCAATGGCATCGTTGGCCTTGCGTGTGATAAGAAAGTCTTACCTCCAGTCCCGAACGCGGCATTGTGCGATCTTCCTCTTCCCGTCGAAGCACGTCTAGCCAGTAGTCATAAGTTTGTACATCCCAGTCGCAAATGACCGGCTCATGGGCGCGAGAGTGCGGCAGCCAGTGTGCACCTGCCCTACATGTATATCTGTTAGCGCCTACTTGCTCGCGACGTGACAACTACGCAAAGTACTAGGTACGCACCATGGCGAAGTGTATTCGATACTGCTATCACCCGGTACATGCGCCGCTACGACCGTAACGAGATAGCCAGCTTCTGCCAGGAACAAAGCACTTGTCAAGCCTGTCACGCCAGCGCTGAAGAATGATTGAGTGGTCAGCGAAGCAACACTTGTCTCAGGTCATTGAGCTTACCCTAGCACGACAATGTGTTTTTGCTGTTCTGGCATTACAAACAAGGTGAAGCAAATAAACTGTATGTATAGGATAGACAGTAGTGGTGGTATATGAGCTCAAGGCTATAAGGTAGCGAATGTTACATGTATGCCGCTGGTGGAGGCGTTCGGCGCGAGATAGGGCAAGTAGGGCAAGGCGTGAAGATAGGCTGCCGTCCACCGGCACATTTATATATACATAACCAGGAGGATATCATAGACCGGCATCGGCCTGAGCATCATGTAGGGCGTGGATAAACAGGCTCGGCCGAGCAAAAGGTCGGACAACCGACCTGTAAAATCGCGTGAACGAGGCCATGATCCAAACCCTAAATGTAGGCGATCGGACAGAAGTAAAGCTAACAACTTCTGTATCGTAGCAAGCAGATCTCACGATAGATCACAGGAGACAGAAGTGGTGGCGATAGTTTTCTTTGCTACCATAATAACGTAATCGTGTCGTAAATCAAAGTGTCGAGGGTATCTACATAACAAGAGCAAGTTTGTTGCTCTTTCCCAAAATAACGCCAGTGCTGTGAACCTGGACTCCTCAGCGTCGTCTATAGTAATCTATGCCCATTGAATGCCAATACTACAAGCGGAAAGGTATTCATGCAGACGATGAAGCTTCAGCAGTCAGACTGGTGACAGCCTTCTGCACCTCGTCTGCCGCCAGACCTTGCCATCTTTCCCTAGCGCTCTGGTCTGCCAATGCGGAAACGTCGCCAACGAGATCGTACATCTTCCGCGAGACGTCGCGGTTGATGTCTGTGTATTGATCTTTGTTTATCGTCTTGTCGAGGTAGCGCGGTCGTAAAGCAATTTTCACCATACGTTGAATCTCCTCCTTGGCTGAATATGACATATTGCGACTTGGTGACAAGGCATCACCACGCTATGGTAGTTTCGTCGTAACCGCTGTCGTGCTGATCTTGAGGTCGGCCACGTGGGCGTGGACGCGAAGCACGCTCGTGATCTTGCGAAGCGACAGCAGGCGAGAATGGAGAGAAGAGCGGCACAGGCGACGAAGCGGGATGTGCAACTGGTGACAATGGTGGCGTGGCAGATGCTGCGTTGGGCGAGACGTATCCCGATGAACCGGGTGATCGGGCAGGCGATAAGTTGCGCGGCGAGTATTGTGCGCTTGACGGTCCCGGTGAGCCAGCAGACGAAGGGTTGTTTTCGACCTCGCGAAGCAAAGAAGACAGGAAGGTGGTCCCCTCCGCGGCACGCGCTGTTGCAGCGCGTGATGATTCGGCTGGTGGTGAGCCTGCATTGGCTGCAGGACGACGAAGGCGAGGTCTCTTGAGCTTCTTGGGCTCTGGTGCTGGCTCTTGTGGCGAAGCTGGCGATTCAGTCGCCTTTCTTTTACGCTCGTTGGGCTCGTGCAACTCTCTTGCTTTGTCGAAAGCATTCCAAGCACGTAGCTCTTCCTGCGACTCGGGCGCTGGCGCTGGCTGTGACGGATATGTGCGTGCTGATATGTCACGGAGACGGCTGGTGACACCCTGGCGGTCGGCTACTTCGAAGCGGCGCTGCCATTGCCGGAACTCTCTGCGCTGCTGTGGAGTTCTTGTGTCCCTCGTAGCCTCTTCGTCATCAAAGGGAAAGTCAAGGTCCAGATCCAAACGTTGTGACACTTCCTGCCAGACTCGTGCCCAGGATGTGTCGTTTGTGCGGCCCAGACGACGACCAACAGCAGGCGCATTGCGCTGTCGAGGTTGTCGGCGTGGCCGCCTTCGGACAGCAGCAGGAAGACCAGGAAGCGCAGCGTCGCTCTCGATGTCTACTAGGCAAGACTCGCAGTACCAGACCTCCGGCGCATCGTCGTAGCCGGCACAGAAGATGTGCACCGCTTTGTCGCAGCCATCGCAATACATCTGGCTGTTGAGCGCCTGGTCAGGCGTGCCACACACCATGCATGGCTCCCAGACTTCGACCGAGAACAGCTCATCTTCCATGATCATGGATGGGTCGATCTCGGCCTCTTGCACCTTGTCTTTCACGACATAGCTGTCGATCACTTGTCCGCCAATCGCCTGGCGCAACTCGACAGTATTAAATTTCGCACGGCATATTGGGCAGCTGTTTGCGCGCTCGACCCAGGGCTTCAGGCAGGCGTTGTGCAAGTCGTGTCCGCAGGGAAGAAGATGGGCTACGATTTCGTCATCGTCATCGACACTGAACACAGAGATACGTTAGCATGGTCACTCAACATGGCACATACTGGAGGCCCCAGCGACTTCGCGACAAGTGCATAGCAAGTGGAAAACCTCACCTTCCAAGCTTATTCGGCGAATGTACTCAAGCCGTCCAAGAGTGGAAGTTGCGGCTGCCGGGGCAGCATTGCATTGCGGGATAGCCACTGCAGGCCTCCAGTTTATCGTTATACGACACGGTATGCGACAAATGTAGTATCACGTGCATGCTTGATCGGCTCGCGGTATAGGAGGAGGTGGTTGTACCTTTTGGTGCTGAGTCTGGTGTCGCGCAACAGGCTCTTGGCGTGCTGGTGCTGGTGCTGCTGGACGACGACTTCGTCACCAGCAGCCTGCTCGCGCGCTCCAGCTGCTTCGGGTGGGTCCGTGGGAGAAGAGGAATCGGTGGCGAGGGTCTCGCGCAAATCGCCCAAACAGACTATGCATTGTTCCGCCATGCCGAGGCGACCTCAGAGAAGTGTTCAGGCGCTCAGATCGCGGCGGTGGCATGTATTTGCGTGGTGTTGCTGGTGCGAGTGGTGGAGGAAGAGAGAGGGCGCGATCGCTGGCGCCGCTTATAAGTACTTGACCAGGGTCCGATGTCCTCAGCCACTCACGTGCGAGCCAAGCTGACGGTGAGAGAGAGCGGCAACGGCAACGGAGACGATTGCGACAATGACCAGGCGGACGCTGGGTTTAGCGCGCATGGTAGATACAGCTCCGGCATCACTCTGTCATTGTAGTATGGCGTGTCTGCATATGGCGTCCTTCAAACCCCTTGAGCTGTCAGGCGTGGCGTCTGCCGTGCCAGCTGATCAAAGCCACTCCTGTGGAGGCCTTCGTGTGCAACCAACTTCGGCTCATCTAGTCACGATGCGCTCTATTTCCAGTCACTACTGTCTCACATCTATCTGCTGCCTACGCGTCTGCACAGGCTTGCCCTTGCAGTCGAAGAGCTGGATCTATCTGTCACGGATGGTCGAAGCGGACCGCCACCACTGTCGGAGTCATCAAGGTGGTGCATACTGTGGCGCGACAATGTGCGGGCAAATCGTCATATCTTGGAATGAAATACTGGTATCGTGGTTCGGCTATGGACTAGACCCTGGTGCCCGGAGACCGAAGTGATTCGGTTTGTTGTCATAAATCGTACCTGGGCCACCCGAAGGCCATGGAGCGCCGACGAAAGGACGCTCGCGGCGAGTGTAGTCACCGCCTGGCCAACGCCAGATTCCTGACTTGCACATCAAGAAGTGGAAGGTCTTTGGAAGTTTGAAGGAATTTCTTCGTTGTCCGGCAGCTATCTTCCTGAGCTGCAGACGTAAAAGCGCTCATTGAACTCCATCATGATTCTCCCATGATCCCATAATCCATTTACACCTCAGCAATCTCGCGCAGACGACGGATGGTCGAGCGGGTGGCAGCGGCAGCGGGGGTGCTGTGTGATTGTTAGCATGCTGTGGACTGTGGTCACTGCGTTTGCAGCGCTTGGTGGAGGACGTGTGCGACGTACGAGAGGGCGTAGGCACCACCGGCGACAGTCTTCTTGCAAGACTTGCAGTCCCAGATACCGGTAGAGTGACGCTTGACGGAGTTCTTGCCGCAGAAGGTGCAGGTGTAGCGGGCGTGTTGAGAGATTTCAATCTTCTTCACCTGCTTACGGGAGAGAGGCACCATAGCTGTTGAGTCCATGTTAGTCCTTGTTCACGGTCCAGGCATTTTCAACTCGGCGCAAGAGATTGTCGAGTGTTCGAGGGTATATTCGTACCGGGTACCGTATTTACCGGTGATGCCGACCTCTGCAAGATGTTGTTAGCCAGTGCTCCTTGGATGCGCACAACGCGCCGCAGCGGTTCAGGCGCCGATTTTCGAAGGTCGCGGGAATCGTGTGGATGCTGGCGTTGGGTAGAACATACTTTTGGTTCTCTTCGTCATTGTGTTGGCTGACCTGTTGGCTTTGACAAAAAGTCGCTGAGAGATGTCACAGATAGTCGAGAGAGTCGGCGATATCCAAAGCGGACTTCGTGGGTGCAATTTGGGCAGCGCTAGTGCGCTTGGCGCTGGAGGCAAGCCGAGCCCTTTCGCTTCACACGATCATAGATTTATGCACACCTCACAGTTGGTGCTGTCTGTCACTGGCCATAAATCACATATGCCTGCTCGACTGGCGCTACAAATCAGATGGCCATGTTCCAATGTTCACTGGATCCTAGACGATCGATATGTACCTACATCCAGATCAGCTTTGTGTTTGCAGCACGAAGCCCATTATGACCACATATATTCATACTTTTGCACATAATTCCATTCCTCTCTGTGACCGAATTGGGCCCTTAGACGGACGTCATGCCTCGAACAGGTTCCACAGCCGTGATGATGAAAGACAGCACGTGAAAGAGGTAGGAGTGAAAAGGCGCAGGCAACATACCGCGCTCCTCGCGCCTCGTGAACAGCTTCACCAGATAGTACTGCATCATCGCTTTCCTGCACGTCAAACCTTTTCCCGGCCATCCACTTTCCATAGCACGCCAAACATGGCGCAAACAGACCGCCAATACGAAGCAGTAGTCTTCGGTGCCACTGGCTACACCGGCAAGCTGACTGCAGAGTACATCACTGCAAGCCTACCCACAGACTTCAAATGGGCGATTGCAGGCCGTTCTGAAAGCAAGCTCACAATGCTTGCTGCAGAGCTGCAATCCCAGAACCCCGATCGCATTCAACCCAGCATTGAAGTTGCACAACTCGAGAAGGCTGATCTTCTCCGTCTTGCAAAGTCCACCAAGGTCCTCATCACCACGGTAGGCCCGTACCACAAATATGGCAGCGCAGTGGTGGAAGCCTGCGTCGAGACCGGTACCCATTACCTTGATGTTACGGGCGAAGTCCCTTGGGTTCGCGACATGATCATGAAGTACCACGACAAAGCGAAGTCCACCGGCGCTATCATAATCCCTCAAAACGGCATTGAGTCTGCTCCGACTGACCTCATGTGCTGGGCGCTCGTATCGCACATTCGTCGGACTCTTAGTGTGGGCACTGGTGAAATCATTTACAGCATTCACGACATCAACGCAACAGCCAGTGGCGGCACTCTTTCCACCATCCTGACCCTCTTCGACAGCTACAGCTTGTCCGACCTCGCCAGATCCTTCTCCAGATGGAATCTGTCAATCGTAGCTCCTCCCAAGCAGTCACACAGTAGGCCCATCTGGGAGCGTGTCAGTGGTCTGCGCATGGAGCACGCTCTCGGCGGACTCCTCACAGATAGCATTCAGGGTCCTACAGACATCCCACTGGTTCACCGATCATGGAGCTTGTACGGAGGAGGTGAATACTACGGCCCCAATTTCTATTTGAGCGCCTACATGCGAGCGAAGACGCTCTTCCGCGGTATCATCATCCACCTCGCACTGACATTCGGCTTCCTTGTCCTCATTCTTCCTCCTGTCCGCTGGCTGCTTCAACGTCTCGTGACTCAGCCAGGTGACGGACCAAGCAAAGAGTAAGCCCGTGCATGACTTCCATATCTTCAGAACAAACACTGATCAATCAACAGACAAGCAAGCAAAGAATTCGTCGAATGGCGCGCCGTCGCTCACGCCGATGTCACGGATCCCTCCGATCCGAAGCGTGTGATGGGCCGCATGCGCTACGACGGCAGCATGTACTATCTCACCGGCCTGTTGCTCGCCGAGGCTGCGATCACTATTGCCCGAGACCAGAGACGCCGGCGCATAAAATGGGAGGCGGACTGCTAACGCCAGCCACGCTGGGCGAAGCGTACTATGAAAGGGTGCACAAGGGTGGGCTGTTTACTGAAATCCGCATGATGCCTTGAGGTGCTGCGTGCTGTTTAGAACTGAATGTTGATCGATGAAAGAAAAAGATCCTTCTGCCTGTCTCGTGCTCGCTACAACGCCCGCTCGTCCGCTTTGGTATGCATAGAATAATTGGTGTCCAGTCGATCTCAATCCATAAGTCGGCGCCTATCCTCGCCGTGGGGACCGTCGTACTGGGTGCAGTTCTGTGCCGCGTTCCAAGTCGTTTGAGATACTTCGTGTCATTTGGTTGTAGCGGATGATCGACCAGAGGATCCAAAGTAGGATGCCGATGTAGATGCAGCTCAACGTGGCGTAGAGGATAGTAAGGCCGTGCTCCATAGTAGAGTTCTCGCTTAATGCGCAGTGTGACGTGTTGTGGTATGACGTGTTTGACATTGGTTTTAGATCGTATGTGAAAATTACTTGTAGCATGTACTCATTTCAATGTTCTTTGTATATGTAGCAAACTATGCAAATCATTGTCGTAGGTCTTAGAAAAATGCAATATGCGCCTTGCAAGCTCAAAAGATCGCAGCAAACACAAACAGAGCAAGAGCAGAGATCAAGACACGCATGTATGATCTGGATCTTTGTCCAGCGTCGGACGTTGATTCGGCATCCAATGACGTTGAAGTTGCACTGCTCTCGCCGCCAGCTGATGTTGTTCTGCCAATGCCACTCATGATCGCATCTCCAAGACCTGTATTGGATGTGCTTGTTCCTGTCGCTCGCACAAGGTTTGTTCCAGACAAGACAAGGGTTTCGCCGTCAATAACGGTGGTGGCACCAGGTCTGATGGTGTGGGTGCCGAGTATCAGAAGCGACCCACTGGTAGCTTGTGCCGTATATGTTTGCCACCAAGAGTGACGAGCTGTTCTTTGTCTGCGGGCAACAGCACAGGTGTTGGGAGGTCGGAGTCGCTGGCCAGCAGTCTTGACGCCCAGTGTCTCTCCTACAGACGCCGTCGATGTCTTTCCATCAATGAAGACAGCGATTCCGGAGCCTGAGGGCAACGCGGAGTATGTTGTGCCTGCGATTGTCAAGGCAGTGCCGCCCGCAGTCAAGGTTTTACCATCGACGATATATTGAGCATCTGAAGGGCCAGATTGTACGTTCGACGTGATCATGGATCCCGCGGCAGACATTGTTCTCGTGTAGCCGTTGAAGACTGCTACCACGCCACCACCAGAGGGCAGAGCTGAGAACGTGTTCCATCACGAGTGAGAGCCTGCCCGCCAGCTGTAAGGGTGCTGTCACCAAAGACATACTCTCCATCAGACTTAACAAGCTGGACAGGCGAGGAGCCTGCAGATGTTGCGCTAGGTACAATATTCGTTTTCCCATTGGCAACTACTTGCAGTCCCGAGCCAGAGGGAAGTGCAGAGAACGTACTGCCTCCTCGCGTGACTGCTGCTCCACCAGGACTAGCAGTTGGGAACCAATGACAAATCCAGTCACGGAAGAAGCTGGTCTCTGGGTTCGGAGAACCGGTGGTAATGATTGCTATCGGGCGGTTGGGCGAATTTTGTTGCTCGTTTGGAGGTCTTTGCGAGGCTCCGCCCTGCTGTGATGCAATGGACTGGATCGCAGAAATAAGGCCTCCTACTCCGCCAAGAGTCTGTGGCTCATCATTGTGTCCTTCAGGCCTATCATTCCCTCCATTGTTCTGACCTCCATTTGAAGGAGGTTGCTGATTGTTCTCATTTGGCCTCCCGCTGTTACCGCCAGATGTCGGCCTGGCATCGCTGATGTCCGCGGTTTGAGCCTTCTCTGCGGTGCCAGGCTGGCCTGAATTAGTAGGCTCGGCTTCTGGCACATCCAGGGTGGAATCTTTGATTGCTGTAACAGCTTTCGCAGCGGTAGTTGTAATCGTCCTCATCGGCTCCTCGAGAGTAGTCTGCGTCTGGGCGGTGCGTGGTATACTCAAGGTTCTCGCTGTGCTTTCGGTGTGTGCAACCTTCGGAGGAACGACGAGGCTTGTACGCGAAACTTCCGTGTGCGCAGATTCGGTTTGCACATTTCCTGGAAAGTCGAGAGTCTGTTGTGTGATTTCTGTATGCGCAGTCACGGGAATAGTGACATCGAAAGTCGGTCGCGTGATCTCAGTGTGCGGCTGGCCCGGAACGTCGAGAGATGTTTTGGTATTTTCAGTATGTGGAAATGGGTGTGTTATTACTGTCGAAGAGGCCTGCACGTCTATGATGTGTGAAGATGTGACGGTCAACGCGTTGACGGGTACATGAACACTGGAATCACAGTGTCAATATATAGCCATTTCTCACTGGCATCGACAGGAAACTTACGTCGGTTGTCCCTCGCCATTCCAAGTCCAACAATTGGTAATGTAGGGGTACTCTACGATTACATTTTCTTGAGTACCAAGCCAGTCTTTGAGACCTGATGGAAGATCTACCAAAGCTCGTTTGACGTCCACTTGAGTGGTCTTTGGAAGGATGTACGTGGCATCGAGTCTGGCCATCCCGTCTTGCAAGGCTCTGTTCGCTGCTGTGTACAAAAAGCTCTCATCCTTGCCGCTCGGATGCAATACATCGTCCCTGTAGGTGCCACAAGATTCTGCAGGCCAGGCAGTCATGCTCGGTGGAACGTCTCCTGTTACGCTGGATTCGCTGTGTAAATTGCAAGGTTCGCCCACTCGTCGTAAGGCGTTGGTTGCTGTATCACAAGGTCCGTGTGCGGGAATGTTATGGCGGTAACATTGTCGAGGATGGTACGAGCGTAGTCCACGCCTCCATTGAAGCCGTCAGGTAATAGCGTGGCAGGAACCCCTGGAACAGCGACCCAGGGTTGCGTTGGATACGGTCCGTAAGTACCATACGTCGGATAGTTGGTCGCATTCTGTGCGTACATGGTGGTAGAGTTTGCTGGAACTGCACTGCCGTTGTTCTCACGAATGTATGTGGTAATGACTGTCGCTAAAGAAAGTATTAGAGTCAGGAGTGCTGAGGCTTGGTTGTATCGGAACCTACCAACGACGTGCTCAGCACTAGATGAGTACCATTTGTTCAAGCCGACTGCTCGTTCTCCGGCCAGAATCCAACAGCAAGGTGGAGGAGTTTGGGAGCTAGGGCTAGTAGTCTTACTGGGCACCGTGTCATTGCTGAATGTCGTTTGTCGTGGATACACATGAGCCCGAGCTAAAAGACGACGTCAGTAAGACGATCGCGCAGGGTAGACGAACCATCCCGCATGCAACAGAAACGACAGGACTCCACGCGTAAAATGCGCCACGAGACTGAAAAAATGAAGATACACAACAGAGGACATCATGACTACAAAGGCCCAGCAGCGTTGGGGCGAGTATGCCGAAATACGATGGCATGCACATGTTCCAACATGCTTGTGCACCCTGAGCTGAACTCGAAGGATTTCCTTCAGCCATAGAAATAGCAGCATGGGCCTGTCTGTGGCTTGCAGTTGACTGAGCCAGGCCCTCTTGGCCTACTCTTACCCTGGACAAGATGCAGTCGCAGAAGCGGTACAACCATGATTGATATGAACTGTCCTGTTCCTGATCGAGTCAAACGGACAAGGCGAACTGAGGTGAGTAGTTGCTGCGCGCAAGAGCCGGAAGAAGCGTTGTTCTGGTCAAGACATTCGACCATGTTTCATTGTCGTTGCTCGCCGCTAAGACGATTCGCACATCTGACTGGTTCCTTGTAGATGGCTTGCATCTAGCGAAAGCACGAGCAAATGATAACTCGCCTAAATTCCCCGGCCCTGCGTCCGCCAAGCAGAATTGACCTGCCGCATTGGACATGGATGCGTGAGAGTAGTGTCATGCTGGCAAGCAGTTTTTCCGCCCATGTTTAAATTGATCAGTGCCGACATTTGACAGACTTCCGTCGTCAGGTACAACGACAGGATGTAAGTATGGTATTTGGAGTGCTGTGGCGGCTATGTCATGGTCCAATCAGCTACGTGTATTTGTATCTGCCATAGACAAGCGTCAGTATACAGGCTCGTCGAAACATCGCTACATCCACCAGCCTAGTGAAAGGCAAGCTCCGCGCCATTGAGACGCAGTAAATGCGTGGCTCTCGGTGCTCTTGCCGGGCCGCGGTATTGTATGCAGTATCGTGAGCGGGTCGTGTGACCATGAGGCTAATGCGGCATCACTTCGCAGAGCATGAAGGATCGCCTTAGACATGCAGTATTTAGTGATGCGACGCAGATGATTGACTGGATCGCCTGCAGTAAGACAAGCATACCATGCAAATGCAGTAGTGACACCGGAGTTGGTGACTCGTCCGAGGCAGCGCAGAGGATGTAGGAGGTCACGAGCTTCTCTTTCCTTGGTGGCTATCGGGATGTACCTGTGTCAAGGTAGTACCAGCGAGAAGAGCATATCGCATTGTCACGGTAGTGCTGCTAGTGCTGTCTGCAATCACATGTGACAACATTTACACAGTGCGATTCCGCATCGACTTGTCAGTCTGCGATAGTCTTCTTGGTTAGTCACCTGTTCACCCGGTTCCCTGATTAGCGAATTAGACCCATAAGTCTACATCATAGAGCTGGGGTCGCTGTCAGTTATGCATGCCTGCTAGGACTGTCATGTGAAACCTTCATCGGAGCAGAGACGCTGAGCCGTATATGAGTGCTCATGCAGCATTTGCAATTGATGTCACTCAAAAAGGAGAGTACTATGCGTCAGGGATTCCCGCACAATCGTCACTCACACCTCGTGATTCCGGTCGTCAAATTCAGGGACAACGTTGCTGACAGGTAGACTACTTTGAAAATCCCGGGCGGTGTTCGAAAACGTTGTACGCAGGTAGAACCACACATGCTGCGTAGACAGGCGTCTCAACGCACCCCCAAGACTACCATCTTAGGCAGGATATGTAGTCGACAGGTTGGCAAAACGCTGCTGTTGATCGCTATGTTCAGGTGATGATTCTTTCTGTTCATTGCTTGGGTCTGATGCTTGATTGTTTCGTCATGGATCGTGGTAGGAGGCCAATATCGTATAGTGTCCAGCTATGTCTGCGCTTCCTCTCAAGTTCAATCGTTCGAATCCACTCGCTATGTTAGTAATAATCCCCATCTCCACAAATCACAAACAACACTGCTCTGCAAAGGTGATGGCGGATTGGTTGAAAGCTGCTTTCGATTCGCTTAAGGTAGCTACACCCAACACATGACGATGACCAACGCCGTCCTGGTTTCAGACTTGCCACCTGTCATGCAAGCATTGAAACCATAAAGAAATGCAGCGCACAACCTCATCAGCAAGAAGAAATAACGCGAGATTATCGAGCCGTTTATTTCTTCTTGTCGCCACTGGCCTTCTTGTTGACACCACGGGACTCCTTCGCCCTGTTCTTGCGCTGCTTGCCTGTTCCAATTTGTTAGTATACCGTCTTTGCATTTCGCCTCATATTCCACTGCTCTTCTCCGATGGTTGGACGTACGCTGCTGTCTGCTGGGCTTCTCGATCTTGGTGGCCTGGCCGTAACGGACGAGCCTGTAGTGGGGCTCGAACTTCTTCATGGCCTCGGCGCTGTCGTAGACGAGGGCGAAGCCGGTGGACTTGCCACCACCGTACTGGGTGCGGAAACCGAAGACGGAGACCTGGTCCTTGTCGGACTTGTAGAGCTCGCCAAGCTTGGCGCGGAGCTCATCCTTGGAGACGTTGGGGCGGTTGGGGTGCAGGACGTCACTGTAAATATATCGTTAGCCCAGGATGTTCCATCTTTTCGTCGAGTTCGTGCGCGCGGTGCGTCGTTCGGTGGCGGTGGTGGGCGGTGCATTTTCCAGGCTATCGGGGGGGTTGTACGCACACGACCATCTGCTTGCGGCCCAGGAGGGGGTTGCGAATGAACTTGCGCGTGCGCAGAGTCACCTGAGAGTCCGACATGATGGGTGGTTTATTGTCGTGGATCGAGGTCGTCAGTGTATCTTGAAATCGGGGAGCGCCTGCCTGCTAAACGTCGTCGCGGCGAGTGCTCTGTGGATGTGGAAAATCCAGTGTCGGCTGTGGGTGGAACTAATTCCGCCTTGGCGGCGGTACGGCTGCTAGGTACTATCAAGTGAGGGAACATCAACTGGGTATATGCAAGGCAAAAAGAATATTTCAACACAAATATTCTTGCTACCGCCGTCAGTATCACCTGACAACATACAGCAAGACTATGGACCCCCAACTCGTGCTCTTTCGCCGCCAGTACCTCCAGCTCTTCGAACCAGACTTCCTCGCATGGCCACCAAAGTCACTCTTGCGAGATGCTGGCGTGCAGCAGTGGCTGTTCAAAAACTGCTTTGACACAGATACAAAACCTCACTTGCCGTCCGATAGATACCGCTTGCGCGTTCTCAAGCCGTTGTTGCGAAAAGTTGAGCAGGCTATTGAGGATCCTGAACAAGATGTAGGTTATCCAAATACCGATTTTTTTGTATCTTGCTTTCATCATCTCCTGCATCCATCCCAGAACATCTCTAATTGATCCCTCTCTTTGCTTCTCAGGAGATTTCCGATGATCTCATGTCCTGTCTTTCTACCCTCATGAGTTCTGAGTTGCCGTCGGAAACTACTGCAGTGCAGCAAAAGTCATATGTCACATTCACCACTATACCTGAGAACATTTCTCGCGAAGATGAAGAAGAAGAAGACCCTACCATGACTCTGCTTGAGCGTCGTCAGCTAATCTCAGGGTCGCTCACTACTGGATTCAGGACTTGGGAGGCTGCTCTGCATCTTGGCGCCTATCTACTGTCCGGGCCTGGCCAGGAATTGATCAAAGGCAAAAGCATTCTCGAACTTGGAGCAGGCACTGGCTTCCTCGCAATCCTTTGTGCCAAGAATCTTGGAGCGACACATGTCACAACCACAGATGGTGACGAAGGTGTTGTCGAGGCACTTAAAGAAAACCTGTTCTTGAATGGTCTCGACGACGAGCGCCAAGTTTTGACAAGTGTGCTTCGTTGGGGTCATGGTATCCGAGGCTCGTGGGTCCAAGATGACTTCGAGGAGCATCCTTACGACACCATCATTGGTGCAGATATTGTGAGTGGCAAGAAGACAATTGCAGTCGCGATATGCAAACTTACAACCAGTCACAGACATATGATAAAATGGCATCCAACGCTTTGGTCGCCACTATTCGAATGCTATTCGATCTCCGCCCAACATTGAAAGTCATCATTGCGGGCGCGATCCGAAACGCAGAGACGTTCGAAAGTTTCAACCAAGCATGCCGTAAGTCTTCGACATTTAGCAGCTCTCGGACCATGACCTGACATTGACGTAGTGCGAAATCGATTCAACGTGGAAGAGATTCCATTTGAGGCCAAGCCTATCCGCGAGCAAAAAGCGCTGTTTTATGCGAAGGCCGTTCCATTCAAGATAGTGTCTATTACCGCTCCTACTAATGCCTGATTTCTTTCTACAGTTCTAGCTCATGAGTCTGCGGACATCTCAATGTTGTATTATGCCAGTATCAGCAGATTTAGGCTCAATCTTTAACAATTGTGTTTTAGAGAGATGATAGAAGACACTCTGGTTATCTATAACTGTTAGTGTAGCCCTACCTATAACTCTCGTCTCCTTTAGAGAATAGTTGCCGCTGAGATGCTGTGCGCAGACTTTTGAGTAACGACTGTAGCTTATTTCGCGTACTCAATACCAATCTGTGCTGACAGGACAGGGTAGCCTGAACTATCTATTCTAGGCAGAATAGCCTCTCTTCGCTTGGTCTCTTTCTCATATTCATCGACCCATCGCTTGACCTCGCTCTCGTCAGACCAGTCACTGATCAGCTTGTCACCTTTGCCGGCCTGGTGGAGCTGCGTGCCAGTCGCTTGAGTGTTTTGCGGCAGAGGCACAAAATTCTCGAGAGCACCATGTACCTGACTATCCAGTATATGCTTACAGAGAAGGGGTTCCGCTCCAAGTGGCCGTCCTATTCCCACGCCGTCGCACGCATTGTCCTGTATTGCGCGCACCATGCCAGATGCTGTACGGAAGCCACCAGTCACGTACACCTTTGTCTTTTTCAAAAGCGGCCGCAGCATCTCTGCGAATTCGATGAAGTAGCTCTCTCTGGCTTTGGTGCTTTCTTTCTTGTGTTCGAAGGCACGACCTTCAAACGTCCCACCTATTTGACGGGATTGTTAGACGAATTTGTGCCACGACTCTTCACGCTTAACTTACCAGACATGTCAATGAAATCAACATTAGCTTGTTCCAACCTGACACAAAGCTCTCTACAATCCTCGGGTGTCTGCCCACCAGGCTGGAATTCAACGCTGTTGATCTTGACGCAGATGATAAATCTCGGGTCGGGCACTCGTCTGCGTACCTCCTCGATGACTTCAAAGACGATCCTGCTCCTATTATTCAGGTCTCCACCGTACTCATCAGTGCGCTTATTGGTCGTCAACGACAGGAATTGAGCTAGCAGGTAGCCGTGAGCACAGTGAATCTGGACTCCGTCAAACCCAGCCTCATGACATAAAGCGGCTGTCTCACCCCATTCCTTAACGAGATCTTTGATTTCCGGTACGGCCAACGGCCTTGGTTTATTGAACGAGTTTCCAGCCCACGAGATCTTGAGCTGAACGTCGCTCGCGCTCACCGGGTTAGGATTGAGAGCGGCGCCTCCCTGCCTTCCAGGATGGCTCAGCTGCGCAATGAACAGACTTCCATTCTTCTTCGCTGCCGCAGCGACTTTCTTGAAAGCTGCAACCCTGTTGTCGTGATCGTCGCACAGGATCGGATTGCCGTAAGCTTCCAGAGCGTCGTAGCGGATCATCAAATTACCGGCCACTATGACTCCAATTTCCCCCTCACCCCATCGTTCATATAGGCGCGTGTATTCTTCAGATGGAAAGCCTCTGGCATTAATGGGTTCGTCGTCTTTGTTCCAGTGGCATAGACGCTCAGTCATGGGTGCTTTGAGAAATCGATTCTTAGCTGTGCGGCCCGAGAAGGGAAAGGTTATGGATTGGGCCAGAGGAGCAGTGTCGACGATGGGTCCTGCAACTCGTAGATTACCATTGCTACTTTGTTGGCTTTCGTGAGCATAATTCTTAGCTTCTGGTGTTGCTGGCGTGGCTGCTGTTGCTTTATCGTACTCCATTGTGATACGTCCCTGTCTTTTGCTGTTGATCCCGCTCGCTGACTACTGGCGGAATGGTGCTCGAAAAGGGAGCATCGTGTATCGACGCTCGTAATGATGCATACCACTCTCATGCTCGGCAATCATTTATTGCCGCCTTGTTTCCTCGTGCAGTGATACCCAGCATTTACGACCAATTGCGGGGTTTGCATGCGGCACACACCAAGGGCATTATCAAAACGTGAGGGCATATGCCAACCAAATCTACGTGCGATGGGATGGACGAGTCTTTCTGTAGCAAGTATTATAGTTTTACAGCGATTTGTGGTTCAATTTATCGTTAAATGTGTCTTTTGGTAGGGTGACACGGGGAGAGCAATGTGGTCATATGTATTCGTAAGTTTGCATACATGCTCATTGGCGGTTACAGTTCTAGCTCATAAGTCTACGAACATCACAATGTCGTATCATGCCAGTATCGGAAGGTATAGCTTCAAAATTAAACTGTCTCCCGTAGAGACAATAAAGGATACTTCGAGTAGTCTTGACTCCTAGTATGGTCCTACCTGTAGCTCCCGTCTATCTTGGGGATAAGTGCCGCTGAGACGCTGTTCGCAGACTTTTGAGTAACGACTATATGACTAGCGCAACCTTTCAAGGCATTCTCATCCTGCGACATGACATTGGTTCAATAAGAAATCTTTTCTAGATGGTGGTCTAGCTATACATGCTACTTGCTCGAAGGAATAGCTTCCACAAGCAGTTCTCACCAGGTCATGACAACTAGAACTCAGCAAGCGATTGCGCTTGCTTTCTTTACACAGTAAGCGAGATACGACTAGAGCTAAAGGAACCCGTGCAACTTCTCGACACCAAACCTTGAAAGTCACGAGACACCTCAAATTCACTCAATGTGGAAGACAACACTACAAGGCCATTGCTTGTAGACGCCACTCCCGTCTTTAGAATTGCAAGGGCAGCCTTCGATATTCTGCCCGCCTTCGGCACGGGTAGAAGCAGCAACGGCAATGTTGAAGCCTCGGTCATGTTCAAGTTGTTCAACAGGATGTCGAGACCCCTTGTCGATCGTCACACCTGTTGTTGATGAGTTGCCAGATGCAGACTGCCCATGCTAGGCGAACGCTGTGCAGCTTCCACGTACCAACTTCCACCATACTCCTGTGATACATGCAAGAGGCCAGGGCAGATAGGAGCCGATTGGCTTTTCAAGGCCCCCATTTCCGAAAGCCGGCGACAGAAGCTTATGATTAGCTGCTGGCCAGCCATGCTCGCCATGCAGCACTAGTCAGGAACAGGACCACTGCCGCCAGCCGCTAAGAAGCCCTCCGCACGCGTCTGACTGAGCGAGAGACATCCACGGCATCTTCACACTGCTGCAGAAACGCTCCCTGAACCAGGTGCCACCATACGACGAACCACCATCCTCACCGTTGGACTGCGCGAGACATGGCCCTCTTCATACCCCTTCTCGAACAGAGCACTGAGCGCCGGGCCAAGCCCGATTGAGGAGGATTGGGTGTTCCCAGGGTTCGAAAGCCCCCTTTTTTAGCCTCCAACGGAACCTCATCTCCCACGCCGCCCCATGTATCCATAACATTAGCCCAGTCCATCGCTTCCCTCTGTCTCTGCCTTTGCTGCCGCTGCTGCTTTCTTCAAGCATTGCACTTTGTTGCTGGCCCTGGTGTTGTCGCTCCTTTCACCCTTCTTCTTCACCACGCCCATTGAACTTGGGGTCTTCCTATTGTTTACTGTTCGTCGACAGATCTACTTTCTTGTCTCCATAACGCTGGCTCGCACCAACGGTGGAGCACATAATTACCGAAGCCTGCTATAGTGTTCGAGCCACCGGGACAACGCTCCACGCGTGAAGAGTTGGAAAGGATACATACAAGCTTCGACGAGAGAATTGTACATTGCTCAACGCAGCTCTAGCAGCCGCTATCACACATCCAACCAGGACTCCAGGAAGATCTTCTGTGTGCATATCCTGGCGTCGCCGAGCTTTGTCTCACTTGCTCGCAATCTGAAGAACGGTCAAGCCAGCGGATTCCAGCCTCACACCGGCAGTACTGCAAAGCGCGTCCTTAATACCTTCGTCCTCCCTGCATTAGTTTGTTCGGCTGCATCAAGCCGGACTCCCTCGAGCATCATCACCGGCCGTACTTTCATCGAACTCGCGGGATCATCTCCCCCGCACATACTTGGCATGCAGAGCGACTCTATGTCGGGTCCCGGCCTGGGCCACAGACACACGCAGTTCCTATCTGCCGTCCCAGTCTAGCGATACTGGCTTCTCACATGTTCCTTCCACAACAACCAGCCTTCAATTGGAGGCTACGCCGACCGTCACCCCCAGCGCGCCAACGTGCCCTCAATCAACACCCGTCAGCTCCCTCAAGCTTACAACAACGGTACTGATATGCAGACTCCCCAGACTGGATTTGACATGAACTATACCCCATTGCTTCCATCAAACTTGCTCGTCGGCAGCCCTTTCCAGCCTGGCCCTGGTTCTCCTTCGACATACCAATCGTCGCAGTTCCAGAACTTCTCCAACTTCCCTCAGCAGAACTCGCGCCAGAACCAGCAGGGTCAAATGAGCAACGGCTTCCAGCAGCAGCAGTCTGGGTTCTCCCAGAACGCATACCAGAACATCACATCGCCGACTGCCATGAACGCAATCCCGTACTACGGAGGCTTGCAGTCACCGACGACTGGCTTCAATGCTCTCGCTGGTGCCTCTCTGGGCAGCTACCAGAGCATGGGCGTCTCGCCCGGCCTGGTGTCTGGTACGAGCAGGACCGTCTACCTTGGTAATATCCCTCCGGAGACTTCAGCTGAGGAGATTCTGGGCCATGTCAGAAGCGGACAAATTGAGTCTGTCAGGCTTCTCCCTGACAAGAACTGCGCCTTCATCTCTTTCTTGGACGGCAGCTCCGCGACACACTTCCACTCCGACGCAATTTTGAAAAAGCTATCTATAAAGGGGCAGGACATCAAGATTGGCTGGGGCAAGCCTTCGTCAGTGCCGACCTCGGTGGCTCTTGCAGTGCAGCAGAATGGCGCTTCGCGTAACGTATACCTTGGTAACTTGCCTGAGGAGACCACAGAGGATGAGCTTCGTGAGGATCTGAGCAAGTTTGGCCCAATCGATACCGTCAAGATCGTGCGCGAGAAGGCCATTGGCTTCGTGCACTTCTTGTCCATCGGCAACGCTATCAAGGCTGTCACTCAGCTCCCACAGGACCCGAGGTGGCAGGCGCCTCGTAGAGTGTACTACGGTAAGGACCGCTGCGCCTACGTTTCGAAGACACAGCAGCAGAACGCGGCTCAGTACCTTGGTATTGCACCTGGTTATGCCCATGTCCTCAATGGCGCAGATCGCGATCTGATCACCAGCGCCCTCGCTCAGCAGTCTGTCGCCGCTGCTGCTGTGGCCCAGACCGCTGGCGGTGCTAACAATGTTGGCAATCGCACTGTCTACCTTGGTAACATCCCCCGGAGACTAGCATTGAGGAGATTTGCAACGTCGTTAGAGGCGGTCTTTTGCACCACATCCGCTACATTCCCGATAAGCACATCTGCTTCGTTACCTTCATCGATCCGACGTCTGCTGCATCTTTCTACGCTCTTAGCAACCTTCAAGGCCTGATGATTCACAACCGCCGCTTGAAGATTGGCTGGGGCAAGCACTCTGGTGCCCTTCCGCCTGCGATTGCACTTGCTGTCTCTGGTGGTGCATCAAGAAACGTCTACGTCGGCAACTTGGACGAGACCTGGACTGAGGAACGTCTGAGACAAGACTTCCAGGACTATGGTGAGATCGAGTTGATTAACACTCTGCGCGAGAAGAGCTGTGCATTTGTCAACTTCACCAACATTGCCAACGCAATCAAGGCCATTGAGGCCGTGCGCGGCAAGGATGAGTACAAGCGCTTCAAGGTCAACTTTGGCAAGGATAGATGTGGCAACCCACCTCGTCAGATGAACCCTCAACAGCAGCAGCAACAGCAAGGTCAGGATGGCGTTCAGTCACCTTCACCCTTGAGCTCCCTGCAGCCCAACCGTGCTCAAAATTCAATCTCTCCTGGATCGGGCACCAGCCAGAACGGACAGTACAACACGATGCAAGGTCCAACTCCCTCGTCCATTCTCAACTCTGGCAACGCCAACCCGTTGACTCTCTACCTTGCCGCTGCCCAAGCTCAGGCCCAGATGCCTCAACAGCAGCCTGACATGAGTCCCTCCGCGTTCGAGGACCAGCAGTACTTCCAGTCTCACCAGCAACAGCAGGGACAGCAGAGCCAGCAGCACCAGAACATCCCCACCACATCTGCGGCTCAGGCATTCTACAGCTCCCCCAACGAGGTCACCTCCACTCGTACCAGCGGTCTCGATATCTCTAGCCAGTCACAGTTCGGCCACGGCAACCACCAGAGCATCAACATTACCAACGGCATGCCCCTGAACGCCGCTTATGCCAATCCCAACAGCCCTGCTCAGCGCGGCTCGCACAACCGTGCCGTCAGCCTTCCCGCCTTCAACTTGCAGCAAGCACAAGCAGCCCAGCAACAGCAGGCTGGATTCGCTGGACTCGGCGCCGGTCTTGGTGGCTTTGGTGCTAGCTCTTATGCCATGAACGGCGAGGGCGCCATGCCCGGCTGGCCTGAGGAGGAGGTCGCGTAGACGATTCTATCACAGCTTTGCTCAGGACATGTCCCTGGTTCCTGTTTTTCCATTCTTGCAATGCATTCTATAAACCGAATAAACCACTTTAGTTACGCTGTGTTGCTGGGAAGGATTCCCAGCATGAGATGATGGGGAGAGGTCTCGAGACGGAAGGGAGTGCCCTCTTGGGAAAATTTGGCACTGTTGCATTTTTTGGATCTAATACCCGCGCGCACAAAACACAAGATTTGCTTACCTGCTTGTGCTGACCTTTGTGTTGGCGGGAAACAACTGTCGCTTTCTTTCTTTTATCCGTTTTTTGGCTTTAAGCATTTTACTTACTTTGTATTTATTGTTTTATTTATGTGTTTTTGCTGTGTTCTGCTTACATCGTCTGTTTGTTTGTGTCGATTGTTACTGTACTTGTAGGCGGGCTTGAAGAAACATCATAGCGTGGCGTATCGGGCGTGGTTGTATCGAGTATTTTTTGATATTTAGGAATTGATTACATCGCGTTCATCCCTAAAGCTTTAGAAACCCTTCTGTCAAGCAATACAGACAAATTTCGTCGGGCTATAAGGTACTTTGGCTATGTCGGTCATTCCGTTACATCACCCTGCGTGCAACACTGATTGGCGAGACAGCTTGATTGACAGATCACAACACAGCGTGCTTATGACATTCAAGCATTCATATCTGACTTGCCTGTACCGTTTCGAGTCCCTGTAAAAGCACAACAACAGCGCAGAGCAGACGAGCTCTGCTTCTTGCCTCGCTTGTTGTGTTTCTGCTACGTATCATATCCAGATATGCTACGCGTGCATCCGCCTGTGCCGACATGGCAGCCGTTAGCCTTTATAACATTTCTGCGAATGTGATGTACCACATTGTCTATGCTGTGTTACAGAGCGGATAAGAGCAGCAGTCAGCTTCAGTCGTTTCGACATGAATGAAACAGCGCGCATGTACCGATATCCAGACCTACCAATGATGTACACGACACTCATTGGTTGGTGTTACAGGGAAGTAAAGGCCCGCTCATGCTGTCGTACCACTCCTCGGCTCTGGTCATGTTCTCACGTCGCGAAACAGGCACTGGCTCATTATTCACATGCCTGTATATTGCAAAGGTCAACGATACGATGGTCATGCAAAAACCCGCCTGTGCCGACGAGAGCACCCGTTAGCTCGCCCGTCCATCTACTAATCACAACGTGAAGGGCGACAATGTAGCAAGCAGTCGTGGGAGAACCCGCCTGTGCCGACGACGACACCCGTTAGCTTCGCTCGTTTATCTACTAATCACAAGGGGAAGACTGACGATATAGCAAACGTGGGAGAACCCGCCTGTGCCGATGATTAGCGTCACTCAACTCTCTGCGAATCACGCAGACAATTCAAGCACGGCTAATCTACTTGACGACGATGGATAAACCCGCCTGTGCCGTCGGGATAACCGTTAGTGTTACTTGTGTTTCGGCAAGAAAAGTGGATTTCTGTAAGTTACACACAAGAAAAGGAAGCATCCGTTAGCCTCAACTGTCCTTCTGCTAATGACGGCCGACTGTATATACTATGGGGTCAAAAATGCTAAATTTGAGGTTTATACTATTGTCTTAATACTATTATACACTATTCTATACTTTAAATCTTACTTAAGATACTTATTTATAATTACTAATTTTTACTTTTATTAATTTAGTATATAGAAGATTAATTAATATTATATCTTTATATTAAATAATAATATACTTAGTATAGATAGTTATTAGCTAAATTATTATAAAGTTATTAATATAATACTTACTATTTATAAAGTAATATATACTAATTCTTAAAGTTCTAAATAAAAAAGGCTTTTAAAGCTTTTTAAAGATTTTTTATAATACTTTAAATAAAGTATTAATTATTCTTATTAGTATAAATACTAAATTTCTTATATAATTTCTTTTATAAAGTATATAAATAGTATTTTTAAAAATATTAAATTAATATTTTTCTAATAATATTTAATTTTATATAATATAATAATTATAAAGATCTATTAATAAAGCTATTAGCTATAATTTACTAATTATAATTTAAACTTATTATTAAGTTAATATTTATATTTATATAATATATTATTCTTTTTTAATTTATAATAATTCTTTAGAAAAATATTAATAAATTTCTTAGTTTTAATTATTATTTTTTTAATATTAGAAAATCTTTTATTATTTTTTACTTTTTATAATAATAAGATTTACTAATTTTATTATATTTATAATTTTAGTTTTTACTATTTAAATCTTTTAAATATAAAATTATAAAAAAAGATATATAATATATTATAATATAGTAATAGTAAATAAATATTAAATAAGCTTTTATATATATTATAAAGCTTTAAATAAAAAATTAAAGTAAATAATAATAAATTTAAAGTACTATAATAAAAAAAAATATAATTAATTAATAGTAAAATAAAGTTTAAAAGAAAAATAATATTTAGCTTAATTATATTTTTTTAATATTATCTTTCTTTTACTTAAAGTTATTAATAATAATAAAGAAAAAATCACTTTTTACTTAATTTATTTAGATTTATTATTATTTACTTAATTATTATAAAATTTATATCTTTTTCTTCTTAGCTATATAATTAATACTTATTTAGTAATATAAATAAAGATATTAATAATTCTTATTTTTATAAAGCTTAAAAGACTAAATTCTTAAATAATATAAATATTATATATAAGTATAGTTAGTATATTAATATAAATAAAGTAACTTTAATAATAAATAAGAAAAGAAAAACTAATAATAAGTAATTATTATATAAGAAATACTATAAAGAAGTAGTTTAGCTTAAAGAAAAGAATAAAATTAAATAAGAACTAATTATTTAGAAAAAGTTAGATTTACTTAGCTTAAAATAGTAAGTTATAGAATCTATTATAGCTAATAAACTATAATTAGTAAATTATAGCTAATAGCTTTACTAATAATTCTATAGTATAAAGTATAATACTATTTTTTAAGACTTATTTATCTTTTTTAGATAATCTACTAATAAATAGTAAAGTATAATTTAAGCTTTTATAAGAGTTAGAATAAACTTTAAAAAGATTTTATATTATAAATTAGAATATTAAGTATATTAAGAATAAGAATAAATACTTAAAGTATATAGAAAAGCTAATAAAATTAAAAAAAGTTCTTAATTATTAGCTTATTAATAATTAAAAATATTAAATATATATTTTAAGTATTTTTAATTAAAACTAATAGTATCTTTATAATTACTAAATTAGTATTATAGAAAGATTTTAAATAAAGACTTAAATACTAAATAAGAGTAATTTAGTACTTTATAGATATTTATTCTTCTAACTTCTAAATATTAAGCTTATTATATATTCTAAGAAAGTATTTTAATTATATATTAAAGAGTTAAAGTACTATTATAATATAATATTTAGCTTTAAGATATCTATTTTTAAATATAGATATATTATTAATAAGTACTTAGTTAAATATATTTACTTTAATATTAAGTTTAAATATATAGCTAAATACTAAATAAGTATTATTTATTTTAAATATTACTTATATAATAAAGCTAATAAAAATAGAGTAAATAAACTATAGCTAGTAAATTATAACTAGTAGCTTTAGCTAATAATTCTTTAATATTAATATATACTTCTAATACTAAACTATTTCTAAATTAAGTATATAAAACTTACTAAGCTATTTATATAAGTATCTAATTTAATATATTTATAAAAGCTTTATTAATAATCTTTTAGACTATTTAGTAAAAAAGAAGTCTTTTTATATTATCTTTTCTTTATTATTAAGTATATTATTTAATATAATATTATTATTTAAAATAATACTTTTAAGCTTAAAAGTAAAAAAAGTAAATAAATTAAGCTTTTTAAATCTATTTCTTTTAGTTAAAGAATTATAATTATAAGTATTATAAGTAGAATATTAAAAATATTAATTACTATTAAGAGTATTTATAAATTAATTATAGACTATTTTAGTAAGAATAAAGCTCTATAGTAGTTTAATAATATATTAAAGAATAAAAAGAAGCTTTATTAAAAGATTAATAATAAGATTAATATAATAGAGCTTTAAGATTAATTTATAAATAGCTTTTACTTTACTTTTATACTTTATATTATAATAATAATTAGTACTATTAGTACTATATTATATAGCTATTTTTTAATACTTTAACTATATATTTCTTTTTTTAATAAACTTATATTAATTAATTTTAAAGTTATTTATAGTATTCTTATAGTACTATATAGATAGTAAATTAATATATTAAATATCTTAATTAGTATATATTATAATTATTAAATTATTAAGTAGATTATTTATTTATATAAAGTTATAGAAATTTAGAAGTTTATTAGAATTAATAGTTTAAATAAGCTATAATAGTTCTTTCTTTAATCTTTATTAATTATTAGACTATATTTAATAAACTATAGCTAGTAATTAAAGAATAGCTTCCAAATAATAGTTTAATTATAAATAATAAGTAAAAAGTCTATTTATCTATTATATTCTTAAGATTTACTATTTAATCTAATATAAAAAATACTAGTTATAGATTTAATATAGATATTAGATTTTATAATAATTTTAAATACTCTAATTAAAGTTAAGAATAATAGAAATACTCTTTAAATTCTTTAAATATTTATTAGAATACTTAAAGTAATTTAGTAGATCTTAAAGATTATTCTTATAGTTAAATATACTATTAATCTTTATTACTAAATTATATCTAATATTAATTAATATATATAGATTCTATAAAAGGAACTCTAGTATATTTCTAATATTTAAACTATTTAAATTCTCTATTATTCTAGAACTTATTTAATAAATAATACTTTTATTTATAATTTATTAATCTACTTTAATTAATAATTAAGAAAGAGCTTACTATATTTTTTAATATATTTATATTTTAAATTACTAAAATATTATTTAGAACTAATAGTTTAAGTTTAGAGAAGTATATAAATCTTAATAGTATACTATTTTATATTTTTAAATTATTAGTTATTTATATAGTATTTTTATAGTTTAAAGCTTTTAAGCTAGTATTATAGCTTATTAGTTAATAGTTCTTAAATCTCTATTAATATATACTTTCTATATAACTAGATAATTAGCTAAATTACTATACTAATAGTATAAATTATACTAATAGTATAAATATTTAAGTAGATATAAGAATTAATAATAATAGATTTAAATCTAACTAATATAATAGTATAATAAATATAAATATATTATCTTAGCTATAAAAGAATAAGAATTAATAGTATAATATTAAATATAGTATTTATAGAATCTATAGATTTATTAATAGTTTAAGCTAACTTTTAAATATTTTTTATTTTATAATATTATAGAAGAAAAGAATACTATAAAGTAAGTAGTATAATAAAGTAAGATACTAAGAATAAATAGATTTAAGAAAAATAAATAAGTAAGAAATATATATAGATTCTAAAAATCTAAGCTTAAACTATAACTAATAGATTATAGCTAGTAAATTATATTTAGTAAACTATAACTAATTATAATCTTACTTCTTTATAGCTTAATTATATAGCTTTCTTAATAATTATAGATTAATATAATTATTATTAATCTAATTATTATTTAGTACTAGTACTATTTTATTTTTAAACTATTCTATTAAATAATAAACTACTAATTCCTTATTAGTATTATAGAATATTTATAAATCTATTTATTTAATTAGTAATTACTAAATTAATAATATATATATTAAGACTTATTTAATTCTTCTAAATATAGTAGAGCTCTACTTAAAATATATATATAAAGAGTATTATAAAAATTAAAAAATATAAGTTTATATATAAATCTACTATTTTTATTAATAACTAATCTATTAATTTTAGAGTTATATTTAAGAGTATTTAATTAATTAATATACTATTTAAGTATAGCTAATAAAAAATACTTATTAAAGTTAAGATTATAAATATTATTTAAGATATTCTTTATAATTAATAACTCTTATAATATATTAAAGCTATATTATATACTATTAGTCTACTTAAAATAATTATAAAGTAAATATAGAATATTAGTTTATAAATAAAGTTATTTAAGCTACTTTTAGATTTTATAAATATTTTATATATAAATAAATTCCTTAAGTAAGTATTAAATAATTAGTATATAGATTATAAAGAAAGCTATTTAATTAGATTACTAATTTATAATATATTAATTATTATAATTATACTTTAGAAAGTAGTTATATTATTATAGAATTATTCTATAAGATTATTAATGCTACTATTATTTAATAATAGAGTTTTATTTATTTATATTAAAATAAAAAGTATTTCTAAATTTTAAAGAATACTTATTATTAATTTAATAAACTTTATTATTTAGTTTATAGTATATATTAGTAGCTATAGAAGTTTTAGCTTTATAATTAGTTTTAATCTTCTATAAAATAATACTTTCTATATAATAATTATTATATATTAATTAAGTATTAAAATAGTAGTTTAACTAGAAATACTAATATAGTATTAAACTATAAAGTTATTAAAGAGTTATATATTAGATAAATAAAGATTATAAGATAGTTCTATCTAAGCTATAGAACTAAGAAATATAGTTTTATTACTACTTAGTTTAGAATAGTCTATTCTATTTTATAAAGATCTTTAGTTTAATTTACTAATAGATTACTTTATAATATTATTCTCTCCTTTCTAGTAAGAAGCTTCTATAACTTATAAGAGCTATATATTCTAATTATTTATAGTAATATTATTATAATATCTAAATATATATATATTCTTATTATATATTATACTAGCTAGCTAGATTTCTTTAGAAATTAAAGTAGAGCTTAATATTAACTTACTTATTATAAATTATAAGAGTATACTCTCTATATTCTCTAAAAGATTATATATTAAGTTAGTATTACTATCTTTTTCTATTATAAGATTTACTAGCTTTAGTTTATAATTTAATAGTAGCTCTAGCTTATTTAAATACTTCTTATAAAAGTATACTACTACTTTCTTACTATTAGATAATAAATAATATTATAGCTCTAAAGTAAGCTTCTTACTACTTTAGTAAATCTTATAATATAGCTTATTCTTCTTTCTCTTTAAGTCTATAATCTCTTTAACTTTTTATTCTTCTTTTTTAACTCTATTTTATTTAATTAAAATAGATAGTAGAATTAGATTATATTATTCTAGTATAGAGTTATTAGCTACTCTAGTAAGTAAGCTAGTATAAAAGATATTATAAATCTTTATTAAAGAAAGAAAGTTAAAATAATAGAAGTAGTAGTTAATTATAATAAGAATCTTAAAAAAACTAAGTTATTTATTATTAAGTTTTTTAATAGATTACTTAGTATAGATATTTCTTATATTTAGCTAGATAAAAGAACTAATTAAATAGTTTAAAAATAGTATAATACTAGTTAATATAGAACTTCTACTTAGCTTATATTTATATATTAGCTTTTAATTCCTTTAGTACTTTAGCTATTTTCTTTATAAAAGTATTAGCTTTATCTATTAAGATCTTTTACTTTATAGTAGTATTATAGATATATATAAGCTTAGTATTCTAGAATTCTATATATAGATAATATATATAATTAGTAAAGAAAGAGATTATACTAATAGTTATATTAATAGTTATTAAGTATAAGTTTAGTATTAGAAGCTAGTTTATCTAATTATTTTACTAATATCTATAAAAGATTTATAGATAGTATTTAATAGCTTAGTTAGCTTTCTTAGAGCTACTATTTATTTAAGAATAGAAGATAGTAAATAAGTTCTATTTAATATAAAGAATTTAATAGAAGTATTTTATAAATAGAGAAATAAACTAAGTATCTTAATTAGAAATAATATTAGTAAGAAGTCTATATACTTATTAGACTCTTTAATAAAATAAGTAAGCTACTTATTTAGTACTTAATTTAATTAGCTTAAAGTAAATACTCTTAATAATTAGATTAGTAACTATTATAATGTTCTTATAGATATAGTATAGAGCTAATAAGCTCTTACTAGCTAGTAGATTTATAATAAAGTTAACTAATATAGTTTATTAGGATTTATATAGGTTACTAATATTTCTTAAGTATATAAGTATAAAGTATTTACTTATTAATAAGTATAATAATTATAAAGCGCGTCCCTCCGAATCCGCGTCCGGGACCGCCTCACCCTGATCGGGTCATCCGGGCCCTCCCGCCCCTCCGCCCGCCCTCTCTAAACGGGCTCCTCGTCTGCCCTTTCGGGAAGGGGTCCGTGCATCCTCGCCGTCCTCCTACATATCGCCCGCCCGCGACCTCTTCCTCCTTCGACCATTTTGCGTCCTTTCACCTCGCTCGATCTGTCTCACTGCGCTGTCGTCGCCTGGGTCCGTCCCCCACCTCGATGCCGGCATGCTGTCCCCGGCTCCCGAGCGCGTCCCTCCGCCCCCGTGCCCTGCGCTGCGCCCCTCCATGGCTTCGAGACTGAAAGTTCTGGTCTCCCGTGACCTGCGACACTCGCGCTCTGGAATGTCGAGCCACCGTTTCACGCCCGCCGTTCTCTTTCGTTCCGCCTGCTCGCCTTTTCTCCTGTGATGGTGGGTTGGCGTTTGAGGACGCTGGCCGCCGGAGTCGTCGACGCGGTCTTGTTGTTTAGCGCCATGCTGTCTCGATCGGGATCGTCGGTGGCGGCTTTTCGCGAGGCGGACTTGGCTTGACTCTGGATGAGATGGTCTCTCAACCCTTTCGGCGGCCGGCCTTCGATCTCGTTCGTCCCAATGCCCTGCTTGACGCCGAGTCCGCGTCATGAGCTGCGTCGTACGCAGGTCGCATCTGCGAGGCTTTCCACTTTTGTCGCTCGCCGAGCGCATGCACTGCGCCGCGCAGGCCGCGTACGCTCCATGCCTTTTCTCTGTATGCCGATCACTGCCGTGGCGTGCCGCGTCAAGCGCACGCGAGGCCCAATCTGGGCTTAGGATTTCTTTTCGAAGGGTAGCGTCCTGATGCTATAGGCCGTGGCAATAATGACTGGGCGGTCAACGTCCGGGCTGTGATTGAGCTGCAGCACAGGCTTCGCCTGCGGTCATTGATCGCATGTTCTTGCTTTCAGATCGTTAGCCTTTGCCGTGCGAGTCTCATCACTGATTAGTGGCAAAAAACCTACACATTTGCCTCCGAGACCGACCTCGTGCTGTTTTCTTTCAATTTCGTCGTATTGAAGTTGTCCTGGTCTAGTCAGTCACGATTTACGTCTGGCTCTCTCGCCGCCATGCCAGTCTGTCCATACACAACGAGAATAATTCACACAACATGACAACAATGTTCCGTGCCCGTAGCGGTCTCGACGATATTCGATTTTACGTCGACCCTCGCTCACTCGGAGCTCCTCACAGTGACAGAGCCGAAGCACGAAGGCCTCTCGCGTCAGGGATCTGTCAGACTGGTAATTCAGCTGGTGCCCTGGTCGACGGTATCCTTTCTCATTCGACACACCTTGTGCGAACGACGACTGACTAGCAATAGAACCTGCCTATGACCGCTCACTACACCGCTCAAAGTTCGAGAGTATTACTCCGCACGCGGCTAATGAGCGGCAATGGATGGGGCCGACAGTCACCTCTGGGCTCCAAGCTGGCTCACAACTACTCTCAAACGGCGACAGAATTGGACTGAACGAACGCAGCGCGACGCCCGTCTCAATCCCGCCATGCGGCGAGACGTATACGTCAAGATGCAGCGAAGCTTCTTGCGAGCCTAGCCATGTTTCGGAGCAAAGGTCGGCCAGCGACGATGTTGAAGCTCGACTGTGCGAGGCTCTCACGAGAACGCCAATCCGGCCTGCGACGCATCCCGAGGTCCGTCTCTCTCCTCAACTGGAAGCTTCCGTACCGCAAGAAACCGTCGAAAACCCTTACGAGCAGGATTCTACCCAGGACTACCAGTGTGCCGACGTATCGATACAAGACTTTTTTGACCTTGAAACTGATTGGTTTGCTCCAAGCGACACGATACAGCCGAATTTGATATCTGGCGCACAGAGCCTGTCGCCACACGAGGATCAGCGACATGCGGATACTGCAATCGCAAGTAACCACGGCAATACCTGGAACGATCCAGGCTTCAGTGATCCAGTTGTGTTCAATGTGGACCAGGAGAGTGACAGCAGCGGCAGCGACGTGCTCCGGTTCCCACGCCGAACTCGCACAAGAAGGCACTGTAACGACGCCCTTGCGTCGCCATCAATCTCTCCACAGCCATCGCAGGCTAGTGGACGTAGCAAGAGGCGACGTCGGCTTCGGCGACGTCAGGCTGGCGCTGAGCAATCTCCAAGTCCCCCGACCGCCTACGTTGTCATTCCTCCCGCGCCCAAGCATCTTACCTCTTTGTCCTTTAGCACTCCTGCACGCCATCGCCCAGTCACGTTTCTTGCCTCGTCGCGGGTCGTCGACTCCAAGATCCAAGTGGTCGTCGAGCTGCCGACGTCCGTATTCGGTAATCTAATCGGTTCGTCCGTGGGGAGCCGTAAAAATACAGCGCTGTCCCGATCAGACGTTGTCGCACGCTCGCGCTACTCCGCTAGAGAAAACACACTCCTTGCCCGACTCAAGCGCCAAAGGAAACCAAGACTCTCCTGGAAGATGATCCAGGAATATTTTCCTGACAGGACACTCGGCGCATTGCAAGTACACTACTACACCCACCTTAGATCTCGACGTCAAGGGTAATGATGGTTCAGAGGGAAATGGTCCATCGTAGCGCTTAATGCTTTGCAAACCGCTGTACCACATGTTCATGTCTATTGAGTGACCACGAAACATGAGCATGTCGTGCTTCCCCTGATCGTTCTCGAAGGCGGGTGTAAGGTATGCCAGAAGCATGTACAGGGAAGGCAGACCCTGCAGCAGGAAAGCACAGATGCCATACTACTCGAGATGCCCTAGGGCAATATAGACAATCTGGCTTGCAAGCCATGAGCTCGTAGCACCACAAGGCATCGTCCTTCACAAGGCGATCACGTTCCATGGCCCTCACTACCCTAAGGAATATGCCAAACATGTGGCTTTACCCTCTTGGGGTTTCTCTCACCCCAGAGTTTCACCTGCAGTGGGGTACAGAGTCCGCAAAGGAATTAAACTCTCCAGGGCTCATTAACACAAGGTATCACACGCGTTGTGGAACGTGCGTCCTGTGGAGGGTTTCACCCTAAAGAACGCCTCGTGATATGGTTATTGTACCTTTTCACATTACTACCCCTATGGTCTCATTCGTGGCATGATGTACGCTTCCCTGGGGCTCGTCTAGCCCCGTCTGGTTAGAGGTCCCATGGGATCGAGGATAATGTAAGGAATCATGTACTAGGGTCCCCATGTTTGATGGCTTGTATCACCATGAGGACTGTCCTTCCATAAGGGTTCTCTCCCATATGTCTTTCATTGCACCAAGGAATCCTAGCTACAGGGGTGACCATACCATGTGAAACCTGATCCCCCGTGCCATATGCCAATGGGGCACTGCGACCGGGAGCCACCGAGCGCGGAGAGCAGGCTAAAACGACGAATGGCCGGCCGGTCAGTGCTCCGACCCACACGATTCAGAACATGAGATTACCACAAAATTGTAGAGCAGTACTCCCACTTCCGTGTGTTATATTCCTAGTTGTATCCAGCTGTTGATGTATGAGATACAAAACAAAAGCTCCTGCCGGTCCTAGCAATTTGGGAGACACCTGGCTAGACGACTTCGAGCCATCACGGCAAACTTGCTATTTCACACCGTCGCTGAGCAGATGGAAGAACGTCAAGCTCGGTCACAGCTGGATGACTGTTCTGTTCGAGAGGAACACGACTGTCAAAGCGAAGAGATCGTGGCGACTGCTATTTGTACACGGTCACGGCTTACACGTCAATGTGAAGTTCCTGGACTCATGTTGATATCATGAGATCTGGTTGCGGTCTAAGTTACCCAACTCACTCCAAACACAAGTTCAACGAGAAGTAAGCAAGATTTCTTCGCGATCATCTGGCTAGCATTCAAGAAATCGTTTACAGATAGGTAAACAGTATTTGCATGGTCTTCGACGATGATCTCGCCAACTTGTCCCCCAAAAGTGCCTTGCATGACTAAGAGCGACACATCCGAGCGTCGTTCGGTCCCTAGGCCGGAAGACTGCATTCCGAGCAGTTCAAATCAACTTTCAAGGCGAAGGAGTTGAGGATCGTCAGCAGTAGCGTGGTCATAAACCACGGTACAATGCTGAAAACGCTCGAGCAGCTTCACAATGTTTACATGACTTTTCTGCAAAGCTCATGTTGTCGAGAATGCACAACAAGCAACTCGGTACAGCTCTCAGGCAAGATCAGAGGAAGAAACTCGACGAGTTGAGGTCGTCTGAAGAGTTTGACACGCTTCCTGGGGAACCTGAGCAGAACATACTACCAAAAAGACAAATTTACTATGGCGCTTCCCAAACTGTCGGCACTAAAGTCCCCCCCGGGGATGCGGGACAGCCTCTGTGCAGGGACACTTGCACTGAGATAAATCCTACATTCTTCACTATCGTAGGAGGCGGCACAAAACATAGTGTCCACAAGTCTCTGACTCTTGCTCCATCCAGAATACTACTCTTTAGATACCCGATGGCGAAGTGCGTCGTGCTATACGCCAAATCCATGTTGCCTTCTTTCCACGCAATGAACCGCAACGAAGCTCGTAGTCGACAGGTCGTCTTGGTGATGCCGAAAGTAGATTCGTCGGATGCGTCATAGCAAGGCGAACACAGCGCTATAGCGAACATATACTGAAAGACCAGTGGTGGCAGACGCGACAGATGAATAAGCAATGTCCTGGTCCTCCTGCAAGATCCCGCCGACAAGGGCTGCGCGCTAAGACTGGCCGATGTCGCCGAAGTAGCTTGTCTTGATTGGCTTCAAGATTTCCGCGGAAAGGCACGAGATAGCGGAGCATCTACTATCCGTGCTTCACTGCCTCACTGCTTTTGACACAATCTGCGCATCCTGGCTGTGAAGGGTGATGTAATCCGTAGCGTAGAAACCTATGGAAGACCAGCAGGTGATATGTGCTTGGCATCCTCCGGGTCTAGCGGACGCCCGGTGCTCTATCGCGTCCTGCTGTTTTTGTATCACTTGCAGTGTACCTTCGTATCTCTGCGCAACACATCCATGCAGAGAGACAAAGCTAGCCAGGCTTTGGCTCAACGCCTTCCCGCAAGCGTACCGAGATCCTTCCGTGCTATTGCAGATCATACCGATGTCCCCCGCTCTACCTCCACGCTCGTGCTCGCGGCAGACGATCCATCGAAGCCAAAGCCCAGAGCCAGCATATCTCACACCGTCCGAAGAGAAGGCGGTGGTGGACTTCGTGTTGCAGATGTCTGACCTCGGTACGCCTATACGCATCAAGTACATACCTTCCATAGCTTTCAGCGTTACTCGTGGTAGCCTGAGTCCGACAGGCCACTGAAGCCGCCAGGCAAGAACTGGGCCAAGTCGCTGGAGAGACGACATCCTAGGCTGAAGGCCAAGAAGTCAAGGCACTTGACTGGGACCGACATGAGAAGAACATATACCCCAAAATCGAACATTGGTTTGAAGAGATTGGTAAGTGCTGAGACGGCAGGACATTATGCAAGAGAATTTTACAACATGGACGAGACCGGGGTGATGCTGTCTAAGCTGGGCTCCGTCAAGGTCCTTGTGAGACATGACGATAAGCGCGATTATCGCGGCGCGCGAGTCGAGCGGCAGATGGTGACAGCGGTGGAGTGCATAAGCGCTGACGTAGGTACCTGAAACCTCTGATCTGGCCGGCTTGACGCACCGAGCCAATTGGACGACGTTCCGACTCCAGGATGGCACTACGCATTGTCCGACACTGGTTACGCTGATTCGAAGATAAGTCTGGGTGGCTCACAAAAGTGTTTCAGCCCCAGACTGCGACCGGGCAAACGGTAAGCCTCGAGTGCTGGTGTGCGATGGCTTCGGCACTCACGAATCGCTCGAAATCTTGCAATATTGCTTGTCGAATCAGATTATCTTATGTCGCCTCCCTTCTCACACATCCCACAAACTTCAACCTTGCGACATCGCAGTGTTTGGCCCGCTAAAATCGGCCTACCGTGACAACGTCGAGCGCTTGGAACGAGGAGGCGTGAATACTATTGGCAAGCAGCATTTCACCTCGCTATATAGTCCGGCAAGGGAAGCAGCCTTCACCAAAAGAAACATCCTTGCGGGATGGAGCAAGGGCGGTTTGTTCCCGTTTAATCCTCAGAAAGTGCTTCATGATATGGAAAGGCCTTTCGCTGCATTGACGGAAGCTGCTGGGATCTCGAACGATGGCCCTGCACAGAAGACAGTGATACCACCGGTCACAGTTCCCGTGACCCCGTGACTCCAGTATCAGCGGCAAGCTTTGCCGCTTTGCAAGACTCCATCCTTCAAAAGGTGCTCGATTCTCGATGAAGTCGAAAAATACAGATTAGAAAGGCACTTAGCAAAGCTGGCAAAAGCCGCTCAAATCTCCATGGCAAGGAACACCCTTCAAGAAGAACACATTCGATTCTTGTTGAAGGTCAACGACGAGGCAAAATCCCGACAATCTACAAGGTCCATTGTGCTTGGCACAGCGAAAGTGATGAGTGACGAGGATCTCAAGGCTGCATATGCAAGGCGGGCAGAGCAAGAAAAGAAAGCCAACGCCCGTAGAGAGAAACTTGCAGAAGCTCGAGCGAAAAAAGCCGAGCAGGAAAGGAATACAAACCTTACCAAAAGCAGGAAGCGTACGATTGGATCCATGGTAACACACGAATCCAGAACGAAGTCCGCAGCAAAACGGGGAGGCGCGAGTCGACTGCATCTATTGATGCAAAAAAGACAGCGCAACAGTTAGATTGCGTTAGAGGTCCGAATCCACCGTGCCCTGGAAGAGCGCCAACTGCGCGGATGTGGTAGGAACAGATGTTGTAGGTTAGAAGACTGAGCTAGGTCAATTTCGGAGGCTCGAAGTAGAATGTGTCTCTCATAAGCATAGGCTATGTGTTTAGTCATCATAAGGCAGCAGTCTTGCTCACAAATATTGAGAGTAGCAGGAGATCTTCCAACGATTGCGTTTCCCCAGACCCTCTTTATCGACTGAATGTCGAAAAATCTGCCAACGAATGTAATCTCAGATTTAGTCCCCATTCAGCAATTCCATCTGCCTGACTTACATCCACCAACCAGGTCTTCATAGTGGTGATAGATTTTTCGATGAGATCGCGTGTGATGTTGCTCTCCCAACATATCCTGCTCATATACAGATCTTCCTGGCAAATGTGTAAGACCAACAGCATTGCCAGAAAATTCTGCGTCCAGGAAAACAAATGCGGAACAAGGTGTTTCCTGTTGTTAGGGGGCGACAAAGAGATCGGCCATAGACAAGCAGCGCTGATAGCGAAGCCACACAACTTGCGATCGGTCGCAGTCATTTGGTCCCGCCGATGGAGGGCTTTGTAAATAAAGGCCCTATATATCAGAAATCGTGCTTGATAGAAACGAGTGCGGAGGTGTGCCACAGCGATGTCCGTATTTTGATCAATCATGTCAGGGCCAGTATCTTGCAAGAAGCTGAACATGGTAGAGCGAGGACTCTTAGTGAGCGGGTTGAGGCGCTCAAAGTCAAATCTGTTCTCATCGCTCCATCGGAGGCTCTCTGGAAGCGCATGACGCCAAGAGTCCAGCTCAGCGGCCAGCGCTTGGATTAGAGCCGAAGGAGGCTCTTCGTATCCTGCGACATGTGCTTGACCGACATCGACGGCGGGACCATAGCTCACGCGTTTACAACTGAGGTCCGCCGCGTTACTGTACGCTTGGATGGAGTGGATCCAGACGGGCTCGTAGTCCTTGATTACGTCGTCTGCCCTTCTTATTAGTCGGCTAATAGAAATCATGGCGCTGAAATGGTAGACGTAATGGCTCTTGAAATCATAAGTGTTCCCACTCGAGTGTGGAACACTAGAGGAATTGTCTTTGTGTGCGACTTTGGGAAAGTGGGTCATTGGAACAAGATCCGCAAGAGCCTCGATTCCTGTAGTGGCCATGCCAAACTCGAGATTAAATGATCTCTCATGAAGCAAACAGGTCCAAAAGGCACGCTTGACAAGATCGCCGTATTGTGAGGACCAGTCAATGACTCGGCTTCGGACTAAAAATATACAGGACATGCATGCTGCGCTGATAGAGCTCCAGAAGTCTGAATGTCGTGCACACGCCTCGAGATAGGTCGCTTCAAGCAGCAATATCTGCACGTTCTCAAGACAACACCGTGTTCTTATCAGTCCAAGCCGACGGCGTGCCTCATTAAACAGGCCCAAACCAGAAGGTCGTTCGATTGTGCCTCCTCGAGATCTGCTGTACCCATCTGGTCCATTTCGTGTGGGTTCTTGAAATACGCCATCATGAGCGAGGTGGCCAAGAGCGAAAACAAGCATCGCGAGCACACTTTTGGGATCATCGTCCTTATATCCTTCACGTAGAACTTCCGCAACGACTTCATCCATGAAAAGCGTGGAGTCCAACAGGGGAAACAATCGGTTGAAGGAATTGAAGTACGCAGCCGAATAGATGCCGACTTGCTGTACTGACAAATCCGAGAAAATGACAGCGCCATTCTGCAGTCGATAGCAAGGAACGACTTCATCACACGGGAGATACCTGGTGTGCATTGAGAGATCTTTACCTAAAAGCCACGGGGACCCTATTGTGGCCAGAAAGTGTAGATCCATAGCCGACTGTTCGCTGCCTGAGAGTATCAGAGAATACGACGCAGGCCAGAGCATAACTCTGTGCGTTACACTGATGTTGACAGAAGTATTCTGCATTGCTTGTCGATTCGAGCAATGGCTGATTGGTCCTGTGTCGTTGTACGGTCGAATGGTTGGATGCGGTAGTGTGGCAGGGAAGCGAACTTCTTCACCTAGGGCAGTGATATCAAGCGTAGGAGAATTTTGCTCCGTCGTCTGGGAGCCCGGAAATAACGAGAAATCTTGCCCTGGCATGGTGAATTACTTGGTATGCATACATGCTGACTCCCACTCACCAGTGTGTTCCACCCATGAGGCGTGGCCAGCAGGCGGCACACGGGTGCTTCGCAAATTGTCCTCTTCGGAGATATGTTCCTCTTCCCTTATTAGCTCGAGTAGCGCTGGTGCTTCCGCTGCAGACCTTCTTTTCAGTCGAATGTAAAGGTACAAGAGGCTGTCATATTTCGTCTGGAGCAGCTCGCGCTCCGCTTTGAGCGCAGCGGATCGAGATAAAGTGGGATCAGACGTGTATGAGCATGGGTCCTTTCCGCTAACGCATCGCCCGCAGACAGGCCTGATGCCGTCGCACTGATGTGTTCCTTCAGTTCCTGCTCACGCCAGAGGTTGCGATATGTGTGTACTCACTTTGACCTTGCGTCTTCTGCAAGCCTCACAAGCCACAAAGGCGATACTTTCACGCTTTCTTGGCATTTTTATAGAAGTTCAAACGCTTGAAGTTAAGCGCAGTCCGTTTGTGCGAGGAAATCGTCTCTCAAGAAAATTGAGTTGAGCATGCTATGGTACTTCTGAGAAGCTTGTGCTGCTTTGACCCCTCTCTTGCCCGAACATTTTGTCAAGATTGGATCAGGAGTTTTCTCCGGTCAGAGCTGCCAGCCAGTGGTGTGGCTTGTTATTTGTCTGCAGGGAAAATGATTCACGTGACTTCAGCAAGGTGCTATGAAAGGCAATGACTCCAGCTTAGCCTTGGCGTTACCGGCCAACAGCCAGGATACGTAGATTGTATCAAAACCAGTGAGGCAGTGAAGCACGGATAGCGGGCGCTCGGCTATTTCGTGCCTTCCCGCGAAGGTCTTGAAGCCAATCAAGACAAGCTACTTCGGCGACATCGGCCAGTCTTAGCGCGCAGCCCTTGTCGGCGGGATCTTGCAGGAGGACCAGCACATTGCTTATTTATCTGTCGCGTCTGCCACCACTCGTCTTTTAGTCCATGTTCGCTATAGCGTTGTGTTCGCTTTTCCATGGCTCATCCGACGAACCTACTCTCGACATCACAAAGACGAAGTGTGGACTTTGAACTGCGTTGGAGTCCATTGCGTAAAAGAGACGGCAACATGGATTCGGAGGATAGCACGACGCACTGCGCGATAAGGTTTCTCACGAGTGGTTTCCTGGACGGATCAAGAGTCAGAGATTTGTGGGCATCAAGTTTTTAGCCACTCCTTACGATCGCGAAGGATATGAGATGAGTCTCAGTGCAAACGTCCCTCCACAGGGGCTGTCCCGCATCCCCGGGGGGGACTTTACGATTTATTCCAATAATTACAATTTTGAGCATGAAGAATTCCACTGCATCAACTTCGTTCTCGTCGGGTGTCCTAAGCTGTTTCACTGCTCCGATATAGATGCCGCATCGTGCTCCCCATCGGTCGACCCACGCAGCCAAGCACCAAGCTCGGCATACATGTCGATTGCATCACAAGCCTGTGGAGAGTCTGGATCATCTGTTTCAATCCCAACAGGACGACGAAACTTCGTCGCCATGAATTTCGTAGGCCTCGCTTGCTCCATACGGAAGGCGGCGAAACTCCCACATGATCGGAACAAGATCCTCCATAGACAGCAGCTCTTCTGAGACTGCGGCTGGGTATGTGACCACAACTCCATTTTGTATACCCTCCACTTCGACATATTGTGGTTCCTTCGAACTATCCAGTCGCACGAGAGACAATCTTCCAAGTCGCCCAAGTGCAGCTTTCTCGAACGCCAGGTCGTACGCCTTTAGAGTGTTCTCGCACTGCATTCTATAAGCTATCGCTTCAATCTTTCCTTCCCAGATCTTGATCGACTTTGGTACCAGGCGTCTTTCGAGTACTTCTGTCATTACGCCGTACCATGGCATCGTTGATCCACCAAAATCAATCAATCGTTCGCCATGATGCAAATCGAAGTCCTTGAAAGGTATAGCGATGCCGTAGTCGGCCCATTTGTTGTGTGCGGCGAAAAGGTGTTTCACGTCTCGAAGTATCGCCTCGATTGTGCGCCAGTCACGCACTCGCATCTGAAGGACCACGTCTTGAAACGTGGGAAGGGATGCGTGTGCGTCCGAAACAAAGCCTGTATTCATGTGACCCAGAGAGAGCAGATGAATCTCGCTACGCAGATCCACCAATCCAATCAGTAGTCAGTCCGCGGCGTTTTGGAGGATCAACATGCATACAGAATAAAGGTTTCGGTTCTCGAAGTGGAAGTTGAAGCATCAGAGGACCTTATTTCGGACAGTGTCAGCTCGACGACCATCGTTCGCAACTTGCTCTGCAGCAACGTACACGATGAATGTTGCCTGTTCATCAAATGACATACCCCCTTGCACATTTAGCAAGGCTGTCTGGAGGACTAGCGTGAGTTAAAACTTAGTCGTTGAATACAACAGGAGGCGCTTGATACATTTGGGCGAAACGAGAGAGCGCGAGCCTCAAAATAAGCCCGATATATCCTGAACGTCTTGAGTCAGATGAAGTATTACGGTGTCGTCCCTAATATAGCTTACTCTGTCCCTTTGCAATCGCCCTGGCTCTGCGTGGGCGCATACTCAAACAATCTGTAGGATAATCTGACATTCTCCTCAAGGCTAGGCAGAGAATGGCAATTGCCGCCATGAGAGTCAACCTTGAGGACCACAGCATCCTCGTGTTCTAATCGGCACAATTGCGATCGAAGTCTAGAATGACGACAGGCTTCTGCGGCCGTGACAGTACCTCTGGACATCTGAAGAGAAACTCGACCTGACGCTATGATCTATTCAAAGGGTGTCGGAGTATTGTGCAATTAGTGCCCAGGGGGCTTGTGGTAATTTACATCAGAAGCTGCAAGTATTTGGCAAAGCGGTGTACGACACTACAATCGGGGCTGCACCACATTGCTGCTCCACCGATGCAAGCACTTCGATTTCTCGTCTCTGCGCACCATCCCATGCTGGCTACTTTGGTACATGCAGAACTCTATATGGCCCCCACTATATATGTCGACAAACGTGATCTATTGTTAGTGATCTATCGAATTTATATCCTGGTATTTGTTGTCCTTCCCAAACCTTTAAATTCAAGCGTGCGTCTTTTGAAATATTCCAAGTGACTTCCTTTTCTACAGCCAAGTCACAATCCGAGCAGAAACGTTCTAAAATCCAAGATCACAGAGCGCAAAACTACACACGCAGTCGCCATGATCGCACTATATCTCCCAATACAGTGTATCTGGATGCTCTGCTTGTCGATTCTATTGAGCACTGCTTCAGCCACTGTTCAGCTCCATCACGGATCACCGCACTCTCAAAGATCGAGGCAGGTCTTTCGAGACTCAGAAAAACCACCAGCACCTAACCAAATACATTATCGGAATGTCGCTTACTATGTTGTAAGTCCCACTGCTCTTTTCAAATCACTTGGTCGCTTGCCACTGACACGACGGTAGAATTGGGCCGTGTACGGTCGAAACCATCAACCTCAAGATATACCCGTCGACGAACTCACTCACGTTCTATACGCTTTCGCCAACGTTCGTCCTTCGACTGGCGAAGTGTACCTTTCGGATGAATGGGCAGATACGCTCAAGCACTATTCCACCGATACCTGGAACGACACCGGCACAAATTTGTATGGTTGCTTGAAGCAGATGTACCTCCACAAGAAGCGGAACCGTAATCTCAAACTCCTTTTGTCGATAGGTGGCTGGACTTATAGCTCTAATTTCGCCGCACCTGCATCGACGAGTGAAGGCAGACAGATCTTCGCACAAAGTGTCGTGACCCTGCTTAAGGATCTTCCATTCGATGGTGTCGATATCGATTGGGAATATCCCGCATCCCTAGAAGAAGGTGCGAACTTGGTCTCACTGTTGGCAGGGACACGCAAGGAACTTGATGTCTACTCTGCGTCATTGGTATCGAAGCCTCATTTCCTGCTGACAGTCGCATCTCCAGCTGGACCTCAGCATTTTCCCAAATACCAGTTTCGGGAAATGGACAAGTATTTGGACTTCTGGAACCTCATGACGTACGACTATGCTGGCTCTTGGAACAATGTGTCTGGACATCAAGCTAATGTTTTTCCCTCCGAGATGATTCCAACAGCAACGATGTCCAATAGTGACGCCGCAGTCAAGCATTATCTGAGCCAGGGCGTGCCTGCGGGGAAAATCGTCATGGGCATGCCATTATATGGCCGTTCGTTTCTGGAGACAGCTGGTCGAGGGAGCTCCTTCAACGGAGTCGGGGAAGCTGATCCCGACCACGGCAGCTGGAGAGCGGTGTTTGGGAATATAAGGTGAGAGAATCGATGGCTTTGTGTTCTTTTCTCCCGATTACTGTGAACAAGGATGCCACCCGGCACTCGTCATGCTCCGCTAGATTCGTCTACTTGATACATGTGAAGCACCTGGCAGCTAAGAGATCATTTCCAGGCACTACCTCGACTGGGAGCTCAAATATCTTATGATCATACAGCCGTTGCATCCTGGTCTTACGATAACGTGAGTCGGACTATGATCTCTTACGATACGCGAGAGATTGTGAGTCGGAAACTTGAGTACATCAGGGCTAACGGCCTGGGTGGATCGATGTGGTGGGAGACGTCCGGCGATCGTCCAAAGTGCAGCAATGACAGCCTGATCTGTGTCGCAGTCGGGTTCTTGGTGGACCTCAGGCCAAAGACCTAGAGTTCCGTCAAAACTGCTTGGAATATCCTCAAAGTAGGTATCTCAACTTGAGAAGAGGTATGCCTGACGAGTGATGAGATCGACTGGGGCACGGGTCTGGACGGACGAAGCGCCGGACGTGGCAAATTTCGGTCGACAAACCTCGAACTTGTTCATGAACCGCAACCGACTTGACTTGCTTTGGTAAATACGATGAATTACGGCGCACAATCATTTCCATCATTGCTTGAGCCATCCACGGGTTGCTCCCAGTCTGATCGTTCCATGCTCTCGACCGGCTCATTACATGCGGCTGCTTGTGAGCTTCTTACGTTTACATCAAGGCTCAGGTGATAAGAATGATGTTAAATTGACTTAGTTATTGTAATTTGATTCAACCACGTCACATTTCGTATGAGTCAGAGCGCGATGCCGTGGCTTTTGGACTTCTACACCTCTTGAGCTCTGACGGTTTGACTTGATACAGTACGTTATCAAGTCGGGTCTTTTGTCAAGTACATTCAAGACTCAACGTTTCTGATTGATCCAGAATCGCCCCAGTCACGTAGAACAGACAAATTATTGGGCTTGATACAAGAATTGAATCAATATCAAGCAGGCTTCATTCTTCTTATTGCTAACTTACATAATTTAGTCAATTTTACGTACGGCCGAACCCCTCCCTGGTTTCATGCTTCAGACGACTTCGTCGTGGACCAAACATGCTCTCCCACAAATCTTCGCGAATCAATCTGACGTAACTTTTCTCTCCCTCTTTCCCCTTTATGCCCTTTCAAATCAACGTAAGACTCAGCAAGGTTGCGACCAAGACGAGATTGGCTTCGGCTCCAGTCCTTGAAGCACGACTACTATGCGGTGCCTGGAAGCTTGGCTGTGTGGGCGTCGCTGTGAGTAACCAATTCCAAGCTTGTACCTGTGGTCTTAACTCCCTGAACACACGAGGCATTAAAGCCGCAGGTGGTTGTGGACAAGAGCGCTGTGCCAGAGACAGGAGGCAGACGGGCAACAGATCCTTGTGCGGAAGAGCTTGCTGATGGATTGACAGAAGAAGAGACAAATCCATAGCTCACAATACATGGCAATTCGTTCAAAGTGTCTCCACCAGCGATCTGAGTGCTTAAATCGCTCGTCGTCGCCTGGTGATTAAAAGCAGATAATCCTTGATGCCCATTATCTCCTCGATTCGCAACGCAAGTCGTTGAACCTGAGCTTGAGCCCAGGGTTTTGAGACTTAGTTGTGAGCTCGTTGCTTCAACTTCCAGCGTTGTTCCCAAGGTCCTAGTTGTCGATGCAAGGGTTATCGTAGTCGTTGTAGTAGTTCGAGTGATAAAAATCAGACAGGCGCTTGCAGAGTCGGAGCCATGCACACTAGACGAGGGTTGACAGTGTCGTTCGGTACACAGATTTTCCTGTGCATCACCCAAAGGATTCCACTCGTGAGCGGTGACCGAACAAGGGCAGGTGACGAAGAATACAGCCAAACAGAACGCCAATAGATGTGGTAGCATTGTTGGCGAACGCGAGTTTGCGGAGATCTGGCAGCGTAAAGCGTAAGAACAGGACTCTTGTAGTATTTGATGCGAACCAATGACACACTACGACACTCAAAGAATAGCTCAGTGGGTGCACCCCCATCTTGGTTGTGACTGTCGCTATTAATAGATCTCCCCAAGCGGATGCAGAAAGGCAGAGGCCTGGAATAAGGATAACGTTAAAAATAACCTGTTGACGTGCCAAAAATGCCAACCAGTACAGTGACCATGGCTGTGTTGACTCTATTTTCGTCTCGAGTCTCTCCACATTACCATGAGACATTAACCCCCTATATAACGAAGACAAGGACAACTCCGGTGACTCTTACCCCCAGTCCTCTCGAATACCCTGACAGCCATGTCTGACATCAATGTGACAACTTCTTCTGGCCCTGTCGAAGGCAAACCCTGCAAGTCAGAGTTCAAAGAGCCACTTCCGAACATACAGACTTCTAGTGGTGACGCTCAAGTCGATCAGAGATTCGACTTTCCCCCACTTCCTGATGACTTTGGCGAATCGCCGTGTTTGGTTGTGTAACACACGGTGAATGCCATTCTCTCTTACTAACTTGATATCCTCGAAACCAGGAACCCTTCTTGAGCAACGAATGGCTTTTGTCGAGGAACGAAGATCTGCAACGACTGCTTGTAGAGCAAGGCAAGCGACAGCAAGGCCAGGCGCTGATCTTCAACAACGTCTGGGGTATGCTTAGTCGCACAACTAAGACCAACGAAGCTCTACAGTCAGAGTGGCACGAGCTCGTCACCCAAAATCACCGACTGAGGAGTGACTTTGCGAATGCGCAGTACGCCCTGGCTGTGGAACGTTATCATCAGACGGCTGCCCGGAACAATATCACGATCAAAGACGATCTCATTCAATCGCTTCGTAAAGACCTCTCTGGGCAGCAGGAATCCAGGAGATTGCTGCAAGAGCAGCTTTTCCAAGTCACTCAAGCGCTGCTTGCCACGACGCATGCTCCGCAATCGGACGAAGCTACAAACGCTCTAAAAGAGTCCTATCAGGCCCAACTGAACGAGAACACAAGGCTTCGCAGGGAGTTAGAAGCAAGTAGATCGCAACCTACAGTACTTCCCTGCAGCTCGAACGTCCCTCCACCTCATATACCGAGTATGTCTGGTCAGACCGCTCAGACTTCAACGCAGATCGATCGTGGGACTCTACACCTTTTAACACTGAACACGGGAGTGGGACAAGTTGGCACCCTCCACCAGCACCATCAAGCGGATTCCAGCAAGCTACTATGATGGGCTCGCACCCGCAACTTGATACAAACCAATTCCAGGCACAGAAAAAGAACTTGAAGAAAGGGAGAACCAGATGACGAACTCGCAGGAATGTTGTGTTGGAGGGAAGTACTTAGACTATCTCATGTTCAGATATCGCACTGTATACTATCTTGGGAACGGTGTCAAGTCAAAGAATGCTCATTGCTCTCAACTCTGTATTATTTGAGTAAGTTAAATCTCTGAACCGTCAAACTTATGCAAACACGACTAGTCTGCATGTAATCGTACATATTTCAGCCCTCTCAGACAACCTTGGGCTAATGATCCAGTCGTTTACCACATTGCATTGTGGTTGGACTGTGGTCTCATGGCGTTGTGCCTTATGCGATCACGGTCAGCTTCTCACACATAGACCCTCGAATACTTTCTCGTGTGAGCATCGAAGTATGACCTCTGGATCTCAGACGTGAGCGTAGTCTGGAAAGTCGATGAACGCCCCGCATATTCGCTCACAGCAGTGTTAGACCGTCGATTATGACGTATGGTCTCGGTATAGCTCACACACTCGCTCTGATGTGTGATCTGTCTTGGTCTGCGATCGCAGTCTTGCCAATGTCTTACCGCAGACGATTCCAAAGATGAACAATCCCTGCTTCTCCACGCTGATTTCGCCGACGTATCTGAGGCTGGACGTTGGGATCGTGATGTAGTCTGAGCATGTGGTTCGCTTCGCAACTCCGGTCGCCAAGAATCATGAGCTCTTGGCCATGGCTGAACCGAGATCGGCGCCCTTGTGTCGTCATGCCATTGCCGTCGATGCGGTGCTGCATTACTACGCCTCTTGTACGACGTACTGAAATAGTCTTGTAGTAATGCTCGAGCTGTCCAGAATGTTTGAGGAACCTCAACTACCACGTCATAAGGCAGTCGAGTCGCTTTTACAGCGCAGATCTTCCCCTTCCTTGCCACAAGCACTTGGCAAACGGCAGTGGCCGTCCTCTTCCCTTCTGCACACAGAAGATGATATCGAACGACCGGAGTCGAAGAACGCCGACAGACAGAGCACGTCGACACGTGAGCATGGAAATTCTGGAGACAGTGTAACTCGGTCGTTGAAGGTAGACGGATACCGATATCGACAGGTTCTGAATCGAAGTGGACATGGACCATCCTTGTGATAGCTGTGAGACTTCCACAGGGGTCCTGAAGGGGGAAACAACTCTATATTTGTAGAGTACTGTACTGTACATCAACTTAGTGGCTTGACATGGGTTACAAGTAAGGGCTGGTGATTATGTGGGCACTGCCGGTCGGATGATCATTCAAGGGCGATTTTGGGAGCATTAATATATGATCATCTCGTTCCAGCATGGAGACCACGAATGAGATTTGCTTCTTTTCACGCCCATGTGAAAAGCTGTGTTGCATAGATGTCTTGCTGTGATTGGCCTTGGTCCAAGCGGGAGGACATCTGCATCGTCTATTTCGCATCCAAGGGCGTTTACCCCGAGGCTTGCGCTGACATTGTTCACATCTATTGTCACTCGAAGAGACATCCTCTATGCATCCATGACAGAATTCGTCATCTGGCTGACGAGAATGCTCTTTATTGCCCCAGGTCTCGTCGTTTTCTACAGCCACAGGTACATGTCTGGTTGGAAACACAGGAAGAGCCGAGCTTCGTCCGGAGTTTACAATTCAATGACTCGGTCACCGCTGCGATCAAAAGGGTAAATTTAAGAAGGAAGACTTTTCTAACGTTAACATAGGACTGCTAATTTTGACCTACCCTCATAGTTTCAACGCCTTGAAACCGTGACGATAGTCAATGCCAATGCATCCCCCACAAGCCTCCAGACTATACCCGAGGAAGAACCGGAGGAAGGGTCCAATCTTTAAGGGTCCAAAAAGATTGGGCATTAACTTAAGACGGCAAGAGCGTAAGGGTAAGGGTTGGGGTCATGTACATAATCAGTGGACTAAATCTTCTCTTAGGTGTGAATTGTGGTTGTATCTTGCATGCCCACTCATCTGACAAGCCAGATGTTTCTTGATATGGCTTTTTGGTTTGATGATACTGTTCTGTTTCGACAACGTTTTGATTCGAACTACGTGGGTTGGTGCAGCCAAACCCTAGCGCCGCTGAGATTAAGTCACGTCAAACTGATCAATGTAGCCACTGCGCGTATTCTTTAAAGCTGGAGTGAGACTCCGGAAGATAGCTAAACTCACGACTATCAAACAGTCTTGCTTCAAGCATTACCCAAAGCGTGCCTTGTCAGGTTCTGCGGTGCTCATGCGGCTATTGCTGTGTCTCCTCAATCTCTTCGATCGCGTCCTTCCTGAGGGTGCTTCACTCGAAATTCTCTTCGCACCAGCATTGCCCAGCGATACAGACTTCCGCAATATATGTTCAGAACAGGCGCAGATTGTCCTTGGAAGATCAATTTGCTCACCAGAATAGAACGGGCTGGCCAAGTTTTGCGCTGCTGCCATCCATGCCATGCTTTGTGGGAAGCCGCTGAGTTCACGTTGATATTCTCCCACTTCATACTGAGGTTGACATATTCGTCTGGGTGTCTTACGAAGAAATAAACTCTCTTTCGAAACCTGTAGCAATTTGCGCAAATGTCAGTTGATCGATCGATCGGCCCCAAGGACATGTGATCTTTGAAAAATTCGATCGGCTCGAGGCTGGTCTGCCTCAGAGACATGAAGACTTTGGTGTAGTCGATGCGTGTTCTGATCTCGCCCTGGCAGATGTAAAAGCCGGAAGGATCGAACCTCGGTGCTTGTCTCAGCTCGAAGAAGAAGCAGGAAGCGAGAAGTGCAAGCTTGATCTCCCTCATCTCGTTGTCATGCCCACGTGTGATCACTTCGCGAGAGAGCCGTTCCATGGCTCTCAAGTCATCCAAGCGCGGCTCAGGGCCTGCCAGATCGACGTTCAGTCGGAAGAATCGTTTTTCGTCGTCGCGTCCGACATGGTTGAGCAGTTGCCTCCATGCCATCTCGCCGTCAAGGCCGGTGAGAAACGAGCGGCACAGACGTGGTATGAATTTGGAGTTGACTGTATGGTCTGGCGAGACCGCTTGCGGGGTCGTGACTGTCGCTGTTCTACCGGTTCCCAGAGACAAGACAACATCTTTGAGCGTCTCACGTGGCCAAATGCGGTCGCACTCCCACAGCGCGATGCTGATGGGATTGTTGTGTCGCAACGCGCCGTCTTGAAATTTGCCCACGCCCGAGATCTTGGTCGGTGGAAAGAAGCTTAAGGGTCAGTGATAGTCATGAAGTTGTAGTCGGCAATGTGTCATACCCTGGAGCCGCCGAAGTCGCCCGTCCCCTGATTATGCGTCAGTCAAAACGAGTGTGTTTCTCGGTAAATTATCTCGACCCACGCTTGCCATACGAGTGGTTCGAGTGACGTATCCTCCGGCCTGACGAGCCGGTAGCCTGTATTCATATCAGCTTCAACGGCCTCATCGGGATCCTGATAGCATTATCTTACCACACTCCGGCTTCCTCGAAGAGCAGCCATTGTAGTTTGTGAACAGCCGAGTTGATGTCGTGGCCGTCGTGGTCGCTGTGACCGCTACCTTGCAACGAGAAGTGCCTGTATCAGGGTAATCGAACATTCTGAGGTGATATCCAAAACAGTCCTTCAAAATCTCTTCGAGGGCATCGGCTTTGTACATACTGTCTTGGAAGAGACAGCGGACGTACGAGCGGAGCTGACCTAGTGACGAGAATGCCGTCGTCACCGCTTTGAAAAAGCATCTCTCAGCAAGACGGCGGAAGGTCTTGAGCGCGTTGGTGATGTCCCATAGCTTGACGAACAGAAAGAGAGCTTCCAGCCCTCCTGGAGAAGCGTCAGCGAACCCCTTAGTAACGTGTTGCGCACATACCGACACTAGTGCCCACGGCCAGATCGAAAAGATCTTGCACCTGACAGCTGCTGCCGAGGGACTTCTGCAATATGCCGACAAACTCCAGCGAGACGATGCCCCTCAACCCTCCACCGTCCATACCAATGACTCTCAGGCCTGCCGTGGGAGGTTTGAGGCGGACGAGAAGGTCCGCTCTGTTGCCACAACAGAAGCAGTCGGTGAACTCGTAGGTGTACTCTTCCGAAGCCCTCCAAGTACCGAAGCGTTCCACGCACCGGTCGCATACGGCATGTCGGCACTTGAAGACGTGCTCTGGACGACAGGTCAAGCAGTATGTACAGAAGGTGTTGCTGTGGATGACACTGAAATACGGACGTATGCTTGCACTTTCGAGGGTCGTTTTGTGTAGTCTGGCTGCATTCAAACCATGTTCGCGCATCACATCCCAACCGTGGATAAATCCCCGAGCAACATAGGAGACCATCTGATCTCGCAGCACCCGGTCGGGGGAAGCTAGAGGAGAGCTTGCGTCTAGGCCCAGATAGCACTCGAAGCATGTGTTCAGAGATCCCACGAAGAGTGTCTCGAAAATCTGTTTTGGAGGGAACACTTTGGGCTGGTGTTAATGCCCTACGCAATTATCCACCGAAAGAAAGGACGTACTTACCGTGTGCAGAAGGCGGATATGCTTGCATTAGTAGACTGGTGCCGATCAAAGATGCAACTGCGCCATTTGAGAGATCATGGCGGCGCGCGGCTTGCAAGAAGGCGACCACACACTCCACAAAGCGCGACAGTGCAGGGATGCCTTGTCGACTTGCCGAAAGCAGACAGAAGCTTCTCCTTGGATGCTTCGCGGTTTGCGCTAAGCGCTGCGAAAACAGCGACGCAAGGTGCAGACCAGAGAACAGATGCATTCGTTCAGTCCTGGCCTTCAACGCTGCTTCGAGTACAGGGCCGAGAACAATACCGCGTAAGGGGATGTATCGTGCGTTGCGTAGCGGTAGAGAAGATGTGGTCTCGACTCTGATATTAGAGAACAGCTGACCAAGGCCGAACGCGTGGAACGATTCGGCGAATTTTGTGGATTCGCGCTTCGCCTGCTCGGCATCGTCGCTTGGAGACAAGACAACGACAAGTCTAGTCGGCACTTGTGTTTCTGTCCCCTCGATGTTGGCGAGTGCCCAAGATTTCAGATGCTGCAGAACGCCGTCACAGCCGCCGACGTCCTCAGCGAATACGCACAGGACATCGATGAATGGCAAAAGGAGCTGCTTTGTGAGGACCGCGCCAAAGTGAGCGCTGCTCCGATCCTTGTGGAACGAGAACGCCTGAGACCGGTGGCAGTGAAGGTGTGTGTCTTGCATGGGTGGATCGCAGTCCGGATCGATGTCCATGAAGAAGATAGGGTTCGCCAAGTGCGACGTCAAAGCGTCGGTGTAGATCTTGCACAACGCGGGGCGGCGATCGCGCTGTCTGGGATCGTTGGCCGGAAATAGTTGTTCGAGTGCCAGCTTCTTCTGCTTGTTACCCGCGCACGCAACGAGAAGAGGCTTGCTGACTCGGGTCAGGTAGCGAGTCAACCAATCGATCCATGCGGTGCGGGTTCACCAGACATGGAATGTCCGGCGAGGACCAACTCCATGAGGGCTTCATGGTTGCAGCTCTTCATAGCATAGGGCGAGCAGTACACAGACAATGGAGTCCAGTGCTTGCGCCGACTGCGTTTGGCGATGTGGGTATTTGGACCTGATGCTCTGTCCGATGATCGAACCATTTTTCCTGGTGTATAGGCGCTCGGCGGATTACAATGTGCGGGTTTGTTGCGACAGATGGATGAACAGCGTGGCTGACAGTGAAATATATCTGACAAGCGCCTCCAGGGGCGAGATGCAACTATAATTAGCATTCAAGATCAAAGGATCGCCCATCGAATCGAAGGCGAATTAGAGAACAAAGCATCGATCCATTTCTCGGAGGCTCGCGAACTGAAGCTATTGGACAGGACGAAGCTGCAAACTACTACCGAATCTATTGCACAGCAGAGCACACTCGTTTTCTTCTCGCAGTATCTCCTTATGTACGCGTAAGTTTCACCAACTGAACGCCGTCATAATGCAAGCTGGAAATCCGCACGATCTCGAGCAACAGCAATTCGCTCTCGGCTTCGGTCGAGTCCAGTTGAGGCACCTCTACTTTGAGACAGGAATCCGTGACTTCGATGAAAGGAACGTCAACAGGCTCAAGCTCGTGTTCAGGACGGAAGGCTGTCATCGTGACAATCCTGTCAATTTCATACCGGCTCTGGTTTCAAAAGCAGACCTAGAGCAGAGCTCTAACACTCGGGGACATCCCGCGGAACTTTTGTTACCGCCCGATCGAAGGCTGCTGTGTCTCCATGGCAAACATCGAATACTGGCAGCCAAGGCTGTCTTGCCTCTTCATGATCAGTGGTGGACGATTGCTTTCTACGATGAAGGTATCTTCGTGTTCAGACGCCACGTCAGAAGTACAGGATGGAGTGTCTGACGAGCTCAGGTATGCCACATGCTGTTCGCGAGTCGATGATCCAGCAGTACACGAACGAGCTGCAATTCTCCGACGGCGACGTTTTCAGATTCTATCGCAGGGCTCAACAGGCAAACGACCAGAAGGCGGTCAACAAATGGCTTGCTCGACTTTCAGCGTCGAAGAAAAGGAATCTTATGCAACTGGAAAAGGCGGACCACGGCAGACTCATCGCTGCGCTCGACGCACTCATGCCATTCGTTGGACTCTGGCAGGGCTTTCAGCTGGGCGCAATGAACCGCATCATGCCTATGCGGGTGTGGCAGGTAACTTATCGAAGCTACTATTTCGTCATCAACGCCAGCTGATCTGGGCAGGAACTCTCGGTATACCTTTCCCGCATACTACACTTTTGGAACTCTGTCATGGAAGACTTCGAACCTTCCGAGCTCACGCCGCAGACGGTTCTGGCGCTTCACCTTCGCGCGCCTCTGTTTTCTCTCGCCGACAGTGACGACATCCGCAATGCTTTGAAACTGACTCAAGTCTCTGTGGGAGAACACAAGCGATACAAGCTCTTTCCGCGCCTTGCGGAGCCCGCACAGCGTGAAAGGATACTCCAAAGGTTACTGTCATGTCCAAGAATTTGTCGTTCCACTCCTTCTTCCAGGACACAATATATCTCGAAGCATGTCACAGCGCGATGCGGAATCTCCTACCCTCCCGACAGGCCTATCACAACAGTTTTGAGGCTGCGTTTCGCGACATCTTCACCGGCTGTGATGCTTCGTTTTACGAATCACACCTGCAACTATGGCTCTACTCCATGCGACACATGTCAGAACTCTCTGACAACATTACTGCTCAAGCTCGAAAAGATCGTAGTCGGAAACCCCCTGTGAAAAGCACAGTGAAAGCAAGTCGGGTTGACGCGTTCGCAGCTTTCGCTAGGAATCTGGGCTACGAAGTCATCAAAGGAGAACGAGGGGACGAGATTGGCACGAATCCCCCAGAGTCCGACATCAGCGTTGCGCTGGGACGGCCTGCGTTGTCGACAGACCTTGTTGATGTCACACTGAAAGCGCGCTGTAACAGACCTTTCGAACGCAGCTATCTCTCCGACAGGAAGTATATGTTTCCAAAGTACGTGCTGTCAAAGGAAGTGCAGGAAAAATGCCAGTACGTCACGACCTTTGCAGTAGCACGCGACATTGTCCATTCGTTTTGGAATCCCCCAGGAGCTACATTAAGTGATGAAGCAACGAGAGAAAGCCCCGTTCAGGAAACTGCTAGTCAGCCGGAAGCCATGTCTGCAACAGGATTGCGGGAGGCAGACCGAGCTAGAATGACGCCGCTGGAGATATTTGCCGATGAAATGGATGTTAGCACTCTAGACAATACTACATTTGAGACTCCTGCTCGGGGAGATGTTTCAGAAGCACCTGTACTCGAAGAGGTAGACACAACCCATGCGATTTCTGCTTCTCAAGCAGGAATTACAGGGGACCAGCGTATGTCAGGCCAGGGTGACTTGACTCGAGAGTCTACCGAGAGACAAGAGGCTGAAGCGGACCTATACGAGGAGGACGAAACTCAGACGAACAAAGGCTCTTCTGTTGGCACTCATGCCGTAGTAGAGGCAGTACCGTCCGCAGGCGGACGAAAGAGAGCACCAGATGTCACTGCTGGTGAGACGCGTCGCGTGACGGATCGCAGCGAAGATGTAATTGAACGATCGCAACGAGCACTCGATGGTTGTCCAGATGCCTGGTGCGTCGTGGACAGCAGCCTCCAGTGCCACATTGGCAGTGGTCTTGCCCTTTCAGACTCACGGAAGCTACATGCCATTCTGAACAAGTACGTCAAAGCTTATCACCATCTTCGACTATATCAGAACTCTAGCGGCAGAACTTTGACCGTCTCTCGTGGGGATAATTCTGCGACAGCTTTCAGAGCATTACAGTTGGAACAACCCTACAGGATCCTGCTCGTCACTCCCCGAAGCACAACAAGATGGGACTACCTCTTCGTGTACTCGAAGGGTGTACAACACGCCTGGCGATCCTGACTGTCGCAAGCTTGTCCTGATACACGGACAGACAGAGGCGATCGCCTGGGAAAAGATGATCCGTGTGAAGACGGTGTCCGACCCAAGAAAGGGCGTTCTGCACGAAGGATCAGAACAGTTTGAATCAGATGCTGCGTACCAGCAGCGCTTCGATGCAGAGCGAAGCGGGTGGTCTGAGATCACAATTGTGTTTGAGAGGACGACGAACCCGGTGCAGGTCTCATTCGAGTGTGCCAACGACAAGTGGGACCAATTTCTTACAGACAAGAGCGACTTTATCTGGGAGGAGCTATGACCAGATGGAACCACGATTTGTGAAACATTAAAGCCTTGACGAAGTCAAATTCTTGATGAATCAGTCTCTTTCAAATCGACTCAGAACTGTGAGGCAAGATCAGATATTTGGATCAGCTCTAGATTGTACTATGATCGCTACTGTCCTACAAGTCTGTACGTTGATGTCTCGACACTTGCAAGAGCGCATGTAATGTATGCCGTGTTTCTGCACCAAGCGTCGTTCTGATACGTCTCGCCTCGAAAACATGCAGATCATCGTGAGTCATCTTTATGTCGACCTCGATTTTCTGCTGGGAGATTGATGGAGACGTTGTCGAAGTGCAGTCTGCATTCTCAACATAATGGCGGATGGAAGCTGATTCAGCTATCGCGCTCTCGTCGCATCATCCATGCTCCTGACGTTATAGCCTTTGACTCGCCAAGTCGAATCGCTGACTAACAACACTATCATTCTCTTGAGAGAACGCTAGTGAAAGGGTTTGTTAAGCAGAGAGAAGAGGGTCAGTGACAAGTAGCATTTTCTCTGACTACCCGTGACCTAGTCGTCCAGGAACGTTGTGCTTGTGTTATGTTTGAGATGAATCGGCACGGCACGCTACTGTACAAATGATAAGGAAATCGATATAGCAGCCCAGCCCTGTGCGACAGGGACCTCACGGATCCGTGGTTGTGAAGAGCTCTAACGTTAAACAGCCTAAGTTATAGTTGACCCCGTCAGACCCTCTCAACTTCGAGCCTACGCACAAGAGACCTTCAACACTAGCGGAGACAAGAACGCCTGAGCACTATAATTAGGAATCATAGTGGCAAACTCCACTGTCGCACTATATATCCGTTGTGGATTGTCTTTTTTACTCTGATCCATATAGTTCTTCCGGACGTTCCCTTGTGGCAATCCTGCTGAAAACAGTGCAAAAATGCCAGAAACTCTGAACAGGGCAAATACGATATGGCCAAGAGCGAGTGCGGGACCACTACACGCCGATCCTGCGAACGACGCAGACGATCAGCGAGATCCAACGTGCGCAACACAACCTTTGAGAAGCTCGTCCGAAATACATCCTAAGAGGCAGAAACATCGTTTGGTCAAAAAGCCGGCGTCTCAGCAAGAATCCTCTCCTTCTTCTCGAGATGAAAGCAGGCCTATTGCTGACGTGCCTGTGCCTCCTTCGCTGAGAGCGACCGAGATAGTAGGGATTGTTTCTGAAACCAGGCCTCATACCGGAGGACTCCTATCAGGGAACAAGATCTACAACCAGCACATGGTTCCAACCGCAAGAGCACTGAATCAAAGTATCGTGATCACACCAATGTGCGTATGGGAGCTATACGAAGCCATTGAGCTTTGTGAAAACCAAGGCGCTTGCTCGGACCGAAATTCGAGCGTCATATGTCGTCGCAAAACATCGTCAGAGGCTCAGGACTGCCTGTTCGTCGTCAAAGAGCAGCGCTGGTCGGGCGGAGCGATCCCACGTCACGTCGTTAAACCGCGCAGTCCATACATAGTGGATCTCCACAGCGCGTTTTTCCAAGACGGCACCGTGTGGACAATTTACGAAGAGATGGATTTATCGCTCGAGCAGATTTTCGAGCTCGACTGCGATCCGTGGACTGTCGACCCTGGAAGGAAAGATCTCCAGATAAGTGCGATCAGTGCCCAGGTTTGCTTCTCTACCGCTCGTTTCGCCCATTCGCTCATCACTCAGCAGGTCCTGCGAGGGTTGGTGTACATCCACGATAATCTAGGCGTTGCGCACGGGGCAATAAGTGCCAGAAACGTCCTCCTCAAGCGCACTGGACGTGTGAAGCTGGGTGAGCACTCTTTTGACGACAGTCTGTGATTTACGCTGATCAGAGCAGCAAATGTAGGAATCTGTTTGCTCACGCGTGCCGTCGCCGAAATCAGCGACGATTCCAAAGCATTTGCAGAACTGCTAGCGCGCTTGTTTGCTCCTGACATGCCTGTCAAAGCTGTTCTCCGGCGGTGTCTGAGTGATTGCGCCTTCGACTTCTACCAATGTGTGTCACAAAGCTCACCCAATGTTGCTTTGGAGGTGTGTTGATTGAAATTGGCCATCGCAAGAGATGCATCGTGTGCTTACTTTGACAGCATCGATATCTAGCGGATGCCCAACCGGCTTGCCTCTCCAAGTTGGCCGTCCGGACAACACGTTCGATATACGTACCCCCAAACCCCATCGCCTCTGGGATGCTCGGGACAACCGTGACAACTCCAGGCGCACGCTCAAGCGCAGTTTAGTCTTGACAGCGATCTCATTTGATAAAAACGGACAAGGATCGATTTACTATACAATCGAAGCGCATGTGTCTTGCACAGAGTCGACAGGCTAGTCTTGATCATGTCGTGCCACGAACCTTGCAGCTTCGTCCTGGCAATGTCATTGACCTAGATGAGCAGTAGTCATCAATTTTTCCAAAGGAAAGATTTGCCATCGTGGTGTGCTATACAGTACAGGTATGGTAGACTCGCAATGCAACGAACCCACTGAGACGGAGGACGACAAAACGAGCCAGTAAGCCGATAGCACATCTATGCCACGCACAGACCCCGGCTGTGAAAACCACAGCCGTGGCCCGTGCAAAGCGATGTCTGATTATGTTGCCAACCTCATCATCATGCGGTGAAGCTTCACGGTGCTGATGCAAGCCACTGCAAATCGCCCTCAGAGGCAAGCACGGAGCACGGCTGTGTAAATCACAGCCGGGGTCTGTGCAATAGCAATGTCCGACCTTGACTTTGTCACCACGTGGCGCGATTCCGTTGTGTTAACGTAGCTTGTGGTCCTCGGCTGCGAGCACGAGCCCTGGCTGTGTTCTACACAGCCGTGGCCTGTGCACAGTATCTTGGGATCTTCGTTGGTGACTTCACGGCAAAAGCAGACGATCTGTCGTTTCAGAGATTCCGGCAAGCCGCACGGCTTGTGATCTGCTGTGGAAAGCTCGCGGGTCACTGCGGTACCAGCTTTTTTCTGGCGCGTTGCCGCAGTCAAGTCGAGCGCATGCTAGTGGATCTTCCGTGATTGTCGGCGTGCTCAAACACCTCGTTATGTTGCAACATCAGCAAGACCGACAAAGCAGGCGTTATCTCGAGCCAACAGCACGTAGATTCTGTGCAGACCGGCCTCAAGCTAGAGGGTGATGGACTGCTGCACCCTTCGCAGCCACGGCTCGCGTATGATGGTGTTCTCGAGCAACAGCGATCGTGTCTTGCGGACTAGCGTTGAAGATGTGCGACATGTAATCAAAGTGTTCTGGCGGCACCGATTCCTTAAGATGTCAGTCACATATCTTGCGCCGTCTTCAGCCAGTGTTCGTCCAGTAATTGTTCGCGGCGTGTTAGGAAACAAGCGCCGCAATATACTCGGTGGCGCTGCCGTGTTGTGCTGCATCGCAAACACGATTCTTCGAAAGCGAGCACGTGCTGTGTGTTCACCCAAAAGTTGTCGGTGTCGCGGGATGCTCCAGGTGGAAGACTGAGGGCTCTGCTTTCTGCCCTGTAGTTCCCAATCGCTTGGGCACCGCGTTGCCGAGCTTGAGCAACCAACACTGACACCCTTGCATGAACCTCGAGCGTATGCGGAGGGTTCACGCCAAAGTGTGGCACAACTGTCGCACTCTTCACTGGCGTCCTGCATCATGCTGGGTTCAAAAGAGTCTACGCAGCCGTGCATGATGGCACGTACGGTGGTGCTGTCGCGTGGACGAACAGCGCGTTGGACTCGGCAATGGAGGGTCCGGATCCCGTCCCCGCAGATGCTGCAAGCGCCGTCATCGACTTCACCCACCGGATACACCAAGCGCTGGTGGGCATCTATGGAGAAGAGGCAGAGCGAATCCTGCTCAACTTTCGTGATGAACTTCACGCCCAGATCGAGAAGAATTCCCAAGTCGAGTCGGCTTGCAGAGATGGTCTTCAATTGGCGATTTCGACACATGTGCCGGTCGGCGCTGGTCATGCACGATTGCTGCAGGGCTTGATCGAAGCTCGTAATCTTGACAACGCAAGCGCTGGCGCTGGCAGGCGCGAATCGCAAGCTGCGGCTACGTTCAAACGTTCGGACGAGCGCCTGCAGGCAATCGCACGGATCAACGTGGCTTGGGGCAAAGACATTCTCCAGCACTACAAATTTGACGAGATTGGCAGGACCACGGCGGTGTCTCTCGCCCAAGTTGCCAGCTATACCCCGACTGGTCGCGAGCAGTGCAGAGGATGAATGCCGCGATGCTCAGCCGCCACATCTCATCTGTCACTGACAATGGGCAAAGAATCGGCGACCACCACTCGACGTCGAACGTGAAAGATCGCAATCGGCCGATAGAGGCTGTGGATGCAAAGCTGGTGGTGGAGTGGAGACGGCAAGGCATTGTCGAGCTTCCAGGTGTCAGAGTCGCAGATGTAGGCAACGACACCCAGGAACCGCAACGGGCGATTGATGAATGGACGACATGCGAGACCGTACCGTTGGCCTTCCAGAGCACCCAAAGATCACTCAACCAATTTGACGGGCTACACAAAGACCGGTACGGGCTCCTAGTACCGCGATCGAGCGCAATACATCAGAAGCGGAAGCGGACTGGGCGCTCTGGGGCTGACAAAACAAAGAGAACGGTGAGTGATAAACGACAATCGGCTGTTGAAATGGTGCAGGATTGAGTTCACGCTGAGATGGAAAAGGTAAAGGGCGCATTGTATCATGAGACGAGACGCAATTCTCGGAGCGATTCGACAGGACGCTCTACAGGCGATACACGTCTTACAGTAGAGCCAGGATGTCTCGTTGCGGAGGATTGCGGAGTCCGCCTAGCTTCAGCTGATGTCACAGCAGCCAAGAGGCGTGCTGGAGACGCGACTGAGACTGTCAGCGTTGATTCAAGAAATCTGGAAGATTCCCTCGCTATGGAAACCTCAGTCCAAGGCCAGCGGCCCAGTCATCCTCAAGATGACAGCTGCGAGCAGTCTTGCGAAGCAAATGCCACCTCTGCCGGCAGCGCACCACGCCGTCTAGAGACCTCTAGTGAGATAGCCGACCTGTCCCGAGGGCAAGAAAACACCAACCTGTTCGTCAGCGAATTGGATCCACCGTCTCTACATTCCTCGCAGTCACAGCAGAGCCGCTCTGGGACCACGTCTGGAGGCGCCGCATGCCGGACGGCGTCGTTGAATCTTGCAACTAGTACCGCTCAAGGCGGTTCCGTCACAGCAGAGCTGATCGCAGATGGAACGGACGGGGGATCAGGATCTTTCACGGCTTCCACAAGCCCTGATGTCGTCAACGCGGCCTCGAACCATGGCCCAGCATCAAGTTTCCAACCGTCTCGCGACACCGTATTTGAGACTACTCCCAATTCTCATTCGTCAGACAACTTTGAGGCTAACGTGGAAAACGAGCACAATGTGCTTCCACATGACCTTCCGCCTCATTCTTCGTTCTTTGAGGAAGAGTACGATGCGACCATGGCTGGCCGCTCACCAGAATTGTTCTCGCACAACTGTCCGAGTTGTATCGGGCCATGTGTCGTGGGCAGGGCGCCTGAAAATTGGACAGGAGTGGAGTTAGATCTCCTCCATAAGAGGCTTCTCGAAGCCCGTTCCGCCTTGGAAGTAATGCCGAGTGTGACGGACTCACAGTCAGCTGCTTGGGTCGATGGTTTTCATGCCGCCAACATCTTCTTCGCGCCTCATGTGCTGCAGTCCTGTGAAAAGTCCGACGCTGATGCTTATAGCTTCACATTAGATGCCTTGAAGTGCCTCGCTGCAGACAACGCGGTTCTCGATCGTCCCACGATCGTGAGACGTCCAGACGACTGGCCAAACGTCGACATCGGCAGTTCTGCGCCCAGTCTCCGGCATCTCATAGAGACGCATATATGTCTGGTAGGGAACAGATGGCTTCGGAGCCTCCGTGGGACGCACCTATGCATGATTCCATCGCAAGCCTCGATGTGCAGCGGTAAGCAAGCAACCCTTCATCCAAGGGCAAACAGTCGAGCCATTTTCCTGGACGCAACCGACATCCTTTTCATACCCAGAGGCACGCCGACCGCTGTCTTCACCTTTGAAGACAGTCTACTACAGTCCGGGACAATACGCAATCGTGCCCACAGTGTGCAGCTAAGAGCTCATGAGCTTGTCGAAGGTCTAGAAGAGATACTAGCTATGCCTGCCTCGTTGGTACGGCTGTAACAATATCTTGCAAGAATGCTTATTTCATCGGTCAATTTCATCTCTATATACAGTGAGCAACAGATTGTGCTGTATGACTTGTAGGGAAAATTAGCTTTCCAATGCTACCTAAGCTATGAGCACCTATGGTGTCAAGTTCAAGAATGGTAGAGACAGATCGTCATGCATCACGCTCACCTACAAGTCCATTCCACTGCTTCGACTTTCACAAACGCAAACATAGAGTCTCTGGGCGTAGCTGCTGGTACCTCATCTTGACCTCGTTCGGCGGCCATTCGGGGCATCCTTTCTCCCGCATCTATCGCGGTCAGTAATCTGTCGCAGATGACGTCGACGTCGAGACGATGCAGCATACCGCGACCGCTACGCGCTCCCAGAACCGACCGATTTCGGCGTGTACTGCTTCCTCCATCGTTCGAGCGTCCTGCTCTCCCCAAGCCTTCGCCCTCCAATGCCGAGCGGTATGCGAGTAAGGTGTCGTCCATTGACAGAGCGAAACCGCACTGGCGCGACGCACTTCTTGTGATGTGTTCGATACCGTGCCCTGCGGCTACTTCGCGCAGCAGGAGGCGATCCATGTCTTCCAGCGTACTTACGGCGGTCGGTCTGGCGGCAGGTTCTTGTCGACGCACTTCTGGTTGGAACGGACTTCTACAACGTGATCTCAGTACAGCAGTGTGCCATGGTTCCACGTAGCTCTTTGTGCTCACCCCAAAGCAGGACCTAGACCCAAGTCGTGCATTGTCGCGCTATCGTCAGCAGATCGTGCATGCACAATACCACTAGCGCAAGCTCGATTGTTGTCCGCCTGGACCGCGAAGACCTCGTTTTGGCTGCGTTGCATTTTCTTGTGGATATAGCTGCGGGTAGTCGGCAGTGCTGGTCCAAGACGACAACGAACTATCGCCGTGGCCTTGAAGGTCGAATGCTTGCACGTCGTTTGTCGCCATGATGTGCCAGTAGTTTTGTCGAGGTCTTTTGGTGCACTAATGTGAGGAATCTATCTCACGACCACTCGCGGAGGTGACGCTATCCAACGTTGTTGCGACACAGCCAATATCAGACTTTGAGGGATGCGATACCAGTACAGAAGCGTGAGATATTTTTACTCCGTGGTGATATGCTGTTACGTTTGGAAAGGGGAGGCGATGGCACGTCCAGCCGTCTCACCCAGGTGTGCGCTTGCATTCGGTCAGGTTAAAGATCGACGGAAATCATACAATCTGGATCCCTGTGTGCATCACGCATGCAAGGTGCGCATGACCTGACGACGAACTCGTTTAGCAAAACGGTGTACAGTACTTTACAGTACCGGAGCGACGGCAACACACAAACTTCTCCTACATTGCTGTAAGCGAGCAATGGAGACGGTCAAAAACCCCACGCACCTTGCCTCGTGCACACTGAGGATCGTCACCATCAGTCCCCGCTGCAGACTCCTAGAATGGCTCGTCCTGCCTCTAGCCTCAAGAAAGATGCATTCCGAAAGCGCAAGCGGACTATCATGAAGAAAGCCCATGAGCTTTCCACTCTGTGCCAGGCGCAGGTGTATATCGTGATACGCTTCGATGGTCCTCACCATGTGTATGCCTCCGAAAGATCGAATAACTGGCCACCAACGCACGAGTCAATTGTGAGTCGAGAAAGACCACGCCGACACAAATCATAGATTCCGTCTGACATGGATTGTACAAAGTCCAACAGCTACCCACCGTGCGAGGAAGTATGTTTTGAACATAAAGAATCGAGCAGCAAGGGAGAGAATGAGGGACCATGAGGTCTGCGGATGACTGAAAACGGAGGGCGCACGAAAGTCAGGCGTCTGGGAACATGGAAGGCAGGAGAAGGATGTTTTACCCACGCACGACCTCGTACATGACGCTTCGCAATACTGCTGTGTCGTCCAACGTGGATATTTCCTCGCATTGCTTCGTGGGGATTATGCTCAAAGGAGTTAGGGAGGTTGGTTTTGACTAAGCGCCGTGCAGAGCCCCGCCCGAGCATCGCTTGTTGCGCGCTTACTTCAAATTTACGTTACACACTGTAGCGATGCAATTGCCATTTCATGCGCATTTAGCTCGAATCCGTCCGCACGGCCGCAGCATCTACACGCCACATCGTCAGAGCTGTGCACAGACGCTTGCACCAACTCTGATAATAATCACTCCATGCTTCAGCGAGATATGTACAATATAACGCAGTAGTTTGCAACGATCCTGCCAACAGTTCTGTACGAAAAGATCTGCGACAACGCTTTCGCACGAATCTGGTGAAGTCTCTCCCGAGTGCAGCATCTGCTTGGCCCAATACTGTGCCTGGAAATGTCGAGAAAACTACAGCCGAGAGTTCAACCTCAGACCAGACAACGGGAGTCAACAGGCTTTGCTGACAATCCATGTTAACGTCGATCAGCATGGGTCTGTCTATGACCGCTCGCCAAGGCATCAACAGCCTGCCCGTCCCCCGATGGTCAAGAGCACGTATTGGGACTTTCAGATCTCTATAGAAGAAGACCTGACGGATCGATTTAGGATGCCGAAGCCTAGACAGTGCCGAAGAACTCGTCAAGCGGCCGCGGCTGTCACTGAGCCTGGCTGATTGTAGGCCACCGACGCCCATCTTTCCGCTGAGCAGTCGCCGGTGGGAGCAGTCTGCACAGGCTTCTGAAGAATACACGGGAGAGGTGGTGACGTCTGACGATGCTGAGCATATCGCTCTGGGCGTCGGGAGGAGCCGCAACACTGCTTCGAGACCGGGAGAAAGCTCCGGAAGGTCACCTCTTATTCCATCATCACTTTTAACGCATCTCTTGGAGGTGGAGCTGGAAAGCATTCTGCAACTTGTCACATCCGAGGGGGGCCACCTATCCGCAGAGTCATTGGAAAAGATCATATCACACTGCAACGAATCGCTGAAGTACAGCAATCTACTCGGAAGCACCGCTGTGACGACACAACGCTGATAGTGCGGTCGTCTGCCGGTCACGGAAGCAGTCATTGCATTGGTGCCGCAGGAGGCAGGGCTGATACTGAGCCGCACTGTTACATTAGACAGAATGATGCAACCCCTGACGTACAATGCAGGATACCATGCTTAGTGTAGTAAGCGAGTGACCTAAAGTACAGAATCGAAGATTGTTTGCATTCCTCAGAAAATTATGGAAAGCGCCACTTCAGTATCATGGGAATGCGCATCTTCGACGCAGTGATCTGCTGTGTTTTGGTCAGTGCATCCATTTTGTTGCAGCACGAGCCAACAGTCACTGTCATGCAGTAACTTATGTCGCAAAATCATCAGCAGTATCGACCTAGCCGAGGAGCAGATTTCTCGACGCGGTGGACATCGAGTTCCTGTATTCTGCAACAAAGTGGACCGTCACGTTGCCCTGAGGCGTCGATCGATGTGGATTCAGCATCTTAAATCATCTTCTGCAGCGCAATCACGTCACTTTTTCATGCCGTGCAGCCCCTTGCACGGAGTCCAACTTAAGCTACTTATGATCAAGCAAATGTAGACACAAGCCTTTGCCGCAACTTCTTGCAACTTCCCAGACATGTCAATCGCCCCGACAACGCCCGACTGTATACTGTCATTGAGGGACGGTAGCTCAATAGCTGCTACATCCGCCCGCCTCCATGGACTACTGGTACAACATCAATCTTCGCACCAGCCGTCCGGTTTACCGGTCTACGCTTTGATTCAACCACCTGCAGCTGTGAAACTTTTACACTCTATACTCGAAGATGAGGTCGATCCAATGGTCGGGCACATGCCTTCTCTCAGCTCGATATTGCAGCTGGCGTATCTATGTGCCGAGACTGGCTATACAAGCTTGCGCGAATCTCACATCATGCCCTGGACCAGACGTTGGATGCTGTCAGCTTTGCAGGTCCCGAAAGCCGACATATTACAGATAGCTCTCGTTTGCAAGGACGAAAGAGCGGTCATGGACATCCTCCGCATTTTCGTGCTCGCCAAAGTGTCTCAGAACGAACTTCGCATTGCGGACAGGCTTTTACCAGGCCTCACTGATGAGCGTGAGCAACTGCATAGATGGGATCAGCTGGTAGTTATTTCGACTGACGGCGTCCAGTACGTTTATCTGTCATCCGAGTACGACTACGTCGGGGACTTGCGCACGTTACTGTTGCTACCGATTGCTGACCATCCTTCAATCCTGCGACAGAGTGATTCGAGACACCAGTGCGCAGCACAAGCGCTCGATCTCGCTGGGTACATCAAAGCATTGAGTCAAGCCTCACTCTTTCCCTTGCCTGAGGATGACAGCGAGATGTGCCTCTTGTGGATGGGCAGGAGACTGGAAGCTGCAGCGATGACAGTGCCTCATCGCGAGTCTTGTCGTGAGTGCGGCTTTGAGAGTAGCCCTTGGAAGCACAAGTTTGAGACCATCGAAGAAAGTATGAACACACGGCTTCAGAGTCTGCTGGGAGCGGTGGATGTTTGTCTATCCGGATCGTCTGCTGGCCCCATAGCACACGTGTCTAACTTCTTCTAGAGATGAGCTCAAGTCAATGGCGGGGGGAATATGTTTCTTACAGTAACGTTACATCACTACACGTGGAAGGATTGTTTTCTTGCGTTCTCGAGAATCTTAATGCTCATTCTCCATACACTTTCGTCCCGCACAACATTGTTTTATCATCACACGATGACTCAGCTAGTGCCCGTCCTAGCACAGAATGTGGTGGTCTTGCGAAATCAAGGGAAATCCATGACCTGTGTTCGCTTTCAATGAGTTCGTGAGGGTTGAATGCGGGAGACCGTCTTTACCGGGCAGGCGATACCTAAATATAGACAACCCAATCGTCTATAATACGTTGCTGGCCGTCGATGCAGTAGTACGAAATCAGCTTCATTCTAGTGCACCATACATTGCAATCCCTCGAGTCAAAGTCAACCCGTCTGACAGATTGCACAATGGATATACTTTCAATCTTCGCCACAATCCTTCTTGGTTCTCTTGGTCTCGTCTTAGTGACCCGTACTCTATGGACTTGGTTCAGTCGCACTCAGCGCACGTTGTTTGCGACAGTTTACAGGCACTTCGTATACCCTCGACTGTTTCCCGGGCAACACATTTTCAATCCTTCTCGATCGGAGGTGTTCTTCCATTTGGTCCACTGGGCTGGCACCATTTTCTGCAACGTCTATGGTATAGATTCGATCTCTGATGCAGGACAGCGTGCAGGCAATCTGGCCCTCGTACATTTAGCTCCGTTGCTTGCTACCACTCAGCTGAGTTTCGCTTCTGATCTGATGGGTTTGTTGCTTACCATGACTCGGAGCATCCACCGTGCCTTTGGACTCATGGCTGCAGTGCAAAGCACTTTCCACACGACTGTCGCTTTGACCACAGGTGGACAGCCACAACCGCAACTGATACCTGTCGTGACGGTAAGTGTGACCGTCTTTGAGAACAACTTGTAGCCCAGACTGAAGCTTGCAGTCGCAGAGTCTAGCTTCCATCAGCATATTGACGTTCGGCTCGCTCTTTCGGCGATACGCTTACGAAGCGTTCTTGAATAGCCACCTCCCCGTCTCCTTGTTACTCGCAGGAACAGTTTGGTTTCACGTGAAGGAAAGCGACCACTTTCTTCGTATACTGTTGTTCTCGGTAATGGATGCTTTCTGCTGGCTTTGTTGTACCGCTTTTCACGGCAGCTCTACCGCAATGTCGCATTTGACACCCTGGCTCTGACGAGAGTGTCGAAGGCAGACCGTCTAGGTCGCACACTACTCCTCAGACTGGAGCTTCCGCGGGCATGTCGGATAGCACCGGGGCAGTATGTGTATCTGACCTTGTTGACGGCGCGGAGCTTGTCCTTTGCCCAGAGGCATCCGTTCACAATCACTTGGTGGGAAACGCAGCACCACGACGAGCCGGCAAGATACCTCTGGATCATGATCGACCCGCAGAGAGGGTGGACTCGACAGATCATGAGGCACTCTGACACCTTGACTGGTACGAGAGCGTGGCTCGACGGACCATACGGGCAGTCGTGCGACTTTGAAAAGTTTGGCTGCGTCTTGCTTTTTGCTTCGGGCACGGGTATCTTCGCGCTCTTGCCGATTGTGAAGAGGTTATCAGAGCTAGTCAGAGCCTCAGCCGCGAATACGCGACGCATCAAGCTCGTGTGGCACACCGTGGAGTACCATGACCAAGTGCAAGTATGGATGCAAAGTCTGCTAGACGACTATGAGCTCGACACAGGGGTGAGTTTTCCGCTCGTATGATGTGCCGCGGAAGCGCTGACTTTGACTGGGGAAACAGCTTTTGAGCTTCACGATCCATACAGCCTCAAAACGCCTGGCGCAAAAGGAAGACACAGGTCGAGTACACAAGCTCGGCCGTCGCCTGAACGTCGTCGACGACGTACCCGACCTTCATTGCTACGTGCAGCTCGAGCTCTCACAGCCTCGGCGATCTCTCGCCGTCGCCGGTAATCTAGCCGGTCCATTTACGATCAACTCGCGCTAACGTAACGCAGTTTCCGCATTCTCGGAATTCCGCCACGACGTACGCGCAGAGGTCATCGGAGCCGGACGAGACAACGTACATTTCTTCGAGCTCGAGTATCAGCCGTCTGAGAAACTACACTTTCACGGTGGGAGCGCAGCTTAGCATTCTTGCCTCAGAGCGCTTTTGGCGTAACGGAAGACGTGATATAAGTTACTAACTTATAGTCATCGTGCGAGTTATCTATATGGGGAAGTCGTAGATAGAAAAATCCCAGAATGAAATGGATTGCCTAAAACAGGTGCTAAACAATTGTCGAATAAGACCAAACTCTATCGCCACTTCGTACGAGGTGGGACATCAGGATATATGACCGTACGTGACTCGGGACTCTCGAGCCATCTGTCCGTGAACAGTAACTTAGCCTGTTGCAATTCAACGACAACAATACCGACAACGGTGACAAGAATCCAGCGTCAATTTACCACTCTTCCGCCGCTTTACACTCAGTCTCATCCTCAATCATGGCTTCGCATTCCAGCTAGAAACACATTCTTGATCTGGGACGACGCCGACTCCCAAGCGCAACACAGCAGAAGTCGACTGGTCTCCGCGTCGAACCGAAGGAACCACGGCATGGTGGAACCATAGTCTAATACTATGGGCTCGGGGCAGTGTTGTGGCGACCGCGAGTCTTTGTTGGAATTTCCATCCGGTCGATACGACGTCATTCTTGTCGAGGGCTGCTGGTCATTTCGGAGGACTGTATCGAATGCTCTGCTCTTTCGGTCAGTATATCACATGCAAATGCAAGGGCTGATACTGACTTCTCGTCGAAGCCAAACGGCATCGTTAATGGAGCTTAGGGGGAAATTCTGCTTGAGAGTAGGCCAATCGAAGAGATCGTCTTAGTTCTTTTGTATGTTTACAGTACAGTACAGTAGCGCAGAACGCAATCACTCGTTTTCTACATTGTCACGGTGCAGAGATCTTCTTTTCCGTGACACACTGCAGTACAGTGCGGCAGATCCTAAAAGTAGTGACAGGCCTCTATCATCTGTGCCGATGATTACGGTCGGCTATATTGGGAGAGCGATGCAGCAGTCAGTGGGGAAGTGCTATTGTTAGATCCTTGCCCACTACGACCCAGATCTATGTCAAGCTAGGCTTGGTCGCAAAGCCACTGTGGTGCAGTGCAAGCCGAGTGCTTTGAGATGCTCACCGTGTATCTGCTGTATAAGTACGAGCGATTCTTCCACGTCGACGAATCCTCTAAATCACTCCGTCCTATCCGATCTTGACCACCCATACTCTCACGATACTGAGAATTCCAACTGAGGCCATCATGCTTTTCTCCACAAAGTCCTTGTATCTCTTGTCTTCACTTGCTCTGCGCAGTGCGTTTGCAGTGGTTTTCCAGGGCGAAGTCTCGACTTTCAACGCGCTTCGCAATGCTGATTCAGGTGGCAACGCAGTGGTTGCCACGATCTATTCGACTTGCGTATGGTACGATGTCAACGGCGAAGTCATCAGCACTGGACCCCTTTGCGTTTCCACCTTGATCAACTACATGTTGCAAGCCATGGCGAGCGCTGCTGAGTCGTACGCCGTGGCCGATGCGTCGTCTGGCCCGGGGATGGTGCAGGAGCACTCGAAAGAATCGATCAATCGCCGGAGTAGCCACAAAAACGATGCGTATAGCGGGCGTCCGAATGCGTCTCTGGCTCAGCATGCCCCTGACCTCCGTGTTACACACTTCACCCGTTCTGAAGTCCATCCTCTCGATGGCGCAGCCGCCCACCTCAATGTCTTCGGCCACGACTCGGCTTTGATCGTCCATACCAACGGATCTCACGCCTATGCAGCATTCGAAGATGTCCCCGCGTTGCAAGAACGAGCCTTCCTGCGTACGAACCACCAGTATTTCACCTTTGGGGGCGTCAATGGGATCAAGATGCAAGCCCGAGGCTTGAATGGATCGGCAACTCCGGCTTATGTCTCCGATCTGCAGGCTTTTGCCTCCCAATTCGCTAACGTTACCGACAAAAGCCAGAGAGCGACGTTCCAGGAGAATGACTCGTGGGACTACGAGATCTGTGACACATCTGAGCGGCCTCTATTCTACGGAAAAATCGTGGCTGAACAGAATCGTCCCGGCAGCGACTATGAAGACGCGAAGCCAATTGGATGCAAGACTGCAGCATGATAAAGACTGTCTTTTCGACTGTGCTAGGACGGTTGTGGTCATTTATTTTGAGCTCGAGTGTTTCCATTCTGTTCTACATCTTGCTTGACTAGGTCACCTTTCTTTGAGAGCAACATATTTGGTCCGCATCGGCTTGGCACCCTGCTGGTGGTACGGTCAGAGTGGATTTGATGAGCTGAGAAGATCTTTTGTCCTTTAACTTAGTTGTGTAAGTTCAATTCGTTCAAGGCGTAGCCGTTATGATAGCCAGGTAAATATAGTCTCTTAAGTGTTGTTTGCGTTATGACGTCATCAGGAATTTTCATGCAATGTTGTCTTTCCAAATACAGTAAATTACTGTAGCAAATATCGGAATATGGAATCCAACTCTTCGGAAGAGTTAAGGTTGCCAGATACGGATCTGTGTCGGCATGATGCAACTCCGTCAATCGATCCAAGCCAAATTCCAATCCGGCGTTATGCGCGCTCACGGCGTGGCTCTGGTCCATACTATGTCATTCATGCAACGAGGTGCGAATTCTGGTGAGTTTTAAGAACGGAAAGATTGTTGGAAAGCAGTGGCAGCGCTGGAACAAAGATGCGAACAGGGCAACGAGAAAACGTCCGGAGCGGATGGACTTGGAGAGAGGGTCGTTGAAATTCAGACCCATGTAATGCTACCGAGAATTTACGCGCAGTTGCTGATTGTTCTGTCAAATGATGAGCCCTCAAAGTTTGCAACAACTTTATCGTACAAAATCCCCATCTCATTTCGTCCTCGCCCAAAAAAGTCGTCACGGCGCGCTCTGCGACTGTTTGTAGCGATCCAGCTTCTTCTGCGCCTCCAAGATCTGCATCTCCAATACTTGTGCCTCAAGATGGTTGGTAGGTACTGGCGAGTCTGGCGCCTGCGGCTTTTGCTTGCTCCTCGTCTTGCCTTGGCCAAATCGCTGCCGGTTTTTGCCCTTTCCCCTCATCATTTTCTGCAACAGGGCGCTGATTTCTTCGAGGTTCGGATCTTTCCCCCGTGCTTCGGCGTTTGTGAGGAATTTGGTGTCATCTGGACCATCGTGCATGACGTCATCGTCGCCGCCAGGTTCCCCATCTTCGTCGGTGTCCTCGGCATCGAATTCGGCCCCGCCCCCGTCATGCGTCTCTTCGTACATTATGGCATTGAGATTTCTGGTTGGTGCAGCTGGGGGGCTTCGCTTGGATCTTCTTATGTGGGATCGGATGTCGTGGTCCACTTGCTTCTTTCCATATACTGCACCCATATCAGATCGCGCCGCCATCTTCACGGCGCCCGCCTCTTCGCCCTTGACATGGAAGATCACCTGAGTTTCGGGCAGATTAGCGAAACCTCCAGCCGGCTGTTCGTATCTCCTTTGTACCGCGATCGCTTTCCACTTGAGCTCCGAGTAGTCTTTGCCTTTGAGGAAGGGTTTGTCCACCTTCAGTTGGCCAAGGTCGTGCTCGGGTTTTGTGAGCTCCTGGATCGATTTTTGCCACAACCGGGCGTTCACGATGTCTAGAACAGCAGTAGCAGCGTTGGCAGGCGTCATGATCAAATACAGTTGTTTGCCCAGACCGCGACTCCTCCAGCCAAAGACGCACCTTCTCTCGTTTCCGTCTTCTACAGTGATGCTCGCGTCCGGAAGCTCGCCTAGGTCTAGAGAAGCCGAATCTTGAGCAATGTTGTCCCCAGAAGCTCCAGACGTGCCGGGATCGCCTGCAGAAGTGCCGTTTGCCACGCTGCCTCCAGATCGGTCGTCGTTGAACTTGTCAGCCATCGTCGTGTCCCCCTCGCCGTCGAGCGCGTTCGCATCAGACTGGCGCGCTGAAGTGCCCGAGCCAGCGTTTTCCTGCTCAACGCCCCCCTGTTCCTCATCCTCATCTTCGACGGTTGCTTGCAAAACATTCGACGTCGACGAGTCTCCATTTCGCGACGGCTCATACGTGGATTGTTTGTAGGAGACGTCGGCAGCAGATGTGATGTGCTTGGCCACCAGGCCGTTCCACGCTTCAGGGAAGCCGTAGTCTTTCACATGTCCCTGCCACTTGAGCTCCGAAACCTTGGCTCCAGTGACATCGCCTGTGCTCTTGGTGGCCTTGCAGACACCGTGGAGCTCGACGAGGTCATCGGCTATCTTTGCCCAATTTATGTCCCTCTTGAAGCCCCACGCCATCTTCTCCTTGTGACTCTTGTACTTCTCACGCTTCTCCAGAGCCTTCCATTGCTTGCGGTACTCTTTGGCATGTCTGCTCTTCAGAGACTTGAGCGCTTTGCTGGATTCCTCTTTCGACTCGAATTGCAGGAACCTTGCGAAAATGCTTGTCTTCTGAATGTGCACAGCGTCCAGCTCAGGTGGCAGCTGTCGTGACGGCGCTCTCGTTGGTGCATCGACAAAATCGCCGTTCCTTGCTACGTACTTGCCGTTCGTCACCGGCTCGAGCGTACTGTGAGTGTTCCACCCGTGAAGTCTACGGCGGTTCGCCGCGCCGAAATGATCTTCCACAAATTTTTCCATGACTGATCCGGTGTTAGTATCGGTGATGAATAGCATATTTCCTCCAACCGATCTTACATACTTGGCGTTACCTGTTTACTCCTTTCATCATTCGTCGTTGCGTAGTGTGTAAGGCGATACTGATCATATAGTGCCACGAGTTGATCAAAGAAGTCATCGCTTTCTATCCGAAGACAAGTTTTCACCTTCGAAGTGTCTAGTCCGGAGTTGCTCCACCAGTCTAGAAGGTCATCGATCTCTTGGTCGACGTCGTCGTCGAGGCCTTCCAAGAAATCATCGAATTCGTCTTTGGCGGCCTGTGCACACCTTCAGCATTGTTGCCAGTGTTGTTCGCCGGGTCACGATGCAAGACGGCTTGGTATCCCTGGGCGTCATACTTCTTCCGTCGATCGGGGTCACTGAGGACTTGGAATGCCTCGCTGATGTTCTTGAATTTTTCGGTTCCCTGTGGATCCTTATCGGGATGATGTCGCAAGGCGAGCCTGCGATAGGCATGTTTGATGGACTTTGCACTGGCTTGGCGGTCGACGCCGAGCTCTTTGTAGAGCAGATCATCCGTTGGAGGCATCCTGAACTGTATTTGACTTGGTTGATATTCCTATCTCGAGGCTATGTTGGTGAAAATAGGAGTGAGAGTGGTTGATCTTGACTTCAAGGCTGAAAAGTGACGGTCCTTATAAGCTTTACTGTGGTAGACTCTACTGTGACACTCGTCTGCGCTTTGGTCTTGACAATGCAAGATACTTAGCTAGCGTATGCATCAGTCACTGGGATCGTGTTCTATATTTGTCATAGAACCTGAATGCCGGCCAGCGACTCGCACTAAACTGGCTATCTTATCCCGAGTGGCATTTACTACTATGCGCCGCGTCTAGTCATGTGATATATACAGTACACTAGAACCGATCGCCATGTCTCATTCTCGCGGATAGTATAGCACGTGACAAAACACACTCCATGGTGATGGTAGTGCACGTCGAAGGGAGTGTAACCTTGTGTCGGTGTGTAACATATTACAGTACAGTAGCACCATCAAGTCTGGGCTCTTCCGGAACTTCGACATTCACCAGAAGTTGTCGGCTTCCACCATCTTATTTAATTATTGCAAACCAACAACACTATCCCAGAGATTACTCACCGTCGCATGCAGGATGCTTCGTCTACACGTAGGAAATCGACGCGTTGCAACATGCCTCGTCGTTGCAGCTTGCATATCAATCGTCCTCTTCTCCGCGCACAACACTCCAAAATGGCCACTTGGCAGATACAGCAGTACCTAGGGAAAGATCTCGTCATACCAGCACCCGTACTCCAAGGAAAGACAAAACTTGGGCAAGCTCGGGAGACACCTCAAAAGTACTTCCACGAGTCGACGTTTGATGCACACTACGATGCACGTTTCGGTGTACAGGGTGTGTCACAGGAGCAGCGTGGGTTTCATCTCCGTGCCCTGATACAAGCATACCTCTCCGCTATGAACAACATTGGTATCGAGACGTTGCTCATGCACGGATCTTTGCTGGGCTGGTACTGGAACCGTAAGGTCTTGCCTTGGGATCATGACCTCGACGTTCAAGTGTCTCTGCAGGGCATGCGGCACCTCGTCGACTATCACAACACAACGTTTCCTACCGTCGAGCCTTCCGTGGCCAGAGATATACACCGATACTTGCTCGATATCAATCCAAACTGGGTCAATGCTGACACGGCCGACGGTGGTAACAAAATAGACGCGCGCTTCGTCGACACCATGATCGGGTTGTACGCAGACATCACCGTACTGCACAGTGATAATCGTGCAACAACGCAAAGGAACAAGAGGGCGATGATGTGTAAAGACGGACATCGATACAACTACGAGGACATCTTTCCGCTGCAGGCAACCGAGTTCGAAGGCGTCGCCGCCAAGGTGCCATCTTCCTCTACAAGCGTGCTGACAAAAGAGTATGGCGTGGGATCTCTGAACAACACAGTATACGGAGACCACCGATTTGACGCAGACCTAGGTGAATGGGTGTACAAATCCATTTAGAAGGAGAGTTCTGCAGGATCAGCGGTCCATATCATTAACGTTACTATGAGTAAAGTCGATCTCAACCGCACCATATTGTGTTGTAGCCTGAAGTGTCCCAAAAGCCCCGTTCGTCTCGATGCCGTGAGACATATGCCTGACACTAGTGTGTGCTGTCTTGAGGCAGATCATAACACACGTAGCTTCGCACCTTGCATTTATCCCGTGCTGACACTAGAATGACCATGTGACTCGAATCGACGTACATACCAGCTGATGAAATAGCAATTTTGTTTCCGCCCTCAGTCAAAGATCCCATATCATGCACCGCATGATGCCTGACATTCAGAGTGACTGACTTGAACTATGGCTAGAGACCAGCAAACGCAGCTTTCAACCCAATTGTTCCGCGCTTCTCCGTGTCACCAATGAGTGCACAGTACTTCAGCAACGAAGCGGACGCTTCATACTCTCACGTGCCACCGTAAGCGCTTCGGACTCTGACATAGTACTTTGAAAGGCATGTCTCACATCTGTGGCTTCCCAATGCATCCACGGCGTTGAAAACGTCGCCGAATGTGACCCTGCCTGTTCTCGAACAACCAAGATCGAGAGACCGCACAACCACAGTCCGCGCTCAAGCGAGCTCGAGAAGGAGCAGGCCGGGCGATCAAGGTCTTGCGCAATGTCCGAGACTTTCGCAATACTCTTTTGTAATGCTTCGATTGTACGCCAAGATCGAGCACGACAGAAACTCCCGACACGCCGCGAGTTTTAGTCAAGCTCAGCTGGAGACCGCAGATGTTGAAGGGTGGCAAAGAGAGTATTTCTGTGTGTCTTCGTCTTCGGAATCCTCTCAGCGCCATATTCGGCGATCTTTCAACGACCTCTCGAAAGCCACGGCAGACGCCTCGTGCTGACAATTGTTGAGCTGGGGAGAGGCGACTCAGGATGAGTTCAAGGAGCTCGACTATGTTGAAGACCCGATGAACAACTTGCAGTTGACGGCGCGAGACCGGGCTCGACACTGTCACCAGGCCCTCGGACAGAGGTGGGCCATCTGAATAGGCTCTGAGATACTCGGTGTTGGAGATCCGTTTTGTGTCACGCAGCTCGAGAAGAAACCCGTCAAGAGAGGCCGACATTCTTCAACACTGCGATTCGAGGAAGTTGAGAAACGAAGGAGTTGTAAAGTGTCTCAATGGCGCACGTCGTTTGAAAGTATGTAACTGTCTTTGCGGTTTGCACTCTCACACTTATGCAGGCGTATTGTATATAGGAGAAGTGCAGGCATCAATACTAATCAACGAGCTTCGCCGCCCTATCGCAGTCTCACATGCGTGATGCCAGGACGGTACATGTGCCACATCCAAGACTGAGCCTTCGAGCACAATGCCAAGGCAAGACGCGCACTTGCCTGACGGGCCTGCCTCTACATTGTTGGTGGCGTTGACAAGTGGTTGATAAGCTCCGGTACTGTTTGAGCAATTTATGCGAGGCACAGTGACTCTCGTGTGGCCGTGGCGTCTTCCTGCCTCTTTATGTTGATCGAAGATCGTATATAGAAGCTCACGACCACTCATATATGTTTCTCCAAACTGATGTTACACTAGCTGGACTCGCACCGTTCACGTTACCAACACATTCATTTACTTTGATCTCACTTCCATCTCGCAGTCTACTCGACTCGAATTTGGATTGCATGTCACTTGAAGGTGTTCTGAGAATATCTCTCCAAAGGCCAGTCTGCGCTACACATAGGCACCAGCGTTGCAAACCCTGTTGACTTGTGCGAAACTCCTCTTCTGTGTTACAGAATGAAGACGGGTGTGAGTGGACAACACTGAATGCTTCCAGACAGACAGTAACGCTGACTGCATTAGTCTCTTTCTTGCAGCCACTGCCAGAATTGCGCTCGGCGGGATGATTGGGACTTCCTGAAAGGCTTCTTCGAACGCGAAAAGGCCCAACTTGACGAGACGGACCGCTTACGACTACAACACAAGGAGGAAACGACTGGATTACAGCTTCAAGTCGACGCGTTGCAGCTCCAACACGCTTCCGCAAAGGCTCACCTTGACGACACGCAAACCCGCCTCGACGATTTGATGAGTGACTACCTGGAGACACACGCCGTCCACGCTGAAGTGGTCGACCAGAGTGCAGAGAGAAAGAAACGACTTGAGCACCTCGAGTCCTGCTATGGAGCGCAATGCGAAGTACTTACAACACAAGCGACTGAGATCAAGCAGAAAGATAAAGCTTTGGATGACGCAGCAGCTGAGGTGAAAAGGCTTGAAGGTCTGCTCGATGCCAAAGCTCCGATCGACATTATCTCTCCTGCAGCATCTGGCGCGAGTCTGAGTGCTCCAGACGCCGCTCACCGTCGCGCACGTGGGATCTGCGGGCCTGAATCGTCCGAGAGTCAACACAACGAACGCCGGTCCTCTCTATCCTGTCGTGGATACCGAAGACTGGCGACAGAACAAGACACGTTCTCTATTCCCGTCACCGTCACTCGACGCCAAAGTACGCGAAACCAAGCGATGGTCACCGTGACACGGCAGTGCTGATATCGTGCTCCAGGTCATCATTCAACGCTGGAAATGTCGTACATCTCGCTGGACGTCTCTGAGGAAAGTGAAGGTGGCGAGCTTGACTTGTTTTCAGACTTCGAAATGTCTGAATGAATACAGGCTAGCGACGAGGGATTCGACCTCAGCTCGCTTTGCAGGGTTTCAGTAACAAGTCGCAATCAATTTTTCGGGTAGCAGAATGCAAAACGTGCCTTACGTACAATTGAAGCCATTCTTGTGTTCCACGTTGGTTATGTAGTTAAGGTCTGAATAAGCTCACCGACCCACCAGAACCATCAACTTTGGAGGCTTCAACTTCGACATGATCCAAAGAGGATCCAATCCGCAATTCGACGTGCATATAAGGACTTCGACCGATACGGAAACGTCTTGATGCCACCACTTTGGTATGTGTTCGCCAGCTGCGATTGTGCCAACATCAACAATGGGATTTTGTCGATAAAGCCCATGGGTCTTGTCGGCTCCCAAGCTGTACTTCTGAGCCTGGAAACTTACCTTACGTCCAAGTACGCTTCGTGTATTCTTCAAGGCAGTTCGACACTTGGTGGAACAGACTCGCAGTAGTCACTGGCGTGCGTACTGCTTCACTTCATCGATCCTGTGACTTTCTCGCACATCCAACGTTCAGTCATCCCCTTCGTATGAACTTCCAGCGTGATCGGACTCCTCGGATCTTGGTTCTTCGAAACATTGTCTTTTCATTTCCATCACATGATTGTTGCACAACGGTGTGCATCTGCGGTCTTCTTGCGAGCATGGGCAAGTCTCGTCACACAACTCGCACTCACACCCAAGACTGCGCAAGTCTCGGATCACTTGTAAAAGTCCTGCAGTGTCTCCAAAACGCGAAGTACCCACGACCTGATCCAAAGCCTTCTCCAATTGTTTGAGCACATCTCCGAGCTGGAAAGGTAGCGCCTCGTTAGTCGCATTTTGATTACGTCCAATCCAGTGTATAGTCTGGAGTAACGGCAACAATGTCAAATCATCCCACAGCATACCGCCGTCCATCAAACACGTCTCGAGGGTCAGGACCGCGTGTATCACTCGAGTTCCCGGAGGCATGAAGAAGACGTCACCAGGACCTAGGATAAGCGCACGCGACTTCATTCCAGGGTTCCAGCTCGATCCTGCTCTGCTGAAATCTACCCAGTCTTGGTCTGTCATCAGCCGCTCGGGAACGATCATCCACAGCTTCGTTCCAAAGAGGTTGCGCAGCCAAGTGCCGCCTAAGGCGTCCATGTGTGCTCCGGAGAATGCACCTCGCAGTCCGAGGATCTCAAATGACTGGCAACTCCCCACATCGAACGGAGTCAAGTAAGTTTTCTTCCCTGTGCGCCCTGCGTAGTTGGCCTTTGCGCCCTCACCAAGGTATCCAACAGCATGTACCTGGGGAGACGGGTGAGCCCTGGCTTGATTGCATTTGATGAACTCTCGAGATCGAGGAAATTGGGAGCATTGGGCAGAACGGTGCCGTACGGAGTCCGAACGAGACGAGCTGCTCTGACACTGACAACGGTTCTGGTTCAGACATGTGGTAGCGCACAATGACCTCCATCCCCAGGAAAGTCTGTTCGAGTCTGACGGCATAGTCTTCGGAGGAGAACTCATCCGCGTCGGCGAAACTCTCCTTGATGAGCAGCGGAGTGTTGAAAATCTCGCCCTTGCCAGCCCGTGACTTGAACACATCCCAGGGTAAATTGAGCACGTCGTGTTTTGTAGCATCTACATCGACAACCTCTTCAATATCTGTGACGGCGTGTACCGATGCATATCGGATTGGATGCAGCCAGTGCTTCAAGATCGGGTGTGGCGCTTGGTCTTCGGTTTCGTAAGCAACGTCCGCCCAGTGCTGCAACTTGAGCTTTTCCGTGTCGCATGTCCCTGGCGGAAAAACGATTCGATCAACACTATTGTGGGTGGAAGAGTCGGAGTCAGTGAAGATTGTGCTCCCACTGGGTGTGTTGGACGTCTTCGATTGCGCCTCGGCTGCCGATGAAACAGCATCCTTAGTCGTCTGTAGGTCGCCAGCACAATTTCGACCTGCCCCTGGCTCGGTAGAAGCAAGGTCGGCGTTGGGAATGGCTGCCTCGCGCCGATCACACTGGTCTGTCATCGTGTCCGGCAGAGCTGGTGGTGGACTGCAGATAGACGTCTGCTGTGGATCTTGATGAATGATCCGATCAACTGGACGGGTGATCGCCTTCCAACGTGGAGTCCCTACGCGCTCTGGAATCAGGTGAGGCCGATTTTGAGCCTGTTCTCTCGTGGCTCGCATCATCAAGGCTCGCTTCAACATGGCTCGCTTCATCATGGCTTCTGTCCGATGATAATACGGCCATAGTTTCTGTCGTAGGAAATCGGATTTCATCAGAGTCTGAGGCAGGCACCCGTGGCGACGTAGCCTCGGCGGGGCTATCAAGTTGTCGTTCATCATCTGCATCAGAGTAAGATTCGAGAGATGTGGTTGGTCGCGGCACCCCTTCCGACCCTGTTCGAATCCCAAGTGGTATATCTTCAACAATGGAGTGTGTCATATTGCGGGTGACACTGACGAGTGAATGTTGGCCATATTTACCTTGAGGGAGGTTTGGAAATAACGGTCGATCGGCATCCATACGTTGCACTTTCGCGCGTAGTGGCGATATGGGGTCGCCACCTCGCTTGCTCGCCTTGTGAGACCCAGTCTCTGCCCTCGTTTCTGCTGGACACAGCACGCCAAACCTGTCTTCCTCGAGCAGATACCGATGGTAATGTTGTGGTCTCAGAGTGCGCAAGGCCTGATCTCCAATCATCAGCGCGCCGTCAGAGCAATGCGACCATTCTTTGACACGACTCAGCTCCTTTTCATCGTCTAAAGATTGCGGCGTCAGAAGCCGCCCATGCTGGCTATCGCTTCCGTCCTTCTTGGCAGCAAACTGGCTGAGTATCTGCAAGTCCTGCAGTGTGAACGGTGATGGGTCCCGCGGTCCGCGAGGTCTGTATCCGATCGACGGAGTGCGGGCGTTGAACAGAGAGTGCTCGTGTCTGCGAAGCATAACAATATTTGCAATCTTCGAGAACACCTCGAAGTCAGGGTATGCCAGAGCGCAACGGCGGACAAGTTCCAGGCTCTTGGTGTCCTTCGACTTCCAGCCGTAATGTTCCACAACTTCCATTCCCCAGATCGCGGTCAACGAAGCCAGAGCCCGGAGCTTGCGTCTCGGGTCGCGGTCTGGCAGGTGCTGACGCTCGGCGCAAGATCGAAAACTCTTTCCAGACGTCAAGGTCGACTTCTATGTTCTTGCAAAACACGACATCGCGGACCGCAGACACACATGCACGAACGAGCTCATGCTGGTTGAGGGTGATCTTGCGGAGTTCATTCAGGATCTGCTGTGGAGATCGTGTCGTACCAGCGAGGGACTGTTGGAGACGACCCAACAATGACAGCACCAGTGCTTCCGAATCCCGAGCGATAGCCTGCGGGTGTTCCGAGTCGTATTTATCTGCATCTCCAAACCTGCACAACGTCACATACAAATAGTGGTCAGGACGAACACATGGGATTCGTATAGGAAAAGTCGGCTTCTTTTGTTCAGGCTGAAGGTACAACCAGGCAGCGACGCGACGCTTTGACCTGCAGCCCCCGAGCAGGAAGGCCCAAGCGTCGACACGGCTCCGGGCGCAGTCTTTCGCTGCAGCTTGATGTTTCGGTCTTCCCCAGATCTTCCGCGCTGCCCCAACCTGGGCAGGAGAATTCGTACATGGATGTGTACTGTATTGCACGGCATATCAGCCTGTGTCAGCTGATCCAGGAAAACGCAAGCTGCTGTTTCTCGATATCTTTCTTGCCTCCTCTTGCTGTTGATGGACAACATACCCTTCGCACGTGTCTCTGCCGAATGCAGTACAGCGAATCATCGCATTGTGGTCCTTACTGTGTGAGCGACACCAACTAGAGACTTGGAATCCGCGGTATTGTGGGCTTAGCGTATCGTTGCCCAGCACGTTTCTTGGACGGCAATAAGGTTCGGGCAGAAATCAGTGTTTTCATCTAAACTGCAAGGTGGCAGCAATAAATGCAGCCATGTTCAAGATGCAGACTCAAATTGAGCATTGGGAATGTCTGCCGTTCACCTAGATTGTTGGAAATTCAAGAAGGCCAGATAATCCACTATCGGCACTGACATAATTATCTTTTCTCTTGATTTGCACGAACGGCCGTCGTAACGGCAAAGATTCTCCTTATTCAAGTGCCAAGTCCAAACTGTGCTGAGTGTCGTGCGACCCACCATGGCACACTATTAGATGGACCATGTAGCCTTGATGGCATCGTCGCACGGCGCCAGGGGGCGTCAACGGCTCCGTCTGCCTCTGACGAAGAGCTGGAGAACCTGGAACAGCTCAATCCGGGAGTGTAGTCACCAGCTGACGAGACTACCACAGGATGCCTTACTTGGAGATTGTCAAAGCGTGATCAGTCAGTGCTCCGATCTCGTCTGTGATTTCTATCGCTTCCAGACTGCTGCTCTGGTCTTCGATGTCCTCGTCTTGCAAAGAGAGCTCTGATACTGGCCTAGGGTTTTGCCTGTAGCCCGTTGCCGATGGGTCTGACCGGTGCTCCTCGAATGCGTGCGCATGCATCTGCCCATCTGGCCCTTGAAACCCGCGATCTCCACGGGTGCAGGAGAGTGTTTCGGTGTCTCGCGACCACGGCATTCCATCGCCGCAGTTGTCCGGTTCGCATCGTTCGGCGGAGCGGCGGTCTGCTAGAAGTGCTGCCATCCCAGCCGCTCCTGAACGACAAACCGACACGAGATTGACGCTTAGCAAAACAAACACAGGCGGCGATTATCAACGCAAGAGCAAACAGCGATGCAGCCGTGACACCAGAAGCTTGTGCTTGTGTAAGCGATGTCGCAGATCCTGAATTTGCGTGGTCATCACCATTTGTCGCCGATGAGACTGTGGGCGTTGGCACGTCAAGCCTCGTGGTGACTGTCGTTGCAATTGTAGTGGTCCTAATGCTCGTAGACGACACACTCTCTGCCGTAGTGACGTCATCGCATTTCGTGGTGGCTATCGGCAGAGTAAGGTTCTGCAGTATGATGGGATTGTGTTTGATGGCGCTGAAGTTGGGTGTCGCGGTTTGCCAAAGATGGTGAGTGCTACGACCTTCAGAAGCACACAGTGTGGGAATGGAAGCGTTCCAACTTTTTCGATGCGTTAAGTCCAGATGCGGGGCCATTGAATTTCGCTGACTCGGGATTTGGTGGAGTCTGACAGGTGCCGTGCGGAAGAGTGGCTTCGATGAATCGACTTTGGCATCCTCAAGGTACTCTCAACTGCCGCGCTCGAACGCTCTAAATATTGCTGAAGACTCCATTATGAGCAGCAGCCTTTTGCTTGAAGCCATCCGCGTTCGACAATATCCGATGGCAAAAATGGCAACATCGCATCTCTTTGGAGATTGCCTGGGCAGATTGATATGGCGCGCCGCCAACATCCAGGTGTTGTTGCACTCCGCCACAATAGACAGAAGTACTGCAGCATGGCGGCGCTTGTGTGACGCGACTGGCTGGAAAGTGGTGGCAGAACTGACGAGAAGATGGAATGGCTGCAGCGGCGCATCTTTGGTCTGTCTGGTCGTTAGCCGCTGAAGCGAGCGCTGGAGCACGATCCATTCATGATCTTAAATTTGGCAACTTCGCTCCGCCACTTTTTGATCTGTACACATATCGAGGTGGCGGCGCTTGAAGCGCGTTGTGCCTGGTCGAAGATGTGACGACGGTCCTGCCGACTAGATAGAAAGAAGGCGACGTTGTCGCTGTACGATTTCTGATTGGCATTGGCAAGCCACGCGTTCGTGCACTGTCATGAACGAGTCGATCCATGCCAGGATGTCTCACAAAGGCGTCACCTTGTACTGTAGGGGTGGTCAGTCAAGCGCTCGCAGGATGCAGCACACTCGAGGGACAGCCACGCACTGCCCGCCCACCTTGTACAGTAGCTTAGCCACCACAGAACGTTGCCACCTCCCTCTGCACACGATGAGGAGACGGTCATGCCTCAGCAAAGAGAACCCATGGTCTACCCACACTCCACGAGAGAAGCATCTCAATTGGGGCCGACGCAGATGCTCTCCATGCTTCTTTCCTATCAGTGAAGCACTTGACATGCATCTGCTTGGTCCAAAAGCATGAAGCAAGGGTTAGGGCTGGGTAACATCGGAACAGGTAATGGCCGATTCTGCCATGAGCATCTTCACTCTGCCGCGGAATTAGAAAAGTAGACCTTGGGATCTTCCTCGTCTCCGCAATTGAGTTATGTTGTCCAAACAATCATGGTGAATGGACGTCTCCTGCTCCAAAATGTGCCCGAGCGCGTCACGACAAAAGTTGAAAGTAACACACGGTGGAAGACATTCCCGAATTCACGTTACCATCTGCAAAGTACCACAATCTTTACATTGCTCGCATAACACTCGCAATGCAAGACATAACCACGTGACGCGGCATACAAGCACTTGGCCGGACCTGCAAGAGCATACCCGTCACACCCGGTCATACAACCTCAGTACTTGACATGACCAATAAGCAACTCCGAGATCCAACATCTGAAAGCTGCTTTCCAAGTGTGGTGACGAAGTGAGTCACATGGAGGAAGCAAGAACGATCGTATTGGCGTCAAGCATGAATGATTGTACACGTCACGAGCACAAATACTAGCACGACCCCAGGACGACACGATCACTCCACATCTGCCAGTCAAGTGTCATCCTTCGCGTCTTCAAAAGTCTCAATGCTGCCCGCCTTCAATCACCAAGCGGATAGCCAATTTTCTGCAGAAACTCCCGCGAAATCATCTTGGCCATCTCTTCGACCTTCATCCTTTCAGCCTCTGAGTCTACTGCACAACTTTCCAGTACCGGCTTCATTCTCCATTCATGACGCATGCGATAGTAGACGCTGTTCAGACCGTCTTTGGTCCGAAGACCGAAAAACTCTCTGAACAGCTCTCCAAGTTCTTCCCAAGACTTCCTCATGATGACCCTATGGTACATGATGAAGAATTTCTGCTCTTGGCTATAAGAAGGCCGAGCGGGTCGCGGTACTCTTCGTACTGGCTCGATGACTCTAGACGTGTCGGAGCGAGGTTTGGTGGGTACTAGAGGTACCTCGGGGGGTTGCGTCGTACTGACCACGCAAGAGTCTTTATCATTCTCGCGTGACAGCACAGGTATGTTGGCTTCGGTGGCATGCACGTTACTTCCATTGGATGACTTCCTTTCCAATTGCCCGAAAGTGGAACTCCATAACAAGCCTCAGACTCCCGGACATACGCGAGACCTGTGCCACAGAGAGAGTCTCGTGGTTATGGGTGTTGTCTAGCTTCCACGATGGCAGAAAGACAGATGTCCGTGAATTTTGCCGCAATCGAGGATGAGCCAGCGCAGAGGGACCAACGTGCCGCTCGACGACTTCGTTCCACGTAGTGCCCGGTGCGATCGGTTGCATGAGTCAAAAACGCTATTCCATACTTCTGTGTCGGCGTTGACCCCCAGAAGGCAGTGGTAGCCTGCGAAACTCTTGCGCACCATCCATCATGCGAGCACTTATGAATTCGTTGGATTTTTGTTGGCTGTGTAGAACAGCGCGCAAGTAAGATGCGGTAGGGGATATGGAAAAGTGGCGGTGACGGGGAGCCGCGTCCAAGGTCTGTTATGTATGTTGACGAGCTCCATAGTGTCCTTCGCAAACGAGACAGAGTGATTCTGGTGCAATTCAGTACCACAAACATGCCACAACACATGTGAGGCTTGACGGATGAGGTGCCGCAACGTCGCTAGCGCGCGCCTCGTTTCCATACTGAGCCGGCTGCACACGAGTGCGACCGCAGTATGTTGCTGTACCGCGCGGCACAGCACGCAGACCCGTTGTGCTGAATTGCAGTTGCGCGCCTTGGTAGAGGTTTGCCGCATTGCGCCTCCGCTCTCGTACCGGCCGCTTAAGCTCGCTCCCCAGCGTTGCCAGCAGGAGTGTGATACGTTACACAGCGTGCAACGCAGATCGTCCTCTGCAGGATGCATGCAACACTGATCATCGGATCAGTAGCTTCTCGATGCGTCATAAATGTATTGTCCGGTTTTGGCGTGGCGGAAACTGCATCGGCGTTGACGCCGGTCTGCCCGCACGGGACGCGGGCATGGAAAGCCGCTTAGAACTACCAAGCACACCCAGATACTCTATCGCTCAACACACGATAGATGTCAACTCAGCGATCAGATGTAATACACATGTTTGCCGCCTTGGTATATCTTCAACCCTCCAACACGGACGAACCTGATCCATTTCTTGCGTCAAACATTGAAGGAAGCAAGGCGGAACAGGCTTGCGCTTTATATTGTTGTCTTACATAATGACAGGCATTTTCTTCTCATCCCGTGCGACCAAATATCCTTCAACGTTCCACATGACATATACGAACCAGTTTCCACATTTTTGACCAGTTTTCACCGTTGTGCGATGGCATTGTCGGTAGTGTCAAGATGGAAAAAGTACATCTGTGAGGAGCCCAGCATAGGAGTCCCATGCACACCAAAAGAAGAATGTAAAAGGCGCAAGTTTCCGGCTTCGACATAACGACAATACAGGTTTGTGGCGCGGACCCGTGCAAGGACAACATCCGCACCATGTTGACGTATAGATCTATCAAGCTCCGCCCTTGTTAGCCTTTCTTTGACAACGCATGGACTCCTCCCGTCCGATTGCAACCACAGATCTCTCGCCCATTATCACTGCTGAGGAAGCCAGTCTCTTGCTCTCTCGATCACGCTGACTCTGCAGTGTGCGATCTGGTCCCTCTGGTCAAACTTTCTTTCGAACTGTGGACAACGTAGTTTGCAGCTTATTGTCGAATTTAGCATTCGCCCATAGCTCAGTGGAATTTAAAGACCAGCAAACTCACGGCATGCTTCAGCAACGTCTGTCTCGTGGCACACGGTCTTCAGACAAGGCGACGTCGTGCACTCCTTGTATGTTCCAGCCACGTACGCGAAGCACTCGCATGCGTATCTGAAAGCCTTGACTTCGCACATCGTTGAGCTCTTTGTACGTAGAGCTTTGAGATACGTGCGGGAGCCTCGGGGTGACTTATATCTGATCGTGTTGGTATGTTCTTGTGATTTGGAGAAGATGTGTAGAGTGTTGTGTTATCGGCAATGCACTGGAGACTGCCCCAAATATCTTACCATGGAAGAGGACATCGGTATTCCCCATATGTGGAGGTGACCTCTTAGAGCACATAACCCGCTTTAGGCACAGCTGGGCTATTATTGATTCTGCGAAGATCAGCACAGCACTATGAAACCTCCCACTGTTATCTTAGGCTTCTTAGATTCTCGGCCGCGTGTTATACTCAATTCCGGCATCTGATTGGCCTGTCTAGCCGACGGGAAGTGTTTGATGGTGCAAGCGTTGTAGTGACATACAGTCGCGAATATCTGCTAAGGAAAACAATGATCGCAGATTTGCCATACTGAACTTGCCGTTCGTCCAAACGACCGAGATTCAAATGTATGCCATCGCTCAAAACCGATTTTGATCGAACATGGCGAAGAGGGTCAGACTACCGGTGGGGCTGGGAGGGACCGATAACAAGAACAAGCTGGAGTGTGGCAGACTTGGGGTGTAGCCGAATTTGCATGTCGATCACTGCTTGACAGGAACTACTTTGATGCAGCGAATATGGCACGAATGTCTTCCTCGTACCGGTATTTGTCTTGGATCTTTGCAGTGATGAATTCCTCATAGTTCTCGCTCCAGAGCTGCAGAAGTGACAGGCCCTCTACATCAGGGTCAAACTTTGCGAAAAACCGTGGTTGGATGTTGTGTTCAAACACGAGTGGGAAAGCATTGCTACTGCGCAACGCGGCGTTGTACCATACTTTTCCTGTCTGCCAGTCCTCTCTGAGCCGTCTGCTAAAACGATGGTCTTGTTGCCTGGCTGCTTCTTCCTCTTCAAGAGTGTCGACAAAGAGATCGTAGAGTCCTTTATATTCCTCAAGAGTAGGTCCGACAAGCTCGTCAATGCCTTTGTCACTGAGCCAGTGTGGAACATTCACCATCTGTTGCGGTTGGACGGGTGCGAATTCAAGATCGATGACGCCCACGATATTCCAATCGTTATCGACGAATATGTTGCTCTGGTGCAAGTCCGGCAACGTGAGCACGAAGGGTTCACCTCGTGAATCTTGCTTCCAAAAGACAGGAAGCAGAGCTCTCAGCGCCACTAATGCCGAAAGCTGGAAAACACCGTCCGGTCTCCCGAGCATAGAATTGGGCTGGAAGCGTAATCGATGGTCTTGGTAGGCCAGCATGTCTCGGACGAAGGGATCTGCAGAGGTATATGTCAAGTCCTAGAATGGTGGATGAGTCAGTATATCCAGACGAGATCGGTAGGTAGCACTAACCCGAGGTATACCAGTCGGAATCTCATGCCTGTTCCAGAGCATCGTGAGATCGAGAAGTGGGCGATTTGTCAAGGTGATTGTCCCGCGTCTCTCGAGTCTCCAAGAGCCGATCCGAGGAAGCGGCACATTCGCAAGGTCAAGTAAAATCTTGGAGAGGCCACGATAGAGGTTCTCGCGACGAGCTTTATCTTCACGGTGCTGTTGCCAGGTCGAGGACAATGGGTCGCCATCCATAACGTATTCCAAAAGCAGATACCCCAAATCAGAGAGGCTGTCGCTTCTCTCATGGCGAAAATAGGGCACCAGAGCGTCGCCTTTCAACCACATGTAACACCGCTGAAACTGCCAGAGTAACCGGCGCCACACGGACTCATGCTCGATGGCTGTGAACTAAATGTAGCAAACTGTCAAAAGCCTGACATTTTGAAGGGAGAAAGAAGGAGTTTCCAACATACTGACTCTGCGCCAGGAATTCCAACAGCAAGCAGACGAGGAACAGGGATCGTAGGGCAGTACTTCTGGAGCCAGATGTACGTGCCCGCCTCGCATCTGAGCTTTTCTTCGACATTTCCGGGGCTGAACTCCTCGCCACATCTGAATGGCAGAGGAAATCGTAGAATGGCTTGACGAGGGAGTGTTGAAGATTGACGAGTACACTTAATGTCAATAGGCAAACATATGTTGAATGAGCCCCAGACCCAATGGTCCTGGCTAAGCAGCACAAATTCTGCCGGCGGGATGCCCAGATGGCGAGAAACGAGATGTTCGAGCTGAGTTCGACGAGCCTCGAGAGTTTGGCAAAACTCACGCGTCTTTGCAAAGGCAGTCAGGGTGGGAATCATATCCCAATCGTCATCTAGGGCCTGCTCCTGCGTCACTTCTTTCCATTTGGAAATTCGAATTGTGGAATTGGCCATATCTCACAACCATGCATCTATCGTTGTGTTCGGCTGTTGGATCAATGAAGGAATGTCTAGGGAAAAGAAGAGAGAAGGTATGAGTTTGTGGACGCGAATGTGTTATCATTTAAGGAGCGTGAAGTATAGGGCTGTCAACGGGGCCGTGCACGATCCTTGGCGCAATCGATCTCGTGCCGGCCCGCTCTCTGCTTTCTCGCCACCCTTCCCTTGATGTCCTGCCAGTATCGTGCCAACGCCCTCATCAAGAGGTCGGTCGACCTCGCTTCGTCTTAGCAGCATTGGCCGAGTCCGTGAGCTGCTTGACTTGCTCGTCTGTCAAGCGTTTCTCGCTGGAATTGGCAGTGTTTCCAGTCTTGGTAGGGTCAGGATTCTGGTTGCTACCGGAGGCTGACCCGCCGCTGCCTGTGCGGTCGGTAGTATTGGTACCAGACGACATTTTGAAGGCGATTCCTGTCATGATTTTATCAGATTCGCATATTCAAAATTGTCTTCAGGGACTTGTTTGCTGACCTTTGTGGAGGTAAAGTTCTGTACAATGAAAAGACAGCGTTGATATGACTGTTGTTGTGTGTAGAGCAGTTTCACGCCAAAGGGCTTCTCGAGGCTGGATTATATACACGACGTTGTATAGGCTCCCCACCAGTCGGACTCTACGCGCCATTACCAAAGCAATATAGTTCGCTTGTAAAAATACGCGCACGACCTCTGACCATTTCAGGTCTCAGGGTGTTATCTGGAGGGAGTGTAACTAAGGCATTTTGATAGACTTTCCTTATCTACACATGCTCTCTTGCTGGACAGCGACTGTTCGCGGTTATTCTCCCTCCTCTGTACATCATGCGATGTCAAGAGAGGGAAATGAGATATAGAAGGGCCGGGCAAAGCAAGGAGGGTTGCGATTGCAAGGGTTTGACATTACAGGGTCAGCTCAGAGTGCCTACCAGACTGCGCAAACCTCGAAAAGCGGGATTTCTGGTCAGATTCAGCATTCAATACCATACCTCGCACCAAATTCATAGACAAGAAGTAAGCGAGACACGGAACGGAAAAGAGATCGGTTTGATAATCTAGTTTTGGGTGTACGGGAATCGCCAAGTTATGCTTCTCCCAACCCCGCGGTTTGGCACAGACACGAGATCTCACCCCACTATTGACGCCCAAACGGCGCTTGGCACTCTTATGTGAGCAGAGGATCGACAGCTGCAAGTTGCGCGACCTCGAAAAGGTCCCCCGCGTTCTTCTTGCTCATGTGTAACGATTCTGAATATCGCCGAATGCTCTACGTTGCTGCTAACGTTGAATGAAATTGCGCTAGGTCAGATAAGTGGACAATTCACTTGGCAGGAAGTAATAACTAGGCGCTAACCCACTTCAAAGCCTCCCCTGCACACATGACGAGCGCGAGGGATGGAAGAAGACTGCGAGGCTTGCGCCTTCGGTGCTTTGTGATGCTGCAGCTGAAGAGTTTCGCAATTCCGGAAATCCTTCAGAATTACTGAATCATGCGGACTCGAAATGTTCCGCATTGCTACGGCACATCTTCAGGGTTCGTGCCATGTGCTCGTCTACGATGAACAAGTGGCTGACATCATTTCTCGACTGGAAGGAACATGGTCTCGAGCTTGCTGAACAAGTAAAAATCTTCAAGTCCGGCGCCGAATACTGCGGTTCCGCCATCGGCAAATTTGAACCCTCGACTATGGTCGGATCTTCCGGTGATTCAGGGCGGGTGAACGTCTTCATTGCGGTCAGCATGCTCGATAAGTCCACTGGTATGCCGACATTCCTCTGTGAACCAGACGACGATACCACACCCTTGTCACAGTGGGCAGAGGAAGAAGTGGTGTTAGAGCCTGGGCATGGGCTACTCTGGAAAAGCGGAGCACACATAAGTAGACTTGGTGGAGGTCACGGTGGAGTGCTGCTCATCATTCGGTTTGAGTAATCTGTATATCTGTCATGGAATATCAGAAAGCACCTTGGACGGCAGGGTACAATTCGATTCCGAGAGATTGCAGTCCCTGCCACCTTTCCGCGTTCTTGAAGCTCTCTATCAGACTAGAGTAGTCCGTAGTCGATAAGGATTGATCGCAATGGCTTGGCTGGATCCCATAGCAAATTTCTCCACCCAGCGGTCCACTTTGTGATCCATGCATATGGTCACTCGAGGCGCCGGGGAGGCAGCTGGCTCCTGTCTCCATAGCATCCATTGTCCCAGCCAGAAAATCGTTGTCGGCCATTGGTGCTGAAGCTCCAAAGCCAATGCCAAGCTCGACCATATCGCTCCAGTCTGTCGCCGAACTGGAAAAATCGGCCAAGGCATGCGTCTCTGCTAACGGTGCACCTTCGTTGTGCTCCAGGCTATCATCATGTGCGCACGATGATTGTCCATCGGAAGCGTCGTGATTGACCACAAATGTTGATTCGACACGTTGCAGATCTGGCACAGTGCATCCGAGTCTGTCTCTCGCTGAATCGTAGCTTCGCTCTGTCAGCAGTGCCAGAAGACTAGAATGAGCTGACTTACGACAAGTCGCTAGCACTGACCACGCTAGCAGGGTCGAATACATATCTCGTCTCGATACCGTACCACGCATCATCCATATCGGGACGATCAAGCTGGAGCTTGATCCCTCTAGCTATCTTTTTGTACTCGCATTTGTTCATGTGTCTTCCTAAGCTTGTGATATCATGTTCTTGAGGTGCAGCTACTACCTGTCAGCCCACGCACGCGAGGCACGAGGACACACTTGCCTGATAAAGCGACACAGATACTGTACGCCCTCTGCGGAGGGAGCATATTCATGAGTTCCACCAGTACTCTTCCAACGTTTGCTCGGCGTAGCTTTGTCTTGGAGCAGCCGTCTGTTCTGGACTTCTCTAATCGTTCTTCGTCGCCCACTGGCCGTCCGGCCTTTCGCGCTGTCGCCAGTGCTATGAAACACTGCACCAAACGGGCTCGTTGTAACAACAAAGAACAGCTGTTAGTATAGGATTCGTATGCCACGCTCAGCTCCATTAGTGTCATGGTCTCGCCACATGGTCTGGTCGGTTCGGTGCTGGACAGCCATGTGGCACGATAGCTAGGCTTGTCTCGGAACTCGTGTCCGCCCAACTCGACGGCAAAAGCGATCCGCTGGCAAACCTCATGTGAAGAAAGTTTGATGCGGTCTGAACTCGAGCGATCTTTTGTTGTTGCACGTTTCCGCTTCTTAGAGGACGATCTGGACGCATCAATGAATGACAAGGGAACTTGTTCGTATACGAATTCCAGAGAATTTTCAGAAGGTCCGGCTGTGAGGTCAGTCGCTGTCTGGCGTTGATATGAGTGCTGTGTAGTCGGCCTGGTGCCAAGCTGCTCAGGGGTGAAGCGTTCTTCGTGTGCCTGCGCATCCAGAACTTCCGCTTCAGCCGGCGATGACGGGTCTCGGTTGTCCCTTGAGGGAAAGTCAGCGAGATCTTTGGAGTGTGTTGCGCGTGGTACCATGATGGTGGCGTCTCACAAATCTTGCAGACAGTGTTCTCGAATGGCCTCTCTGACATCTCGAGAAGCAGAAAGTACGATTTTAGCGATCTCCTCCTCAGTCAGCTGTGGCTTCAACCTAAGGTTGATTTCAATGGTGACAGATTGATAATCTGACCCATTTGTAAGGTTGAGCTGGTCGTGGCTCAGTTCATGGATCATCGGTCGGAGCTTTCCTAGGCAAGTGTAAAGATCGAAGAACCTGATGAATGAGTGCAGAGTGCAAATTCAAACAAAATCGAGACCACCGGTCCTAGTTATCTACTTCCGCCGTGCTACGTACCTGGAGGCTGGTCCACACAGCCCCAAGTTCTTCGCCAGCTTGGTCATCTGATGTACACACTGGCCACACCCCACTACACCATGTCGGATGCTGGATCATCGATCACGTGCTTCTGTTCTGAAGCTGTGCCACGTTGCTGAATCCGGATTCATCAGAAGTGGGCAGGCAAGGCCGCCAGTGATCAAGAATGCCTATGCATCGCACGTTTGCTTTATGTACATATGTGCAGGTATGTAGAGACTAACATTTATCGTCGCAGTCTAAGATCACATGTTGTTCGTACTTCTTCAGTAGGGAAACTGGCGTCAATGTGCATTGAGTGGCCAGGAAATCCACTATTTTTAGCTCAGTGTGAGGTAAGATGTGTTTCCCTACTGTCCTGTTGTTGGTGATGTAGGTCCTTGCGTATCACACAGTCTTTCCGCAGCACCTGATCGATGCATGATTGATACGTTGCTTTGTATAGAAACATCAAAAGCAAGCGACACTTCATGGCTGAAGCTCAATCGCGCCGCACTCGGAGTGAAAGTCCCCTTGCTCCCTCACCTTGTACTTCGTTCTCCGAGGTAGAGATGGAACAGCTACAGATTCAGCGTGGAGGAATGACCAAGGTCAAAACATCTTCGAGCATGCCTTGCGTCGTAGTATCTTTCTAACAAAAATCGTAGACAAAGCTCCCTACTCAAGCTTCCAAAGAACGATTGAGGAGCAAAAGTAGCACTCATGTACGTCTTCCTGTGTGTATTTTCTCTTCCATTCGGTTGACATGTGCGACAGAATATTCGCTTTGCTCATAGTTGCACGGACACGCTCTGCAGGCTTCGCTGCGAGATCATCAACCGTAGCCCTGACGAAGCTTGGAGAAGACTCCCAGACTTTGTCATGGAGATCAGCAACTTCACGCAGAACCCTCAGTTTAATCTTCACAAGTACGATCATCTCATGATACATGAGATCTTTCGGCCTCACGGAGTCACCAACGCCCTTGACTTCGTGGTCGTCTTCGGCCGGACAGCCCTGCGATTGGGCTCCTTTGCGTCCACAGAAATCGGGTCAGCTGCGATAAGAGATCTCTTCACATCTCCATACTTCCCTCAGCTGACGAAAGAAAGCATTAGACAGGGCATTGAGCTTTGGCGCAAGCGGGCAGATAGAACGACTGATGTACAAGAGGGCCAGGGAAACATGTACGAGGTGTCACCATCACCGGTGGGTCGACGAGTCCGGTTTAACAGCGGGATCGAGTGCGAATATACGTTTGACAGTCTGGTTCGGACCGAGGCGGGACGGGTTGCGCTGGGCCTATCGATCTCTAGTGATACGCTCGAAGGTCGCCGACGGTCGGTGTTCGAGATTGAAGAAGTGGAGGGAGACTCCGGTAAACGTCCGAAAGGCCGCTGGTGGGATGTTCTCAGCTTTCTGTCGTTGTGTTGGCGGTCGGACGAGTAGTCGTATGGTCCTGGCTCTTCTCCAATGATTACATGGACGTCCAACTATCGTTCTCTTGATATGCATCGTTATGTCAGGTGAAATACCAGTGCCACTCTGCATCCATTATTGTGGCTGAAATTTCCATGATCACATTGGTTATGATTCTAGGGGCAATGGTGCCTTCCATGCCTCAAGACGGAGAGAAGGTCAGGCAAAGAGTCTATGTGAGGCAACACGCCCAGTGTCTTATGTGTCTCTGCTGCCGTTCGACCCCACCATGTGTTTTCGAGATCTTGGTACGTCATGGTGCAAGTGGAGGTGCTTCGGGTCTTTCTTAGTGTCCTTTGGCCCCCAGTCGTGATGCTCTGTCACCTCCAGCCCTCACGTAACAGTCAGCAATACGAAAGCCCATAGTTTGCGCCTCGGGTCGGAAATAGGAAAGTGCTGATGCCTGCAGTAAACGCAGGACCGAAGAACTGCTTCCAGACATTCGCATCGACATCCATCTCTCTTGAAGATACGAGACCACGGACCGCAGACACACAAGCCCGGATGGATCCTTGATCATCAAGGGCAGTTCGTCGAATTCGGTTCAAGATATGCTATGGAAGGCGTATCTCATCAAGGAGGAATTGCTGGAGACTGTCTGATAGCGATAGGACTAGTCTCCGAATCTCGGGCAATCGTTTGCTGCTTGACCCAAATCATGCCAATATTCGTTCTCAGACTCGCGTCGAGTGTGCCTAATAAACTGAATGGCTAGATCGTCCGTTTCGTGTGGGAGCATATGAGGCTTCCTCTGAATCAGGCCAACATGCGGAAGCAGCTATGCAGCGCTTTGAGCTTTGACCTTCCAGCCCCTCGAGCAGGAAGGCCCGAGCGCTGCGGTTTCCGTGTCGGTCTTCCGCTGCAAGCTTGACGTCTCACTTTTTTCGCAGAAGAAAGCATGCTCTAAGTCAACCTTTTGTCTTACGAGGCGCACCCACGCAGTTCGGCGTAAAGGCGAGTGCTTATGGCAGGTTGCGTTACGATATGCAATACCTGCTGTAGTATGAGACAAACTAATTTACAGCTGAAAAGGGTGATCAATGGAAATGTAGCATGCATCAACGTCTGCCAACCGAAATTGTGCTCTTCGCACGCGTGCCCGCAAAAATTGGTCCTCCAAGTTCACGTGGAGGATTGTGTGTTCTCTCGACAAATTTAACCTAGGCTGACAGAACTTTCTTCAGAAGCAGCTTTCATTGGCACTAACAACGTGAAGTAGAGTCTGTCTTTACAGGCATTCCCTTGTGGTTAGGATCATTAAAACAGCTCGAATGCCGCTCATATCACTCTTAGGACTGCAGAAAGTCGCCAACGACACAAAGATTCTGGGATTTTCGTGACTCGCGAAGAGCACAAACCAAGGCCTTGTAATGTACAAGACCTGCCGCAAAGACAAGAAAGTGGAAAATCTGATGACTTGCACCGAAAAAGTCGAAACGATGGGGGAACCATCTTTCTGGTAGCTGAGACATGTTAGCTTCCCGTCGATCGCGTTGTTGCAGTGACATGCATACCCTCGAAGCGTAGAAGCAAGCGCCTATGATGTTGAGGGCACCCATCAAGACCATCCACTCGAGCGCCAAACGTTTCTTTGGACCGCAAAGCCATAAAGGAAGATGCTATGCGATATAAACATGAGTGCAATGCAGCCAAAGCTGGCATACATCAAGGCTCGGTATTTGCGGAAGGCTGGCCCAAGGAACCGAGGATGGAGCGTGAACACTATGCAGCCACCGGCGCTGATAGTGACCTAGTCACTTTTAGTATGTGCTTGAATCTCGCTCGTCGCCGAGACTGACTGACTCACCAAGAAACAGTGCAGATATTCCAGCGTCGTATCGCAGACGAATGCATAGTGGATCGAAGGTATACCGGCGCCCCACATGAGCAAGACTATACCCTGAAGTCGAGTCGATTGCCGAAACATGCGGCGGGTGCCGAAAGATTCCATATGATATGGCAGCTGCGGGTAACAAAGTCAGCCAACGTCAAATTGGGGTTGATGATTACACACACCTCGCAGAACATCCGAAACATACTGCCACTCCAAGAAAGTATAAGATGAAAAGAACAGCGTCGACGGGCTGAGGGTGGTCGATCTCCTTATAAACCGTGCCATAAAAGTGAACAGGGAGCCAGGCAAACAGGATACAACCGATGACGTGCGAATGGATATTGACTTTCATCTTTCAGCACTCGTTTAGCACACCGTGTTTCATTTCTTACCAGTCTCGTTGTGCCAAGCAAACACGCTCTTGAGTGACAGGATCCAGGATCCACTCGTCGGTCTGACAATGTCAGCAGCTTATCTGTGATGGCAGTGTGCAACACTCACCTGTACCCATAGAGTAGGTATTCATTGTCCCTAGAGTGTTCAGCGAGCGTCCCAAGTTGTCTTAGATTAGATCCTACTGATGACCCAAAAGACCCCGGAGTTCACTAACGGCTTTGAGAGGCTGGCTCTCACTCCAAAAGGCTTGCTCCTTCTTGCTAAATGCGGACATCTTCCCAAAACATTCGAGGAGGAATAATGGACAAAAGTAAATTCGATGAACTCGGCAAACTCCTGGCGTGTACACAAGTCACTTGGATGGCCGTGCAAGTCTGCACACGACTCTTGCTACATCTCCCAGTGACGCTGCTCGAGGTCACTGCAGTATCATCCGCATTGTATGTGCACTGGTATTGTATGCCCTAGGGTGGCACAAACCTCGAAAAGTGGACGAGCCCACTGTTCTTACCGGTGATTGGATCAGACCTTTGGCTGCTTTCATGCTGATGTGCAGTCTGATCAACGACTGGACTAATCATTGAGGAGTTCCAGGCGGTCAAGCGAAACCTCGCGTATATGTGGAGAAGAGCAGATCTGGCTTTCGGATTATCCGCGCGCCGGGCGGCACGTAGAACAGAGTCATTCTTCGGTAACCTTGCACCTACGAAAAACCACTTTGGGAATGATGTGGCATTGTCGTCATCAAGTTGACGACACTGCGAAGCGAGCCCAACTTTTCGGAGCCACGTCCGATCTCGTGGAGCCTCGTCCGACTCCATTCGTGTTAAGCCATTACTGAGACGGGGCTACCGGCCACTCAGCCTGTCACCTAAAAAGGAGCAGTCTGCCACTGCGAGGGTCTAATAGCGCAGCGCCAGAACTAGTCCCGGAAGCTGCGGAGAAGTGTCCAGTCATGTAGCTTGGAAACTAAGCGCGTAATGTGACCCTGGGATTGGCATCATGCTTACAATTAAGGCTTCTTGCCCATTTCTTCAGATTGACACCTGCTTAAATGGTCTGTCTTCTTTATTCTGGATGTTACATATATTTGCTGATCGTCTCGGCTCTCATAAAGTGCTACGATCCTGCCTCTTACAACCACTGGATCAAGCACCTGCTTTCATGAAGCGTCATTTGAAGTTCTCACTCGTCTGGTATCCACTACGATATTCGTCAAAAGGGTTGTTCTGGTGGTCACCACGTCCCATGCCTGAATCGAGGGGAGAGCGATTTGAGCGACCATCGGTTAAGTACGGGCCACTGCTACAGCAGGTAAGACGAAAATGCTCATAGGGAATGGGTTCACTTTCTAGAATCATTCCTTCAGCAATTCGGAAGAGACTGATTGAGGAAACAGTGTACCAGATCTGAAGTCGACGAAGAGTTGCGATCTGACATGCAACTACCCTCTCGCTCGGACGAAGCTGAAGTAAAAGAACTAGAAGCTCTTTTAGCTCGACAACAAAAGGCCAACTCCCTACTAGAGTCACTATTGCATACTATGTGCTCCGCGGATACGGAATCTGCAGCGAGGTTGCTGGCTCAATTAAGATCTGGCGCATACGATGAAACGCTCGAACTGAAAGGCTTAGCGACTCTTACGAACAGCTCCGACGTAAGGGGTTATCCTTGGGAGAGTGAGTTATGGTCATGAGGATTATAAAGTAGAGGAGTTGCTTCCTACTTAGGATGAGGCCCTGGCATGTACTTCGTGAGGAATGTTATTCGTATCAACCAAAACGACATCGCACAATGAGAATTGAGTTCGAGCACGACTTACTGATAATTTCCGGCGACAAATATGGTCCAGTGTTTCATGTCTGATGCTGAGATTTCTGAGAGCGTGCGAGGTGAGGTGCTATGATCCATGCCGAGAGGATTGACAGGCCAGTGGTGTTATTGTATTGGATCGTTGTTGGATGAATGGCATCCGAATGGGTCTTGAATAGATTGTATCAGCATGGTTCGCGTTATTGGATGGATTGGATGCACCTTAGCACGTCCAACTGGATTCAATAGCGTGAGAATGTAAGTCGTAGAATCTGGTCTCTCCGAAAAAGTCTCCAAGCGCTATCGAGTTGGTGAACCGCCGGGACGGGGAGGTGAACAGCCGCTGAAGTGCTAGTGATATTATGTACCACTTCTGAAGAGCGTACCAAGAATTCCTGAGCCTGTATGAAAGTCGGCACGAAGTGGTATTGCTGAAACATTGCGCGATGAGAAGCCGGGCTGAATGCGAACACCAACCCTAAGGTTAAAACGGCTTACTGAAGTCGATGAGATGCCTCAGGCACAAACTCATATGAGTAAATGTGCCAAGCAAGCCTTAAGCCTCACGTTACGCGCTCTCCCTGGGCCTCATAGGGTACCAATTTACCGTCCTGGCGTTCATGCCATCAAATTCTCATTATCGGATGATGGTTAGTTGACATACACCTTGTCGGCCAGGCACCTACCTATTGAAATCTTCCACTATGAATCGGCCGTCAGCACGCCACCAGTCAACCAATGATTGGCTGTAGCTGGGAATGGAAGATAAGTCGTCGTGGTACATCGCTACCGTACCGCCTGGACGCGCCAAACCGCGCATTTTTCGTGTTGCTTGTAGACTCAGATCGCAATTTGCTAACGACCTCAAGGCGTATATGCTATGATCAATGGCATTGATGGACCCGTTCCTTGGTGGTGTTGGCTCCAGGCCCACGGAAAAGGCCACCTTTTGTCCTACCAACCCCACTTTCTCCAAGAGCACATGCCCTGACGACTTTAAGGTCCATGGCCGCCAGTACACGCGCAAGTCAGCGCTCGCAAGAGGACACCGGTCCAGAGAGCATGCCAGTGCGTCGAATCATTATGACTGTGCAGAGCCGTTCCGATAGGCGTGTGGATGGCAATATCCCAACCAGAGTGAATCCAGAGGATCTCTGAATGCACAACAGCCCCTGAATACGTTGTATCGAGAGCAGGGGTCCGCTGACACTGCTGCTGTCGCTGGGAGAGAAACGCGGAATCCAGATCATGGTGTTGATAAGCCACCGTCCACGGCAGGTATTGATGCTGAAACTATCGAAAGTACGACTTTGAGTAAGCAATCGGCGACATCCACATCTGCAGCTTCGGTCATTGTCACGGCCATTGGCGTTGGCGTGGGGCTTGGAGCCCTCGTCATAGTTACCATTGTCACTCTTGGCGCAATTCGTGTGCTTCGTCGAGGTCGGAAGTGGCACTCCGATCAATCATCGAAGTCACCACGTACGAGTGGCGATCTCGGATTCAAGGAGCAGATGCCGACATTTTGTCACAAAGGGTTGTCGAATCGTGCAGGATTGGCAATCAAACGAAGGTCCGTTCACTCAAAACTCTGTTCGAAGCATCTGACAATCAATATGTGTTTCATGAGCTAGGAGTGACACTTGCGAGCCATGAAGCAGGTCAGCTGCAGCCGTTGCGGCCGGAAATTACACAACTTACGTTGTGTTCTTCCCGGCTGATGCTGCAATGCCTGGAGATATTGAAAGGCCGGTCCAGACATGTTTAAGATGGGAGATTTCTACACACAGCATTGCTTTACAACGATATCAGCGGAAGGTAGCATGATGCACGGGACTAGACTGTCACAACGAAGTCCATCGAGTTGAGCTCAAGACGACAAGGCCTCGACAGAGAAACGATTCCTCCTGTTGTCAATCGAGTAACTACCTGTTACATCTTAACAAAGTTTAAATCGTTTTACTCTCTTTCCCGTCGTCAATAGTTCAATTGTGCTGTAAATATCTCGCTGTCTTGACGACAAACGCAATGATGCTCGGCAACTACTTCTTAACACTGTGGACCCGCCATTTGGGAACAGATGTCAGCCTGAGTCACATTTGAAAGGACACCAAAGACGTACTCCGCGTCGTATCGATGGTAATCACCCTGTTGCCGAATAGGATCACAAGATATAACTTACTAAAGCTTCAAGTATGGCAGATCCAGCGATCGTGCCAACCACGATACTGGCAACATTACCTTCCAAAACTATTGCTAGGAATGTAGCACTTAATTTGGTCATTTACCATTTTGTTGCTTTCCTTCCCGATGCTATGCACGACCATTTTATTTGCTTTTCTCATCAACGAGCGTTTTTTCCTGAATTTTCCACGACTTGATATTGCAAGGCGACGACGATCTGTACGATACTCTAGCATCTAGGAAGAGTCTCGTAAAATTAATGACTGAGGTGCTGCCAGGCCTCAAGGCGTTGGACACACAGGAGCAGCTGAGCAATGTCCTAAGCGTGCTCTGGGGATCATGCAACTTGGCGTTTCTTCGACGAATATGACTTCCTCAATGGACCGATTCACCAGCCGTCACACTCGTGCAACAAGTGCCTGGTCCATGCTACCCTAGCATATGTACCTTACGTACATTTTCTGCTATTTCCAACTTATACTGTAATCTATCACACTTTAAGAGCCATCCCTGGATCAAGAGATACTGATACCATGGGCACAGTTGTTAAATGGTGGCATGAGTTCCATCATGCACCGGCTCCCATTCCGCTCAGATTCCTTCTGCTCAGTTCGTTCATCACACCATCTGTGGCGGCATACCTAGCGATCGTGCCAGCATATTTTGGTCACACGACATTGAACAGAGCCGGACTCATGACATGTATCGAGGTGCTCATGTCAGTCTTGTGGGGTGCAAGCTCAATTTTGAGCGCGGTGTACATAAGCCATAGGGTTTGCTTGGCCAAGTCTGCAACCTAGCGAAAGCAAACACCAATCCGACTAGGTTTCAAGCCCGTAGGGGAAGTACTCAGCATGGCTTTATCTTACACGACATTTCGTCTGCTACCGTCAATAGGGATATTCAGTTGTTCTTAGAGCACCGTTTCCTGGGGGTTGCTGCAGCATGTCATTTGCCGAATATCTGGCCAGGAGCTCGGGTCCTCGAATGCATGGTCGAGTTCGCTGCGGGCCTCTTCATTTGGGCCGAAGCTGCTTGCAAGTTTGTAGAAGAAGACATGTTTTTGGTTGAAGAAAGGCTGATTAGTCTGATGGGTTGCAGCGACAACATCGTGCCTGAGCCACAGAGACAATTGGATCAAATTTACAACACTGTCCTCAGGGCGTATCTATCGAAGTCGCCGAAGCTGGATGCTTACTGTTCGATGTTCTTCAGAGCAAGACGATCAAATTACTATCTGTAGAGCGAGACTGACCTGGTTGGCACCTGGCAAGACAACACCCCAATGCTTTTCTACTTCATAAAAACCTGCAGCAAGTACACCATTCTCCTCACCCGAGGACGGAGGTAATGTGACAGCGTACGGGACTACCTCCTCAGAATCCCCCACTGTTCGATCGCGGCCGCATATGATCTATGGCCAGCCCGCTCGACGCAAGCGACACTTCCAGCCATTATTGCACACGGGTTCCCGGAGTTAGCTCCTATTCATGATTGTCAGGTTCTGCACTTCCACACCCATCAGCCCTATCGTCTGTTGATCACGCCTGTCTCACGCGTCTGTGGCTGTCAGAGCAATTGATAGGGATTTCTTGATTTCCAGGAACTTCATCGTGCGCTCGCTGGAGATCGAAAGGTCTGGAGTTTGGGGAAGCTGCGAAGCGAGCGTAGCATGCTTCCCGTGCTACCAACTTATACGGCTCGAATATCCATCCGAATGACGACCCAAAGGTTCTGGACATGCTTTCTGATAAAATGCATGCTGACACACTACCATAATATCAGTGAACCAATTCAGATATCGCAGATGGTGTGTACGCCGCAACACGAACGTACCTCATGGCCCTGACGAGTGTCCATCCGATCCCTTCTGGTTGTGTCCGCTACTAGGAGGTGAGATATGGGTCGGAAGCGAGCGAAGGACATCCCGAAGAGAGTCGCGCATGCGCAGCCTTGCAAATACCTCGCTCGCTTGATCGTCGGTACCTTCGCGCATCACCGCCAAAACACGACCGAGAGCCTGTGTTTGACTCGAAGATTCTCGTAGTTTGTGCTTGAGATCACTAAACCGAGTCGCGCCCTCTGCAACGTCGTAGGAACAATAGAGCCGGTTCTCGACGCAGGATGTACAAGCGGGCCTGGTTCCTGAACACTTTGATCTCCTGTGTTGGCATCGCGAGCAGGCATTCCTCACTTGGCGTGGTGTGTTCTTGGTCTCAGCTGGGTTGAGAATACCCTCGGCTCCGTCAGCTGACGTGGATTTGCGACTGCGCCGTTTCGGCTTGGGTTCATAGTTGTCCCGGGAACACTCGAGATCGCCATTGCCGCAACCTCCACAAACTTCCCGATCGGAGTGTCCAGGCTTCTTGCCTCCGCACTGTAAACAAGTTGCCTTCACGAGCCGTAATTTTAGTTTATCGCGGTCTGTTTGGATAGTTCTCCTTACTATCGCCACTTTACTTGATTGTTGGGAAGTCGCGCCGCTCATGTTGGTGGAAAGATACTGGGGGTTCGACTTTGGTGTGGTATGTGAAATTGTGTTTGATAAGTTAGCTGCGTTGAGGGGTCTGTCCGTATTAGAGCATCTTCTGTTGAACAGTCGCTCAAGATTTGTCCCATCGATACAGTTGGGGCGGGGTTGTCTGACAGATGTATGTGCCAATGCTATGGTGCGAGGCGCGCAGATTTTGTGTCGCGAAAGCTGTTCCATGGACGAACTTGGACGCCGGAGGCCCCTCGCCTCGATCGCCTAGCGATAGCACACGAGTCCCACGATCGAGGCGCCTTAGTCGTCATGGAGAAGAAGTCCGACCCTGGTGTCATCATTTCAAATGTCTGTTCAAGCGTACTGTAAGTCAGGCCACTGTGCTAACTTGTACAGCCTAAAGAAGTCTAGAACGTTCTCGGCTTACGCTGCCGCCCAAGTCCAGATCACTCGAAGGCGCTGGCTCCGGAGAACACTTTTCGAAGGAGCTGGCTCCGGGCTCACTGAGGACCAATAGGGACATATGACGAAGAGGTTTGAGGCGAGGTGGGCAAATAGGAACGGGAATCAAGAACAAGCTCTGATCTTCTACAAGAAGGCAGCTTTTGGGAGTTTATCGAACTTATTTGAGATACGCCGGTGCTCCGAATCCTGGTGCTCACATACTCTGCGGAGGATTCGTTCATCGGGGTCCCCAACTAACTTCGCCGTGATCTGGTGTTGGCCGCATCGATTCGACTGAAATTGGGAAATCGGTGCCCCCGGCTACGAATGCCCTCGTCATTGACGGAGCCGCCACCGGCATCACCTCGACGAATGATCTGATTAGGCTAGAATCCGGAGCCTGCAGGCACTTGCAGCTATTGGTCCAATCATGTTCAGCCAACTGATTCACTCGGTCACTGTGCGAGTTCACGTTGGCAGAATTCTCTATTTCTAGCCTGCACAATTACCACCGGCCTGGACTGTGAAAGGCCTCGAGGGCCTACCAATTCACAGGGGTGTAGGATACATGTGTTGAGAACAAGAACTACCTGTAAACACTAGTCTTCCAACTCCAAAGACACGCTCTCGTCCGTCTAAGCCCATACTGCGTGCACGAAAGATCATTGTTATTATCCCAGGTTTACTCCTTGTATTATTCAAGCTTCAGGCCGCGGAATCCGTAACGACAGCGCTGGCTACGTCAATCGACTGCCACTTCTCTCCAACAGCGATGTCCCCGTTCGCGGTATTGGCTTGCTTCCAAACCTCGACCTCCATGCCGCCGCGGATGACACCAACACGCATGGTAGAGAGAAGGTTGTGTGCAGCGTTGGAGTGGTTGTAAACGCCACCATTGAATATAGCAGTCGCGTCCCTACTAAGGCCAGATTTGATCATGGCCTTGCCGCCTGGGTGGTCGTTGATAAAGTCGGTCGCGTCATGGACTATGCCGGCAATAGCGATAAGACCACGGCCGTTATAGACTTCACTTTCGTAGTCGTCCCATTCCATGACCGGCAGCTGCTCGAGGGGAATCCCCCAGTCGATCTTATCGCGCTTCTGGTCGAGCTTTTTCTGTAACTGCTGGAGGCGCCCCTTTTCAATCTCGTTAGAGCGGAATTGTTTCAGGTCATATGCGAGCCCGACTTGCTTCCAAATCCAGATGGACCACTTGGTTGGATCGTACTGGTGCCATTCAATAGCATTGCGGTAGTCGGAGGGAAACTCGTGGTGGAAGTTATGATACCCCTCACCAAGAGTGATAAGAGCAGTGATGAAATGGTTGCGCGGACTGTTACGATCGTCGAAAGGTTGGTCCCCGAGCCAGTGGGCAAGGGAATTCACGCAGAAGGTGGCCTGCTGGACGAAGAATATACGGAGGATGCAGCATAGACGAAGCCACCGAGCCAGTCATTCCAGCAGAGACCTGCCACGAGTGTTGGAAAAATGAGACCCATGAATAGTACCACGATGAGGTATTGTCTATGCTGCCAGATGACAACCATGTCATTGTTGAGATCGGTGATATCGGTGCGACCGATTCTTTTTGGGTTCTGCTTTATGAGCATCCACCCAAAGTGTGAGTAGAGCAGGCCTTTCTTGACACTGTAAGGATCCTTGTCAGTGTCGGTGTAGCGGTGGTGTGCGCGATGATCGCGAGCCCACCACCTAATGGACCCCTCGACAGCACCTCCGCCGACCGCGGCCAGGAAGATCTTCAACGGAAGACTAGCGGTATAAGATGTGTGTGCCCACAGTCTATGATAGCCAGCGGTAATGCCCAATGCCGTGGCAAAGTAGTATGCAACGGCGAACACAGCAGTCTTCGAATGCAGCGGTGACCAGAACGCTGAAACAAGACCAGCCACAGGAAAGCCGACGATGAGGATTACATTAAGCCAGCTAACGTGTTTGTACCAGTTCTTCCAGGTAATTGGCAGCTCAGTGATGTGAAAGTCCTTCACTTCGTCTTTAATGAACCCATCGGGCGCCTGAGGTGCTGGTCTCGATGCGACGGAAGGTCGAGAGGAGAACCTAGTAGGATCAACCGTGATCGTGCCTGCAGCCGGCCGGTGAGAAGGTGTTCCAGATGGCATAGGTATTCGTTTGATGAGTTCTCCACCAAGTTTTTGGCAAGGTGCAGGCAGATATGCTCGTCAAATAAAGAGCTTGCTTCCAATTTTTGGGTTTGGAAAAGGGTATTGGTAGCATTGAATCAAGGAACATGGCTAAGAAAGACCTGGGTCTTAAGTCCTTCGATCAAGTGAGCATTTCATGTGCTGAGGAGATTGCATGGTATCCGCAGCTCACGATTCTCGTAAGCGAACCCAACAAGACTAGGAAGCTTCCATGCCATGCGTGAGCATCCACTAATATCTTTTCTGAACTTCACCTCTACTTAGAGAGTCCAGTCATTGAGAGCCCAACGAGGCTTACATGATGTGCGTTGGACCGTTCGTTCTACACCTCGCATTCCCTCTAGCTGATTGTGAATAGGCTTGGAGCATTCGCCACGCGTGATTTACTATTGGCGACATGGTTAGCCTACCAGGCCTTTCACGCCGAACAAAATGCGTTTGAGGATGTTCCTTAAGTATCCTTATCTATCGCAGTGAATCAGAATAGTGGGACCAAAATTCGTAGGAAGAGGGTCTTCCACTCCTGCTCTGGTGCGATGCTTCTCTCGACTATTGCGCGATTAAGATATCATTTCCTTCTCACGCATGGTTCTCCTGCACGCGCCTCAACAGCTTGCGTTGAGGTTTCCTCACGCACGACAAAGTTGCATGTGATCGCAGAAGACATCTTGTCTGCCGTGTAGTTTGATGAAATTGGGTGTGAAAGAGTTAATTGAGCTGTGTATCTACTGCTGGGGCCATCCACTGCTTTATACCTTAAGTGGGTCTGTGGCGGTCTGGATGCTCTTGTCCGGCAATCTTCAACATAGTTAACACGAAAATTGCCAATACCCTTCATTCACATGACCAGGGAGCAATGTCGCGATATGAACGTAAGTGCGCAGAAGTGGCTTCTGGACGCCAAGCCATTATTTCTACCGGCCAGGAAGTCAAACTTCCCGTACTTGACCGTCTCGTCAATGGGACTTCCCCGCGTGAAGCCGCACCCCTGGTGGGCTAAAAACATGAACCCTCCCTTGCGCACCGATCTGTCCTTGCCCTTTCCGTCGTGCGTTAGCAGTATTTCTCCATCGCTCTTTAGTACAAGCTCGTTGGACTGATCGTGCTGTGTCAGGTCAATCTTTGTGCCAGCAAGAGACTGAAATGAGAGAGAAACACCTTGTGCCGTCTCACGTACATGCTCGTTATATAAGGTATCATGAAAGATACCTGAAGGCGTACACTACGTCCTGTCGTCTATGCAACCAGAACTTTTAGCAAACATATCTGTCGCTCCTTTGGCGATCATTCCATTCAGAGCAAGATATGCATCGGCTGCAGCTAGATGAGTACAAAGGTCATTCATATCGTGGACAGTCCTTGAGTACTGGTTTTTGACCAACGCTAGCGAAGGCATTGCTTAGTCTATACCAATGTTGATAAGTGATGCAGAAGACTGCAGCGCCCACAACGCAACGCGACGCTGCCGCTCACGGCTGGATTGTGTCTACCGCGTGGTACATATGCGGCCTCAAAAGCGTCTGTGCGCGTCGCGGGGTGAGCGCTGTGTAAAGCTCCACGAATCTGCAAAATCGGATACATTCCCCGTCTCTTGGCATGACTTGAGGCAGGGTGTCCTTTCAACCAACACAGACGGACGACTTGTATGCTTGATCACGTGCTCCAGCAGACAGGCAGTGCTTCAACCATCGCCGTGGCTAAGCGGACGACAGAGCATACTACTTCGTCTTCTGCAGACTATCTGCAAAAATTGTCCTAGGATCGGTGTAAGCAGATGCTTCTTCGAACGTTGTGCACAAAACCTAGTCGCGAAATTACAGCTTCGGCCTCGGTTGATCTGAGTGACTTGGGTTTGTGCTTTACGTGGTCGGTCATCATCGCTGCTGCCTGCGGTCGGAGTAACGATTGCGTATCATGTGCAGGCTGTAACGCGCAGGTGCGTGAATTGGTCACAGTCGTCCAATTTAACGGATCAACGTGGTCGACTCTATCAGCTAGTAAAAACCGGGTGTGCATTTTCAACTAAAATAAAGAGCCTGGCTTATACCCTGTATCGCACAAGAACAATATCCCCAGCGTGGCGAGGTTGGTGCACTCGTAAGTGGCATCAATCTGTGTGCTCATGCTCTCGCACTGCCTTCGAATAAGCCAGTATAGCTGGGCTTGGAGACATAGAAAGTCATTGACATGATATTGCGATCTTAGTCTGATCTGGTTATGTACTATATGCGTGGGCCATAATGAGCGCGTGTATAATCCTGTGAAGAAGTGCATCCCGACAACTGCCTTGAGTACTCCGCCGTGCTATCAAATGTACGCGACTGTCGTCAACAACCCTATTGCAAGAATCGATACGCGAAAGCTGATCTCCTATCTCTCCTCATTTCCCTGTGGCTTCGCTCTGTACTCTTGCTTTCACTCCAATATCTCCTCCATATCGCCGATTTCCTCGTCATCGCCCTGCTTGTAGTCGATCTGTCTCAGGCCAAGTTTGTCGTATACCAGAGCTAGAGATCCTGTATGAACTTCTGGATACAATAAGCGATTTCTGACGAATATCTCCAGAGGCTTGGGTCCATGGCGAACAGCGACCACTGCGAGTTGATCACTCAGTGGATGTATGACTTCTGCAGGATGCGAGGCGCGAAATGCAATGTCCATCTGCACATCCAGATGCTGGAAGACTCTCGCTGTCCTCTGTGCGAGAAGATCGACCTGAAGGTCACCTTTCTGGCTATGGCCAAAAATGAGCCACGCACGTGGTAGTTGAAACAGCTCCTGTTCTTTCATGGAGATCCCAATCATCAACCGCAACAAGCTCATATAATGTTCTTCTCCGTTCGATGTACATATTTGCCCCATCAGAATAGCAGACCTTGGACTGGTCCCTATCAAGACAAGGCAGCAATACTTGCCGAGACTCTGGACGCCGATAGCATGTTGGGTATGTTGTGGCCTCAAAACTGCTACTTCATCTCGCCTGACCGTGAGAATGGCGTTTCGATGACGAAGTTCGTGAACGAGATTTTGCCGCCGGACGTCTGAACTTGGAATTTTCTGTCTTGTCCATTGGAAGATAACACGCGGTCTTGGTCTTAACAATGGAGAGCATTTGGTCTGGATTCGGAATCTACAGTGTCGCAAAGGCGAGCCAGTAGGGGACCTTACGTTGCAAGGCAATACTTGGCCGTCGCTGGTGTGGTTCACTCGGCCCTGTCGCCGACGCGATGTTTGATTGAAGCCACCGGACGGACAAGCGGGTGGGTGGGCTGGAGCGAACATGGCGGGAAGCAGCATGGGCTTCTGACAAGGGCTGACCCTGTGGCGAAAGCGTAAACGCAGAATGCGAGGATGGGAGACTGGTGCTTCGCTTACGCCGACTGCCATCGGTACGCGGTCTGGACACGTAGGACCAGGCTGTAGAACATGCGCTGTGCGATTGAACTTGACCTTGACCAGGGCAGGGAGGTAGTCTCAATGCCGATGGGCAAAGGTGCGGTGCATAATGCTAATGCCCCCCAAGCTTGCCGATTGGCTCGGCGCTGGCGCCGCTTCCTTCAATGCTGGGATTTGCAGTATCTTACACATCTGGAAGTAGCGTCACCTACTGTGATTCGTGCTGGACATTCAGAGGGCGCCGGTCAAGTCCGTCGCACGATTCATGGCGGCGTGCATTGATTGCACTGCAGAAATGCTTGACGGTTGATGGGGAGTCCACTTGCGGCGATAGAAGCAATACAATGCCCACCTCCTCAGCCCCCCAATGGCCTTAAGGCGTACAGTGAACCGTTCTTTCTCGGGATGGGTACTCTCCCAGAGACCACATCTGATGGATGTGTACCTGTTGTGATGCATATCAACCTGCCGCTCAGATCCCTTCAGCAGTATCATCGATCGGCCGATTCTCCGGAGCTGACTCCGTTGTCTCCGAGGCCGATTCATTGATAGATTTCGATCGCACTCCGATTGAAGACTTCATGAGGTCCGGCCGAGCCGCGTGGTCGGACCAACAGATTCGACGAATGGCTGACTAGTGCTGAGCGTCCCACTTCCATCTTCTTGCCTGGAGGATGAAATCCATGCCATGAACCTGTCAACGAGTTCCTTGGCATTTTCCGGGGTGTTGCAAGTAGCTCTTGCCGTGACCTTGGAGCAGTGCTCGTCCAGCCAGGTTTTGGTTTCCAGCTCATCAAGGCTCACTATGGAACAAGCCTGCTGGAGATGCGTATCAGGACCAAATTGCACTGGTCGTCTAAATGTGGACCAATGTCTGGGGCTGCTAACCATCGAATCGTTGAATACTACGACTCGGACCTGGTGTTTCCAAGTAGCGATTGGTAGTTACCGATCGCTTAGGAGCGAGTAGCATGTTGGAGAGCACAAAATGTCTTCTTGCCAGAAATTCAGTATTCAAGTGCAAGTAGTTTCATTCGTCAATCGTAGTGCTTATCGACACGATCGATTCAATCAAACATAATTCGTGATATGTCCCCCTCTCCACTTCTCGGCCCACTCATTGTGTTCCGGGGCCTTCAGTACTGGATACACAAAGTGCTCCCAGATATCCAAGAACAAGCTCCCACGGTCTCTGCTTAACGATCGCGTTCGGGCGCAGTCTGCTTCGGAAACGGCACAATCCGCGTATTGTAGCAAATACCGCGCCAGAGTTACTGTCGGCCAAAGCCAACCAGGATCGATGCCTTTCGCAACAAAGTCGTTTACTTCTGTCTGCTCCATGATAACATGGGCTACATCGGCCACGCTCGTGATGGTTTGCAGCTGTATGCAATCGAGACAAAGCGAGAAAGCCGTGTACTTCAGACTGATAAGCGCTTGTGCGACGGGGGTTTGAGTAGTGACATACGACTGTCTGATAAAAGTCCTCAGGACCATGCTCTCGGCGCTCTTTTTCGCTGATACAAATTCCGAACTCGGTTGCTGAGAGTTTCTGTGACGCGTCAGGGTTGTTTAGTGGAACTTTGATGACGTGAACATACTATAAGCTCTGTCAGTCCTTCCTGCCGTTCTCTGGGCTCGATAATCGTGCAGTGATCCATTGATCCGATATCTCTGGAAATCCTGAGTCTTTTTGGAGTGGAAAAAGCACATTTACTCAATTCAAGTAAAAGAGCAATGCAAACTTATACCAGGTGGTTAGTGGTAGCACTGGCTGTTATTTGTGGGGACGGAGTGCAACCCCACAACTCATGCGAGCTCTACAGAACACCCATCATCGCCCTCGATCCGGGCCATGCATGCATCTGTTATCGCAGCTCGAATCTCAACGACGCTCCCCAAATGCAGACGGTAGATTACTTACAGCATGGTATTTCACGCTCAGTCGACGCAAATTTGGTGCTTCAGCATATTGACAGCCAGAAACGAGAGAGTAGGCGCATCGTGACATCCGCCATAACTTCTACGGTTGATGGATACTAGCTGAAATGGCTTTGGGTTGCACCAGGATCCTAAGATTATGTCTGTAAAAGCGGGGAGGAGTAGTTAACTTCGAACCGCCAAGTTCGTGCGAGGTGCAGGTGTATGGCCGTATGTCTATCATCCCTCTATTCTGCATCTGAGGAGCGCTTTTAGCAAAAGTCAGATGCGCGGGCTGTGAGTGTCAACGTTCTCCTAATGGCCAAGTATTGCGGATCTATAACCAGGAAGAAGGCCCTGGGCAGCGAAATTCTGTAGTAAAGCCGGTGTTGTGAGTCCGTAGACCTACCTTCCTATGCCCATGTCTCTTACAACTCCAAGCGAGCGACATTCCTCTGCCATAGACTTTTGAGTCCGGAAACACCTTTGGATTAGAACACAGCTCGCTGCGGTAGACATCTGAGAATCATGATGCCTCAGGCAGCTGGTCGACGCAAGCGAGGGAGCTCGCCACTGCCAGCTTCCCAGCAGTGGCCAAGTATTGCGTGACCTGCAGATTGTCCTGCCGCGCTGCCGATCTACCGTTCTGCCTGCTTTGGAGATGTAAAGCGGGCCCAAGACTATTTGAGTCTCCTTCAATGTAGGAGCATGAGGCATCGCACTGAGTTATGCTCGTGTGCTGTAGACAAGCTCGGCTGACTGGACGCATCACGATCACGCGCCAAGCATGAAGGATGCTTGACGAGAGCCATGGGAAACGCGCTGACTGTAAATACAGTGTTGCCCGCTTCATCTGGCGTAGAATCGCAGTCGTCGTAAGGGATCCTTATGCAGTCATCCACAGGTCAACCTTGCTGATCTATCTTGAGTTTGGAGTCGGCCTAGTCATAGTCGCGCGCAGCCGCTGCGTCATCGACGCGACGCTCAAAGTGTCTGATTCAAGTCGTTCGAGTTGTGGCAAATTGCAACACATCGGTGGTAAAACTGCACCAACAGAGCTAGACCACTGCTTCGCGAGCAAGATGTCGTGTCGTATGAGCTCTTCGTGGCGCAGAGGAGGATCGTCGCCGTTCGTCAGTCCAGCATAAAAGGTATGGCGCAGAAGGATCGTTTGCTGCCAAGACTAATCTCGAGCACACGCTCGGCTGTTCGAGCGGTTGTAGAAATTTCGATGCTGATTCGGAGTGCGAGTTCCAACTTTGTCTGTATCCAGTCATTACTACACCGAGCAGACAGTCGCGTGAACATAGCGTAGCTTTTCATCGTTCGCATCTCTGGGAAGAAAAGCCGCCTTGGCAAAACGCGGTGAATCACTTCTCTGTGACATCCTCGCCTTCCCGACAGGACAGTCTAACTTACTGGAAGTAGGCTGCAATCTGATTTCAGGGAGTGTCGGCTTGGTTGAGTCCGGAAGCCCTTGACTTTCCCTCCACGACTAGTGCCTGCGCAGCACTCTCTTCGCACAAGTGCTCCGGCTAAGGCAAAGCCTTTCTTAACAAATGGCCGAACATTCTTGATCAAGACCCTGGAACGCAATCTGATATAGACTGTCTGATGTGTCAGATGCGTTGGGTATTGTTGGTATGGAGACATCCGCACTCTCTAAATGCCATGCTTCACTCATCGGTGCCATCCTCTCGTGGCTCAACCTTTGGTCCGAAATCACATTCTCGCTTTGGAGAGTTTTGGCCTCGAGTCCCTCTGCCTTACAACTGCGGCATAACATGTGGTCTAATATGCTGCAATGTCCTAGTCTGGAACCAGAATACTGAATCTCAAGTGACGTATAGGTCACAGCGTTCATGATCTATCAGGACAAGGAACGCACACAGGTCAGCCTCAAGGTCGTGCTAGGGCGATACTGTATCCTCTGGAAGTGCGACCAAGGCCTGGTCCAACGCAGTGGTGGATCCAGCTCGCGGCATCTCGATCACCGATCGCAGAGGCGGGAGGGTTACTGGACTGGAACTCTCAGAGCCCAAAATGCTTGATGGAAGCTGGTGCTGTAGCTGCTGTCGACCTTGCTCTGTGCAGACTCCAGACTCGATATCTTCTCTTACTTGCTGGACGAACACGCCCATATCCATGCTCTGGGCGTGTAGACGTACGCGGCGGAATATCACCTGCGCCTCAGCCTCGGGTAGGGACTGCATCAGAGCAAGTAGCTCGCGTGCCTCGTCTCGTTCTCTTTCGAGTGTGCGGTTCTTTCGGTGTAGAGCCGCCCATCTGGTTTCGCCTTCTCCGGTATTGTACTCGCATTCTCTTCCGGACGCTTGACAGAGCGAGCATACTGGACTACCAGCGGGATCGTCAGGTGACTTGTGACATCTGTGGTGGGGAAGGGGGTTAGGGGAGGTACCGTATGCCGTCGCACTGCGGACTAAGTTTAGCTCTATCTGCTGTCGTCTATTCAAATCATTCTTACCTTCGACTTTCTCTCTCGACAAGATGTGCAAGCATTTTGTACCTGCGTGCGCTTTGGCTTACCACCGTCCGGGTGCGGCAGCTTCTCGTCGCGTCTCGGGATGTTTCTCGACACTTCATTGCAACCTGTTGCAGGAAGCAGGAAACGTTGGCCTGACATGAGGCTCACAAGTCTCAGTTCGCTGATCTGGCTTTGAGGCCCTGTGTCTCTCGTCGGGAGCGTGATGAGCGTGGATGGGTTGAAATGGTAGTGAAATCAGCATGCAGAGAGCTTTCGCATATGTGGCTGCCTTCTGCTACGAGCGGACTTCAGGACTGTTCATCTCTCTCGGCCTTCGTGGTGCGGCTCATAATAGGGACGCGTGCGGGAGCCTGACGGTCGTTGACATCCAGGCCTTGGCAAGCCTAAACGTTTGGCAATGAATCTGATGCCGAGTGCTTTCAAGGATGCATACAGTTCTCGGCAGATGTATCAGAAACATGGACGGCGCTGCGCAGGGACGCAGCCACTACGTCCATACGGACATATGTTAGACGCTTACGCATTGCTTCTTCGTCGGGGCCTCGGCCATCCTCACCGACTCCTCCAAATTGAAAATGAAAAGTTCTCCCTGCGAGGAATGCCTTCCGCGCGGCCCCTCCAACGCGCCCAAGTACGACCTGTAATGTATCTGCACTGGTACGGGGTCGAAGCTGAATCTAACACCAGATTCGACCATGATGCACCGGGGAGCCACTAAATGGGCATGCATGGATTATTCCAATGCTCGAGATTCACCAAACACGAGACGCGTCACAGAGCTCGACACGGATAAGGGACTCACCCCAACGGTCAATCTCCGTCCGAGGAAAAGCATGCCATTGGTGCGAGTCTATCCAGCTGGAAACTCGTATGCATATTCGAGTCGACCCTGGACACATGATCTGTACGAGGAATTCGTCGTACCGTACGTCTGCATGGACTGTGATGCTTGTGTATATAGATTAGGACACGAGGAATGGGAGGAGTCGCGACGCCGTCTATGGTTGTCTCCAGCAGCCTGTGATATTCTTAATGCTTTGAAAGCATGACACGCTTGATGTATAGGCCAAGCCGCGCGTTGGAGTCGAGAAGAAACAACATTGTCTGATGGTACGTCGACATGTCACACATGCACTGGCAGCGGGATCACGAGAACATCACAAGTCTTTGCGATGCGCTACAACAAAACGACTGGCGGCTCGACTCAGACGACAGAGTTAGTGTTCGTGTTGACTGCACTCTGAGAAACGCTAGTTCAATATCACAGAGATTTTCTATGAGATGAAAAAGACTAATCACATAACACTCGACCACTGAAACGAAAGAGTCCATGTTGTCTTCGCTCAAAGATCAGCCTACTCTACGTTCAGGTTCAATGCGATAGAAATTCTGATTGCTGATGGGATTGGCTATCCATTTCTTTGTCAAAAAATGTTTTTCGAACAACAACCAAAGCCCACGAGTGCACTCTTGCTAGTACGCCCCGACCGTGCTATCATGATGAATATCAACTAGAGCTGGAGGCTGCCCGAAAATCATGCTGGAGGGTTGATAGAAAATGGCCCCCAGACAAGCGTTTGTATCCATGCTTTGCCTGCCAGATGTTGCAGAAGTGTTCTCAATAGAGCGACACATACGCGATTGATACTCCGAAGCACGATGTCCGGAGTATACTCCGGCTCGCACGTGCGATGCGTACAGAGAACTCGATGTGCAGCGTGCGCAGAACGGCAGGATGTTCGCATGGCGGGGTTGAGAACAATATCTGTACCCAGTTACGTGAGCGATTCCCGCTTGGAATTGAATATCTAGCGAGAGTGCGCCAATCTATGAAGAGCAGCATCCATGACCAGTATCACCGGAGACGGGCGTCGTCGTTCTCTTGGCCAGAGTCCTCGCCTCGCACAGGGACTCTGAGGCTCTCGTAAGACCCGAACCATCTCCCAGACAGCGCGGGAGGATCTCTTGCGCTCTAGTCTAGCCTCCGGCCGAGTACAGAGAGGAGCAACCAAGTCGTACACAATGTATTTATCTATCTCGAATGTACGAAAGCCTGCGATGTGGGCGGCTCGCCGGCTTTGGCCATCCTTTATATTATACGTGTGAGGATCAAAGCAAAGCATCTTCTTGGTCTGCCCGCTGGAACACAACCGTGGCTTCCGCGCGTCAGAATTTCGAACGAAGACGAAATTTGCAGACGAAGATGAATCAGAGACATTCGCGCCATCATTCGAGTTGCCAGGATTTGGTGGACTCTCCGGTCTGTGCACGTTCGTAACTTCTAGCCTGCGGGAACAGTGGCCAACAATCACTGTATGTATATGGTCATTGGTCGGAGCAAGAATCACAGGCTTATCAACACCATGATCTGAATTCCGCGTTTCTCTCCCAGCGGCAGCAGCAGCGTCAGCGGAACCCTGCCCTCGGTACAACATATCCAAGGGCAGGTATGTATTCAGTGGTCCTCCGGATCCACTCGGGTTGAGATACTGCCATCTACACGCCTATCGAAACGGCTCTGCAAAGTCAGAATGACTTGACGCATTGGCATACATATACTAGAAGTTCAGCATTGTTGCCCGCAGATCTGTCCTCCAGTCACACTAGTGACTCAACACGTTCCTTCTACCATCACGGTATCACCGCTGCCTCTCAAGCAACATACGCTCTCAACATTCATTGGACTGGCCATGATATAAGTTCCTATGGTCTTGAACAAGACCCTCTGTTGTCTGTTGTAGGAGATCCTGGCATGCTGAAGCCTGCAGCAAGCCCTGCAGGCCCAAAGCTCAGGTCCACACCGGAGGATGATGCCTTGCTCGTCGAATTGAAAGAGACGAAAGACCTGACATGGAAACAGATTGCGGATTTCGTTCCAGGACGGAGCTCAGGCACTTTACAGGTTCGGTACTGCAACAAATTGAAGGCGAAGGAGATCTCCTGGACGGAACCCCTGGTAAGTCCTTGATCTCTCAATAGTGATTGAAATCGATGAGGCTGATGAGCTCTGCAATCAAAAAGCTCGAGCGCCTTTTGTCAAACTCTCCAGGAATACGAATGCGATCGCTGGCGGGTCATCTCGGCGAAGGTCGGCAATAGATTACATGCCGCTGCCTGTGAAGACAAAGCCGCGGAACTGAACGTGTGGCTCGTTGAATGATGTGACATAGATATCTGGAACGACAAAACCCTGCAGGTATAATATGGGGAGATCTCAGTATACTGAGTTTTGAGATCCATCTGATCAAGACCGGTCGGTTCTCAATACTAGGCTTGATACGCTCCCTTCCACATGTGTCATGCTCTATCGATACAAGATGAATACGTTGTTAGAGTGAATTGACCTTCAGGCTTGTGAGTGTGAGATTTTGAATGAGGACGACTGTAGGAAAAGCGGCGCGAACGATAATTTGTCATGGAACTTTACACTGGAGCTTTCAGGTCGTCGCGGCTATATATTGCAGCGACTGCTTTTAGCTAGAAGGACGAGCGTAAAAATTGACAGCCACAAAACGCAACAGAAAAAGTCGGACAAATTGATGAGCCAACGGCGATGGTGATCTACTTGCTGCGACTTTCAAATAGAGTGCAAACGCCTGGAGAACGGGCCGATGCAGGGTCATCTAGGCATCGGAGCTTCCCACATGGCAAAATTCTGGTGACCAGACCCTGTCCCCATGTAAGCAGACACATGTCAATATCCCCGCAATCTCCCGCGTGCGCGTTGATAGGCACGTCTTGCTCCACCCGTGACGTGTTCTTAGTGGACTAGCATGTTCTTAGTGGATGAGGGTTAGGACGATCACCACCCGGTAAGTGTGTGTTCACAGAAGCAGACATGATCAGGCATCTTTCTCGGCCTTCTCGCATCGAGGTACGTAATTTGCGGAAAGACAGAGGTCGGCAAAGGACAGGCAGAAGCGAGAACCATGCGTTACGCGCTTTGAACGTCTGGTCAGGCCACAAGCCCTCCCGCCCGCCCTATGACAGCAGTCGGCGGCCGAGCTATCGGGTCCCCATGTATTGACCATGGTACATGCTCCCATTTCGTAAGCCGTGTTCCACACTACCTCTCACAGACCTATGGCGCTCGAGCCTCTAGTTTCATGCTTCGACATCTATGAGTGGTTCACCAAGGCCACTGAGAGCGGTAACTTATCTATGACCCAGGAAAGATCAGCTTCCACCGACTGTTCGTCAAGAAAATAACTCCAATCTTGGTTTCCTCGATGACCGTGTCATAGGAAGCTGCACTTTGTTCTCAACAATTCACAAATCATACTCCAAACCTCCGACATCAAGGATATATAGCGATCCTATGGCATACGAATCTTAGCACCATGGAAAGACCTACGGTGGAAAGAGCTGGTGCTTCAGCCGAAGAGCTTGGGCGTATCGTTGAATCGGAAAGGAAAGACGATGATCATTTCACACTTCCACACAAAGTGTTGAACTGGCCGGTGATCAACCACCATCTCAGTACTCGAGGTGCACAGTTCGTGGAGGATCTTCGCGATATTTCCTCACGAGGAAGCCCATGGTTCGTGGAACTTTCCAAACAGACTTCTCCATCATCTGTGTCAACATCGCGCACAAGCCTCGTCACGCCAACCTCTGCTACAACTCCCACTACACATCTATTCCATCAATATGGAGAGATGGCAATAAAGGGATACATGGATGCATACTTTTGTACCTTTAACAAAATTCGCCCAATCCTCGATCAGGCCTTCTTCGTGAGGGAGACAGAACTCCAATTTGCGCCAGTGAGCTCTTCGAATAGAGACACCGAAGCAGTACTGCTTCTTCTGGTGATTGCTCTTGGACAATTGGTGTACGAGGGCACCGCAGGCGCATCGATAGAAGTGTTCACGAGACGAACTTCCGGTATCCGAGGTGGAACAGCCTTACGACCACCAGGTGCTATCTGTTTCGAAGAATCGTTGCGGCTGTGGACTTTGGTTCCGGTTTCGACCTCACTGCTAGCTGTCCAAGTGCTTGTCCTGCAAGCCTCGTTCTATGAATCTAGCGCCAGACACTGGGACTTTTGGAAATCTGCTGCAGCTGCTTCTGCTGTATGCGAGCGACTCATCAAACAGCGCAGCTTCCACTGGAAAACGTCGAACGGCGAGATGTTGAAAAGAGCCTACTGGGCTTGTGTTCTTGATGAGGGCTACTACCACCAGGATTTGGATCTCCCCGAAAGTGGCATTCTTGCTCTCCAGGATGATGTTCCATTGCCGAGCTTTTTCCGTGCCATAGACGAACCCCCCATTGGTGGTATCCAGGCGACTGATTCTCCTAAAGCTTACCTCTATTTCTTGGCATCGATATCTCTGAAGCGTCTGGTCGATCGCATACACGACGTTGTGCATGAGAGTATGTCGCGGATCTGATGTTTATAGATCACTGCTGACCATGTCCTCATAGGCATTCCTTTAAACGGAAAGTCGACCGACCATCCCCATGATCCTCCCAGGAAGGTGATTTCAGAACTACATTTCCAGCTTCAGAATTGGCGATTATTGCTTCCCCAGGAACTACAATGGTCAGACCACCAGAGGCATGAGCTTTTCAGTCCAGTACCGCTTTTCGAGCATGATGTTACCAGGTCTCCATTTGACTTGGGGATCATGATTGCAACAGCTTCGCAGTCATTTCTACAATGCTCGCTTCACTTTACATAGTCCGTACATCTACCTGGCCCTGCACCAATCTGAACCTCTATCGAGCGATGATACCCGGTTCTGCATCCTGGCGCTGGAATCTACTTTGCTGTGGCCACTGTCAGCGGAGTCGGTCTCAAATCGTAAACGCCTCATCCCACATCACTTTACCTGGACTCAAAATGCAATAAGCTTTCTTTGCATATTCGCCATGATTGGGAAAACGAAAAGCTCAAAGAGATCTGTGAGCAGCATCTGGACATGTAAGAGTTACGGATAAGCGTGGCAGTTCAACTTGCTTGGCTTCAAGATTTGAAGGCGATCGACGGTATAGCTGACTGGGCCTGGCGTTTGTTACATCCTCTGTTCATCCGGAAGATAGAAGGATAGAAGCGTCCCTCGTCCAGTCTACAACAGCACTCCATTCTCCGCGTTTCGCGCACAGGGCACGCTGCTTCGATCTTCACATAGAGTTACCATCCGCGTCAGAGCCCTGAGTGCGTACATCTCACGTGTCAAACCAAATTTGCTTCTGCCGTGTGTGTCTGCGTGTCACCTATTGATAGAAGTTCCCGAATGGATTGAGAATTCTGCCACTCGATGAAGCGCCGGGTCTTACAAAGCCCAACCTTCCCTTGACCGCGACAACGTCTCCATCGTCTTGCACCTCTGTGGGCCCCTGGAGCTACTGTGTCGTGACTTTCGGATCTTCTGGCGCCTCTACGCACCAAACCGCGATGCCCAATGTGCTCATGACAGCACGTGCTGCGCTTGCATGGTTTTGCCACGTGCATTGGAGCTGCCTCCAGAGTTTCAGAGCTGGAATTAGCACGTGGGAGGTGCAAAGAGGCAGTTTGGGGAGTCAAGTCGCAGATCGCAGGACAGCCCTGCCAAGAAACTACATAGAAAGGGCCTTGCATATCAGGTCACGCGCTTGAATAATACCTGGAATCCAAGAGCCTGAACATCCCAGCAAGTACGGATTCGTCGGTTTCCACAGATACATCGATGTCTAGAAGCCCAATATTGTTACTTGTGGATGACAATAGCATCTACCTCCAGCTGCTTACCATGTTCGCAAAGAAGCGCGGATATCCTTATGTTACTGCTGTCGATGGTAAACTCGCTGTCGAGGCATTCGTGAAAGCCCAGAAGGAATCTCTCTCTTCTTCTGAAACTGATGCGCCTGTCGCTACCGAAAGATTGTCGAGCGTTGGACTTCCCAATGTCATCCTCATGGACATCAACATGCCCGTCATGGATGGATACAAAGCTGTGCAGCGAATCCGTACTTACGAGGCAAAGCACAATGTAGTTCCTGCAAGGATCATTGCCGTCACGGCTTTGCAATCAGAAGCTGCACATGTCGAGGCATTTGGTAGCGGTTTCGACATGTTCTTGAACAAACCCCTCGTACTTAAAAGCTTGGTGAAGATCATCGAAGGAGGTTGATGGTTCGTAGAGAAAAAAAAAAGCAAATGTAGTCACTGATCAATCCGAGGGCGATTCGTGGTCTGGGTAGAATTATCAGGGCCATGATATGGTCAGAGGAACAAGTTGGCCATGACAGAGTTTTGGATAATCTCCGAGCAGGGATCCAGGCTTCAAGGGTATTATCACTTTTGTAAAGATGCGATGACCGTTGAAACTTAGTTCACGATTCCGTTGCAACAAAGCTTTTCAAACCTACCTTACCCTAACCTGACTTTACCAGTCCAGTATACATGTTCGTCTGTTTGTTTGTCACGGTGACCGTCTGAGTCCCCAGCAGAGAGTGCCGTTGCTACCCCGATACCGATCCGGACACTTTTACTCGGGAATTCGGACCGAAAAACATGAGCACCGATGTCGATGAAGGCGGCTGTATTGTTGTTGAAACGAAAAGGAATGAGGTCGAAAGGCCGAGTGGGGTTGGCGGGGCCAAGGAACCTAACATTAGATTATTTGATTGGTTTGTTTTGGTATTCCATCATCCTCACGTAGCTCCTTTGTGGCTCCATGCAAGCTGTTAACACATATGATATCGAAGAGGAAAGCCGTGATGCTAAGCATAGTCCTCTCCATAGATGAATGCTTCTTCTTCTCTTATAGTTAGCTGTTGACCTTTCACCGGTGAGTACATAATTCAATCTAGAGATTTTCCAATTCAGCGGATACGTATTGTATCCAGCCTACATACAAGCTTTATCATGGATAAGCTAGCCCGGGACCTGTTGAATCCAAGTCCGTTGGATTCATGTGAAGTAAGTCAAAATCAACGACAATGTTAGTGTAGCAGAAAGCTACGCACTCGTAGTTAATCGTTTGCTCATTATTACGTTTAGTCGCTATCTACTTAAGCCCAATGGGAAATATGCTTTTGCTTACTTAGGACCTGATCCTAGTCGAATGGAGAGCGGTCTTGTTTATTGAGTGAATGTTAAGGGCAAGCCGTATTACGCATATGGACTCAGCTGAGTTCACGCAATAGGGTCGCCCTAGAAGCGACCTCACCTTAGGTACTGGAGTATTTACTGATGCTAGGGTCGGGAGAGAAAGCAAGTAGGCTCAGGCTTCTACTTAGTCCTAATTCCGTACTTTTAAACTATCATCTAGCTCTTCAGGCGACTTTTTGTCGATACGACTAATGTTAGGGTTAGTCTTTAGTAGGTAGCTAACTTAGGATTCGCTCCACTACGCTTCTATACTTACTCGCCACCCACTCTGCCTACTGCTTGTGATACTAGCTTCCGCTAAGCGTGCCACGGCTCAAGCGACGTACGTAACTCTAGACTTTACCTCCAGAGTCTCCTATGTATAACCCTTTAGAGAACACGAGGTGCCTACTTTAGAACGCAATTGAGGATTGAGCTATTGATCATGTGTCCTAGGAACAAGCTTAAGGTGGGACGATAAGTGCTAAGAGTCGCACTAGAGGGTAACCTCTCGTTGGTACGAAATTTGTGGGTTGGTTGATTGTTGTTATTCTGGCGCGCGGTCTGCTAGACCGGGCCTTTGTATCTAGTGTCTTGGCAAGCTAACCCTGCGATCTGCGACCTGGATTCCAAAAGTGCCTCAGCCTGCGACACTAATTGAGGGACCGTCAAATCTATGTGGCCGACCACAAAGCATGGCTGACTTCGATGATGTGCTCAATCGAAATACGATCGATGCTTCGAACCTATTTAGCTTGGAGGTCGTTGGAGTCAGCTCCGGAACATCGAGCGATCGCTCGATGGTGGTGCTAGTGTAATTTGTCCAGGCATGAAGGGGATCGCAAGGGAGACGTCCCATTGGCCAGACTTTCCAGAGTAGCCACGACCTTGGGGGCAAAAAGATTGCCTATCATCCGTTTTGGTGTCAGCGGCTTGCTGAAGGGACGGCAGTGTATCGCCCCAATTGCTGTCTATGGACTCTCCACCGTCTGTTGTGCATTTCTGCCAGCTTCGGTTACGGTGCACTGGAGGCGCGGAGACATGACTCGTCCGACGGAATGGATCGAAATTCCTCTCGATCTGGAGCCCAGCCCTTCGAGCCAGAGTTGTTGCTAAAATCACATGTCCCGACCATGAGAAAAGTAGCGCCGCTGCCGGGCTAATCGGAAAGCTTGGCGAGAAGTCAGCATTATTTTTCGCCCTTCTTGTTAAGGCCAGTGCGATAATCGTGTAGGTGCCTAGACACACACAGCCCTCAAGGAGGTTGCTCTTGCCCCCTTGGACAAGGGAGGCGACGACCAAAACAGAGAGGAACAACACAATCGTCTCAAAGCTCTGGAAGTGCAGCGTCATCGGCTGGCATATGATCCAGCCAGGGACTACGAGGAACGGCGTGACGAAAAGTACGACTTGCATGGCGTTGCCGATTGGGACGCTGACCACAAGCTCCATCTTATTCCGGTATGCGGCGACACAGACAGTGGCGTGCTCAGCTGCGTTGCCGAGCATAGGCAAGAGCACGAGGCCGATAAGGTCTTGCTGATCTGCGCAGTTTCCGCGATTCAATCAATGCCGTCAACCAAATATCTGGCACACAGTTATCAAGATAATCACGGCGACGATGCAGACTGTGGCCCGGACGGGCTCGAAATTTTGAAGCTCTGCTCCATCATCTTCCATTTCTTGCTGCAATCCGGTATCGAAGAGATAGGACTGTGACTCCAGCTCGAAGAGTAGTAGATGCAGTATGTGATGAGCATTATGATTGCAGTCCCATCGGATAGCACCATAATATTATTATGCGAGTCTACACCACCCCCGCTCTATAGACGCATACAGGGTCGCCGGGATGATGAGGGAGGTCGTCGCAACCGCCATAAGGGATGACATGCTTGAGGCAACAGTCTCATTGAACCTGCTCTCTGCATGCCTGACACCTGACGTGATGAAGCAGGAACCAAGAGCTAACAGGATATTCAGGATGGACCCGATCATGCTGGACTGCACGATTCTGACCTCGCCTTGCTTCAGCGCTGTGATACTGACCTAGAGTTACCGTTAGAATGATTCGCGCTTTGTATATTCGATGTACTCACTATCAACTCCACGGCATTGCCGAAGATCGGCTTCGTCAGTCCACCGATATCTGCCTGAGCTTCGCGCAACACTCCGTCGCAAGCTCAGCAGCGCTGCAAAGGCACAATGGCGAAAAAGTTTGCTACGAATACTGCGGCTGGGTGGTCCTCGAGCACGCCTAACACATAACAACCGGCACGAAAACCAGCATGACGTTGATGTGATTACTGACAAGCGTCCGCCACGTCAGTCGAAGCAGGCCCATTAACCATTGCACCCACGCTCTATCGTCGTTATGCCACAGCTTGATGCATCTGTTGTCACTGAGGCCATTTAGCCAGCTTCTAGTTCTCGATTGGCCCGCGTTGGTGATATGAGGGGGCACTCGTCATAGTTGCTGGCGACGCCCATTGACCAGTCAGTGACTCGTGGGTTGTCACCAAGCAAGCTGAAGCCTCCACCAAGGTTACGCCGAGATTTGCTGAGCTTACTTCTGGGGTTTTCGACTTCGACTGAATATAATGCTAGCGCAACCAGTCTTTTGTAGGAATTGTTTTTGGCACAGCGAAGATAAATATGGGAATGGCGGTGCAAATGCTCGTTGGTTGAACAAAACTGACGATAGCATCAAATCTTAACATATCTCAAGTATGGTAAATACGCAAAACTAACAGTTCAGCAGTAGTTCTATTGGCTATTTTCGAAGGTTCAAGGCGGGAGCGACTGACCATTTGGTACAATCCGACAGAAGCAATAGGAGGAACTCACCCATGTCTTTAGGAGTGCCAGGCGTGACGTGGCTCGCGTAGGAAAGATCTGGGATCCGCCAAGCAATCTGGCTTCTTCTTTGCAAGCTATGGGTGGCGCTTGAGCTCGCGGCCCTACAGTTGCCTCTAATAGGTTGATGATAAACAAGTAGTGACATTACTCGGCGATTTTTGGTGTCAGTGCCAGTCTACGGTCTCTGCGAAGTTTCGCTAGCGGCTGGAATATGGGCTGAACATGAGATTGCGTGCGGTGTCTAGTAGCACAACGAGCTCTGAGAAGAAGTGATGATGGAGTTGTGATGGTTGGGACGGGTACCAACGCATCATCCTGTCGGCAACAAGGTTCCACTACCGCATGATCGCCCTCAGATGCTCCTCCGACGCATCCGGACTCAATGTTCGGGCCGATGCTGAACGTACGAAGAGGTTTATACTGTACTGATGTCATTACATCTGCACTTTTAACGCTAAGAGTTCTGAAGACGGTGTTTGAAATCTGCGTTTGATGATCTCATAGTAGGTCCGCAGAGTCATCGGTCTCACCCAGTGATCCAGATAAGCCTCCAGCCTCTCGATCCCGTTGCGGCCTCCAAAATAGCGGAAGTCAGGATGCAAGACCCGCTTGGACAGGCGTGCTAGAACAAGAACCTGTGAAGTGGAGAAGCGGGGAATCATCATCATCATCATCATCTACTTCCCTTCGTTGAAAGCTCACTTTTTGTTTTATACAAGACAGCCCAATCGAAAGATTTCACATTCGACATGACACCGATCCACCACTGTCGATAGATGATGGATTCCCAACGCCGCTCCTCCGAAGATGTTACACGTCGTGGCGTACGCTGTCGCTAAACACTGCTCAACACGCATACAAATCGTCCACACGACTAACGCTCAAGTATTCCGACAGCCCCATGTTCGATAGTATGAGGCAAAAGCGCGGACCAGAGAACAGTACTATAGCTGCCCACCGCGCGAGCTTGGAAGACCAGAGTGTATCAAAGGGAGCTGGTGTTTTGGGAGACATGTGGAACAAGACAGTTCCGCTTATAGTAATTTTATTCCACCACTGATAGTCGTACAGGTTCACGAGAGGGTTTGAAGAAGAAAGGAAGTAATCATGCTAGAACCTTGCCTGCTGGTATTTCGTTGATCTAGGTAAACAAGCCAGACTCGCTTAACAGCGGATGTCATGTAACATCTACTTTAGGGGCAAACTTGCGATTGATTCACTCTACATATAGCCGTAAAATCATGTAACAGAAACTTGGGATTATTTGTACGCTGAAAATTGTATGGTTTTGCATATATGTTCTGTAACACAAAAGGGATAAGATAGAGTCTTAATTCATGTTCAGCGAGAAGGCATATTACATTAGTCGTACGTAAGGGCAAATGCAAAAGCTTCGCAAACTTGGTCTCGGGAAGAGAGTGACTGAACGTGATCATAATCAGCCGTTTGGACGTATTTTTGATCGAAGCTTCTCAGGGACTGTTGCCCGCCAGCCTAACGTCATACTAAAAGCTGGCTCTACTCGGTCTAAGTATCACTATCCTTCTCATGCTCTTCCTCAGGTCTCCGATCAAACTGTGGCACAAAGAGTCAGTATTCTTTTAAAGAGCTTTTCACTATCACCATTTCGGAGGAAAGGAACCTTTCTTAATATTACCTCTTGATTATGATCCCGCACCTCTTTCGATTCCTCACCCTCCTTCGGCGAAGTTTCTTTCAAGATTGCTGGGTGAGTTTCTCGCGTAGATCCAGAACCCTCCAGGGACCCCTGGGACTTCCCAATCTCTGTGTTTGGTGATATACCAGCATGACTCTGCTTCTCCCCTCCCTTGGTCGGTCCGGCTCCACTTCCTTTGCCTGCGGCTGGCGGTGGCGGGCCTGGGTGCTCTATATCTGCCGACGCGCTGACGCCTTGGGCCTGCGGGTCCTCTCCTCTGGGGTCACCATCGCCAGAACCATAGTCAGAGAACGCTAGGTAGCGGGAAGTAGTCGTGAAAGTTGCACGTCGAGTTTGGCGCAAAGTTGGAGTGAAAGCCGGAAAGTGACAGAAGGGAGATTGGCGAAGTAAAGACATTTATGGTATATTAGGGTGTCAGGACCGGTGTCCTGAGTTAACAACGAATGATTCGAGGACAGTAGCTGGAACATGAAGGTGTCTGTGATTATGATTATGATGATGGTGATGATTTATGCTCATAATACGTCACTCGACCCCGACCCGCCGATGTATTTCGAGACGAAGCACAGTCCGCCGACGCAAGCATCGACGCATTCGTTCTCGACGAGGCAGGTGTTCTAAGTGGATCAGTCAACTAGAATCTGACGAGTGGTCGTTCGGCTCTTCATTGATGGATCTCGGGCGAAAGGGCATGGTCGAGCTGTGTATTCACTGCCTAGGCAATTTACTGCTTTGTACCTTACGTAGGCCTATGGTACTATGGAGTCTCCCGATCAATGATGAACCAGACGATGGTGAATCAGTTAGAAGCACTTGTGTCTTATTGCAGCATGTTGCGCGATTAATTGGGCTTTTCCCTTGGAAAATAATAAACAGTCTAACCCACGATCGGCCTTTTTGACATGCGATCGTGGTGTAATTTTGCGCTTGCGATGAGTTTACAGGCTCATGGCAGGGAGCAAACAGTGGCCCAAGCTGCCGGACTTTGCTCCTTGCCGGATGTGAACCCGTGTCCGTTCGCGCCGCCCCGGTTTTTAGGGTGACCCTCGTTGATATAAATTTGTGGGTAGATAGAACGGGCACCATGGTGCTCTCTGGCAAACGCTTAGCACGACTGAATGGTTACTTACGAAGTTCGAAGATCTGAAGCGCCAGCCGCTGAGTCAGTACTTCTTCCTCGCTGTGTGAATATGGGATGGAAAAAGCTCAACAAGTACTATGAGCTTAGCGATACCTCTCCGGCGTATCGCCTTCCAGTGTTCTTGCATCCCAGCCACAAGATGGCTTGGTTCGAGAGGAACTGGGGCGAGAGGCGTGGCTGGATCAAAGCCGTCGAGCAGACAATTAGCGCGTCTTGAAACGATTGCAAGAGGCGATGGCCGAACGATGTACAATCTCCACGACTGCCACTTGGATGTCGGCCGCACGAAGAGCTCGATGGGTTCGAGTGATTCATGGAGCCCGAAGATGATCTCGAGTTGGACGACCTTGCGCGTTGGAGACGCGAGCCGTGCGTGAGGACAAGAGAGCCACTCCAATGGTGGCGCGACAATCATCACCGGTTCCCGGTACTGCGACGTCTGGCCTTCGAGATCTTCGCGTGCCCAGCAAGCAGTGCCGCAGACGAACGTACCTTCTCGATGGCAGGCAACGTGATTAATGAAGCTCGACACAATACACAAGAAGAGCTTGCTGAAGCATACCAGGGGCTACGTTCGTGGTTTACGCAAGATCTGATATAGACTGTTGTTTGTTAAGCTTAGCACTTACCGCTCGCCCGCTTTGAATACATAAATTAAAAATCAGTTTCCATTCTCCGTTTTAGTAGAGTAGATACGTGGAGCGAACCGAACAAACATTTTTCAGGTGTCAGACGAACCGGACAGACAAACAATTTCCCCTCGTCGGTCAAACAAGGAGGCCCTCGTGTTTGTGTCCGTTTGTTCAGTGGCCACCCTGTTCGTGCGACGGTGTCAATCTCACTACCACCGTGTGCCCGTCTTCTGCAGTGACTCCACTCTTGCAGCGATCTGCTTGAGGATGTATGCTCCCGATCTGCCCTCTGGTCTAATCAGAGAGCGGATCGCTGCCTGGTTGTCTGCGAAGATGTTGATGAGTTATGGCTCGCGCCTGCATCAATCTCTGCCTTCGCCATTACCAATGAAGATAAACCTTTGCAGCTCGGTCGCGTAGACTGTCGAGGTCGCGTCTGTCCCCATGTATGTCTTTCTCATCTGTCCTGTATCGAGGCGCCGGAATTCTGCCAGTGCCTCATGCTCTGATCGATATTGGATGATAGCAAGCATATCACGTGCCCCATCTTTTTCTTCTCGAGTATATGAGATTCTCGTTGCATATCGATCATCGGCTCTCGCCTTGTTATGTATTGTAATAGCAGCCGTTCTCCATTGCTCACCGTTATGGGCACGCGAGGCTGGTTGTGCTATGTTAGGACACTTGTCATGCTTGTCAGAGATTCGAGGATCGGAGCCTCACCTTATGCCTGTCACAACTGTAGATGGAATCAACTCTGCCAGCTGCCGCCAGTCGTACTTACTATCGACCTCCTCTTTCCATAAGTCGTGTGACTAATCTCGATCTTCGTGCGCTTTGGCCATTGCCGCTGGGTGTGTGACTTCTGGTTGTGTTCCAGCGTGTTGCCTTATTGCCACCCGTTGCGGCCAGAAGTAGTAGCCCTGACACAAGCCTCATACATCTTGAACGTGTCGGTCACGCGTGCCGCCTTATCTCTAATCGTTGACTCAATGTCCGAAGAGAATTTAAGAAGATGGCATCGTGTCAGCGGACAAAATATCGCGTCTTCGCTACCTCAAGATGTAACAGAATCTGTGAGTCCGCTTTCCTTTCCCTAGGATTGCAGCCAATAAGGCGAATATGTGCGTTGGCCGGATGATCGGTATTGCCTGCCGGGACCTTGGACAGTTCAGGAAATGACTATGCATACACCGCAATGATCTCAACACAAGATGTCCTGCTTCTTCGACACATTGAGTAATAACATAGTCGTCTCGATCTGTGCAAATGATTACAGAGACGAGAGAAGCATTCAATCTATTGGATTTGTTGTGGACAAGTGTTCAACTGACGTGGACCCGGTCATCACCACCGACGGCCGTTGCTTGCAGCTAGAAGATTGTTCAGGACGGCAAGCACCGTTCGCACAAGCCCCTCTCACGCGGCCGGGCAGCCTCCGGCAGTTGAAGCACCTTTTTTGTCTGAGAGTGTGCAACGACGGGTTAACATCACGGCTTCTTGTATCAACGTAATCTTGCTGTCGGGAGCACCAATCCAGTCTCTCCAGTCTCTCCCTCGAGAGCTTGTTCTCTTATAGTTCATGTGGTCCCACTGTAATACCCACGGTAGAGATATTACTCTTGCGTTCTCGGTATCATCTTCACGCACTCGCAGTGAGTACAAGACTGAAGATACACCTTGCGTGATATGCCATGCAACTAACATCTGCAGTGTCTGCGAATAGTGAGAAACTGGTTTGGCAAGGGCTCGATCATGCCGGAGAGATCGCGAAAATTGTAAAGACGCCACCAGTATCACTCTGATCCGTGACCGACTCTCTGTTGTCATGCTGTGATCTGACTTTCGCATGTCGCGGACGGCAATAGCGGTACGTCACACGCAGCGAGTTGCATGTTGCATACAAAGGACTTCCGACTCCCCGTAGTAAGCGCACAACAATTCGTCATCTAGGTCTCAAGATCTTCATGCAGCGGTTGGTGGACATCGAAATTTGCATGCTGTGGACTTGTGTTGGACTACGACAAGAGAAGTTCGACGATCCACAAGAGCCAGTAGACATGGGGCATACAGCGGGAGGCCTTGTAGTATCACATGTGAGGAGTATAGAAGGCGATTTTGGTATCCTAACATATCTTCGCCGTCAGTGTTGCAATTAACCTGTCGGTGGCGACCGTGTTGTCATGGGCGCGACATTGAGGTCATTGCAGATGTCCGACGGTCGAATGAGTCCAGTCACTGTCTACCTTTGGGTCAGAGCGCCTTCAATTATCCAGGACCTGAGACTCCTCAATACGCATCAAGTTGGCAAAATACGATGCGAGCACGAATCACGAACTGGACTAGAAGTATTGAGCTTCCAATGACTTCGCGTGCTATGAACGGGGGCTGATACCGGTGCTTCTAAGTGGAGGGAAGAACCTGCCACTTCCGCCCGGCAATGACCGCACTTCGAGGGCTTCGCATGCTTCTAGGACAAAGGCTATGACCTTTAACTAACTGATAGCAACATCGTGCTGACGAATTGTATATTAGTGCCGCCGGACTTTTCGTTATGGTCATATTGCAGTGGCTGCCAGGAAGAAATGCAGTATATTATATCTAACTTTCAAAAGAGGTTGATAACGCCAGATGCATCGCTGAACATCAACGAAACAAACTCTCCCGAACTCCCATAGGCCAGTCTCTCCGAGTATCCTGATAGGTACTCATTCAGCGGAGACCGGGCCGTCGACATGTCATGCATGGTCGTCATCAGCTCTTCACGAAACGTAATTCCGTGGATGCCCGAAAAAACGTCCCTCCAGTGGCGCACATGCAACACCGAACTGTATGTCACGACCTTTGTGTCGGATACGAGCCCTAGCATGCTAATCTGTCCTGGTTTCGCTAGGCTCTCGAACCTTCGTTGACAGATATCCAACCGTGCAACACTGAAGGTTTGGTTACAAAACAACCACTTTCTGTACAAGATGTTAGGAAATTGTGTTTGCGACCGACTTTTCGTGCCAATTTCACCAATATTGCATCATGGTCGCATAAGGTAATTGTCCTTGCCCAGAGACAGAGGAGCAAATGCGGCTAAGTGGTCATTCTCCTGCCCAGACCTATCAGCGTGTCCAACCGCTTGAAAAGCCGGCAGAAGCTGTGACTGTCAGCGTGCTCGCCGTCACTACTAGAGTCCAACTGGGTGGCGCTCTCACGGTGGGGATGGCCGACGCCGCGATCCACGTTGAGCTTTCAATAACAAGGGTTCGCCGCCCATCTTAGAGAAGGCCAAATTCTCCTTCACACTAAGCCACCAAGATCACGTAACTCACATCAGATACGCCAGACTTCACTTTCCCAAACGTCCGTAGACCATATCCATCCTCACACGCCATATCAAATATCTGGGTCTCCAAGAGCAGATTGCACTTCGCAGACACAATTTGCCTAGCGCCTCCTGGCCACAACATTTGCCTGTCTTTCACGCGACCAGAAGCCGGGATCGATTGTTTAGCTGCAGTCTGAAGCCGGCTACACCCAATCCGAGCCCCAAGGTAGCCCGCTAGATCGCACCGAAGGAGCGGTTTGAGCACGCTACGATACCGTGTCACCCTCACCCTCGACCGTTCTTACGTGCAAAGAGCCGGTTACTAGCCTCGATAGGACCTCCACGATCCACATCCAATTTCCCAACGTACAGCACCAATGTCCTCGTTACCTGCATTTACGAGGAGCAAGAGCCAGCAGAACGGCGTGCCAGACCAGCCCTACAGGTCACCCGAGCGGCCTCGTGGTGGGAGGTTGAAACGCAAGCTTATTGAGAGCGCCTGTGCAGCATGTCAGAAAAGAAAGTCACGAGTAAGTCCGGACACGTGTCGAATACACATTGTACTAAATTAAATGGTGCTGATTGTCCCCTAGTGCGATGGACAGCGGTAAGTCTCGATAGCGCACAGGCTACTGCCTTGTGTGGAATTCGTTCTAACCCGACGCCAATAGGCCGGTGTGTTCTCGTTGCCAGGCACTAAATACAGAATGCGGCTACAACGCCGAGCAAGGCGAGAGTCGATGGTCAGCTCTTCGTCGCAGGAATAGCATACTGGAAAGAGAACGCGACGACGCGCGAGACCTGATTGCTCAGATGCAGTCAGGGTCCGAGTCCGAGGCTCAGGAGATGTACCATCGCACACGAACAAACACGCACACCAGCCACCTACGCGCTTCCCTTCATGAAGCTAGTGATACTGTCATTCATGATACCTCGCAACAACAGCCACAGCAGCAGCAGCGACAGCAGCAGAAGCAGAAACAACAAGATCAACAACACGAGCATGGCCATAAATATTCGCAGCATCAACAGCCACAACAGCAACCACAGCGACAAGTATCACAACAGCTACCACAACAGCAGGACCCACACGCTTTCTTCCAGCCTGACGATACTACCACAGAAACCACATACCAGCTCCCTCCATTGCGATCTATAGTAGGAGTGCCGACAGCTATAAAAAACCCGACACGACTACAAGTACAACAACAGCTACCCCAACCTTTCTCGTCTTTGGCTCCACGGGATATGAGCCAGGTGTCCGCCATGTCGAGCGCCTCGTATACGTCCTTATCATCTTCTGGTGGACACAGCAGACACTCTCAGTCCCCAGAAACAAACCAGCCTCGGGCCAGGCGCATGGCAATAACAACTAGCAAGGAGATAAGGTGGATAACGTAGTGAGCGAAGAAGAAAGCAATGCATGTTTACTCGCGTTTGGAGCAACGGTCAGGAAAAGATTGTACATATTGTCAACATTCTTAATTTCTCGACACATCTGCCTAGGTCGATCCAGGCTCGGACCATGGGATCAATGTTACAGCTATCGCCTCACATCTCGGGGAGGACGAGCGACCGTGGGTTCTGCCCTCCTTATGACAAGGACCGCACTGCAGACCTGCCGCTTTGAATCTCGTAGATACCTTTACGATGGTTTCCATATCTACCAGTTTGTCATCCGTTTACTCCCGCTTTTCTGGTAAAAGTCCTTTTTGTTTGATCTTGATCTGTGTGCTCTCCAGCTGGTCATGTAGAGAGCATATTTATCACACTTGTTGATATTTCGATCCAAAAGGCTAGCCTGAGCCGTACGTCACACTAATGACACATGCTGCATCGTTGAGGCAACATGCACAGTACCGGCCAAGCGGGGTTCTCACATGTCGCTTGATGAGCTATCAAGCGAGTCATGTACAAGCCTCCATGTCAGAATTCCAGATCGCTGCAGGCGAACCGAGCGTCGCCGAGAGCCTTTTGACGCTTAAAGTCGTCGGAGAGGCTCTCCTGTTCGAAGGCTGCTCGGTATGAGTTCCGGACTGCCGAAGCCGACGCGTATTCTCGGGAGACACTTAAATCGCTTCCGCTTCGGTTTGGCTGTAGCTTTTTCATAAGTCTTGCTGTCATTCCCGTATACACAATTCCTGGTTCTTGACCTCTAGCTCTTAAATTCGCCTTTATAGGAATTTCGCAACATTCCTGGAAGATGCAATTCCAGAATGTAGTAGTCTGATCCAGAGAGTTACCCGGATATTGACTAAGTAACATAGTGTTCCCCGGCTGCTGTCATGCACATGTTCCAACTCATAATCGTGGACTCAAGATCCAGGGTGCAGGATTTAGGCTCTACCTTTAGGGTCTGAGGCTGAGGCCTCTTAGTAGTCTCGTAACCGACCTCTAGTAGAAGCCGCGTTTCTGGAACGTGGAAGGTAACGCCACCATCCTGCGGTTTCAGCCGGTGATCACCATCCAAGCGGAGTTCCCACATGTCGCTTGATGAGCTGTCAAGCGAGTCATGTACAAGCCTCCATGTCAGAATTCTAGATCACTGCAGGCGAATCGAGCGTCGCCAAGAGCACTTTGAGGTTAGGTGGAGGTAAGGGGAGTTCTCCTGCTCCGAAGGCTGCTCGGTGTGAGCTTCGGACTGCCGAAGCGATGATGTGAGATCATGTTTGCGGAACTCCCTCACACAGTCTGCTGTTCTTAATCACACGACAACGCATCAACCTGAACTTGTGAGCCAGATTAAATCGTGACCCTATCGCTTACCATGAGCATGGCAGTACCTGATTCGAGCATCTTTGCCTCGCTTCCCTCTGAGCTGATATTGCGCATCTTCCTGGACCTCGCCTCAGATTCACCTTCCAAAATAGCTACTTGTCGTCTCGTCAGTCGCCGATTCAAAGAGCACAGCTCCTCCTTCCTCCTCCCTTGCGTGGTCTTTTCGCGTCAGCTCGGCGCACTCACAAAATTGAGCGAAGTACTGTGTCACCCATACTTTCGGCGACACGTCACTCGCCTGATATACGATGCAAGCGAGTATGCTGAGTCCACGGCGATGGATTGGCACCAGTACGTAGAAGACTGTGAGAAAGCACCCCGAGATCTGGAGTACAGCCAGCAGACAGGTCATACGCGACAAGGCATGGTTGCTAGGGAGATGCTCAGTCGTTTCAGGAATGGTAATACCTCGACGTCTGGCCCTGGGAATGATGAGATTGACTTGAATTTGTCCCCTCCCGAGGATGGCTTCGAAGGAGTCGCAGAATCAAATGTGCAATCGAGCAATGCCTACCGTCTCGGCTGCCACACCACCTTCGGTTGTTACGTGCAAAGCCAGGTGGATCAACAGTGGGTACGAAACAAAAGAATCGACGTCAATATCTTGGCGGCTGCTTTTGACCAGTTTCCAAAACTACGTAGTATTGCCTTCACCGACTATCGCCGTCTTGCACGCGAAGGTGAAAGCTACGACACATGCTGTCGCAGATTGTTCGGCAGGGGTTTGGAGCCTCAGCACGCTGGTGTTAGTGGGCAGGCTACACCTAGCGGTAATTGCCTGTTTTCTCTACTCCAGATCGCGGCCGAGGCTCCGTCAGCTTGTATCGACAGCCTGGCCATAGGACCACATTCTTTCGAGTATACCGGCGAAGACATCGTTGAGGTGGCAGACCCAAACCACCCACAGAACCCGCAGTATCTCGACATCAGCGCTTTCGAGGACGTCCAACTAGAGCCCGAGGATAAGCTACTTGCTGTGCTCGGTCAGCTCAGAAACCTTCGTCTCGCACTGTGTTACTCTGGATGTCGCAGCGACGAACAACACATGCGCGAGCAGCTCCGCAAATTCCTCAAAGCCTCCGCCCCGCAGCTGCACACTCTCACCCTCCATATGATCTATCTCTTCTGGGGTGGGATGCGACAAGTCCCTAAAGTTGACAACGACACGCGTTTCGAAGTATTCAGCTCCATTGTCACTCCATTGCACATGCCATTTCTCCGCTCCCTCAGCTTGCGACGCTGGATCTTCTCTAGTAGAGAACTAAAGGTCTTCCTTCTCAAACATGCTTTCACATTACGCGATCTGCACCTCCTCGGCTGCCTATGTGGCGATGATGAAGATGAGCTTGCGCGCTGGGGTGGCGAGAACCTCAACCTGGATGGCGTCGAGCTGGGTGGGTTTCTGTCAGCTGTGGATATTGCCAGTGCCAACCCACGAAATTGGACACAAGTGAATTCTGCTCAGTGGCAGACCATGGATCCCACGGTTTCCGAACGAAATCTTGCCTGCTTAGAGGCCTTGTGGCTTGTAGGGAGACCGAACGTTGTTGAGAGGCAGCAAAGGGTGGAAATTGTACCAGGGCCTGGATGGTGGAAACAACCAGCGCACCTTCAAGAGCGTGTTTAGGATTCCAAAGGTCCAACACTTGACACCTCAAAGCATGTAAAGTGCGCATAGGAGACTTGGTGATCAGTTGCGGGTACAGACAGCCATCGAAGGCAACAATTAACTGTGGCTGCTCGTCGCCATTGACGTGAAGAATCTTGTATGAGCGTCAGACACTCAGATTTCCCTGGAGGCGGCTGTAAGTCAAGCTATGGCTGCAAATGTCACAGGCCCAACAGCAAGGGTCCTGTCTGTCTGCCTGAACACCTGATTAACTATATATGTGAGAGCAATGTAAGACAATCGGTCTTACATACTAGTCTTTTGAGCTTTGTAACTCAGCGGCTACGCAGCTGAATGCTCCCAGCTGTCGATCCGTGACAACCAACAGCCAACAGCCAACAGAACAAGGCATGAGCCTTTAGCTGTTTCGATACGCAAATTGGATCTTTCGACGTTACCACGAGGAAGCAGAAGCGAAGGAACACGGGTATACTAGACTTGACCTCAAGGCAGGTGCAGTCTACAGCGACATCGTTCCCACGTCATATTGTGATGGGCGGGTCTAACAAAATATGCCGGAGCTAACAGCCGATATAGCATGGCGAACATTGGCCTTTGCATACAAAGAGCAAGTCGTGGAGTTCTCAATCTCAACACGATACATGGACGACTTGATTCCTGATAAAAACAATGATTGCTCTGCCAGCGGAGCAATGCATACTTTTTGGCATGCTGGTTGGGTTCCTTGTAATCATATTTATGAAACTCCAAAGCAGTAACGTGACCCTGCAACAACGCTCGGAGGCTAATCGTACAAGCCTTCAAGTAAAATCCATTATCCTTGCATTTCCGTAAACAGTGGCTCCAGTAGTTCCCAGCTCCACTCCGCAATTCCATCCAGTTGCTTGACGTCCTTGACCCAGTCCAGCATGAGCATAATCGTCGAATCCAGGTCGCTTAGATCTACTCGTTCTTCACATATCCGCTTAAACATACCCTCGTCCCGTGTCATACGTAGGACAAGCAAGGTACTCACTATGTTTTGAGTCCACGTGAACTGATGCGGCACCAGGCGTTTCTTGTCTTTCGGTGGTGCCATAATTAACGGCCACAGACACACGCTCTGGATTGCGAGCGCGCAGCATTCCGCATCGTCTTTGGTCATGCTTTGGGGTGAGTGCAGGGCCTTGTATACGAAAGGACGATACATGATGAATCGTGCGTAGTAGAACCGGGTGCGTAGCTGGGCAATCGCGATGTCCAGGTTGTACCTATGATCTATAAGGACCCGACCCTGGGTTCGGGAAAAGAGAGATTCTTGGGGCCGTCGACCGGTCGGATCGCCAGCAGGAAATTCGAGCATATCATCGTCGCGCCATTGAAGCGGTTGAGGGAGAAGTGAGCGCCAAGACTCGAGCTGGCTAGCCATTTCACGGATGACGGTGATCGGAGGGCCGTCGTGATCACCGTCAGATTCTGCTTCGCGCAAAGGAGCTACTCGTAGGTTAGCAAAAGCCTGTGCGCTAGAAGCCGGTCGTTGGAACCTACATTCATGGACGACATCGTGAATTCGCATGATCAGTCGTCTTAGCGTAATCATAGCAAGGTAATGGTATTGACAATGCGATTGCACTTCTGTGCCGCTCATTCCAAGGCTTTCCTGATCCTGTGCCCTTCGGAAATATGGCAGGGGCACATCATCTTCCAGTGCCTGTATGCCTTTTTGTGGCAAATCGAGGTCCAGATGAAAAAGGTTCTCACTGAGACGGCAAGCCCAATAAGCTCGCGCTAGCAAGCCGCCGTAATGAGATGACCAATCCACAGTTTGACATCTGATTAGCATCTGACATGCCATAGATGCCGCTGTACACAGCGCCAAAACTCCAGGTGCCGCGCGTTGGCCTCAATATGTACCCTGCAGTAAATAAATCTGATGTTCTCGAGTGAGCAGAGGTACGACGAAAGCCCAGCCGTCGACGTGCTTCACAGAACAACTCAATGCCCGGCGGGTTTTCCACGGAGCCACCACGGAAGCCACTGGGGCCACCGTCGTGACTCCTGATTGATCCACCAAGCGTACCTTCGATGGCTGTTTGTCCCAAAGCAAAGACGGTAAGCGCGAGAACAGCATCGATATCTCCATCGACGAAGCCGTTCTGCAATACCCGAGCTACGACCCCCGTCATAAACACGTCTTCGTCGAGCACAGGATACAGCACGCCAAACGTGTCAAAGTAAGCAGCCGCGTACTCCTTGGCCTTCCTGGCGCTCAAAAGAGGAGATGTAGAGTTGTAGAAGCCACCACGATCCGACCAGCAACCCAATCTCGGGTTTGACCGACAGTGGCCACACGAAAGTGGTAAAGGGTGCTTAGCCATCTCCAATCCAACTAGCCATGGTGTCCCCTTCTCAGAAATACACTGGATATCTGATGCCGCTCGAACTCCGGTTTCGGCAATCAGGGAGCTTATGCTTGGCCACAAGAAAACCTTGTGGGGAACTGTCAAGTTCCGGTATCGAGGGATAGATCTTAGCAAGAAGTCGTCTCCAGGGAGATGGTTCGCTCGCGAAGTGTCTAAGAGAGGCTGAAGATTTCGAGATGTGTTTGGCGTTCGAGTGGAGGCATCTGACCCCGAAGGACTGTGATGTGACGCAAAGTCATCAAACTTTAGTTCTAATCTTGCCAGTGAGTTGAGAACATGAACCATAGTGTTGTCCTTCCTGGAGATTGCGGTTAGCACATGGAGGATGCTAGGTCGGCTTTCGGGTTGATCGACCTGTTCCGAGGAATTTACTTCATTGGTGCAGGCTCTCGATACTCGCAAGCCACATTGAGTCTTCGACAAACACGGCCTTTCAATGTGTGAGCTTCATTCACAGTGATACAGACTAACGACTCACACTTCGGCCTTTGCTCATCACATTTACTTTTCCTAAGCGCTGCGTTAGCGCTTCCTAAATCTTCACTCGTGGCAGTGCTCAAGTTGAGTAATACATACCGGTGGCGGCATGTCTCACAAGCCTGCCCTGCTATCGAAGCTCTCGTGCGACGATACGGTCTTTCGCTCGGTTCTGCAGACTCCTGTACATAGGCCATCATGTCTGTCAATACTAGGGCTGGGCAGACGCTCTAGCGTGGTGATTTTGCTTCTCGGACAAAAGGTCGCACAAGGGTCTTATCATCGAGAACGACTGTCCCGAACAAAACTAGTGGCCTGCCCTTTTTCTTTTCTTTTCTTTTCACAGATGTCAGCAACGTGTGTAAATTCAGTCGAGTTTAGGGTGCGAAAGCACAAAGCCCGGGAAGCGCACTGAGACCAAGTCGTGCGGGGGTAACGATTGCACGATTTCATGCGTCGCATGCGCACGTATGCGTCAACCGAGGATGTCCTGAATCTCGATGTCCCTATCATCTCATGCAGCCATGATGGCCGTGATTACACGCGAAGGTACGTAAGCCAAGCATTCCTGATGGGCGACAGGGCTGATGAGTGGGGAGGTGTACAGCCAGGCGACCATGCGTAGGAGCTGGGTCCGACGATTTGTGTCTAATGATGACAGAGAGCCTCGCTTACGCCGAGCGGGCCGGTCACCAGTGATGTATGGAGCCGCACTCGAGCCGTAGGAAAGTTAGGAGGTGGCTCCGCGAGCTGTCATACTCCACATTTGCCAGTCCTCTTCATTTCAGAAGAATCAAGGAGCATTGTCGTTTTGTGTGGGTCATTGTGACGGAGACCTCCAGTGGAGCTGCGTTCATTAAATTCACTCAACAAGCGATAGCCTGGATACTGTACCTCGTTCTGGAAAGATGCCGACTGTTTGGCAGTCGGATCCAGTGACCTGTAAGGATCGCTTCATTTGTCGCATGACAGGGATGTAAGCGCCTGTCCAACGTTTACACCCAGGGCATGCACGATCTTTGCGAACCAGTGGAGAAGTGGTATTGAATGCGAGCGCTAGTTAAGTACAGCCAGACTCATGATCGCTGTTGCATCTCAGCTTCTGGGGGCACACTACTTAGGCTAGCCAATGTGCTAAGAGTGAAGTTAAGCATGGCATTGCAGCAGTCGACTTCATGTCTGCCTCCATTATTGCAGCAGAGGAGACAGCCTCACTCGCAGGTGAGTACGTAGATACATCTGAAAGAACGCCGAACAACACCTCGAATCGGCCCCGAAGCAGGTGTTTTACTGACAGACGCGATCTCAGGGCCTACGACTCGTTGAACCTCCAGTCAAGCTGCCCAAACTCAGACTGGAACCGTAGCCCTGGCAAAGTCTTATATTATTGACTCGGTTTTACACGAAGATCTTTGGTGCTCGAGCTTGTGCGATGGTTCAGGCTGTGAGAGATATGACATGCCAAGGGATGTGAGCATGTTCACTGTTTAGAGGACGTCAGTCAGCTACCTCTATATTGTGCAGAAGGTTTCCTATACTTACAAGATCTTATTTTTCACTTATGAAATCCTTCGCTTGGTTTCAACTGCTGATACTTGTTGTGAAGTGGCCAATCGTCTGTGAGCGAGAGAATGACATCTGCATCAGAGTCACCCAGACGTAGCCTTGCCAAAACCTCGGTCGATTTAGCGTCGGTACCGTCACGCAACACTGCGAAGATCCGATCGAGATCCATTGATCGATTCGAAGCTTCTCGCAGTCTCCGCTTGAGGTCACTGGTCCGAGTCCAGCCATCCGCGACATCCCAAGAACAGTCAAGTCCTCGATCACTACAGTATCAAAACAGGCCATTCACCTGTGCACTTCCCTTTTCTCTTTTGGCGCCGTGCGCAGGCACTTTTTGGTATTGTCTTGGCAGTGCTCGCTTTCCGATCGGTCTGTACTTTCACGAGAGCTCTAGACTTACAGCTCGCGTGTTGCGGTGTGTCGTTGGAGATGTTTAATGGGCATTCGAGATTTTTGCCGCTGCGGCATCGACAAACAGGCCGCCGGCTTAAGCAGGCACTATTTGCTTGCCGGGGCTTTCTTCTAGTCCGACATTGTTCGCTAGGTCCGGTGCCGCACGAGAGATCGCAGACGTGCTCAGTGTCTGATTGGTACTTTGTGTGTAGTAAGGGCTTTTAGATGAGGGAAGAAGCATCTTGGCTGGGAAGTCTCTCGACCGTCGATGTATCGCCGGCTGTAGCTCCGGAGATGTTGATATTGGTCTGTTCGTAAGGAGCACCCGCCAGCTCCATGACCAAAGGAATGTCTGGTTGAGAAGGCGATGAGCTCATAATTCGCAGGTAAAGTTACAAGCGTCACTGACGCACGAAGGATTGTGTGTAAGTGTCACTCCGCTGACAATAGGATCATTCGTAGATATGCGTAGCCAGCCCTCCCGAGGTCGTACCACGTCAGGATGGAGTGTCGAAAACAGTCTTGGTTCTAAGCGGCGTGCACGAAAGACAGATTTATCTCAAACTTCCAAGCATTGCTATGATTTATGAGATGCCTTGCACACAAGTTCCGCGTAGGATGTACTGGGCTAGAACCTGCTTTTGCAGTGACTATCCGTCTGATCCTTGAGGGGTCTCATCTGCATCAATACGGAGTCAACCCTAACCCTAACATGACCCGGCACGCGGACAAAGTCTACCCTTGGGAAGACCTATCGCAAGACGAACTACCGCAATCTGGAAGCCGTCATACGATGCTGCCGCCCGTGAGCGATCTCATAACCATGCAAAGAAACAGCGCCGAGCATTCAATTCCACAAACGATACCTCAAATGCCAGGCTATCTTGATCAGCATCACTAAGAGTATAGCATGCCGTCGCAAACGATTGCTTTGCCTTTTATAGCACCTTTAGAGGTTAGCCCGTTCCAGGAACGAAATTGACCGCCGCACCTCTTGATTTGAGCACATAGCGTCCGCGACGAGTAGCTCGCAACCAAGGTCATTCCGTCGTACACATCTGCGCTTGGCCCCTTGCAACCGGGAGGAAGAATGGCTGAAATGCGGCGACGTGAGCTGGTCGGAGAGGCGAGGTTGTAAAGTATCTTCCTGGCAAATTTGGCCGCTAAAAATCCCGTTTAGTGTGAAGAAATGCGACAATCGAGCTTCGAGAGGGTTAACAACGGTACTTCGTGCTGAAAGATCAGGAAAATGCACATTTTCTAACTCTAGTACCCTTTCGGGCGTCAGGTGGTGGTTTGATAAATTCGCGTAAAACATACGTACTAGTCGCACGATACACTCTTCAACACCATACGTGCAATTTTATTTCTTGCGCAAACATCTGACGCACGACGGCCTGTCAGGAGCACTATCAACGGGAGAGGTCAGCTTTGCCTGTCACTGATCAATATATCGTTTCTAAGGGGTGATCGCCTTGACTTTATCTTTGGGACACTAATAAGAGGCCGCGCCAGTCATGTGACCTTTGCGCACATTTTTCTAAGGGGTTTGATCGGGGTCTGGATCTGCCATTGTGTGTATATACAAGGGGATGCTTTCTGCGAGCATACTGTAGTACTTGAGGTACAGCAACACCAGCCAGTCAGGCTGGGGATGACCATGGTATTTGCGATGCATGCATCCGATGACACGGTTCATTGCTGACCTTACCTATGCTGGACATGTATTGCTTTCGCCATTGAAAAGTGTGACGGCCGCAGAGTCGTTGCACATGGCATTCGCAGCATCGGAGCGGATGATCGCCGATGTGGAGCCATTCTTCGATCTCACTCACCTCAGGGCAGGGCAGCTATGTGGGAAAGCGCACTCGGAGCGCAGGCAAGCGGGAAAATGCACCAACACTGTGCCGTGTGCCATCTGAGCACGGCAGGATTGCGACGCAAACATGCATGTTCGGAGGCGCATCGTGTCGATTGCGGAGAAATTCGCATGTATCTTCGACAATCCGACTACCCTGTCTGTCCTTCGCGCGACGGGGGAGCACGCACCATAGAGGACTCACAGAGCAACAGCTGATAGGGCCCACGAATGCGGGGATACGGTCTATATCGCCGTGCATCGTGTGCGCATCGTTGACCACCATAGTACAGTAGCGTCGTTTGGTCATGATCATAAGTACATACAGCAAGCATCGAAAACTACGCCGACTATGTGCAGGTCACGTTTAGAGCGTCCCATGCCATTCCAGTAGTCGGTAGGATCGCAGTCATGGACGCCCCGATCTCTCCACGAGAATACTGCACAGCTGTTCAACACTTTCCCCGATCCTCAATCTAGCAAGAACCTCTGTAGCCTCTTGGTCTGTCCCATGCCTTAGCGCGAATAGGATCGTCTTAAGCTGAGCAATCTCGCTGGTCTGGTCTGAGAGTTGAGAACGAATGTGCTCCTGGCGAGACATGCCTTCTTCCACATCGTAGTTGCAGATGATTGAGCCAGATGTACATCGCTCACAGCTCGGCCGCAGACCACAACACTATGTGAACACGGGTCAGGAGTCGGTCTCACAGCAATTTACTGGAAGCTAGAACATGATTGCCCGTATCGTAACCACTTACTTTCACTTTTCGGCGACGGCAGCTCGAGCAGGCTATGATAGTCATCTTGCCTTTGCGCAAACTATCATCAGCCATTTTATGAAGAGCTGGCCTTCAATGCCTTGCTGAATTTGGATTCAAGATGCTAACTAGTAAATCTAACGTTATTGTGGGAGTGATATAGGTAGTGGAGCAGCAAGAAGAGCTGATGCAATATGTATGCTGTTTTGTGCTCAGGTCCTGCCGCTTCCTACATCCAAGCCCCTCAACTCCCCACCGTCTCAATATGGAGATGCTCGCGAACCCCACGGAATGTAAGCCGCTTGTGTCATGCGGGATGGTCACAGGCCGCAAAAAGCTAGGAGAAACGTTGGGAAATGCAGGCGGGCAGATCCAGTGCGAGGAGCCCGATTGTGAATGTGGCCGTCTATCCACGTAGCCGTGCCGTCCAAGTAGCCTGGACTTGCGAAAAGGGTCACTGTGTCGAGATGGCCCAGATGGGACATAAGTGTCTGTAGATCGAGATCAGTGAAGCCACGTAGCAAACGTTACGGGAGCCCGACGACTCAATCTGCGTGATAGAGCAATCTGCGTGATAGAGTGAGGCCGAAAAGAACGTGCTCCAAGATCGCCGATATCGCTTCAGAATGTGGATTGACTGAGCTACATGACATCAAACATAAGGTAGCACCGAGGATGTCGACGTGAAAAACATCGTATCCACATAGATCGGAACTAGTTCGTGTGAACGTGCTGACGCTGGTTCCAGGTGGGCGAAATATCCAGGCCACGACTTCGGTTCTTCCCTTGTGATAGTACGGTCACGGTTCCTTTCCCAAGGATATCCAGTGATATCAGAATGCTTCGGAGTGGCTGAGCGCTTAGTCCGAGCGCTTCGTCATAATGCCACGCCTCAATCGGGCAAGCATCGTGGTTACGAGGTCTGCATCCACAGAGCACATAGTGTGCAACAACGAGCTGTGTGATCGATGCTCGTCTTGACACCGGCTGGGCGGAGCTTCCAGGTCACGCTCATCTTTTCGCACCCGCGAACTAGAGAGATTGGCTCGACATGAGACTGGAGGTTCTGGGCGGCTTTACCTGAATTTCTGGTCAACCAGCCAGTCTTGTCGAAAGTTGTGGAGTATGACACCTGGAAGTGGCTGCCTTCTCAATGCTTCCACCTTACCAGCCTGTCTGTGCCCATCTCACCACCAGACTCAGCGACCAGTCTTTCCTCACGTAGCGGGCTCATAGCTCCACCGTGACACGGTTCGCACGGAAGTATCGCTTCACTGTATGAGGCGATAGTCCCCGAAGGCCGAGGACCTGATGATTCTGCTTGACGAAGCCGAGTGCTTGACGGTAGTGATGGCAGGAAGTGTAAGTGTAAGTGTGTTAGCATGTAGCAGAAACTACAAGAGCGAACGAGTGCCGTTCGAAGGAAAGAAAAATCTGGATAGCGGTGCTGATCTAGTAATGATCAGGAGCAAGCTAAGGATTCAAGATCGAGCAGCTGCCAGTCTCGCCACAGCTCACGGACACATTTGATACTACGCTAATGGGCCTCGCTCTGGCTAACTGCTGCTCTGGTCTGCGATAGGTCGAGTCTCGGCTCCAGCAGTCCTGAGCCGGACCTGAGTCCGAACAATCGGACTCGACTCCGCGAGATTAGCCTTGCGGATTGTGCTATTGAGTTGGCTTCTGCATTCGTTTCCGCTCGTAGACGCCTAGGTTGAAAAGCGATAGTATTTGTTGTCTTGTTATATAACACAAGAGAAGGTAAGTCTCACCTGGTTCCCGGCACTGTGAAGTTATTAAACACACGTATGAAGCTCTTTGGTGTGGCTACAATCACTGCAATGGAGGACTTTGCTTCAACATGCTATTTGCGCAAACGATAGCCCGAGAAGGGACTGAAGGAGAGGATAATTGACACGCGGACGGAATGGCAGGGGGAGAGCACGCCGATACGGTCTATGCAGTCAAAGTTCTTGCTCTGGTGTACTGGAACCGAGCTTGTTGGGATAAGGCTGAATCCTTGTTTGCTAGAGCGCTACACACAAACATGCGACTTCTAGATGAGCAGCATCCCGAGGCGTTTTCAGCAAAAGCCACCATGACGGCAGTTTATTGCAATCAAGGGTGGTGGGACAAAGCTGCAAACACACGGTGCTGAGTAACCCACCATCATACTGTACAGGAGAACAAAATGCTCTTTGTTCACTGCATTGGCACCTCGTCGTTCGAGGTACTCTACTTGTTCACGATATGCGGTCTTTAGAGGACCAAACACACTTACATTACATGGCTGCAGTTTGTGAGACGTATGCGACGGAAGACGACATGGAACGATATTGCTCTCTAAACAGAACTTGAGAACGTCAAGAGACTTGTGCGTTTCGAATCCGTCGCTGATCAGTATTCGTGGTCGGCCGTTAGCACGCTCTCTCGTCGAAGGCTCAAATACTTTCTGCATCCATTCCAAGTTGATTTCGGAGTTCATGTGGCCTTTCTTGCTGCACGTGAACTGCCAATCCGCGGCCTCATGGCAGACCCACTTGCCCCGGAGGTCGACCCCAGGAAATTTGATGAGAGGCGGCAAGCTCCTACCGTCAGCAGAGATACACTCGACTGCCGTGATCAAGGTTCCCTTGATGTCGGTGCCTCTGTGGGTCTTAGGCATCTCAACACTTACAAGGTACTTGGAAACCCAAGCACACTGAGCAACACTCCCGTCTCATCCATATTGTATACATTCTCCTGAAGCACGTCCATCTCTTCTAGCTGTGCGCGCATGACGTCAAACCAGTTCATGACCTTATTGTAGATATTCTTCTCGTGTCTCCCATATTGGGTATGCGTACTCCATGAGCGACTACTCGACATCGATCTCAAAATTGCGTGTACTGGCATCGAGACTCTGGAAGATCAAGTCCCACTGCCTCGCTTCAACGAATACGTGCCAAGAAATCAACGAGCGGATGGTTCCACCTCAGACAGTAGCCGGCTTGTTGGTGTGGAAGCGCCCAATGCATACGCGTTCCAATTCTCTGCTTTGATTGCCCTGAGTCGTCTGCTCAGAAAAGCCGAAGATATCGTGCATGACTGGGAACTCCTGGTGGAGGATAATGAATTGCTTTGGCAAGAAGCAAAATCTCAGGACCAAGTTGATGCTCCGGTGGATGTCGTCGAAGCTAGAAATTACAAAGATCCTCCTTCTCAGCTGATCGAGGACCTCATCGGTCGACTACAGTCATGGCGTGCCGCACTCCCATTAGAGCTACAGTGGAAGGACGGCGACAAGTTTGACTTCCGAACAGCCCGAGAATCAAACCCGTCTCACCGCCGTAGTATCTGGAACCTGACGGCTCTACTTGGATCTGCCGGCGCTGCCCATGACATGGACATGGCCGTTGCCCAAGTCCGTACTCGATTCTACCACGCCCTATTCCTCACTTACCGTCCTTTCGTCTACAAAGCTCTTCACTTTCCTCAAACCATGACTGCGGACGACCGCGTCAAGTGCGGTTATGCCTTGAAGACTGCCTCCACTTGGTCACGTTTTCTCTTGCCATCTAGGAATCGGAAACACCTTGTGCCGCACTTGTTTGCTTGGACTCAAAACTTCATGGCAATGTTATGCATCGTATGTATGTGCCAGCGAGACAGCTTCGTTTGTGAAATTTGCAGCGATAATGGGATTAGGATAGAGGAGATACACTGCTCGAGTATGTTGATGGCGGAGTGGCTCGAGGACGTTGGGCGGGGAGATGCGATTGCGGATTGGAGCATAAGAATCTTGAGGCCGCTTCTCTAACTCCTCCAAAGAAAATGATATGTTTACCACGCTAATACGGCTATGGTTAGTACTGGGGTCATGTTACGACGGCTCAGTTTGTACACTCTCATTTATCTCCGTCTTTCAAGATTAACTTATCTCGCATGACCGCCTTAGGCTCACATTTCGCGGCGGTTCCACGAGGCCTTAACATCACGCAGGACAAGATGCTTGTTACCTATCACGTGATGTATACGCGAGCGCTGTTTTCGGTACAGCCCGCGCCATACGCAGTGGTGTTATTGGACTGGATTGGATTGGATTTGCTGCCCAATCCAATCCATCCAATAATTTTGGAGAGCTGATCCAATAAATCCAATGGATATCCAGTAAGTTGCCTAATTAGGAAACCCGGCGTGCATAGCTATATACTACTTTCTAAACCCTTTTCCTCATCACAATAAGCAGTCTGGATTTGTTCTTCGTCATCGAAAACGTCAATGACTTCCTCACCTGCTGCCGTGCTACCATTTCCAAACCCAACCTTGGTCCCAGCTGTTTTCGTGGTTGGCTTGCCGTACCAATCTCGAAGACACGTGCATGCCTCAGTAACATCACTGAGCAGTCGACTGCGCTTGTAGTGAACGAGATCTCTTCCAGAGCTGAATGAGCGTTCGCAGTCATCGCTCATCGGAGGAATAGCCAGACAGTCGAGTGCGAACCTTGCAAGCTGGGGCGTTGCTTGGCGGCGACGAAGCCAATACTCGATGGGTTCGAAGGCGTCACTGTAGGGGGTCAAGTCCGTCCGTAAGTACTCTTCAAAGTCGTCAACATCGTCGGCCGAAGCCTCGTGATCAAATTTCACACGTTTGTACACCCTCAGACGCTCCCTCAAGTCATCGGAAGCCGCAGATGGGACTGCACGCACCGAGTTGAAGGTTGATACCATAGCCGGTTTGTCGCCGTGCTTGTAATAACGTAGCCAGTGCTGTCTCACTTGCTCTTCTATCTGGGCGATCCAGGCGCGTTGTTCGGCAGTACCTGACGACCACCTGTCAATGAACCACTGCTTTTTCATGGTTGGGTTTAGAATGACGGCAGCGTAGGAGAAGGGTGTGTCATCAGCCAGCTTGTAGTACTTTTCGCATTTTAACCAGGCGTGTTGTGCAGCGTCGGAGAGCGTCTTAAACGTAGGATCCTTCGAGGCTTCGTCAGCGAAGTCTACGCGCCAATTGTCGAGCTCGTCCAACAGCCACGACAACTGAGGGAACCAGTCGTAGAAGAAGGAGCCATTTCCTTCAATCTCGAGTGTGGCGACTTGGAAGAGATTGAGGCAGTCGTGAAGTCGGCTAAGGTGATACCAGTGCGTGTGGGTCAACAAGTCGTCTTTGAGAGCGCCAGACCTCGGGTCCGGTTTGTGCTTCTTACAGAACATCTCTAAACGCTCTTTCACTACCAGTGCTCGAGATATGGCAAGGTAGAAAGAGTTCCAGCGAGTATCGTTGTCTTGAATGAGCTCGAGTTTCGTCGAAGTCAGCAAGCTCGCCTCCTTGCAAGCAGTTTGCAAACTCCTCGCGTCTCTGCGGTGACCACCGTATGTACCTGACGATGTTATGAAACCTGCCCACTGCTCCAATCTCCCGCCATACAGATGCCCAACCCTCCTCATCCCCCTTACGTTCTGTCCTCGCAAAAGTCTCACGTCTCCTACCTTTTCCTTTCCCGAAGATCATAGCATGAGCACAAAGATTCACAATGTGGCCAAAGCACCGAATTCGGAATGCCAGCCGTTCTTTCCTGGGCAGCCCTGGACGCAAAACTTGCAGGATTGCTAACATAGCAGTATCATTGGACGCGGCGTTGTCTCCAACAAGGCACCCAATCCGATCTCTGATGTGAAGCTCCTCTAGGACTTCAAGCACAATCTGCGCTTGATTCTCACCTGAATGCTTGCCGGCTACTCGACGGAACGCGAGGAGCTTGTTGAGACGCCGGCCCGATGGACTGATCCAGTGGCCGTATATACTGATGATCGCGATGGAATTGGGTGCAGTCCACAGGTCGAACGAAAGGTGGATGTCGCTGATCGCCTGTGCCAGTTCGCTTTTTAGTGCTTCTTTTTGACAGATATACTCGTCCATTATCCACTTTCGCAAGGTTGCGCGGGCGCGTGGCAAGAGATCGGCAATTGACTGGTTCAGACATGCTAACAGCTCTCGGAAGTATTCGTTCTCGAGCATTGCAAAAGCGACTTGACAGTATACAATCCAGCGCACTAGGAGAGCCTTGAAGCTCTCGTATCGAGTGGTGGTGACAAGAGTGTATATCGCAGCAGCTTCAAGTACATTCTCCGCGCTCTTGCTCGCCTTCTTGCCCTCGCGATCGTACCCATGGCTCATCATATGCTTCAACGCGGTCGAGTTGCCCTTCAGCACCGGTAGCTCTTGTTGCTTTCTCTCGCATTCGCAGGTCCAGCAATAGTACACGTCTGCGCCATCTTTCACACGCACAAGGCTCTCGCCAAATTGCCAGATCGGTGAACGTCGTTCTCTTGACCCGTGTACTGTCGCGAATGCTGACTTGCGCGCATACACGCTGCCTCGAATCTTAAAGCTGTCGAGGCACGTGCTTTCAGAAAAGGCGGGGTTGGTTGGACAAAGCGTGATTTTGTCTGAAGCGTTGGATCGAACACCTCCGAAATATGAATTGATAGATGCCATTACCAGATGTATGATGGGAAACATAAGGCACTCGTATCTCGAATGGCCAAAACGCCAGCAAACGCGAAGTACACGCGCGTGCGTGGCGCAATACCGCCACTTCCGTGATGTACTTTAACCAAGTACCTGCTGTCCCTTTTAGGCAATTGGATCCAATTGGATTTTGGAGCATCAATCCAATCCATCCAATAGTGGAGACGCACCAATCCAATCCAATAACATCCAATCCAATAAGGGTCCAGTCCAATAACACCACTGGGCTGTAATATCGACAACACTGCAGATGAAGCCACCATATTTGCGCAGGCTCACATGCTGGAGGCTGTCGCTGCCAAGTGGTGTTAGAAGAAGCAGTCGCTAGGATTTTGCTCTCCGAGCGCTCTAAACTCCGTGCGGAGTTGCTTTTGCTAGGCGAAGCCTCCCGATATGCTTGCATTACCCGGCCATAGTCGTCAGGATGGATACTCTGAGGCCAAGAGGTGAACTCGCGATCCTCACCGCGATGAGTCGTAGTTGATAGAAGTTTGGTTAACAAAAACGGCTTTCGCATCGCGATCAAGAATCGCAAGGCCGGACGGTAGCATTCAGCAAAGCGGTGGAAGACTGGATGCTCGTCGAACGAGATGCTGTTAGTGGTTTGACCCAGTTTGCGCATGTCGCAATCTCTCTTAGAACTTCTCTCTCTTCGTCTGCTCTTAGATCCCTGCAACGACTCAGCCACTCTTCACGTCCAGTTTGGCGCTGAAAAAAGCGCTTGGCTGCGGCATCAATTGCACAAGGCAGCCACTTGCACCACTCCCATCGGAATGGATATCGCAAACACAGGGCTGATGATTACGGTACATGGAGCCACTTCAGTTGCGGGACAATCGGAAGAAGACCAGAGCTAGTAATTGTCTTGGGTCCACCGCCATGCAAAGATGCAGACAATGCGTGAAGGCATCTGCGGATAGTTTGCCGCGTTGCTTTTGGCCTTGATCATGTGGACCATTGATTCTCGTCCACTCGCAGTTGTGTAGAGCACTATATCCTCGCCCCAGAACACAGCTGCTGGGTAGGCTAAAAAGGAAATCGTTTTGTTGCAGGCACTCAGCGCCTCTGGCCACGTTTCTAGCAGTCCGAGCGGCGCCTTCTCCAGACTCGGTCGTTTTCTCTGGACGATTTCCAAGACTTCGGTGGGAGCTGACATCGTAGTCACACAGTGCCGGTCTGTCATTGTTGTCCATTGCTAGTCTTTATTGATTCTTATGGGTCCCTGATTGTAGTGTCTGATCTTGTGTGCGGCTAGTCGGGAAAGAGAAAGGCCTAGATCTGAAATAGCGCGAGACGTAAGCTACACACAACAGGATGGAGGCGCTAGACCAAGATCTGAGACGACGTCATGAGGGGAGTAGGCTCGCGCTCCGAAGTATCACATCTAGGGTGGCCAACAAACAGAGAAACTCTAACCAGAACTAGAACCCCGGATTGGATTGTCTGAATCAATCAGAAGCTCAGGTTGGACCATCTCAATCAATCAACTAGGTTTGACTTGTTTGAATGCTTGGCAAATCGAGGTGTTTGTTGGCCACCCTGAACTATATTAATTCGCATCGAAGCTTTCTGCATGAGTTCTCGTCATGCCTTGCATAAAGCAGGGATGCTTCTCCAGGCTCACAAGTACCTATGCAGAACGAACTTGACTTGTCGAATCACTAAAGCTTAGCTAGGCAGGGTCGCTGTCGTTCATGACTGTCATGTTTGAATCCTGCTTGCAAATGTAAGTAATGAGCATTATTGCGTACCTCTCGATCAGTAGCTCTAGTACAGTCACAACGAGGCATCTAGAGCTGCATGCATACTTGCTATTCAGCAGACATTCCATCACCTCACGAGTGACACGAGAAGCATACAGAGCGCCTCCTAAAAGCCACTACGTGAACGTTGCAGGAACAGACAAGGTAGACTCGAGGACAAGGGGACGAGGGTGGGACTCCGTTGTTGGGCCTCTCAAATTTCCGCCACAGGAGCAAACTCCGGGACATTGTCGAGTTAGAATACTCGCAGGCCCCCGCAACAGCCTAGTTCTAGCCTCTTACGGTGTAGAAAACGCGCTTCGCCACGTGAAACTGCTGCTGCTCGATGTCTCCCCCTGCGTCTTCTTGTCTCAGGGTAGCGTAAGCACACCCCGTTGTCAGCGTTTTTTTCCCGTGATGGACTTTCTCGTGTACTGGCCGGCTTGCGAAGTTCTGATTCGTCGGGATTGAGTGCGCAGTTCCGCTTGACGGCTCGAGTCTACATCCACAAGGCTGATCATGTCGATCTTTGTGTTCAACAGGGACCACGAACGAGCGGTATTGAGTCAGTCCGTGCACCGGCTTGCCGCTGGTGCCTGCGCGTCAGGCAGGGATCACTTGTCCACCGTCTCGCACGCAGAGACGGGGACAAGCTTTGATCCTGCGAGCCTCTGCAGTAGCCACCATGGAGCGGCTTGATTCATTATACCAGGCAAAAGCTATCAATATCGATATATGCTGAGGCTCGATCGAGCTGAGTCCTTTATACCATTTTGGCTCCACAGATCTCCTTAATTAGTTGAGAACAAGCAGTCGCGAAGCAGCCAAACAATCGTCGTTCAGTACTCTCATGTCCAAACTATGCCTCGGCCTTCGGGTAATCGGGTCCAGGCCCGTCGATCTAGAGCCTGGAGATCTAGACTCTCGAGAAAACAGCCCGTGCGACGGGAAGCGGACCCTGGCAAAAACCCTGAAAGCGGGACGCAGACCTGGGGTGAAGCGGCCGAGGCCAACTCTTGATAACCAGGCGTGTAGCACCACATGGGACAGCGCTGATGATTAGCAATGTCATTCGTCTTCGTGCCGCCATGGAAAGTGTAATGGAAAGCGAGAGTTGCGCTAAGTCAGGCCGTACGTGGGCCTCTCGAGATGCTGTACGGGAGAACGAAGACGTGAGCAACAGTTCTACCGGTTCGCATACCCGCGCCCTTGGAATCTTTATGATAACACGACTGTGCTCATTCATTCCTAGTTATTATGGCCCGCTCAAAGAGATGACCGATCGTGGTCCCGTGTTCTGCGATGTCCGTGATGCGCGGGCGAGAGAGCTACACAAGGCAGTCTCGTGCCCCGATAAGATCCTCACAGCTTTTTGCCAATTAGGAGCGCTACGCATGGGGGCTCGCCGAGCTCTTGTCTTTTTCTTCGACGTCAATCATGCCTATATCATGGCGGAGGCGACGCGGACATTATCACTCGAAGACGATAACACTCATGATTCGGGCGACCAGTTATGGAGTACGTATCTGCAGCGTGTTGTCGCTGCGTTCTAGCATCTGCCTTCCGAATTCGCATGCATCTGCAGCTAGGTATTTTTGCAGATACACTTACATCGTGCTGACGTTGTTCGCAGTGGGACACTCCGTCATACCTCGCGATGTGGCGTGTTGTGAGACGACCGTCAATCTTCCTTCATTCTCTGTCACCGCTGCTGCTACAGGTGACTACCGCGAAAGTGTCTTCGTGGTCGATGATCTTACCAAGCATCCAGATTTGTGTGAAAGAGCTTATGTGACTAGTTACCCGAATGGTCGCTATTATGCGGGAGTACCTATCACCACACCGTTGGGGGTAAACATCGGCGCATACTGCATTCTCGACGACAAGCCTCGGCAAGGCATTTCGCAAAGAGACCTTATCTTCATGCGCGATATGTCGCAGACGGTCATGACGCATCTGGAAACGATTCGCGCGCTGTCAGACCGTCGGCAAAACAGTCAAATGGTAGCCGGGCTGGGGCAATTCATCAGAGGCCCCTCAGCCTTAAAGCGCGAAGTTCCATCGGTGACTAACATGCCTTTGGACGACAATATCGTCAAGACCACTGAGCCTTTTGATATCCTGCCAATTGTACCCGATGCGCTGATTGACATTGTTGCGTCGCCCGTAGTGGGATCGTCACACTCAGCAAGGAAGGAGTATTTTGACAACAAGACGGTTAAGGAACAGCAAAATGTTGCGTCTGATTCTTCGGATATCGGCTCACACGTTCCACAACATGGATACATTTTGAGGTCGGTGTTCACCCCGAAGACAGATCTGAATACTACAAGGAACCGCGTGGAACTAGGACAACAAGGCCAAGTGAACTCTTTGGACACTTCAATGGCCGCAGAGGCTTCCACCCTAGAGGAAACCATCCGACCTCCACTTGCAAATCGCTTTTCTACGCACAACCGACGGGGTGCTTTTCAGAGAGCCGCCGAGATCTTGTGTCGGTCTTTACGCATGGACGGAGCCGCCTTCCTTGACACGTCTGTTCGTAGTTTTGGTGGCCTGGCTGAAACCACCGAAACTAGTACCGGCGGCAGTGATGACTCGGCACCCGAAAATATCGAGTCTGCTACTGAGGAGCTCAACGTGGAGGATACAAAGGCCTGCAAGGTCTTAGGCTGTGCGCAAATTGTGCGCCGTGGGGTGCCGAAAGAGAGTCTTGTCAGCAACCTAGAAAGTTGACCGAGTCTTTCATACGACACCTCATGCGTCGCAACCCAGAGGGGAAGGTCTGGACTTTTGATGAGGATATGAACGCGCCCTCAGAAGATGACATCTCCACAGAGGACGAATCTGCTGATTGTGATCTGCCTCCTGGTCAGGCGTCGACAGCCAGCTCGTCAAGGAGGTCGGCTCGGAAGAAGCGGCATAGCGATGGTGAAACCCTGCAACTTGCGTTTCCTGGAGCTCGATGCATTGCACTCCACGGCATTTGGGATTCGATCCGCCGCCGCTGGTCGATTGCAGGCTTGTTCTGGACTTACGATTCCCTTCGTGTACTTTCCGAGAACATCGAAATGCAATTCGTTGCTGCCTTCTGCGAAGTCGTGACAGCGGAAACGAAACGCCTTGAGGCAGTCGGCTCCGATAAAGCTAAATCAGACTTCATATCGAGCGTGTCGCACGAGCTGCGTTCCCCTCTGCATGGTATTCTTGGCAGCGTGGAAGTGCTAGCAGAACAGGAGCTGGACAGTACTGCTTCCACGTTGGTCGAGCAGATTACCTCTTGTGGGCAAACTTTACTCGAGATTATCGATCATCTACTCGATTTCGCAAACCTCAAGCAACAACGACTCAAAAAAGGCATGGTAAAGAGCTCGAGGATCGGCCGCAAGGTCCCGGCGAGCGTTTTGGGTCTACTCGACAACGATTTGACGGCCTTGAACATGAACGTGTTCCTAGACAAAGTGACCGAGGACGTGGTTGTGTCTTCTGTATACTCGTTCTACTACAACCACGATTCCACAGATGAAACCCAAACGTTGGTCATCTTGGACATCGATCGTTCGGATGGCACGACTTGGAGCTGTCAGCTGGCTACTGGAGGCTGGAAGCGGGTCTGTATGAACCTCGTTACCAACGCGCTCAAGTACACCCCTGTTGGCTTCGTTCGTGTATCTCTCAAGCAGAAATCCAGGCCAGGACCGCGTCGACGATTTGATGCTGTGCTTACCGTTACCGACTGTGGCATAGGGATGTCGAAAGAGTTCCAGAAGAATCATCTTTTTCGAGACTTTTCGCAGGAAGATACTCAATCGAGTGGCTTGGGCATTGGGATGCACATGGTGGCTCGCATGGTTAGTGCCATGGGAGGTGAGATCGAAGTCACCAGCGATCAGAAAGGCGTGGGCACTCGTGTCACCGTGACTGTCCGCTCGAGGATCACCGTGACCGTAGCAACTCGGGAGGCGAGGGCAGTACCTATACGTCCAAAGAATTTGAGGGTCTGCACGTCGGCATCATTGCAGATGCGCACTCTCTTCCGGATACACGAGAGGGTCGCCTTATGGATGCAGCACGGCGCATGTCAATCGCTTCGATCAGGAAGAACTTGGAATACCTGGGATTGTCGCCAAAGGATTGCATCTCCAGCACTGTCGATTCAGATGACCTCAAAGTCGTCACGGAGACCAATCTGACGACTTATCTACAGTCCGTCCAGCGGGTCAAATCTTCAAATGGTCGTACTAGCTTCACGCCTGTACTTGTCATATGCAACAATGCACCGAGCGCACATATCTCCAGAGAACTGTGGTCGAAGAATCCCCTCGGCGCCGAGTTAGCTGTAGAGTACATCGCTCTTCCATGTGGTGTCAAACAAATCGTTCGAGCAATCGCATCGGCTCTGAAACTCGACAAAGAGCTTTTGAGACGACTTGTCGCCCGGCCACAGAGTTTCTATGAACAGAAAGCGACAGAAATATCATCAAGATACAAATCATCGGAACACACCGGGTCCTCGGACAAAATCTCAGTACACAGCGTCTACGATTCCATTGCCTGACTCTAACGGTCCACGAACAGCATCAGCTACAATGGAGACAGAGGTCTCCCTACGGCAGGAGTTGCAGACTAGGAGTATACCGATCAGTCTTCCCAGAAGTCGTGCCTCGACGCTACATGCCGCCGTTACGCAACAGCCTGATAGCCTACCGATCACGAATCCATTAGTGCCTGCACAGACACCGATGGTCGACAGCCCAATCCTGTTACTTGTGGACGACAACTGTATCAACCTCCAGCTACTTACCATGTTTGCAAAGAAGCGCGGGTATCCTTATACTACTGCTGTCGATGGTAAACTCGCTGTTGAGACGTTTGTAAAAGCACATAAGGAGTCTCTCTGTGGTTCTGAAACTGATGTATCTGCCGCTACCGATGGCGTGTCAAGCTTTGGACTGCCTAATGTTATCCTCATGGACATCAACATGCCTGTTATGGATGGCTACGAAGCCGTGCAACGGATCCGTACTTACGAAGCAAAGCACCATTTGCGGCCTGCAAAGATCATCGCCGTCACGGCTCTACAATCGGAAGCTGCACATGTAGAAGCGTTCGGCAGTGGATTCAACATGTTCTTGAACAAACCACTCAAACTCAAAAGCTTGACGAAGATCATTGAGGTGGATTGATTATTGGCAGCGGAGTACAAGAAGGTGTGACCACTGATCAATCTCAGGATGCCCATGGAATGGGGTGGGAGGGTGGCAGTGTAAGCTGATTGGGGGCAGTCTTATATACCCAAGTAAATAGCATCGATTGCCTTGCTCAGGAGCCCTGACGATAACGATTGGACATAAGTCACCGTCCCTTTCCTTGTGCATCATGAATTTATACATCTATTACTCGTACGACGCCCTCGAGGAAGGGGTAGAACGACATGGCATCAGGCTGCAGAGCCCAGTTTTTCAAGTCAAGTGCGTGCTTTTTCATTAACAGACTCGGGCGAGCTCCTCCAGTATCAGTGTCAACATCTATCAAATCTGCTGGACATAGGGGCCATGCCAGGGAAAGATACCCAGAAATTCCAGATACCGCTCCGTAAACGTCATCGATCTCGTATGGCTGCCTGATGATATGGTCTCTTGCTTCTGGCCTGAGACTACGTCAGTCCGATAGCAGAAGTCATATTGTGCTGAGCATACCATGGAATCAGGTCAATTCACATCTTGTGCTGGACACTTGTTTGTATCGCTGTTGGCCTCAACCAGCAACGAAGCTGTTGATCAGCGGGGGGAGATGTTGTGATCAGCCAGTAAACCTGTTAACAAGAACGAACTCACGACAGTGTGCTCAAACATACCTTGAAATACCGGCAGTACAAAATCATGAGACCCAACTTCTCAGGTACACCTAAAACCTCGAAAGTGGAGATGATGTCTGCAGTCCACCGATACAGTGTTGAAAGTGACAAGGTGGGTGCCGTATCCACGAGGAGCCAATCTGCATCCACCGATGTTGGGCCAAGTACCATCTCTTCTGGCCATCCAATAGCTAGAAGGTGTCGTAGCGAGGCGGTATATTCCTTAACAAGTCGATTTGAGGAGCGTGTGTTCGAACAATCTTGGTCATTCTGAATTTGCGTAGTGTGACCAGGTTTGTTGAGGTGAGGGATCGTCCTTCGATACCACGCTCTGTTGACACCTCAGCTCGAAACTGCACCTCCCCGGCCGCTAGTTTAGACTCCCCACAGAGGAAAGTATCATAGTCATCGAGTGCTCGGAAGTAAGGGCATGTGGTGACATGCCGAGTGTCTTGTGGATGGAATCAGAGTGTAGCAGTACCTTCACTCATAGTCAAAGGCTCGAGGATGACCGTTGAACCCGACTGGGCTTTACAACTACGCTCATATATATCTCCCTTCAATTTCCAGTGCGAAGGGTTGGTGGCTTGGACACGAAGCGTGTCTATGTTGTAGTATTGTGTGGTTCTCATCGAAACTGGCCGTCCTAGATGCACACAGATCTGGGTGAGAGTCTTCCGGGAAAGAGGCATCCGAGAACTCGAGTCCCTCAGACTTATACTGTTTTGCAACGCAACTTGTTGACGATGCAACTTGAATATCGTAACCAGAGGGGCGCTCCTTATCGCAGGGATTCGTGAATCCAGGGTATGAATTCATCAAATCAAAATGAAATGGTGGCGGTACATCAGCATTGGCAGTGGAGGACAGACCGCATCTGCCAAAATCTTCCATTGGATCCCACAGTCACTGAGGGAATGAATTCGCATCCACGGATTCTCTTGGACATTGTGGCGGCGATATGAGGTCGTCAAGCTGCACATAAGGCACAGAATTTCGTACACGATTGCCGGGAAAGTCGGCGCACCTTGTAGCCAGACGCAGCAGAGGTAGGGGTGTCCGGGAATAGAGCCTCTTGACTTGGCAGCGCTGATAAAGAACCATCTGACAAGCTTCGGAATGTAGTGGCCAGGTTTGGAGGAAGTTGAAAATCGCTTTGCCCCCTGGTGTCCGGTATCTGCGAACAGTGTCGAGGAGGTCTGCTCAGAACGAGGGTATGTATTTCGCACAGGCGAGGTAAAAGTAGCGCCGTCCTAGATAGACTGGGCTCCTTCGCCTCAGTACTATGTTGGCCCACTGGACGAAAGACGTATTCCTTGCGTCTCTTGATGCAATTCCCACAGCGCTTCTGAAGGTCCTCTTTTTGGAGTGTGCATCTCATCTTCCGTTGGCGACATGGTACTAGACAATCATCAGTATTGTACACATATGCAGCGAAAGACAGGACCAAGATTGAGTGTAGTAGCGCTAGAAACACTCACCACATGCAACAGAAATCCTCATATAACCCAGTTTGTCGCATTTCCTGTCACTGACGTGGGATAGTGTAGAACACGACTTGTCACCTTTTTTTCCGGCAACCATGTCGAGCAGATCTTGACGTTTTGACTTGGGATATACGTCTTTACGTATCGCAACCAACGGATGGTACTTCGACGCCAGCGGCGACGTCCGATTGTGCCGAACTTATTTGTTGTCAGTTGGTATTTATCTCCAGCACCATGGATGCGGTTTGTGGCACTATGTGGGCTCTACAAAGTTCTCGAGTCGTGGCGCCCCGAAATCAGAATCGTCAATTGCGCTAGGAAGGCGTGCTGAACAGGTTTGTAGCGGGCTCGCCGCCTTACCAGAGAAGTACAATGAATCAGAGTTTATCATTGCGGCACAAAAACGGCTCACTGTATTGCGTATCAGGGTTCATCCCCCACTTTCTTTGAGTTAACGTTACAACCGGCTACAATTACTTCGATATGGTAAGTAGCTGGTTGGGCCGTTTAGGTACGCATCGGGCCATCGGCAGATGTGAATCCTACGCAGATATGAATCCTACTCGCCCCATTCGCGCATGGAATGCACACATTACTGTAGTGACTTTTATCTTCAACACAGGCTTCAACAGTAGGCAACCAAATGGCTAGCTTGGTAGAGCTCATCCGCGCGGCCAGGTAAGTCCTTGCTCACATCGAATCGATTTGCGGAGACAGGTCCGGGAGCAATCTCGTCAATCGGCGCGCATGTGCCGCACGGCACCGCTTGATCTAACTTGTTACAGCTCGTATGTGTTGCCAGGGAAAGCTCTCGGCCTTTGCTCGTGTGTGATCGATCCGTGGAGACAGCTCCGGAAGGGCAACCTTGTAGATCGCGCGAGCACGAGTGAGGCACAATACCACATTCCACTTGGTTGTAGAACGTATCCGAATCAAGCACGCTGATCACGAAGGCCGGGGAATGAGAGGTCAAGCAAAGCGCGAATGTACGAGGGCGTGACACGTCCGATTGTACCTAATTCACAAAGCGGGTGATTCAGTGGTCCTTAAAGTGGAGAGCCAAGTTCCTTTAGTGAACCCTGAGCAATTTGTGCTTTCCCGTTATCGAGGCGTGCGAATTGAAGCTAGCACTTCTCGGCAGGCAGAATTGAGAGTGCTTGAACCTTGACCCTCAATAGTTTTAGGTCTTCGGCTAATCTGTTCATAGTGAGAGTCAATTTCTCCATCGGCATCGCATCCACGGCCAAGAGCGTGACTGCCTGGGCTTCATATTGTGAGAGCTTTATGCAGTCATGTATTGACAACTACCCGGATGATCTATTTGTACCCAGAGTAGAAACCTGCATTCGATCATACGTCGGCAGCCACCTGATACGGTCTGCACCCGCTGCACCCACTGCACCGGCCCTCTGCCCCTATCGCAAGAACATATGAGGTTCCGATATGAATGGGCCCTCAATCATATCTTGCTTGGCATCTACCCAAGTCAAGGGCACTAAAGATGTTCCAAGTGTTGGCGAGGCGAAACGCACAAGTTTAGGATATCGGCGAATACCTGTCGCATGTGGTAAGCTCCCCAATACTCTGGCCGTAATCATGCCCGTCCTGTAAAGGATAACGATAGCGTCCATCAACTTACTTTTTTCGTAGAGTCCTGTCGCAGAAGAAAGATACGGTGCTTTTACGTAGCAGGTGACCGCGAACAGCACTGCGATACCTGCCTTCGACTCAACAAGGAGTGCATCTTACCTGCCAACTACCAGGATAAGAGACTGTTGACTCATTCGGACTTGCTGGACGGCATTGGTCAGTTTCCAAGGCAAGAACGAACAAATGCAATCCTGTCTCCAATTTGGAACTCGCAGAGTCGTCGGAGCCCAGTGGTCGACTCAAAGACTCAAGAGCAGATCATACGAACACTGTTCTTCACGGGCCATCTCTTCCTGTCAGTCTCACATGTCCCACACTCGATCGAAGATACTACACGAAAATTGCTCCAGCTGGCAACGGGCCTGGTCTTGGATTCATCACACCCCTTTTCACTGAGCCCTGCACTCAGTACGCATACAGCCACGCGTTCTCGAAAGCCCCTTCATGGCTTATCACATCATCGCACACCTCAAACACCGACACAAAATTCCCTTTGCAGCCTCTCCAGAGGGGTGTTCTAGATCCTTTGACAGGACGTTGTCCCTTGGATCTCAAATCTGTAGATCTGTTCCTAAGTCTTTCCGATACATCGGCAGGATATCCTTTACAAACAGGCTCATTTGATCTAGACTATTCTTGCACCAACCAAGGAATCCCAGCTATGCCGATTGGTCGTCATGAAGAGCAGGGATTCTGCGCGGTCGAAAACATGAACGCGATTTCTCGTCCAAATGGTCAGATGGAGAGTTTCCTTACAGACTCGTTACACGAAGATTTCTATGCAACGTCCGTGACGACGCAGAGCCACCAGAGGGATACTTTTCATGAGCTTCGGATAAGTGGAAACCTCTATGATCGCCGCACCGGGTCACAGAGCACTAGGAAAGCGACACCGTCAACATCAACCGCCGACAAACACATTCCGAACATTATTGACTCTATTGAAACTTCAAAGCCAACAAGTCCATATCTACGCGGCTCAGCAGACAACTCAACTGATGACACTTTATACGAAAGACATGGTGCAGCGAACTGGCAGACAACAGATTGTTTCAACACAACACCGATGTGTTTAAGCTTTGGCTCTGAAGATGTCGCGTCTGAACAGTTTCCTCGTGCTTTGCCATATAGCTCCAGACAAGGAAAATTTGGACTCAAGAACTCGGTGCTTCGAGGATTACATCAAACACCTGAGAGGTCTCCTAGTTGACGGCAGTACTGGGCTCAACGCGAATCAGCCTTGATTGGCTCTTCGAAGACAGTGTCAATGAGAAAAGTGTGCACTTGCCATTATCTCAATGGATCGCTGGAATAGTCGCCACGTTCGAAGTTCTAGGCGTGCCGGAAAAGATAGGCCTAACGGTGTTGTACAGTCGTTACTTGAGGGTAATCGCTCAGTTGCCGATTCTGGTCAACTCCGCTAACGTGTCTCAGTGGTTCGTGACAAGATCACTCCACGACTACTATCGAATCCCTCAATGGTTGAGACCCACCTTGACTCAAACAACCATCGAGCACAACATCTGGATTGATTTTGTTCTCTGGTAAGGCTTGAGCTTTTATGAGTGTGAATGGCCGACTGAATATTTTACCAGGCCGGAAGCAAGAGATCTCATTGTCAACCTGCCAGGTATCTTCACGAATGTTTACGAAGAGATCTCTGGGATTTCAGGACATCTGTATATGGCCTGGCCTTTCCATCCGCGGATCTGATAGACGTTGATTTGGACACCGGACTGGTTTACGCAAGTTCACTCGCCGAGAACTACGCACAAGACATGAACAACTGGTCCCTTCATGCGAAGGTTACGTCACTTTACCCAGTACTAACTGGATGTTTCCCGGTCACTTATTAACCATTTCGTAGTGGGATCTGTTACGTGTGGTCGCTTTAGGTTAGGCAGCTTACTAGCGGGCCGGATGAACGAGGGAAGTGATTGGAGGCTGATGTCGAGTACTCTGCGATTACGAAGATCTCGAAGAGACAAATTCATGGCCTAGCGATAAGTCAGTCGGCGTTTTGAATCAAGGCTTTCAAAATTGCCACCTGCTCTCGTGACGAACCCGCCACTAGTAATCCCCATGGTATTGCCAATCTGGTCTGAGCCTGAGAGCCGATTCATCACCTATGATTGCAATCTTGATCGAGTAGAGGAAGGAGGTCGTGTTGCAAGGGGGAGTTCATGTGCGATTGGACCCAGCACGGCAGATCTGTAGTCCGAAGCTGTTGTATCTAAGATCGTTGTTGAGTGGGCGGGCAGGGTTTTTACGCTGACATCGGCACATATCGGCTGAGCCCGCTGAGGTTACTGATCGTGGTCAGCGATCTGTATACCCGTACGGGCTTCGATATGGAATGAATGCAAGGTTTGAGCAAATCTTGGCCGGAGTGGTGCGTTGTGATCTGTCGCGCCACTTCATCGCGTGTTCGCAGTAGCTTATTGTCGGCGCTCCCAGACGGAGCACTTGCATCCGCACATGATCAAATCCACGACGAATCATAAGCGACTTACCTTAACTACCTTTTCTAAAGCGAGAGGTCACTGCCCGTGTTTAGAACAGTATGTTGTATGTCATTGGTCGGGAAATTTTCAACCAGGGACTGAGCACCAGTCAAGAACCGAGTCTAAGCTGGATCTCCCACATGATGATAAAGATAGCCACAGTCGTCACAGAGAGACCCGACTCAGGCTTAGGCATGACGATAGGCTATCAACGTACCTACGTCATACGAATGATAGCATATTGCACCATAGGAAGTGTACTGTCCACGATGCAAAAAGGGCTACGTATATATCGTCAGTGTCCTTACTCGTTTGTCCCTATTACAAATCACGTTCGTTCCGACAGCCGCATCGACCAATACATGGGAGTCCATGATTGAGTGGCCGGACTTGGTACTGTAGCAGCATGTGGTGGCGCCGCACGTCGAAGCTGGTTCTGATATTGTTCTGTGCATACTAGCACTCGATGTGTTGCATCGCGCATGCATCTTTGCGCCCAATACCCGACCTTCTGAATCCGACTCTTTGTATTTTGTACTTCACACTACCTTTGGCAGGCGACATCAACATCCTGCGTCACGCTTTAGACGAGCGGGAACCGTGCTACAAGGATGTTCTGTCAAGCGAGTCATGTACAAGCCTCCATGTCAGAAATTCAGATCACTGCAGGCGAATCGAGCGTTGCCGAGAGACTTTTGACGTTTAACGTCGGGGAGGCTCTCCTGTTGTGAAGACTGCTCGGTATGATTTCCGGACTGCCGAAGCTATGGTGTGAGCTCGTGTTTGCGCACCTCCCTTACACGGTCTGCTGTTCTTTGGTGTACGACGACGCATCAGTCTGAATCTGTGAGCCAGAAACTATCGCGACCCCAGGGGCTAGATGGCGGAAACAACGAGCGTATTGTGGAAAGCATATTCAAGACCCTGGAGGCCCAATGCTTAGTTCTCGAAGCATGTAGAAGTGCACATCAGAGAGAGCAAGTCGTGAGATTCTCGTCTCAGTCCCAGCAGGAGATATGAATGTCTTGACCCCTTACGATAATTCATGGTCACTCTGCTTGCAGAGCAACGGACACTTTGGCATCGTGGCTAAATTTCTTCCAGTACATTTATGTCCGAGAAACTTCAAAGCGATACCCAAAGACAATGCTCAGAGGCTACTCGTACGATACTCTAAGTGGCATCCCTCATTCCTGCATCTCAGCAAACAGTGGCTGCAGTATTTTCCAACTCCACTCCGCAATTCCATCCAGCTGCTTGACGTCCTTGACCCAGTCAAGCATGAGCGTGATTGTGGAATCCAGGACGCTCAGATCTACTCGTTCTTCACATATCCGCTTCAACACACCCTCCTCCCGTGTCATACGTAGGACAAGCAAGGTACTCACTATGTTTTGAGTCCACGTGAACTGATGCGGCACCAGGCGTTTCTTGTCTTTCGGTGGTGCCATAATTAACGGCCACAGACACACGCTCTGGATTGCGAGCGCGCAGCATTCCGCATCGTCTTTGGTCATGCTTTGGGGTGAGTGCAGGGCCTTGTATACGAAAGGACGATACATGATGAATCGTGCGTAGTAGAACCGGGTGCGTAGCTGGGCAATCGCGATGTCCAGGTTGTACCTATGATCTATAAGGACCCGACCCTGGGTTCGGGAAAAGAGAGATTCTTGGGGCCGTCGACCGGTCGGATCGCCAGCAGGAAATTCGAGCATATCATCGTCGCGCCATTGAAGCGGTTGAGGGAGAAGTGAGCGCCAAGACTCGAGCTGGCTAGCCATTTCACGGATGACGGTGATCGGAGGGCCGTCGTGATCACCGTCAGATTCTGCTTCGCGCAAAGGAGCTACTCGTAGGTTAGCAAAAGCCTGTGCGCTAGAAGCCGGTCGTTGGAACCTACATTCATGGACGACATCGTGAATTCGCATGATCAGTCGTCTTAGCGTAATCATAGCAAGGTAATGGTATTGACAATGCGATTGCACTTCTGTGCCGCTCATTCCAAGGCTTTCCTGATCCTGTGCCCTTCGGAAATATGGCAGGGGCACATCATCTTCCAGTGCCTGTATGCCTTTTTGTGGCAAATCGAGGTCCAGATGAAAAAGGTTCTCACTGAGACGGCAAGCCCAATAAGCTCGCGCTAGCAAGCCGCCGTAATGAGATGACCAATCCACAGTTTGACATCTGATTAGCATCTGACATGCCATAGATGCCGCTGTTACACAGCGCCAAAACTCCAGGTGCCGCGCGTTGGCCTCATAGTATGTACCCTGCAGTAATAAGATCTGAATGTTCTCGAGTGAGCAAGAGGTTACGACGAAGCCCAGCCGTCGACGTGCTTCGCAGAACAGCTTGATACCTGGCGGATACTCGACGGAGCCACCACGTAAACCACTAGGGACACCTTCTTGACTGCCGATTGATTCACCAAGCGTGCCTTCAATGGCTGTTTGTCCCAAAGCAAAGACGGTGAGCGCGAGAACAGCATCATGTCTCCATCGACAAAGCCGCTCTGCAACACTCGAGCTACTACCTCCGTCATGAACACGTCTTGGTCGAGCATAGGATATAGCACGCCAAACGTGTCAAAGTAAGCATCCGAGTACTCCCTAGCCTTCTTGGCGCTCAAAAGAGGAGACGTAGTTGTAGGAGCCACCACCATCCGACCAGCAACCCGACCGAGGGTTTGACTGACAGTGGCCGCACGAAAGTGGCCGAGGGTGCTTAGCCATCTCCAACCCAACTAGCCATGGCGTTCCCATCTCAGAGATACGCTGAAAATCCGAGGCAGCTGGAATGCCGGTTTTGGCAATCAGGGCGCTTATGCTTGGCCATAAGAAGACCTTATGGGGAACTGTCAAGTCGTGGTATGGAGGAATACGTCTAGGCGAAAAGTCTCTATCAGGGAGATGATCGGCTCGCGAAGGATCCAGGAGAGGCTGAACTTTTCGAGGTGTGTTTGGAGTTCGAGCAGAGGCATCTGACACGGCAGGACTGTGATGCGACCCAAAGTCATCAAACTTTAGTTCTAATCGTGCCAGTGAGTCGAGAATATGAACCATGGTGTTGTCCTTCCCAGCAATCGCTGTTAGCACATAGGAGGATGCTAGGTCGGCTTTCGGGTTGATCGACCTGTATCGAAAGACTTACTTTGTTGGTGTAGACTCTCGATACTCGCAAGCCACATTGAGTCTTCGACAAAGACGGCCTTCCAATGTGTGAGCTCCGTATCACGGTGGTGCTGACTGACGACTTACATTTCGGCCTTTGCTCATCGCATTTACTGTTCCTACGGGACTTGTTAGCGCCTGCTACATCTCACTCGCGGCGGTGCTTAAGCTGGGCGATGCATACCGGTGACGGCATGTCTCACAAGCCTGCTCTGCTATAGAAGCTCTTGTGCGACGATACGGTCTTTGCCTCGATTGTACAGACTCCTGTACATAGGGCATCACGTCTGCCGATATCAGGGCTGGGAGGACACTGCAGCGTGGTGTCTTTTCTTCTCAGGCAAAAGGTCGCACAAGAGTCTTTCACCGAGAATAATTGTCTAGAACAAGGTTAGTAGTCTTCCGGGTTCTTTTCTTCTTGCGGATGTCAATAACGTTAGTAAAGATGGCATCTCAGATTCCACATCAAGTTCCAAGTGTCTTCTATCGGAGCAGCTGCGGCACAAAGATAATCTCGAGCCGTTACATGCAATGATGTAGTGCAGGTAACTATCTGCGCAGACAGATGGCCTGTGGGCACATGAGTAGCCCAGCGTGTGCCATCAGGGTAGGATGGAGAAGCTGCCGGGTCCGATATCTGCGTACAAATAAAGTAGTCCAAGCGGGAAGCAGGTCACCCAACCCTTACTCGATAGTTGACTGCCGCTAATTTGCCGAGGGCTGGGAACAAGTGCTACATAGATGTGATAAGTTGCTGTAAACCTCTAATTCTCGATGGCATCGCAGTCAACATTGACGAGATCTGCGCGCTTGCTTATCAGCGCCTTTAGAAATCGCTGCGTCGCGGATACTCATCTCTCAAGCTTTCGTCGTCTCGGCTAATCAGATGCGAGTCGCTGCATATCACCCGAATGGTTGTGGGGCACAGCCTTGGCTGTAGACGCGCACCAGGGTATATTAAATGTGGGTTCAAGAACGGAGCGCGGGTTCAAGTGCCAACTTACATTAGTGGTTTTCGCTCACTGGCCCGGAAAAGCTAGAATCCGCTCTTATACGCCGCCGCTTCGGCTCGGCTTCACCCTTGTCGTTCTTGTCGCAGCTTTGATTGGCCCAGGAGACTGCTCCGCCATCATGCGCCGCAGGCGAATGCTGACTGGATTCGCTGCCAATGCCAGCGGCACGGTGCCGTCATAAGGCCCGCCTGTCCCAGAGCAAACCACGATGAATTATATACTCATTCTTCGGAGTCGGAGTCGCGACTCCGTCTCGATCTAGATGAGATCCCCCAAAGATTGAACGGATAGTCGCTGCACAAGCAGGCTCTAGCCTAGTACATCCTGGGTGGAATTTGTTTGCAAGCCACCCTATAAATCATGGCAATGCTTGGAAATCTGAGCTGAATCAATCTTTCATACACTGCTACTCAAAAACAAGTCTACTTTCTACACATGATACTAAAGACAGCAAAGTGACACTTACACACAGCCATTCGTGCGTCAGTGAAAGCTTGTAACTTTACCTGAGAACTTGGACTCATCACCTTCTCAACCAGACATCCCTTTGTTCATAGAGCTGGTGTCCGCTTCTCACGAACAGACATACATCGACATCTCCGGAGCCGTGACCAGCAATATGTCCATGATCGGGAGACTTTCCAGCCAAGATGCTTCTTCCCTCACCCAAACGCCCTCACCACACACCAAGCACCAATCAGAAATAGAGTGCGTCTGGGGTCTGACGAGCAGCATCAGACCTGTCGAACAGAGTGGGACCAGAAGAAAGCTTCGGCAAACGAACAGTGCCTCCTCAAGTTCTAGTGGCAACGGCTCCAGATGCTCTAGCCAGCGGACTGCTTGTCAATTCCGCGGCGGCGAAAATCCCGAATGCCCCCTGAGAATCTCCAAGGACATACCGCAACGCGCGAGCTGCAAATCTAGAGCTATCTTAGAAGAAGAGACTGGTCGAAAAGCGAGCGTCGCTAAAACGATACCACTTCAAGTAAGAAGTGCCTGCACGCAGTGCCAAAAGAGGAAAGGAAAGTGCACAGGCGAACGACCTGCCTGTCGACACTGTAATGATCGAGGGCTCGATTGTTCTTGGGATGTCGCGGATGGCTCAACTAGGATCAGTGACCTCAAGCGGAGACTGCGAGAAGCTACAGATCGGTCACTGGATCTCGACCAGATCTTCGCAGCCCTGCGCGAGGGTACCGATGCCGAATCGACTGAGGTGTTGGCAAGGCTACGTCTGGGAGATTCTGACGCAGAGGTCATTCTCTCGCTCTCAGACGGTTAGCCACTCCACAACAACTGGTATAAGCAGCTGGAAGCAAGCAAAGGATTTCCAGAAGTGGAAAGTAAGATTATGTTATGGCTAGGAAGCCCGCCGCACGATCCAGAGGTAGCTGGCTGACATCTTCTAAGCAGTAGATATGCTCACGTCCTTCGGCATGATATATCTCTCACAGCCTACCCCACCGCCCTGATTCGAGCGCCAAAGCTCTCCGTGCGATATCTCGTCAATTTGAGAATTTCTTTGGGTTGGTGGTTCCAGTCTAAGCCGGGCTGACCGACTGAACGTTTTAGACGGATCGTAAGACCTTGAGATAGCTTCTGCGGACGGATAGATTATCTGCCTCGAAGCTAGTTCGAGATGTTGTTCGGCATTCTTTGCCTGTGTATCTGTGTATATATCTGTTAGTGAGGGGGTTTCCATCGGCTTTGATAATGAATGTAGTTATCATGCCGACATCTACAATGCTGGCGTTGAGCTAGCTCTTAGCGGATCAAGTAGCCTAAGTAATGTGGCCTTCGAGACTGTGATACGACAGCGACCATGCGCCTGGCTGCACTTAACTAGCGCTCGCATTCAATGCTCCTTATTCCAGAAGAAACGGGAAGAACTGTCAAATGTGGAGTGTGACAGCTCACGGAGCTGCCTCCTGAATTTCACCGCTCGAATGTGGCCCGGCATATCACTCACTGGTGGCCAGCCCGCTCGGCGCAAGCAACCGACGCTCTCTACCGCGTCATTGTACACAAATCGCCGGAGTCAGCTCCTATTGCAGTTCCGCACTCATCAGTCCTGCCGGCCGTCACCTTCGCGTGCGATCACGGCCATCATGACCGCGTGAGGTGAGGTGGTAGGTACGTTGGTGAGAGTGGGATCAACATACGACGCATGAAATCGTGCGATAGTTCCCCCCACACGACTCGTTCTAAGTGCGCTTCCTTGGCTCTGTTCTCTGGCGCCCTAAACTCGACTGGCTCTACACGCGTTAACTTACCAGTAACAGCGAGTAGTTCAATTTTCGCCTACTCTTACATTATCCGAAGCAAACTTGCCTGTGACCGCTCCACTCATACAAAAGTTTCTAACAAGGCGTCCATCGCTTGAAACTGACGCGCACAATCTCCTCGGCATTCGGATCTCCGGCGCCCCCTCTTTCATCTTCAGAAACCGCTGTTTCACTGTGGGCACGGATACGCGCACTCATGCTCATACACGCATTAACAAGATCGATGTCATTCAAACTACAGATTAGCGCGTTTGCCGACCATAGCGATACCGACCAGCGAGTACCACAAATTTCGGACAGTGAAGCCACGAAGCAGATTTTGGCAGACCACAAAGATGTATTGGCACACAGCATCGTTTTATCAAGGACAAAAGGCCAACCTACCACCATTCATGGGGCCGAAAGAAGCATGAGCTCTGGACATGCAGTGCGGACTCGGAGGAAGTACAAGCTTGCGAAGAGTGCTTGTAACCAATGTCAGAAAAGGAAGACAAAGTGCTCAGATGAGCGTCCGGTCTGTCGCTTTTGTAGCGATCGAGACCTTGAGTGCTCCTGGAATACTGTCAACGGCCTCACTAGAACTGCGGATCTCAAGAAAAAGGTCTACGAGGCGGCTGGACGGTCGGATGATCTGGGCACTTTCTTAGACACCATGCGGCACAGCACCGACCAAGTGTCGAGCATGCTTCTTGTCAAACTACGTTGCGGCATGTCGCTTAAAGACCTTCTTCTTGCGATTCATTCAACGTCATCCGCTATGGACACGAGTGGCCTGGACTTGTTGGAGAAAGCGGCCAACGCACGACAGTCTCCGATCTCACTTGTAGGAAGCGGAAGAGGCATGCAGCCGACGGAAGTCAAGCCGCAGCCGCTCAGGGAGTCAAATCAGTGATGAGGGCTTGACGGAACAACACATGTTGGATTAGTGGACTATACGGCGCAAATTTCGGGGACTCAGTGGACTCAGTGATGTCCACAAGCAAGCCCAGTACGAGCAGGTTGCTTGCGCTTGGCTATCTTGAGCACCAAGCAAGCCGAAGGGTCGGAATCAAGCAAGCAAGCACATAAGTACTTGAGCCGCTTGGCTACGCCTGATATAGAAGTTGGGCAAAGGTGTGATCGAACGGTATGATGAATAGTATTGTGTATTTACGTCTCTTCCAAGAAAAGCACCAATTTCTCGACGTTTCACTGATAACGTGTTCCCAACTTGACTGCAAATTGAAGCTAGATCGCGTTCGCATAAGCGACCGCAGAACACGTCCGCCAGGATCGGCGAGAATCCTACTCCAGTATAACGTTATAAGAACGTCCTCTTTTCTCACGCATATCGAAAGATTAGACGATTACGTATTTGTTTTGGCAAAGGAATCGACTCGAGCGCTCTGATCACAACCGTAAGCTCCCACCCAATTTCGAAGGAGTCGACTCGATCTCTTTATCTCCTAATGTTAGCCCCGATTCGCTTGTCTTCTCTAGCTAGCTAGTTATTGATACTATGCGCCCAGCGCGGGAGCCTGTCTGCTTTGGGGACAGAGACTGTTGCTATCTCCATCAGACGATGGCAGGGACGTATACGACCCGCTCGACATGGCGGACACCTGGCTCATACTTCGCTGCGTCAAGGTCCGAAAAGATTGGGGTGGTTGTTGTTGTGTCGTATCGATACCGGTTGTCGGAATTCCAGCTATGGATCGCAAGGGAGGAAGCTGCTTTGTGGGGCCTGTAGTGGTATAAGCGGTCTGGAGGAAAGTGTTCAAGTTCTGCTGTTGTGACGGATATTGTGGTATATGTTGATGTGGTCGTTGCTGTTGCTGTTGATGCTGCAAGCTTTCGGGGTTACGTTCGTGTTGCTGGTTCTGCTGCCGCTCCTGCTGCTGTGGCTTATGTTGCAAGGTAACATCAACGCTGTCGTTCGTGGCTTCGTGAAAGAAAGCGCCTAGGTCACTTGCGTGCGTGTCTGTCCGTATTCGATGGTATATCTCTTGAGCTTCGAGCTCGGGCCTTAACTGCATCTGAGCTATCAAGTCTCGCGCCTCGTCGCGCTCGCTTTCTAGTATACGACTCCTGCGACAGAGAGCTGACCATCGACTCTCGCCTTGCTCGGCATTATAGGTGCATTCAGTATACAGTGCCTGGCAGCGAGAACACGCTGGCCTGCTTGTGTCTGATTAGAACAGATTTGAACAGGGGCAAGAGCATGTGCTTAATTGAGACTTACCGCTGTCCGTCGCACTAGGAGATGATCAGCACCGTGCTAGTTGATATAGCGTGTATTTGGTGCCTATCTGAACTTACTCGTGATTTTCTCTTCTGGCAAGCTGAGCAGGCGCTCTTGATAAGTTTGCGTTTCGACTCTCCACCACGCAGCAGCTTAGGTGACCTGTGGGGTAGGTTTGGTACGCCGTTATGCACACTGTCGCTACTCTCACGAGCCAAGGAAGAGGACATCGGGCCTGTATATTGGCAAGATTGGATGTGGTCGTGAAAATAGTGTCGGCGCCAGTTATCGGTTGTTTGGTTGAAAGCTCGATTTGAATCGCGGCGGCGGCCATCCCCACCGAAAGAGTGCCACCTGCTTGGACCCTGGTGTGGTGACGAACATATCGATCATAGAAGGCCAGGCGACATTCATCTTACGCTCACTAGGACCGCGGCTACGGAGAGTGGTGTCTCCGACTTTGCAACTGAAAACCCCTCCGCCAGCATGACCTCGCCGCTCGGTCAGTCAATGGGTCAACAGGGCTTCGGCGGCCAGTTCCACAAGGACTTTGAGCCTGCCGCTCGCCCCAACTCCGCTGTCAGTGGCACGCAGGGTGCAGACATCAACTGCTCGGCCTCCAGTGCCTCGACTGCTGTTGCGCACGGTCAAGGCATTCCCTCCAGAAACGATACCCTCAACAAGAAATCGAGCATGCGCTGTAGTATAGGAGCCGAGGCAAACCTCATCTTATTAATTTGCGAGAGAACTTTGGGATACATAGATAGAGATCATCTATGCTACGGCCCACGGTAATGGATTACTACCTATGACATGACAATTACTTTGTTGACTAATTGAATGCATCGTCCAGTCATCGTGATATGGCTTCTGGGGAGTGATTATGTTTGTCACCTGGCTAACTTCTAACTTGTGCACACAGATGTATCACAATGAGACGGTTGTCGCTGCCTGGACAGGCCCGAGCTATTCCCATGCAGTGGGCAGGTGACAACTGTGTCCCGACGAAATCCCCTAATCTCATCGTCCTCGAAGGTTACAGGATCCCAGTGTGTTGTACTTTTGGTGTAGTGGCTCCCGAGCGCTCCAATCCTGGTCGATGCTTGATGCGTCCGGTCGAGTCCGGCCTGGCTATCGCGGATGATAGAAATAACGGTATGTCCAACTAACGATTCAGCCCAGATTCGAATTAGTTCCACGAAGATAGCAAGTGTCTAATGCGACAGGAGAGCAACTGGAATTGTGTTGACGAGACGCGAATTCACGAAGAAGACTCAATTCGCTTCCGCTTCGGATTGGCCGTAGCCATTCTTTCAGTCCTGCTGTTGTTCCGTATCCGCAATCCCTGGTTCTTAACTGCTGACTTTCTAGTCTGTAGTCCTGGCTCTCGACCCCCCGATTCAAAGACCTTGTAACTAGAGTCCGGCCTCACAAGAATTTGCAACATCCCTGGAGGCTGCAATTCTAGAACATGGTATTGTGATCAAGAAGGCACCCGGATCTGAATTAGCTACCATTGTTTTGTCACTAGCAACCGAACGCCTGCTGTTATGCACACGTTCCGACTTATGATTGTGGACTCAAGATGCAGGATCCAGGCTCTATCTTCAGGGTCCAAGGCCGAGACCTGCTAGTCTCGTCACCGACCTGGAAGTCGCGTTCCTGGAACGCAAAAGGCCACACACCTGCTCTTCAACAATAGACTAATCGATAGCAAAGAGGTTGCACACGTCGTTTACTATCGCGGGTGGAACGCCTACACTCACTCCTGACCTCGCAGAGCTCCACACCTAACGCACGCGCTAGTGATCACTACCGCTTCCATCACGCACGGCTCTTGGAAAACACGTTTTCTTTGTCTACAGCACATCACAACGGACTTCTCCCACGCTTCGCGCACTGTGAGAGTACAATAACGCTTCGTTCATGCGCATATTTGTCATGCTACAGCCTCTTGAAGCGAACATCTCCCACAGCTGCTGACCATAGCACAAGGGTGATGCTGTCATACACGCTTCGAGAGCTTGATACGCCATCTAACAGATATCAATACATTCTCCACGCCTCAGAGACCCTTGTCCAGCTAGAATATTTCCAGAGCCGCGTGCTGCAAGCACTTTATAGGGATGGTAGTCATTCCTGCCGGTACTCCGCAACACACGAAGCTGAGACCCGCGCGACTGCAGGCCACCCCGCTCGGCTGCTCCTGCTGCAACGCCTGCGTAGAACGTGGCGGTGCTTCCAGCTACCACATGCTCTTGTCAAAAGCCTCGGAGAAGCTGGAAAGGTGTCCCTCGACATTAAATGGAGGCTTGGTCAAATCGCGTCAGATACACTTGCGCCGCGTACTCAGAGAAATCTTGTCATACGATGACACATACAAGAGGCGAGATAATACTTCATAAGTTCGCATGGCAAGCACACAACCAAGCTTTGCGATGGGTTCATCGTGACAGATACGATGGCGTTTGGTTAGCTTTAACATAGTGGAGAAGTGGAGGGCCAAGTAGGGTAAGGTCCAGACGCCCTGTCGAAATCCACAGATGTGTCCGTGCGTCTATGCTTCGCGGATGATGATGCTCTACGGCAATGAACTTTCTGAGGACTCGCAACGTATTAGACACTTGCAAAATGATGTCATTTAATGTGAAATGCCTGTAACCTCCTATCTGACCAAGCAGAATGTCCTGTTGCCCAGATCAGGTTAGGTCAAAAAGGTCAAGACAGAATTTCCGGTCAGCTGCTTCCCTAATCACTCGAGCTGCCTGTTTGCTCAGCCTTTGAGCACCACTTATGAATACCTCTCCACCTCGTGATAACCTCGTTTTCACCATTTTCTGATATACGCCTTCAGATTACTTTGCCAGATCGAACGTCGCAGTCAGCTGCTCGTCAAACCAAGATGCGCGAGATCGTGCGTGCCAGCCATCATTGACTGGGGATTGAAACAACATACGCACCCCACGTCTGTGTGTTTTCGCGAAGACAGCGACAATACTGACAGGCTCTCACCCGCAAGTTCACCTTCAAGTCGGCCAGTGCGTACGTTGAGCGAATAATGGCCCATAACAGTGAACGTCCTGTGATTAACGTCCGCAAAGGGCAACCAAATCGGTGCTGCCTCCTGGCAGACCATTTCCGGCGAACATGGAATTGACGCTTCCGGCGTGTATGTTCGTGTTGGACGAACCCTGTAGAACAGCTTTTTAACATCTACTAGGTACAATGGCACATCTGACCTCCAGCTGCAGCGCATGAACGTCTATTTCAATGAGGTACAACCCTTCGAGGCATCCGCACACGCACGTACTAAGCGCACACACTGAGTCTACATCATCGCAGGCCTCTGGCAACAAGTACGTCCCGCGTGCCGTCCTCGTCGATTTGGAGCCCGGTGCCATAGATGCCGTCCGTGCTGGCCCCTTCGGTCAGCTCTTCCGTCCCGACAACTTCGTATCCGGCCAGTCTGGCGCCGGCAACAACTGGGCCAAGGGCCACTATACTGAGGGTGCCGAGCTTGTTGATCAGGTCCTCGACGTCACCCGTCGCGAAGCTGAAGGCTCCGACTGCCTCCAGGGCTTTCAAATTACCCACTCCCTCGGTGGTGGAACGGGTGCCGGGTATGGGTACCCTTCTAATCAACAAGATCCGCGAGGAATTCCCTGACCGCATGATGGCTATTTTCTGTCATGCCCTCGCCCAAGTCTCTGACACCGTCGTGAGCCCTACAACACCACCCTCTCCATCCACCAGCTCGTGAGAACTCCGATGAGACCTTCTATATCGACAATGAAGCACTTTACGACATCTGTATGCGCACTCTCAAGCTCCCAAGCCCAAGCTACGGTGACCTAAACCACCTTGTGTCCGAGGTCATGTCTGGCGTTACCACCTGTCTACGTTTCCCTGGTCAGCTCAACAGCGATCTCCGCAAACTTGCTGTCAACATGGTACCCTTCCCGTGTCTCCATTTCTTTATGGTCGGTTATGCTCCTCTTACCTCTCGTGGCGCTTACAGCTTCCGCGCCGTCTCCGTGCCAGAGCTCACTCAGCAGATTTTCGACTCGAAAAACATGATGGCCGTCGCCGACTTCCGCAATGGCCGTTACCTGACTTGCTCCGCCATCTGCCGTGGTAAGGTATCCATGAAGGAGATCGAGGATCAGATTCGCGATGTCCAGAACAAAAACACCGTTGTCTTCGTTGAATGGATCCCCAACAACGTCATGACCGCGCTCTGCGATGTCCCACCTCGTGGCCTCAAGATGTCGTCAACTTTTGTTGGCAATAGCACCTCCATCCAGGAGCTGTTCAAGCGCGTTGGTAATCAATTTGCCGCCATGTTCAGGCGTAAAGCTTTCCTCCACTGGTACACTAGCGAGGGCATGGACGAAATGGAGTTCACCGAGGCCGAGTCCAATATGAACGATCTCGCCTCAGAGTATCAGCAGTACCAGGAGGCCTCAGGCTCCGAGGCCGAGGAGGAGTACGATGAGGAGGCTCCCCTCGAAGTCGAGGAGTAGATCAGTCTTTGAGCTATATACAGGCCTTTGACCATCGCAGTCTTCTTTGAATTATGTGTATAGGATTGCGTTATATTGTTGCGTTTACAATACAACGATCAGGTGCGTCGATTTCGGTGCCAAAGGTCGAGTCACATTATCAAGGGTGGTAATGAAGTGACGAAAAGAGCCATTGAGAGGAATTTGCATGCCAAATTTATCTGCAACGCTGTATGCATCAGATAACAGCTAACACCAAAGTAACTTTCGTGATGCGATTAATGCAGATCCGGTGATGGACTGAGCTGCCGAAATCGAAGCGATATACACAACTGTCTGGTGTACTTGATTCAAGTACATTACTTCACGAGGACGCACGATTGCGATAAAGACCAAGTGAACTTTCCGCAAGGGGTTTCATGCCTCATCCGCTCTCGCAAAACTCTGCACCACTCTTACCAACCTTGCCCTCCCCGTTCCTGTCGAAAGCCTGGCCATGATCGAGGTGATCGAACCATAGCACATCCAACCCATTTCCCTCCCACTTCTTTGCTTCCATGCATCTTCTGTTGAACGTTGAGACGTATGATCATTGTTCTCAGGCACGGCGCTACGCCACCCCTCCCTCTTTGACAGCACCACTGTTTGCGAGGTACCTCCCAACAGCTTCAGTGTTTACTATCAAGTCTTTGCCCCCAAGGCTGACCGTCACCGCTTCCCCTCGTTCACGAAGTCCTCTACGTCTTCTTCCATATCACATTTTGGCTCCAGAAAAAGCGCCGCCCCAAGGCGTGCGCAACACCTGGGTCTTTGCTCGCAAAGTACCATAGCTGCCACTCATTCGCTTGCCGCGGCTGTCGTATTTGAAGTTGTATGCAACATTTGGTGTGTGTAGCAGAAAACTCACCGGGTCGACGAACAGTGCAGATGCGACTTTGGACGCAACATCGTGTCTGCCATGATGAATGAGCTGATGCGCTGCCATACGAATGGCTGACAAGCACAAAGTGATCATAGTTATGCTCGGCAAGAATCTGGCGGAGCTCGGTGCATATTTCGTCTTTATTGAGCGCGCTGTGCGGATGCGAAAGGAGATGGGCATGATCTCAACGGCTAGAATGCCAACATCACCATCTCTGCTGTTGGCCTGTTCATTGGCAGAAGAGTTGATGTCGGAAAAGAAGTCGGCATACGGGTACAGGCCGATGCCGATGCCATGAATGAATAGGACAGGCAGCCGGGCAGTGGTTGTGTGGGGTCGGTGCCAGTAAGATAGGTGCTTGGCTCGAGAATGGTAGCGTGTCATGAGGCTAACAGGCCGGAAGGGAAAAAGGGTAAAAAGCTGACGAGCGAGAGGCGGTGGAAGTGGAGGCCCAACCACTGGAGCCTCAGGTATGCCAGAAAATCGACAATCCCAACGCACTGCCCTTGGGTCAGTGAACGAAGATGGTCATCTCGCAAACAAAGTACTTACGAAGTACCACAGCAAACTCCTATGCAGCATGTCCACCGGGTCAATCGTTAGCTTCAGTGGTTTGACTGTGCCTTTTCCTGGTCTGAAGTCTTTGCGCAACATGCTTTCGATCTCCAGCGTATATTCCTCGATCTCGTCCTCATCTCTCTTCCTTCGTAATCGCGATCAAAGAACGCCCAAGTCAGCCACTCTTTAACATCATCACGCCTGATGTCTTTGATCTCTGCACCTTTGAACCAGCCTTGAATGAATTGGTCTGGATCTGTCACCTCAGTTTTGACGTAGTCGAAAAGCTTGCGCCGCTCTTTCTTAGAGCGCGGACCAGGATGGGTAGCCGCGTGTTGCAGGTACCACCGATACGGAAAGAAGAAGCAAGTCCAGAAGAGCGCTTCTGCAAGTATCCACAGCTCAACTGCTGGCCTTATGCGATACGTTGCGGCCGGATCCATCGTGATAATGATACAGTACAGAAAGCTCAAGGGTGCAATGTAGTGCAGGATAAATATGAAGATGCGGATGAAGGCATACTCCGCCGCAGAGGTCCCAAGCATGCTTCAGGATGTCAGACTAGATGGCAGATTGTACGTTGTCGTTAGCAGCCTAAGGTCTATAGCAGATAGGTAGCCGGATCAGAACAAAGAGGAAGACCCAAAGCAAACGTTGGGAGGTATTTCGTTGAGACGCTTGCAGATATGCAACTGTCATGTGAAGAAGTGCGGGTTTTCGAGCAAGAGCCGGCAAGGGTCAGGGTCGTACCGAAACAACATGTAACGTTATGGAAAGTTGCGAGTAGTTTGACGTGCCGAAATGCAGTTGTTTATATTGTAAGCGAGATGCCACCCGATCCCGCATTGTGACATGAGCTGGATGATACGGTATCATGTGTCAGATGCTTCATCAGCAATTTCAATCGTTGGTTATGACTGAACGCTGTCAAATCACTACCCAAGTGCAGCAAAGACGACAGAGCTTTTTGTCCCACAGTTTCGTTGTCTGCCTACCGTGCGAGGCAGGATCCTCAGCTTCGCGACGGACGACGTCGAGAACCTGATCAACAAGCTCGGCACCCTTGGTGTAGTGGCCCTTGGCCTGTTTGTTTCCGACGCCAGACTGACTAGATACGAAGTTGTCACGACAAAGAAGTTGTCTGAAGTGGCCGGCACGGACGGAGTCTACGGCATCAGGCTCCAAATTTACGCGATGGCATAGTGCGATGGTAGCCCAATCTGCCTGCGACTACGAATCTCTAGCTGCACAATCCCGCGTTCAGGCCTTGGTCACAAGCCAATAACGCCTCCGGAGAGAGGTGCACGCTTATGCATCCTTGATTCATACTCTGCGTTGCATCGATTCACACGCGTCAGTTCGCAGTCTCGAAAGTTTGCGACTCCGTGAGTATGACGCAGCCTTTTCTAGGCAGCAGCCATACTTCTAAGGCGACATTATCTACCAACAGCGTCTACTGTACCCTTAGGAGGACTTCCCCATCGAATATCAACAGCAGTCTGAACTAAACTCCAACGTTCTTCCATCCGTACACACGTTGCTATCTGTGCGCTACGCCAGCGCTACATATTCGACAATAAAGCTGGCGGGTGTCACGCACCCTAGTACATCTGCGCATGCGTCCACTGCAATCTACAAACCACTCCCGAAGGAGTAATGAGAATACGGTAAGGAAGGTCGCAAGAATGTTCGGCCTGGAACAGGATACATGCAGACGCAAACGTCCTGGAGCTCGTTATACCACACGTAATGAGCACGCTGCGACTTTGTGGTTGAGGACATGCGTAAAATCATGCCTTGCTAGTCTTAATCATACTGGGGATCCCGCTAAATCATGCTCATAGGGTAAAGAGTACAGCATCTCATGAGCCTGATCTCTCCCAAAAGCTTGGGAATGGACGCACGAAAAGGAACGCCACTGCTGGCCCTTTGAAATGGGTCCATATAGACGCGAGAGTATAGGGTATCGCAGTAATGTCATGCTCGATTCGCGCTGTGTAGCACAGCCGTACATCGTGGTTGGCATCGAAACTATAACCCCATGGCGTCATGCTGTGACGTCATCTCTTGTGATAGCAGCACATCGAAGCCACTGGTCAGGGTCTTTCAGATGTAGTAGGATCGAGTGCGCACAGCAAGAATCGCACTTCTATGGGATGTACACAGCTATTGCTTCCCGCAGTTCACTTCTTTCATACTTGTACCGACTAATCCGCAACTAGTTGCAGTCTGTCATTGGACGGTTTTGAAGTTCATGACATTCGCTGTTCAGCCCTGGACTCACTCCGTCACGGGCAACCGCAAAGGTCAGTTACGATATCAATTTACATCGTGAATGTTCTCCTTTGTGCTGACAGAAGGCTGCTTCTAGCTGGGCTCGGCATGCGTCAAATCACACTGCGGCTGGGAACTCAGGCAGATATGAACTCCGTCAGTCGTTACGCGCATGAGCACGATATTCGAGCCCCCTTACGCATTCACTATCGGCCTTTTTTCGAAATCATCATATATGCATTATCGCCACGGGAAATACAAGATCTTATGGAAATACTGTCCACATTCGTTTCGGGCTTGCCGCCGCGCCCATCTGTCTCGCCGCAATACCCGAAAGAACGTGCACGAAGCCAGTCTTGTCCGCCCACATCAGCCGTAGGACAAAACGGCATTATTCGAAGTCCGCTCAGAGATTACAGGGTACACAACCATGAGGACCGGAAGGCGAGACGGACGTTGCAACAAGCGAGTTTGTGCTGGACATCAGGAACTGTAAGCAAGGCGCAGTCTCAGAGCAACGGCAGTACTTATTAACAACAGACCGCCAAGGATCGACAATCTGGCTCATTGCAGTATCCGTCTTCCACCACCAAGGGATTCTGCTTCGCAACATGTTCCAGCTGAGCAGCAACAGCACAACTACGACACGGAAAGAGACGTAGACGACTCAGATGCTAGCAGTACTTAGACAGATCGATCCACAAAGGGCTCTGGATCTGGAACGTCAGTACGAACTCGAAGCAATTCAATCCATTGATATTTGAAGAAGTGCAAGGGATGCGTTTCGCAGTTTTTAAGCATAGTATGGAAACGTGAATCTCTCTTTGCAATCGACAGTCCTGTTTCAGCCGCGTTGGCACATCGAGAAAGGAAAGAGGGCTTGAAGAAGACTTCTAGATTAGTGCCTACGCCTAACTGCAGTACACCAAAGCCTCCACTCCCTCGAGTCCGTGAATGCCATGCGCGGCAAGCTTGTACCAGGGCTAACCAGACTGGCGATATACTGTCACTGCCAGCTAGAGTCATTAGCAAGTGATTATTTATGTGGCACGTGCTGGCGCAAGTACTGTTCCCCCATACGACTTTGTCTAAAGCCAGAGCTCCACAGCGATGCCAGTTCGCGGAGAGAGGCTAGACCGCCTGATATGCTCTCCCAGGTCCGGCGCGGGCGTGATGGCTGGCCCACTGGTGCTTAGGATCTCAATTGCCGAAAGAATCGCGTAGCCAGCAAAAGGCGTAGAGAAAGAGAAGCGCTCTGGTTGCCCAGGCCTTGGATGATCAACATCGCGCCAGGCCGATTGCAGCGCACGTATGATCCCGAGCAAGTGATGAGCATGGTAACGAGCGGTGCGAGTATTGCGCGATGCCAGATCTGGTGTCAAATCTTGCTGCGTTTGATGGTTGAGTTTCATCAGCACGAATTGTTGCAAGGCATGCATCGATACGAAAGCGCCTGCATACCAATCTTGGATGCTGTGGTTGAGATTAGCTTCGCTGTATCTCAAGTGCTCGGGGAGCAGCGATTCCCAATCACACAAAGCAAGGGAAATTGTATCGTAAGATTTCGCGTACGCCTCACGAAAACCAGACTGGGGATAGTCACTCATGCGAGAAATAGAAATCATGGTGTTCTCGAAAATGCTGCCGACCATAATCAACCATGCCATAGGTGAAAGCACGGTTGAAGTCGCGGAAGCGACGGCAGCCGAATTCGAGGCTCCGCCATCGAAGAAAGAAGCGGTGGAGGGCACTCCATTCTCATACAACTCTTCTGCACATGGTAAACGCAAGTGTATGCGAGCAGTGGTGATGACACAAAGCATGTTTGTATCGAGTCCGGCATATCTTTCCATAAGAAATGCTGTCCAGCAAGCCCGGCGTCGGCATTCCACCAGTTGCTGGGTGGTCAGACCGAAGTCAAGGGTAGAATCTCGCTGATCGTTTGAAGACAGGCATCCTTCCTCGGTATCGTAGTGCAATGCAATAACAGCGCGAGACGCAAGGGTGCAGTAGTCCCAAGCTGCACCTTCGTCGCCTTTCGCAAAGTTATAGAGACTGAGCAACAGTCGAGTTACCACTATGCTCAGAGTGAAACGCCCTGTATTGCAGGATGACCCTCGAATGGCTTTGTCCGCGAAGAATCTGCCAATCGCGGCGTGTTGTTCATCAGCAAAGATCGACCCCACTGCGATCATGGCATAGAGTGGGAGCAAGGTATCTAAGGGTATATCTGTCGATATCGCAAGCCAGGCCATGAATGTGTTGCGTGGAAATATACAGAGTATCTCATTGTTGAAATATGAGAAATACAGGTCGACGAGGGAGCTTAACACATTAGGATCCGCCAAGTAGAGATCGGAGACCGTTTTGTCGAACTCCGTAGATGCAAAGGAAGTAGTCAGCCCCTGTGGGAAGAACAGCCCGGGCTGACAGCGCTGGGTGATTGTCGGATAAACGCCGGACTCATCTCTGTCGAGCATCGATGTGGTCTCTTTTGAATTTGCACTCGAAGCTGGTGACTTGCTTTGCTGTCTCCACCCATCGTGGGAACCTTCACCCGTGGAAGGATATACTCTCTGGTTTGACGAATATCCCGGGATATCTGCTGCTAGAAGGTCTCCAGCAACAATATATTCAGTCTGACGATGATGAGTGCCTGACCTGCAACCTCTGCAAAGCTGTTTGTTGCACGTTCCTCTTGCTAGAGGTGCCCTGGAAGTCCTGCAAGTCGTCAGCAGCGGCTCCGTAACTTGGGGTTGTGTACATGTACTGTCGACTGAGACGTTTCGCTTTCTCACATTGCAAGCAGCAACTCGCGCTCGGATCGCATTTGGTCTTCTTTCTCCGGCAGTCAAGACAGGCCACGGCCAGTCGCCTGCGTGGCATATTAGCTTTGGTCAAGCCCATTGTGGATTCACAACCTCTCCTTCCACCTGAACTGGGATGCGATGCCCATCTTGGTAGACGTGGAAGACGCCTTCTGCAGGATATTCTTTGACGCCGAGGTATCTGCTGGCAGAACTTGATTTGCTTGCTATCAATGGGTGACCGGCTGTATCGTTGTTGCTGATGGTACGATCAGGGCGGATTTGATGAGCGGAGAAGATCTTTTGTCCACTAGTTGTGCAAGTTCAATCTAATGTTATTTCAAGGCATAGCCGTTATGATAGCCAGGTAAATTTAGTCTCTTGAGTGTTGCTAACGTTACAACGTCATCCGAAATTTTCATGCTATGTTTTCTTTCCAATACAGTAAGTTACCGTAACCAGCAAATATCGGAACACGAAACCCAACTCCTCGAAAGAGTTAAGGTTGCCAGATATGGATCTGTGTCGACATAATGCAACTCCGTCAATCGATCCAAGCCAACTTCCAATTTAATGTTAACTATAATTTATTGTATCAGCCAGGACAGACACATCTAAATTAACTGACTTACTGTTGCCAAGCGAATTGAGTTACTTTGACACTGACTACCGTTAACAAAGTAATGATAGATTGATCTAGCAGTCTGACCTCTCTTCTTGCGTTCTAGTCTTGCCTTGAGTCGAGTCCAAGCAATGGGGTGCGAATTCTGGTGAGTTTTGTGAATGGAAAGGCTGCTGGAAAGCAGTCGCAGGGCTGGAAAGGTGTGAAGAGGGCAACAAGAAAAATCCGAAGTTGATGCACTAGGAGACAGGCTCGTTGAAATTGGACCCAACTAATGCCGCCGAGAATTGACGCGCAGTTGCTGATTGTCCTGTCAAATGGCGATTCCTTGCAGTTTGCAAAACTTTATTGTACTGTACTAAAAACCTCACTCTATGTCAATCTCGCCCATCAAGTCGTCACGGCGCGCTCTGCGACTGTTTGTAGCGATCCAGCTTCCTCTGCGCCTCCAAAATCTGCATCTCCAGCACTTGTGCCTCGAGACGGTTGGTAGGTACTTGCGAGTCTGGCGCTTGCGGCTTTTGCTTGCTTCTCGTCTTGCCCTGTCCAAATCGCTGCCGGTTCTTGCTCTTTCCCCTCATCATTTTCTGCAACAGGGCGCTGATCTCTTCGAGGCTCGGATCTTCCCCCCGTGCTTCGGCGTTCGTGAGGAACTTGGTGTCATCTGAACCATCGTGCATGACGTCATCATCGCCGTTAGGTTCCCCATCTTCGTCGGTGTCCTCAGCATCGGGTTCGCCCCTACCACCGTCGTGCATCTCTTCGTACATTATGGCATTGAGGTTTCTTGTTGGTGCAGCCGGAGGACTTCGCTTGGATTTCTTATTTGGCTCCGGATGTCGTGGTCCACTTGCTTCTTCCCGTATATTGCACCCATGTCAGATCGCGCCGCCATCCTGACGCCACCCGCCTCTTCGCCCTTGACTTGGAAGATCACTTGAGTTTCAGGCAGATTAGCGAGACCTCCAGCCGGCTGGTCGTATCGTCGCTGCACTGCAATCGCTTTCCACTTGAGCTCCGAGTAGTCTCTGCCCTTGAGGAAGGATTTGTCCACCTTCAATTGGCCAAGATCGTGCTCTGGTTTTATGAGCTCCTGGATCGATTTTTGCCACAATCGGGCGTTCACGATGTCTAGAACAGCGGTGCCAGTATCGGCTGGCGTCATGATCAAATACAGCTGTTTGCCCAAACGCGACTCCTCCAGCCAAAGACGCTCCTTCTCTCGTTTCCGTCTTCTACAGTGATGCTCGCGTCTGGAAGCTCGCCTAGATCTTGAGAAACAGGGCCTTCAGCGTTGTTGGTTGCAGAATTGTCACCTATCCTAGAACCGTCCGCAGAAGTGCCACCTGCTGCGCTGCTTCCAGATCGGTCGTCGCTGGACTTCTCCCCCATCGTCGTGTCTCCCTCGCCGTCGAGCGCATTCGCATCAGAGGGCGCGCTGAAGTGCCCGAGCCAGCGTTTTCCTGCTCAAGGCCCCCTGTTCCTCATCTTCATCTTCGACGGTTGCTTGTAAAACGTTCGACGTCGACGAGTCTCCGTTTCGCGACAGCTCATACGTGGATTGTTTGTAGGAGACGTCGGCAGCGGCTGTGATGTGCTTGGCCACCAGGCCGTTCCACGCTTCAGGGAAGCCGTAGTCTTCACATGTCCCTGCCACTTGAGCTCCGAGACCTTGGCTCCAGTGGCATCGCCTGTACTCTTGGCGGTCTTACAGACACCGTGAAGCTCGGCGAGGTCATCGGCTATCTTTGCCCAATCTATGTCCCTCTCGAAGCTTTCCCACGCCATCTTCTCCTTGTGACTCTTGTACTTCTCACGCTTCTCCAGAGCCTTCCATTGCTTGCGGTACTCTTTGGCGTGTCTGCTCTTCAGAGACTTGAGCGCTTTGCTCGATTCCTCTTTCGACTCGAATTGCAGGAACCTTGCGAAAATGCTTGTCTTCTGAATGTGTACAGCGTCCAGCTCAGGTGGCAGCTGCCGTGGGGGCGCTCTCGTTGGTGCATCGGCAAAATCGCCGTTCTTTGCGATGTACTTTCCGTTCGTCACCGGCTCGAGCGTACTGTGAGTGTTCCACCCGTGAAGTCTACGGCGGTTCGCAGCGCCGAAATGATCTTCCACAAATTTCTCCATGACTGATCCGGTGTTAGTATTGGTGATAAATGGCATATTTCCTCCAACCGATTCGTCGTTGCGTAGTGTGTAAGGCGATACTGATCATATAGTGCCACGAGTTGATCGAAAAAGTCATCGCTTTCCACCCGAAGACAAGTCTTCACCTTCGAAGTATCTAGTCCGGAGTTTCTCCACCAGACTAGAAGGTCATCAATCTCTTGGTCGACATCGTCGTCGAGGCCCTCTAAGAAATCATCGAACTCGTCTTTGGCGGCCTGTGCGACACCTTCTGCATCCTTACCAGTGTCGTTCTTGTTCGCCGGGTCGCGATGCAAGACGGCTTGGTATCCCTGGGCATCATACTTCTTTCGTCGATCGGGGTCACTGAGGACTTGGAATGCCTCGCTGATGTTCTTGAACTTCTCGGTTCCCTGTGGATCCTTATCGGGATGATGTCGCAAGGCGAGCCTGCGATAGGCATGTTTGATTGACTTTGCACTGGCTTGGCGGTCGACGCCGAGCTCCTTCTAGAGTAAATCGTCCGTTGAAGGCATCTCGGGCCGAATTTGGCTTGGTTGATATCCCTTTCTCAAGGTTGTGTCTGTGAAAATAGGAGAGAGAATGGTTGATCTTGACTTCAAGGCTGGAAAGTGACGGGTCTTATAAGCTTTACTGTAACAGATTCTACTGTGACCCGCGTCCGCGCTTTGGTGTTGACAGTGCAGGATGCTTAGCAGCGTATGCATCAGTCACTGGGATCGTGTTCTATATTTGTAACAGAAACTTGGATGCCGGCGAAGCGACTCATACTAAACTGGCTGGCTTGTCCCGAGTGTTTTCTACTACTATGCGCCGCGTCTAGTCATGTGATAAATACAGTACAATAGAACCGATCGCCACGTCTCATTCTCGCGGATAGTGTAGCACGTGACAAAGCACACTCCATGGTGATGGTAGTGGACGTCGAAGGGAGTCTAACCTTGTGTCGCTGTGTAACATGTTAGCACCATCAAGTCTGGGCTCTTCCGGAAATTCGTCCTTCACGAGAAACTTTTGGCTTCCACCACCTTATCAAATTGATTGCGAACCGACAACACTATCCCATAGATCACTCACCGTCAGCTCCAGGATGTTTCGTCTACACGTAGGACATCGACGCGTTGCAACATACCTCGTTGTTGCAGCTTGCATGTCAGTCATCCTCTTTTCTGGACACAACGCTCCAAAATGGCCTTCTGCGCAGATACAGCGATACCTAGGGAAAGATCTGGTCATACCAGCACCCGTAGTCCAAGTAGGAACAAAAGTTGGGCCAGTTCAGGAATCGCCTCAAAAGTACTTTCACGAGTCGGTATTCGATGCACACCACGATGAACGTTTGAGTGTAAAGGCTGTGTCACAGGAAGAGCGTCGATTGCATCTTCGTGCCCTGATACAAGCATACCTCTCCGCTATGAACAACATCGGTGTCGAGACGTGGCTCATGCATGGATCTTTGCTCGGCTGGCACTGGAACCGTAAGGTCTTGCCCTGGGACCATGACCTCGACGTCCAAGTATCTCTGCAGGGCATGCGACACCTCGTTGACTATCACAACACAACGTTTCCTACCGTCGAGCTTTCCGTGGCCAGAGATATACACCGATACTTGCTCGATATCAATCCAAACTGGGTCAATGCTGACACAGCCGACGGTGGTAACAAAATAGACGCGCGCTTCGTCGACACCATGATCGGGTTGTACGCAGACATCACCGTACTGCACAGTGATAATCGTGCAACAACGCAAAGGAACAAGAGGGCGATGATGTGTAAAGACGGACATCGATACAACTACGAGGACATCTTTCCGCTGCAGGCAACCGAGTTCGAAGGCGTCGCCGCCAAGGTACCATCTTCCTCTGCAAGCGTGCTGACCAAAGAGTATGGCGTGGGATCTCTGAACAACACAGTATACGGAGACCACCGATTTGACGCAGACCTAGGTGAATGGGTGTACAAATCCATTTAGAAGGAGAGTTCTGCAGGATCAGCGGCCCATATCATTACTATGAGAAAAGTCGATCTCAACCGCACCATATTGTGTTGTAGCCTGAACTGTCCCAAAAGCCCCGTTCGTCTCGATGCCGTGAGACGTATGCCTGACACTAGTGTGTGCTGTCTTGAGGCAGATCATAACACACGTAGCTTCGCACCTTGCATTCATCCCGTTCTGACACCAGAATGACCATGTGACTCGAATCGACGCACATACCAGCTGATGAAATAGAAATGTTTGTTTCACGCCGTCCAGTCAAAAGTCACACATCATGCACCACATAACGCCTGATATTCTTAGTGACTGGTTTGAAGTATGGCTGGAGACCAGGAACGCAGTTGCCAATCCAATTGTTCTGCGCTTCTCCCTGTCACCAATCTGTGCGCATTATCATAACAACGAAGCGGACGCTTCACGCTCTCATGACCCTCCGTAAGCGGTTCGAACTCTGACGTAGTACTTTGAAAGGCATGTCTCACACCTGTGGCTTCCCAATGCATCCACAGCGTTGAAAACGTCGCCAAATGTGACTCCTGCCTTGTTCTCGAACAACCAAGATCGAGAGACCGCACAACCACAGTCCGCGCTCAAGCGAGCTCGAGAAGGAGCAGGCCGGGCGATCAAGGTCTTGCGCAATGTCCGAGACTTTCGCAATACTCTTTTGTAATGCTTCGATTGTACGCCAAGATCCAGCACGACAGAAACTCCCGACACGCCGCGAGTTTTAGTCAAGCTCAGCTGGAGACCGCAGATGTTGAAGGGTGGCAAAGAGAGTATTTCTGTGTGTCTTCGTCTTCGGAATCCTCTCAGCGCCATATCGGCGATCTTTCAACGACCTCTCGAAAGCCACGGCAGACGCCTCGTGCTGACAATTGTTGAGCTGGGGAGAGGCGACTCAGGATGAGTTCAAGGAGCTCGACTATGTTGAAGACCCGATGAACAACTTGCAGTTGACGGCGCGAGACCGGGCTCGACACTGTCACCAGGCCCTCGGACAGAGGTGGGCCATCTGAATAGGCTCTGAGATACTCGGTGTTGGAGATCCGTTTTGTGTCACGCAGCTCGAGAAGAAACCCGTCAAGAGAGGCCGACATTCTTCAACACTGCGATTCGAGGAAGTTGAGAAACGAAGGAGTTGTAAAGTGTCTCAATGGCGCACGTCGTTTGAAAGTATGTAACTGTCTTTGCGGTTTGCACTCTCACACTTATGCAGGCGTATTGTATATAGGAGAAGTGCAGGCATCAATACTAATCAACGAGCTTCGCCGCCCTATCGCAGTCTCACATGCGTGATGCCAGGACGGTACATGTGCCACATCCAAGACTGAGCCTTCGAGCACAATGCCAAGGCAAGACGCGCACTTGCCTGACGGGCCTGCCTCTACATTGTTGGTGGCGTTGACAAGTGGTTGATAAGCTCCGGTACTGTTTGAGCAATTTATGCGAGGCACAGTGACTCTCGTGTGGCCGTGGCGTCTTCCTGCCTCTTTATGTTGATCGAAGATCGTATATAGAAGCTCACGACCACTCATATATGTTTCTCCAAACTGATGTTACACTAGCTGGACTCGCACCGTTCACGTTACCAACACATTCATTTACTTTGATCTCACTTCCATCTCGCAGTCTACTCGACTCGAATTTGGATTGCATGTCACTTGAAGGTGTTCTGAGAATATCTCTCCAAAGGCCAGTCTGCGCTACACATAGGCACCAGCGTTGCAAACCCTGTTGACTTGTGCGAAACTCCTCTTCTGTGTTACAGAATGAAGACGGGTGTGAGTGGACAACACTGAATGCTTCCAGACAGACAGTAACGCTGACTGCATTAGTCTCTTTCTTGCAGCCACTGCCAGAATTGCGCTCGGCGGGATGATTGGGACTTCCTGAAAGGCTTCTTCGAACGCGAAAAGGCCCAACTTGACGAGACGGACCGCTTACGACTACAACACAAGGAGGAAACGACTGGATTACAGCTTCAAGTCGACGCGTTGCAGCTCCAACACGCTTCCGCAAAGGCTCACCTTGACGACACGCAAACCCGCCTCGACGATTTGATGAGTGACTACCTGGAGACACACGCCGTCCACGCTGAAGTGGTCGACCAGAGTGCAGAGAGAAAGAAACGACTTGAGCACCTCGAGTCCTGCTATGGAGCGCAATGCGAAGTACTTACAACACAAGCGACTGAGATCAAGCAGAAAGATAAAGCTTTGGATGACGCAGCAGCTGAGGTGAAAAGGCTTGAAGGTCTGCTCGATGCCAAAGCTCCGATCGACATTATCTCTCCTGCAGCATCTGGCGCGAGTCTGAGTGCTCCAGACGCCGCTCACCGTCGCGCACGTGGGATCTGCGGGCCTGAATCGTCCGAGAGTCAACACAACGAACGCCGGTCCTCTCTATCCTGTCGTGGATACCGAAGACTGGCGACAGAACAAGACACGTTCTCTATTCCCGTCACCGTCACTCGACGCCAAAGTACGCGAAACCAAGCGATGGTCACCGTGACACGGCAGTGCTGATATCGTGCTCCAGGTCATCATTCAACGCTGGAAATGTCGTACATCTCGCTGGACGTCTCTGAGGAAAGTGAAGGTGGCGAGCTTGACTTGTTTTCAGACTTCGAAATGTCTGAATGAATACAGGCTAGCGACGAGGGATTCGACCTCAGCTCGCTTTGCAGGGTTTCAGTAACAAGTCGCAATCAATTTTTCGGGTAGCAGAATGCAAAACGTGCCTTACGTACAATTGAAGCCATTCTTGTGTTCCACGTTGGTTATGTAGTTAAGGTCTGAATAAGCTCACCGACCCACCAGAACCATCAACTTTGGAGGCTTCAACTTCGACATGATCCAAAGAGGATCCAATCCGCAATTCGACGTGCATATAAGGACTTCGACCGATACGGAAACGTCTTGATGCCACCACTTTGGTATGTGTTCGCCAGCTGCGATTGTGCCAACATCAACAATGGGATTTTGTCGATAAAGCCCATGGGTCTTGTCGGCTCCCAAGCTGTACTTCTGAGCCTGGAAACTTACCTTACGTCCAAGTACGCTTCGTGTATTCTTCAAGGCAGTTCGACACTTGGTGGAACAGACTCGCAGTAGTCACTGGCGTGCGTACTGCTTCACTTCATCGATCCTGTGACTTTCTCGCACATCCAACGTTCAGTCATCCCCTTCGTATGAACTTCCAGCGTGATCGGACTCCTCGGATCTTGGTTCTTCGAAACATTGTCTTTTCATTTCCATCACATGATTGTTGCACAACGGTGTGCATCTGCGGTCTTCTTGCGAGCATGGGCAAGTCTCGTCACACAACTCGCACTCACACCCAAGACTGCGCAAGTCTCGGATCACTTGTAAAAGTCCTGCAGTGTCTCCAAAACGCGAAGTACCCACGACCTGATCCAAAGCCTTCTCCAATTGTTTGAGCACATCTCCGAGCTGGAAAGGTAGCGCCTCGTTAGTCGCATTTTGATTACGTCCAATCCAGTGTATAGTCTGGAGTAACGGCAACAATGTCAAATCATCCCACAGCATACCGCCGTCCATCAAACACGTCTCGAGGGTCAGGACCGCGTGTATCACTCGAGTTCCCGGAGGCATGAAGAAGACGTCACCAGGACCTAGGATAAGCGCACGCGACTTCATTCCAGGGTTCCAGCTCGATCCTGCTCTGCTGAAATCTACCCAGTCTTGGTCTGTCATCAGCCGCTCGGGAACGATCATCCACAGCTTCGTTCCAAAGAGGTTGCGCAGCCAAGTGCCGCCTAAGGCGTCCATGTGTGCTCCGGAGAATGCACCTCGCAGTCCGAGGATCTCAAATGACTGGCAACTCCCCACATCGAACGGAGTCAAGTAAGTTTTCTTCCCTGTGCGCCCTGCGTAGTTGGCCTTTGCACCTCTCACCAAGATATCCAACAACCTGTACCTGGGTAGACGGGTGAGCCCTGGCTTGATTGCATTTGACGAACTCTCGAGATCGAGGAAATTGGGAGCTTTGGGCAGGATGGTGTCGTGCGGAGTCCGAACGAGACGAGCTGCTCTGACACTGGCAACGGTTCTGGTGCCGACATGTGGTTGCGTACAATGACCTCCATCCCCAGGAAAGTCTGTTCGAGTCCGTCGGCATATCTTTCAACGGAGAACTCGTCCGCGTCGGCGAAACTCTCCTTGATGAGCAGCGGTGTTGAAAATCTCGCCCTTGCCAGCCCGTGACTTGAACACATCCCAGGGTATATTGAGCACGTCGTGTTTTGTAGCATCTACATCGACAACCTCTTCAATATCTGAGACGGCGTGTACTGATGCATATCGGATCGGATGCAGCCAGTGCTTCAGGATCGGGTGCGGTGCTCGTTTTTCGGTCTCATGAGCAACGTCTGCCCAGTGCTGCAACTTGAGCTTTACTGGGTCACATGTTCCTGGTGGAAAGACGATTTGATCAACTGCAGTGTAGATGGGATGGTCGGAGTTGGTGAAGGCTGTGCTTCCATTGGGTGCTTTGGGCGTCTTCGATCGCGCCTTGGTTACCGATGAAACAGCCTCCTTAGTCATCTGTAGCTCGCCATCACAATTTCGATCTGCGCCTGGCTCGGTAGAAGCAATATCGGAGTCGTGAAAGGCTGCCTCACGCAGATCAGACTGGTCTGTCGTCGTGTCCGGCAAAGCTGGCAGTGGACTGCAGATAGACATCTGCTGCGGATCTTGGTAAATGCGTTGATTAGTTTGACGGGTGATCGTCTTCCAGCGTGGAGTTCATACGCGCTCTTGAATTGGGTGAAGCCGATTTCGAGCTTGCTCTATCATCGTTCGCATCATCGTGGCTCGTTCCATCGTGGCTTCTGTCCGATGACAATACGGCTATAGTTTCTGTCGTAGGATGTCGGATTTCATCCGAATTTGGGGCAGGCACCTGTGGCGATACAGCCTCGGCGGGGCCATCAAGTTGTCGTTCATTGTCTGCATCGGAGCAAAATTCCAGAGATGTGGTTGGTCGCGGCACCTCCTCCGAGCCTGTTCCAATATCAAGAGGTATAGCTTCAACGATGGAGTGTCTCAAATCGCAAGTGGCACCGACGACCGAATGTTGGCCATATTTACCTTGGAGGAGGTTTGGAAATAACGGTCGATTGGCATTCATACGTTGCACTTTCGCACGTAGCGGCGATATGGAGTCGCCACCTCGTTTGCTCGCCTTTTGGGACCCAGTCTCCGCCCTATTCTCTGCTGGACACAGCACGCCAAACCTGTCTTCCTCGAGCAGATACCGATGGTAATGTTGAGGTCTCAGAGTGCGCAAGTTCTGATCTCCAATCATCAGCGCGCCGTCAGAGCAATTCGACCATTCTTTGACACGGCTCAGCTCCTCTTCATCGTCTAAAGATTGCGGCGTCAGAAGCCGCCCATGCTGGCTATCGCTTCCGTCCTTCTTGGTAGCAAACTGGCTGAGTATCTGCAAGTCCTGCAGTGTGAACGGCGATGGGTCCCGCGGTCCGCGAGGCTTGTAGCCGATCGATGGAGTGCGGGCGTTGAACAGAGAGTGCTCGTGTCTGCGAAGCATAACAATATTGGCAATCTTTGAGAAGTCCTCGAAGTCAGGGTATGCCAGTGCGCAGCGGCGGACAAGTTCTAGGTTCTTGGTGTCCTTCGACTTCCAGCCGTAATGTTCCACCACTTCCGTTCCCCAGATAGCGGTCAACGAAGCCAGAGCCTGGAGCTTGCGTCTCGGGTCGCGGTCTTGCAGGTGCTGACGCTCGGGCGCAAGATCGAAGAACTCTTTCCAGACGTCAGGGTCGACTTCTATGTTCTTGCAAGATACGACATCGCGGACCGCGGACACACATGCACGAACGAGCTCATGCTGGTTGAGGGTGATCTTGCGGATTTCATTCAGGATCTGTTGTGGAGATCGTGTCGTACCGGCGAGGGACTGTTGGAGACGACCCAACAACGACAGCACCAGTGCTTCCGAGTCCCGAGCGATAGCGTGCGGAGTGTTGCGAGTCGTATTTATCTGCATCTCCGGATTTGTACAAGATCACACGAAGAATATTCAGGACGGATACATCATGTAGGAAAAGTCGGCTTCTTTTGTTCAGGCCGAAGGTACAAGCAGACAGTGACGCGACGCTTTGACCTTCCAGCCCCTCGAGCAGGAAGGCCCGAGCGTCAACACGGCTCTGGGCGCAGTCTTCCGCTGCAGCTTGATGTTTCAGTCTTCCCCAGAACTTGCGCACTGCCCTAACCTGGGCAGGAGAGTTCATACATGGATGTGTATTGCATGGCATGTCAGCCTGTGTCAGCTGACAGTGGAAAACTCACGCTGCTCTCAGGCTGCTGTTTCTCAATATCTTTCTTGCCCCCTCTTGCTGCTGGTGGAAAACATACTCTTCACACGTGTCTCTGCCGAATGCAGTACGGTGAATCATCGCATCGTGGTCTTTCCTGTGTGAGCGGCACCAGCTAGAGACTTGCAGTCCGCGGTATTGTGCGCTTAGCGTGTTGTTGCCCAGTACGTCTTTTGGATGGCAATAAGATTCAAGCAGAGATCAGTGTCCTGATATGAACTGCAAGGGCGTAGCAACAACTGCAGCCATGATCGAGATGCAGACTTAATTGAGCATTGGGAATGTCTGCCGTTCACCTAGATTGTTGGGAATCCAAGAAGACCAGACGATCCACTATCTGCACTGACATAAAATATCTTTTCTCTTGATCTGCGTGAACGGCTGTCGTGACGGTAAAGATTTTCCTTATTCAAATGCAAAATCCCAACTGTGATCTGTCACACTGCTGAGTGTCGTGCGTCCCACCATGGCGCACTGTTAGATTGACCATATAGCCTTGACGGCATCGTCGCACGGCGCCAGACGGCGTCAACGGCTCCTTCTGCCTCTGACGAGGAGCTGGAGAACCTGGAACAGCTCAATCCGGGAGTGTAGTCACCAGCTGACAAGACTACCACAGGATGCCTCACTTCGGAGATTGTCAAAGCGTGATCAGTCAGTGCTTCGATCTCGTCTGTGATTTCTATCGCTTCCAGAGTGCTGCTCTGTCCTCGTCTCCCAAAGGGAGCTCTGATACTGGCCGAGGGTTTTGCCTGTAACCTGCTGCCGATGGGTTTGGCCGGGTTCCTCGAATGGGTGCGCATGCATCTGCCCATCTGCCCCTCGAAGTACGCGATCTCCACGGTGTAGGAGAGTGTTTCGGTGTCTCGCAACCTCGACGTCACATCGCGGCAATTGTCCGGTTTGCAAAGTACGGCGAAGCGGTCGTCTGCTAGAAGTGCTGTCATCCAAGTCGTTCCAGAAACATAAGCCGACACGAGAGTGACGCTTAGCACAACAAACACAGGCAGCGATCATCAATGCAAGAACCACCAGCGATGCAGCCGTCACACCAGAAGCTTGTGCTTGTGTAAGCGATGTTACGGATCCTGAATCTGCGTGGGCATCACCATTTGTCGCCGACGAGACTGTGGGCGTTGCTACGTCAAGCCTCGTGGTGACTTTCGTTGCGATTGTAGTGGTCCTAATGCTCGTAGACAACACACTCTCTGTTGAGGTGACGTCATCGCATTTGTGGTGGCTACCGGCAGAGTCAAGGTCTGCAGCGTGATGGGATTGTGGTTGATGGCGCTGAGGTTGGGTGTCGCGGTTTGCCAAAGATGGTGAGTGTCATGACCCTCAGAAGCACACAGTGTGGGAATGGAAGTGTTCCAACTTCTTCGATGTGATAAGTCCGGATGCGGGGCCATTGAGTTCCGCTAGTTCGGGATTTGGTGGAGTCTGACAGGCGGCCCCTTGCAGAAGAGTGGCTTCGATGAATGAACCGACTTTGGTATCCTCAAGAGCTCTCAACTGCCGCTCGAACACTCTAAATATTGCTGAAGACTCTTTATATGAGCAGTCTCTCGCTTGGTGCTATTGCGCTCAAAAAAAATCGATGGCAAAGATGGCAACATCGCATCGCTTTGATTATTGCCTGAGCAGATTGATATGGTGCGCCGCCAACATCCAGGTGTTGTTGCACTCCGCCACGATAGACAGAAGTACTGCGGCATAGCGGCGCTTGTGTGATACGACTTGCTGGGAAGTGACCGCCGAACTGACGAGTAGATGAGGTTTCTGTTAGCCGCTGAAGCGAGCGCCGGAGCACGATCCTTTCACGCTCTTAGAGTTGGCAACTTCACTCCGCCACTTTTTGATCTGTACACACATCAAGGTGGCGGTGCTCGAAGCGCGTTGTTTCTGGTTGAAGATGTGACGACGGTCCTGGCGACAAGATACAGTAGAACGAAGACGACGTTGTTACAAGTTCTGATTCGCGTTGGCAAGCTACGCGTTGGTGCACTGTCGTGAGCAAGGGGATCCTTGTCGGGCCGTCTCACAGAGGCGTTATCTTTGGGGTGGTCGGTCAAGCGCAGCGCTCGCAGAATGCAGCACACTCAAGAGACGGCCACGCACTGCCCACCTTGTACAACAGCTTAGCCACCACAAAACGTCGCCACCTGCAGTACCTCTGCACACGATGAGGAGACCGTCATGATCCAGCGAAGAAAACTCGCGGTCTACCCACACTTCACGAGAAATGTATCTAAATTTGGGCCGACGCAGAGGCTCCCCATGGTTCTTTCCTATCAGTGAAGCGCTTGACATGCATGTACGTGGTCCAAAAGCTTGAAGCAAGGGTTAGGGCTGGGGTAACATCGAAGCACGTAATGGTCGATCCTGCCATGAGCACTGTCACTCTGCCGCGAAAAAATGGACCAGTAGAACTTGGAATTTCCCTGGTCTTCGCATTCAGGTGATTTGTTCAATTAATCGTCGTGGACGAACATCCCTTATCAAAAGGTTTGCTCCAGGATGTCAAGCCAAACCCCGAAAGCAATAAGAAACGTGAGAACAACCCACATTTACCACCCACGATGTGCCACAATTTATGCAGTGCTCGCAAAACATTCGTTAGCAAGAAACAACCAGGTGACGCGGCGTCCAAGCGCTTTGCCATTTTTGCAAGAGCACATCCGTCACACTCGGGCATGGAACTCCGGTACTTGACATGACGAACAAGCAATTCTGAGATCCAACATCTGAAAACTGCTTTCCGAGTGGTGATGAAGTGAGGCATCCGCAGAAAGCGAGAGCGATCGCACTGGCATCAGATCCGACTTTGGACAGCATGAATGATCGTACAGGTACAGTACTGTAATAAGCACAGATACTAGGACGACTCCAGGACGACACGATCACTCCCCATCTGCCAGTCGAGCGTCATCCTTCGAGTCTGGAGAAGTCTCAATGCTGCCGGCCTTCATTCACCAAACCGATAGCCTTTTTCTGCAGGAAGTCTGGCGAAACCATTGTGGCCATCTCTTCGATCTTCATCCTATCAGCCTCCGAGTCTTGTGCACAACTGTCCAGTACCTGCTTCATCCCATTCAAATGTGACATCATGCAACGACATCATGCACATGTTTAAAGTAATTCGTCGACCTATGTTTCTCCCATGTCAACAATGAGATACTCTGCATACTTCCACGCAATACAGTTCATGGGTTGGCTTGCAAAATAAACGGATAGACCTTTTGGATACTGTACGCTTCTTCCACTTCATGACATGATCGCAACGGAGTCCGATCTTTGCTGATGGAGAACATGCCGCGGTTGGCATATCCTTCGCGGACAAGGCCACTCAGGGTCATCCTGCAATTCAGGGCGTTTCACTCTGAGCTAGTGATAACTTCAGTAATGTTCAATCTCTGTATATTTGTATATCTGCGAAACGCGACGAAGATACAGCCTGGGACTACTTGTACCCTTATCTCGTGCTGGTGTTGCCTTAGAGTATGATATCGAGGGAGGATGCCTGTCTTCATACGATCAGCGCGAAATTCTTCCCTCGACTTCGGTCTGACTACCCAAAAACTGGTGGAATGCCGACGCCGGGCTTGCTAGACATCATTTCTGATGGAAAGACATGTTAAACTTGATACACAAATGCTTTACAGTGTCACCGCTGCTTGCATACACTTGCATTTGCCATGCGCGGAAGAGTGTAAGTTATGAGAGATGAGAGTGGAGTGCCCTCCGCCGCTTCTTTCAGATCTGGCATCGCGCATCACTTATGTCGCTACTACCATGCTCATCACTTGCTCGAAATGATATGCGCGCTTCAACCGGCAAGGCCACGATGTTGAATCTCCAAGGTCCAGGCAACCACAACTTCTCTTTCTCTATCTCTACACCTTTTGCTGGCTACGCGATTCTTCTGGCAATCGACACCCTAAGCACCAGTGGGCCAGCCATTACGCTTGCGCAGACTTGGGGGAGTATGTTAGGTGGCCTAGCTTTTGTCCGCGAACTGAAACCGCTGTGGAGTCCTGGACTTGACAAAGTCGCGCAGGGGAACAGCACTTGCTCCAACACGTATCACATGACCCTTCACTTGCTTGTCACTCCACCTGACAGTGACAATATATGGTTGATATGATCAGCCCTGATCTAGCTTGCCACTGGCATCAATAGTTGCGACGAAGCGCGACTTTCAAAAACTAATCTAGAAATCTTCGTCCAGTCCTTCTGCGTTCTCTCGATGCGCCAACGCAGCCTGAAACGGGATGGTCGGGGTCAAAGGGAAGTTCAAAGATTTCCACTATGCTTGAAAATGGCGAAATGCACTCTTGCGTTTCTTCAAGAATCGATAGGTTGGTTCATCTCAAAATCGTACTGATGTTCCAGATCTAGAGCTCTTTGTGGGTTGATCTGTCTGAGTGCTGCTAAGAAATCCACGTTTGTACTGCTAGCATCTGACTCGTCTATATCGTCTCTTTCCGTGTCGTGGTTGTGCTGTTGCTGCTCAGCTGGACCATGTTGCGAAGTAGAATCGACCTTGGTGGTGGAAGACGGATACTGCAATGAGCCAGATTGTCCATCCTTGGCGATCTGTTGTTGATAAGTACTGGTGCTGCTCTGCGATTGCGCCTTGCTAATAGTTCCTGGTGTCCAGGGAAAAATCGCTCGGTGCAATGTTTGCGTCGCCTTCCGGTCTCCATAGTTGTGTACCCTGTCTTCTCTGGGCGGACTTCGAAAAATGCCGTGTTGTCCTACGGCTAACGTAGGGGGACAAGACCGACTTCGTGCACGTTCTTTCGGGCATTGCGGCGAGACAGATGGGTGCGGCGGCAAGCCCGACACGAATGTGGACAGTATTTCCATGAGATATTGTATCTCCAGCGGCGGTAATGCATATACGATGACTTCGAAGAAAGGCCGATAGTGAATGCGTAACGGGACTCGAACATCGTGCTCATGCGCGTAATGACTGATGGAGTTCATATCTGCCTGAGTTCCCAGCCGAAGTGTAGATTAACGCACGCCGAGTCTAGCTAGGAGCGGCCTTCCATCAGCACAAAGAAGAAGAATCACGATGCAAGTTGATATCGTGGCTGACCTTTGGCAGTTGCCCGTGACGGATTGAATCCAGAGCTGCACAGCGGATATAATGAACTCAATAACCGTTCAATGACAGACTGTTAATAACTGCAAATGAGTTAGTGCAAGTATGAAAGAACTTGATTTCAAGAAGCAATCTGTGTACATCCCATAGATGTGTGATTCTTGCTGTGCGCTTTCAATCCTACTTCATCTGAACGACCCTGACCAGTGGCTTCGATGTGCTGCCATTGAAAGAGATGACGTCACAGCGTGACGCCATGGAATTGTAGTTCCGATGCCAACCACGACGTACGGCTGTGCCGCATAGCGCAAATCGAGCATGACATTACTGAGATGCACTATACGCCAGCGTCTGTATAGATCCATTTCAAGAGGCCAGCAGTGGTGGTCATTCTCGGACTTCTATTCCCAAGCGTCTGGGAGAGATTGGTCTCATGAGATGATGTATCTTTTCCCCTGTGAGCGTGACTTAGCGGGATCTCCAGTACGGTTAAGACTAGCAAAGCATGACTTTACACATGTCCTCAATCACAAAGTCGCAGCGTGCTCATTACGCGTAGCGTAGCGGGCTCCAGGACGTTTGCATCTGCACGGATCCTGTTCCAGGCCGAGTATTCTTGCGACCTTCCTCGCCATATTCTCATCACTCTTTCGGAAGTGGTTTTTAGATTGCGGCGAACGCATGCGCAGATGTACTGGCATGCGTGACACCCGACAGCTGCGTTGTCAAATATGCAGCTCTGGCGTAGCGCACAAATAGCAAGGTATGTATGGATGATAGAACGTTGGAGTTGAGTTCAGGCTGCTGTTGATATTCGATGAGGATATCCTCCTAAGGGTAACTTAGACGATGTCCATGGATGCTGTCGCCCGAGAAGTATGGCTACTGACCAGCAAGGCTGCGTCATACTGACTGAGTCGCATCAATGCAACGTAGTGTGTGTGAATCAAGGATGCGTAAAAGTGCGCCTCTTTCCGCAAGCGTTATTGGCTTGCGACCAATGCCTGAACTCGGGTTTGTCCAGCGAGGAGTTCTAGTCGCAGGCAGATTGGGCTACCACACACAGCCCGCATGTCGGACGGGCTCCATCGCACTTTGCAATTGCGTAAGAAGATGTGTTCAATTGTAAAGAACATAGATGACTGCACCTTTGGTTCCGTCTTCGACATCGTTGACATGCTTGTGCTGCAACCTGTTGTCGCCTTGTCGTTCCAGCAGGGGTCTCTGTGTGAGGCGGAGATAGCTACCAAGCGCTTGTATACCACCGTTCAGATAGGATTGAAAGATGGTTCCTGATTTTTGATTGACTACCGAACCATATCAATAAAAAGTATGGCGAGTAATCGCAGTGAACGGCAACAGCTACTGTGAAAAATGCGTATTTCCAGCATACTGAACAGATCACTTCGCCGCCTTTGCGCGAGGTGATCGCACGATTATTGGACAGTCGCTAGTAAGGCCCGGTCCTCTCCGCAGATCGATCTGTCAGCGACAACCGGTTTCGCCACTCACGCAAGAGAACAGATGCCGCTAGAAATTTTTGCCCAGATCGTGATCACTAGGAGCTGGCTCCGCGAAGTCTTGCAAGCCTACATTCCTGGATCACATGCGCGTCGGTGGCCGTGCCGCATTCCCGTCAGCTGTGTGGTGAGACCCGAGCACTCTGTCCATGTTCTTTCTCATTGTGTCGCCTACAGTACTGTAACCGAAACGACTGTAATTAGTTCATTGTTAACAGTAAGCAATGCAATTACCGAGATATAAAGGAACATTTTTCGTTACAGTACAAAATTTATTCTGAATGATCATTCTCATATCTCTTCCCAGACCGTAGGCTCTCGCTCCACCCTTCAGGATCTGACTTCATCCCTAGAGTCGCCCACTCACTCTTACATGTCGCCATTTCCTTCACTTCCTGCATCGCCAAATTTGATGTTTCGAAAACCTCAAGCTTAACAGCTTGACCTCGCCTAAGAGCTTGGTCGCTCGTCAACACAAATACGTCTGAAGCGGAGCAGCAACGACTAGCCGCAAAGCCTCCAGTGCAAACTTCCGAACAGCCTCCGTGGAGTAGCCTCACTCCCGACCTCTCCCGTAGGCCCGCCACTTTCCAAGAGGCACAAAAGGCACTGGCACTGTCCTGCGATTCCTTGAACAAGACAAGTCGTTGCAGAAGTTTCCGGACAAGATCCTCAGTGAAGGCGAAATTAACACGATAAGGAGCCTGGCCGAAGATCTTGGTCACAGACGACTCTATGCCGACTAGGATAATGAATGCACGAGATAAATTCATTTATTGGTTGATCGGAACCGGCAGATATACGCAAGCAATACCAGCTAGCGGCGTGCTTCTGCTATTTTCCAAGATTACGCGTATTGAGCTGTTGCGTTGGTGCATCACTACGCCAATTTGGCGATTCATGACCGATGCCACTTGATCACTGTTTGGTGCTTGGCACCACAGCAAGTACTTTATGGTCATGTGGTGTAGCCTGGTATGCTCCATGCTATCTCTGGATGTGGCTGTCAAATGGGGGTTCAAATTCTCAGTGCGCTGGCGCGCAGGAGGGATGCTGCTCAATCAGACTGCCCTGCACGACATCACTGTAAGTGCAGCTTGCACGCCCAGTCGATTACCGTATGTGCGTCACCGCACGCCGGACATTTTGGGCTGTCTTTCTTCATGCATTCGTCTCGACGGTGGCCCTTCGAGCAGATAGCTTTGAAGTTTTTCGCAAAGTCCTTGTTCAGAATCTTACCGTCGTTCACTTCCTGGTCCAGCGCACATTGCTTCACGACCCTTTCGGATTCCACCTGGCACGACTGCTCACCTTTGACCCGTGCGCCGATCAGGCTCGACGTCAGCCAGCGAGTATGTTGCTTGGCCTTATCATCTTCGCCATTGTCGGCGAACACTAACTCATCTCGATCGCGTCGCCGGGTCCAGGTCGGAGAGACTTGATCGTTAGCTTTTCTGTGTCTTTGTTGACCTTGAGTCCGGTACGGAAGCTGTGATTACCGGCTTGGAATCATGACATGACTGAAATCACTCAAAACTATGTTGTAGGTGTTTGGGGGCCAGGGGTGGTGGTAAGTATGGGGAAACAATTAGATGTTATCGACTCGATACCATCTGGACATAGCGGCTAGTAAAAAATGGGATCGGTACAACCATTTTAGACAATTTTGGGTAGGCAATCAGACACAGTGGTTCAGATTGGTTCAAGCCGATTGTGCCATTAACTAAAAAGAGTCAGGTGATTCTAGCATATCTGTCGACATTGCAAAGGTAGGGTCTCACGGATGGTCCGAGAGACCAAATTTCGGCATCGCTCACGTACGACTAAGAACACAGTCAGCTAAAAAGAACGCTCTTGAGATCGCTAAGGCAGGTTACCTTGCAAACGGCACTCAGGTCCTGTTCACCAGTCACCGTGTTCTGAAAGAACGCTTGCTCCAGCGCAAACGGCCACTCACACGTGATGGTCGCACAACCTTCCGTAATCCATCGAAGATCGTCGGTAGCTTGCTGTACGACATGTTCCCTGAGCCCCACAGGAAAAACAAAGTCTAAGACTCGAGAATGTAATTTGAATAATTGAGAAGGCAATGGTCTTATGAGTCCGGGAATAGCGAAGAAGGACTCTTGTGTCGGCATCAGCATCCATTTTAGCAAGGTCCAGTGCAGCCACATTAGCGCGTGAGGCGTGAGTGTGTTGTGGACTTCGCCGCACTTCACGCCTTGGATAATCATCGCTGTAAGCTGAGATAGCTTCGGCGCTCTAGCAAAGACCTGTGGGTCATTCAAAGCAGCTACGTATGCGTGAGCACCACAGATGGCGGTGATGTCGTGACCACCGCGGATATCTCCGGTCAACTCGATGATAGCAATTTCGTAAGGATCTAAGGAATCGAAAGGATCATTCAGGGTTCTGGTGGCCCAGTAAGGTATGGAGAGGTTTTGCTGTTGTATTGACTGTACTGAGACAGGCTGGTGGTTGGCCAAGATTGCGTCGCAGAAGGAGAGGTTGCCGAAGCGATTATCGAGACAGGGCGCAACCGCAAGGCTTGCGCTTTGCCAGTATCCCATGTCAGCTGTCCATGGCCGTGGAGTTCGGTCCGAACATGCCCACAAGTTCTGTCGAAGTATGCAGGTACGTGACTTGTCCGATAGTCGACATTGCCACCTTCCGATGTATGCGAATTCGTTCGAGACGCACAAGGAATCATACTTGTCGAAATCCTCTCATGACCCTGGTGCGTGTGCCAACGGACGATGTCTTGCGGTCGCTCGCCTATACGAAGGCGTGCCAGCAGAAGAATGCTCTCTGAATCATTTCCTCTATACATCGCCTGGAGCAACGTCGAAGCGACTCCGCTGTCATCAGCGCTTTCTCTCCCTTGATATGGCAAGGGCTCACGCGCCAAGGTTTGGGGACCGGGAACACACAGTGCACTTCCAGGCGACTGACTGACGCCACATTTTTGTTTGCCAGAGAAGAAAGCCCTGCATCCTCAAGCGCTCGAATCTTCGTCCGAAGCTTTCATTCTGGCGTCGAAGCGCTTGAAACCGCGTTTCTGTGGCATCTTGAGTGTCGTATATGCACTGAATCTTACGCGTGGTGCAGAGGCTACATGCCGGGCGCTGTCCATCACACTGCGATCAGAATCAGATGCTGCCGTTGCAAAGGGCGTTCAGGCGTCGGCACTGGGGCATGGTCAGACGCATGTACAGAAGCTTACCGCAGATTTTTTCGAGCGACACAGATTGCAAGCAACCTGTGTCGAGCTATAGCGTTTCTTGACAGAACCAAGGATGTATTGTCGAGCCTGTGCCGGGCGACGATGGTCGGCCTCTTTGCTTCTATTAGCCATCGACAGAATTATGCTCGTGGAATGTGCAAATTGCGCCTCTTGTGCCGAATTCTCAATAGCTGGGGGCATGAGACCGTAGCCATTTATAAGAGGGAAGTCGGCCGGAACCTCGATCGGCACAATGTCGTGATCGGACCCTGAGTGCAGCAGAGGTGTGACTTGCCGCACATCCCGTTACGACTTTGGCGATAGGTGCCTCACTACCAATCTCCGCTTCCATTGCATCTGGTAGCAACCCATTCTCGAGCTTTCTGAAATCATTCCAACCTTTTGGCAGCTAAGGTATGACATACAAAATTGTACTTACAGTGCACTGCGTGAGATTATAGAATGCCGATTGCGCGAGAATTTTACGATATAATCGACTTGTTTGCTTGTTGACCTTCACATGTGATCTGCCTCGCTCGCTTGTCCAGAGCTAATCCCTCGTTGCCTTGTCCGCCTCCTCACTAGCCTATTCCACACCAAGAGTGACCAGGCGTCGCTTCACACTCCGCTGACGACACTGGAGAGCGAGCCGAAGCGGCCGGTACGCGAGCAGAGGCGCTACGCGGCGAGTCCCTCGCATGGTGCGCAATAGCAATTCATCACAACAGGTCTGCGTGTCATGTCGTGCGGTACAGCAACATACTGCGGTCGCACTCATGTGCAGCCGACTCAGCATGGAGACGAGGCGCGCGCTAGCGACGTTTGCAGCACCTCATCCGTCAAGCCTCACATGTGTTGTGGCATGTTTGTGGTACTGAATTGCACCAAGATCACGCTGTCTCGTTTGCGAAGGACACTATGGAGCTCGTCAACATACATAGCAGACCTTGGACGCGGCTCCCCGTCACCGCCACTTTTTCTTATCCCCTACCGCATCTTACGTGCGCACTGCTTTACACAGCCATCAAAAGTCCAATGAATGCATGAGTGCTCGCATGATGGATAATGTGCAAGAGCTTCACAGGCTACCACAAGCATCTGAGGGTCAACGCGGATACCGAAGCATGGAAATGGCGTTTCCGAGTCACGCAACCAATCGCACCAGGCACTACGTGGGAACAGATTCATCGGGCTTCCCCCATTTGCCTCCGGGTCAGCTCATCCTCGATTGCGGCAAGAATCATGGACATCTGTTTTTCTGCCATCGTTAAAGCTCAACGACACCCGGACCCACGAGACGCGTTTCTGCAGCACAGATCTTGCGCATTTTCGGGAGTCTAAAACTTCTTTTGATGTCGCAGTTTCGGGAAATCGGAATGGAAACGAATTCACTGGGAGTAGCGTACACGCCGCCGAAGTCAGCATACCTGTGCTGTTACGTGAGAATGATGAAGACTCTTGCGTGGCCAGTACAACGAAGCCTTTGACGTGCCGGTGGTATCCACCAAACTTCGCTCGGACACTTCTCGAGTCATTGAGCCAGTACGAAGAGTACCGCGACCTGCTCGGACTTCGTACAGTCAAGAGCAGAAGTTCTTCATCATGTACCATCGGGCTGTCAGGAAGAATCTTGGGAAGAAATCGAAGAGCTGTTCAGAGATATCTTCGGTCTTCGGACCAGAGACGGTCTGAACAGCGTCTACTATCGCATCCGCCGTGATTGGGGAATGAAGCCGGTACTGGGCAGTTGCGCAGAAGACTCGGAGACCGATAGGTTGAAGGTTGAAGAGATGGCCAAGATGCTTTCGCCGGATTTTCTACAAAACATTGGTTATCGGCTTGGTGAGTGAAGGCTTGGAGCAATGAGGTGTTCCGCAGACGCGAAAGACAATATTGAATTGGCAGATGTCGAGTGATCGTGTCGTGCCGGAGTCGTACTAGTATTTGTGCTTATGATTTGTACAATAATTCATGCTTTTGGAAGCTGGATGTGATAACACGATCGTTCTTGCTTCCTCCACATGACTCACTTGACCATCGCGTTCAGAGAGCAGTCTTCGGATTTTTGGATCCCAGAATTGCTTATTCTCTTCGTCAAGCGACGTGGTTCGTTGACCAAGCATGAGGAGTGTGCTCTCGCAGATCTGGAAGGTGCTTATACCAGGCCAGGTGACCACATCTACCTTTGCGGATGTCGCGCGAGCGAAGTACATATTGCAGCAAGATCACAGACGGTAGGTTCTGTGGTGTCCACATACGTTTGTTGCTTTCCGGTTTTCTCAAGACGCGCTCGGACGAGTCTTAGAACAACAGATATTCGTTCACGATGATTACTTAAACAAGATAACTCAAATGCGAAGACCAAGAAAAACATGATTTCTACTGGTCCTTTTTTCGTGGCAGAGTGACAAGGCTCATGACACGATCGACCAACACCTGTTTCGATGTTACCCAAGCCCTAACCCTTGCTGTCACGCTACCTGATCAAGCAGATTAATGCCAAGCACCTTACTGATAGGAAAAAACCATGGCGGGCCTCTGTGTCTGCCCAGATACATGTGAATTTCTCGTGTAATGCGAGTAAACCAAGAATTTCTGCGCTGGTTCATCACGGCCTCCTTATCGCGTGCCGAGGGAGGTGGCACGTTTTGTGGTGGCGAAGCTGTTGTATAAGGTGGGCAGTGCGTGGCCGTCTCTCGAGTGTTCTGCATCCTGCGAGCGTTTGTTCGAGGCGGGACGGGTTGCGCTGGGCCTATCAATCTCTAGATCTCCGCTCGAAGGTGGTCGACGGCCGGGGTTCGAGGTCGAAGAAGTGGAGGGAGACTCTGGCGAACGTCCGACAGGTCGTTGGTGGAATGTTATCGGCTTCATGTCGTTATGTTGGCGGTCGGAGGAGTAGTCGTGTGGTCTTAGCTCTCGACCCAACGGTCGTATGATCATCCAACTAGATACACATCGTCATGACCAGGTTAATCATCAGTGCCACGCTGCATCCACTATCAGGGCTGTAGTTTCCATGATCACAGTGGTTACGATTCTGGGAGTAATGGTGCTTTCCATACCTCAAGATTGAGAGAAGGTCAGGCGAAGAGTCGACGTTGAGGCATCACGCCCAGTGTCTTATGTGCCTCTGCTGCCGTCCGACCCACCGTGTGTTTTCGAGATCGGGGTATGTCAAGGCGCAAGCGGAGGTGCTCCAGGTTCTTGACGTCCTTCAGCCCCGAGTCGTGATGTTCCAACACTTCCGCTCCCTAGAGCCTGGACCTTGCGTCTCATGTCGCGATCTAGCGGGTGCTAGCGCCCAAACGTATGACCGAGAAATACCTTTCAAGCATCAGCATTGATATCTGTCTGTCTCGAGGAAACGACATCACACTCTGCAGAGACACAAGCCCGGATAAGCTCTCACTAGTCGAGGGTGATTTGTACGGGGCTCGTTAAAAATAAACTGGGGAGGGCTTGTCTTACCAGGAACAGAACTACAGTCTTGCGATCTCAGGCAGTCGTTTGCTGCTTGATCCGAATTGTGCTTCAAAATCGCTTCAAGCACCTGACGTATTGAGTAGATGAATCGTTCATTTTTTGTGGGCAGGACATGAGCGTCTTTTGTATTGGGCTACAGCAACACGCAAAAGCAGCTAACATAAGCTGCGCTTTGAGCTTTGGCCTTCCAGCCCCGAGCAGGAAGGCCGAGCGTTGCTACGGGTTCCGTGTCGGTCTTCCGCTGCAAACTTGACGTCTCACTTTTTTTCGCAAAAGAAAGCATGCTCTAACCTTTTGTCTTACGAGGCGTACCCACGCAGTTCGGCGTAAATGCGGGCACTTATGGCAGGCTGGCATACGCTATGCAATACCTGCTGCAGTATGAGACCAACTACCGCTGAAAAGGGTGATCAATGGAAATGTAGCATGCGTCAATGGCTGCCAACGAAAATCGTGCTCTTCGCACACGTGCCTGCAAAAATTGGTCATTCAAATTCACGTGGGAGGATTGTGTGTTCTCTCGACGAATTTAAGCCAGGCCGACGGAACTTTACTCAGAAGCAGCTTTCATTGGCACTAACAACATGAAGTAGAGTCTGTCTCTACAGCCATTCCCTTGTGATTAGGATCGTTGTAACAGCTCGAATGTCGCCATGTCACTCTTAGGACTGCAGAAAGTCACCAACGACACAAAGATTCTGGGATTTCGTGACTCGCGAAGAGCACAAACCAAGGCCTTGTAATGTACAAGACCTGCCGCAAAGACAAGCAAGTGGAAAATCTGATGACTTGCACCGACAAAGTCGAAGCGATGGGGAACCATCTCTCTGGCAGCTGAGATCTGTTAGCTTCCCCTCGATCCGACGGTGCAGTGAAATACATACCCTCGAAGCGTAGAAGCAAGCGCCTATGATATTGAGGGCACCCATCAGACCATCCACTCGAGCGCCAAACGTTTCCTTTGGACCGCAAAGCCGTAAAGGAGATGCTATGCGACATGAACATGAGTGCAGACATGCCAAAGCTGGCATACATCAAGCTCGGTATTTGCGGAAGGCTGGCCCAAGGAACCGAGGATGGAGCGTGAACACTATACAGCCACCGGCGCTGATAGTGACCTAGTCACTTTTAGTATGTGCTTGAATCTTGCTCGTCGCCGAGACTGACTGACTCACCAAGAAACAGTGCAGATATTCCAGCGTCGTGTCACAGACGAATGCATAGTGGATCGAAGGTATACTGGCACCCCACATGAGCAAGACTATACCACTGAAGTCGAGTCGATTGCCGAAACATGCGGCGGGTGCCGAAAGATTCCATATGATATGGCAGCTGCGGGTAACAAAGTCAGCCAGCGTCAAATTGGGTTGATGATTACACACACCTCGCAGAACATCCGAAACATACTGCCACTCCAAGAAAGTATAAGATGAAAAGAACAGCGTCGACGGGCTGAGGGTGGTCGATCTCCTTGTAAACCGTGCCATAAAAGTGAAAGGGAGCCAGGCAAACAGGATACAACCGATGACGTGCGAATGGATATTGACTTTCATCTTTCAGCACTCGTTTAGCACACCGTGTTTCATTTCTTACCAGTCTCGTTGTGCCAAGCAAACACGCTCTTGACAGGATCCAGGATCCACTCGTCGGTCTGACATGTCAGCAGCTTATCTGTGATGGCAGTGTGCAACACTCACCTGTACCCATAGAGTAGGTATTCATTGTCCCTAGAGCGTTCAGCGAGCGTCCTAACTTGTCTTGAGTAAATCGTACTTTTGCCAATGTGCTGTGCGACGTCAATATCTTGTGCAGGTTGGTCGAGGACTGAACTTACGTATTTCATCGTAGAACAAGAGACGATCTTTCGCTTTGCCGCTAGTACCAGGTATCGACATCTTCTGGTGCGGTTTCATTGTCAAGGCAGGTGGAATGAGTTGTTTTATTTGTGCAGGCGACAAAGGTCTTGGGAGACTCAACGTACGATAGCCGCCGCCAAGCGCTGCCCTGCATTAGTTCTAGCGTCAGGCGGCAACTGAGACAAGGTTCCTATTCTGATACGCTCCAGCACATCCCAAACTAATTATACAGAGTAAAAAACACATCGGTAAAATCTATAGCGTAAGCGCTTACTGTGACAACACAGCACATATCTGCTATGATGCCGCCTTTTGCGGCATCACTGTCTGCGCGGTTGACAGCAGCCACCCAAGCTCTTCCCGTGATAAATCGCAAGCGCCTGGTTGTTTCAAAAACAGTCTCTGTCGAGCAGATATGCAAGAGCTAAGCGCTGGAGAAATTCATGCGTCTGGAAACTCCATACAAGATCTACCCATCTGGTGCACGCAACAACTCGTCCAAGTATGGACACCTCTCGATTCATCTCATTCTTTTCGACATACACACACTACCTTGCGAGCCACGGCGCCCACAATGGGACTCTCAATCGACTTAACACCTGCCCAACACAATTACACGAAAGTAGGCTGGGTCAACGAGCCCGACGGAAGAGGTACACTGAGTATACTTGTGTCGTGCCTGTCCTCACTGTTCTTATCCTCCTGGGCGGTGATGCACTTGAATGTCCCACGTAGGAGATCTTCAACGACAAGACGACTCACGACGTACCTCTACTGGTGTATCTACGGAATATTCGGCCCGGAGTTGGTCATCTGGACGGCGTGGCGACAATTGCTGTCTGCCTGGGCTCTAAGAAACGAGTTACGCAAAGTAAGAACTGGCATGTCCTGCACCGACCCTGCCGTTGCTGACTTCTTCTAAGGTCATGGACAGCGACTGGACGCTTGCACATGGATTTTATACCCTCATGGGCGGTTTCGTTATTGATCTCGGCCGTTCTTATGACACAGAAGATCCGGAGTTTACTAACGGCATAGAGAGGCTGACTCTCACTCCAAGAGGCTTGCTCCTTCTTGCTAAATGCGGACATCTTCCCAAAATCTCCGAGGAGGAAATAATGGACAAAAGTAAAGTCGATGAACTCGGCAAACTCCTGGCGTGTACACAAGTCACTTGGATGGTCGTGCAAGTCTGCACACGACTCGGGCTACGTCTCCCAGTAACGCTGCTCGAGGTCACTGCAGTATCCCACGTCGTATGTGCACTGGTGTTGTACGCCCTGTGGTGGCACAAACCTCGGAAAGTGGACGAGCCCACTGTCCTCACTGGTGAATGGGTCAGACCTTTGGCTGCTTTCATGCTGATGTGCAGTCACGAAAGCGAGGGACAAATCCTGCCTGGTTTCCACTTGAAAGGTGAACACTCGGAGATAGCTGGCTTGAAGTTAGTTCCAGGAGATGCAACAGTCCACGGTAGTCCTCCCCAACCTGGTCGATTTACGTTTGCTCTGAAGCACGAAGCCACACTCTATGCTAAGGTTGTACGGGTGCGGATTTCACAGCCAGGCGAGGATTCATCGCTGGAGAACGTAGATTCGGAAAATTCTAAAGACGGCATCTATATGACAACAAAGACGAGATGGGACCTGGCACTTACCGCCGTTCAGACGTACCCCGCAGTACGTGAGCTTCTTCGACCCCCGTCGCATGGATACAACCACAAATATGAAACTGCACTGGCAACTTACCCAGAGATGCCCCTCAAATGTCGCCGGAAGCTGCAAGTAGAGGATGTGGATCTTGCCGAAGATCCTCGGCTGGAATGCGCCACGCAGCATCTCGTGACCACAATTGCAAGCAACTGGCCGCACGATGGTCTTCTCCGGACCACGAGTGGCTTGTGGATAGGTGCGAGTTTGTGGCTTGTTAGTATCTTGTACAGTGGCCTTCATATCGCTGCTTGGCATGCCGCGTTCCCGAGCGAATCTGAAGCATTGCTCTGGAGGTCCGCTTCGTTGTACGTGGCCTTCTCTGGGCTGTTGTGGGCTGGAATCCACGTTTGGCGCAGTTTTCGGCGAGGCTGTGGTGGACTTGGTATGATCTCATGAGTGGGGAAGCGTCGAGGTGGCTCACGTTCACAGTAAGGATCATCTGCAGCATCTGTGGGCTTGCCTATCTCTTCGCAAGGGCTTACCTGATCGTCGAGGCTTTCGTCGCTCTGCGCCTTCTTCCGGTGGCCGCATATGTTGTTCCTGAATGGACTCTTGGTGTGCCTCACATAGCATGACCATTTGTACAGGTTTGTTCGTCCAAAATTAGCTTCTAAGCTTGTATGTTTTCGATGCTAATTTGACAAAGGTTTCGTCGCAGGCGACGCCGAGACCATGTGTAATGCCATTTTCAACTTCAGTGCTCAAACACCAGGTACAAATTCTCAGCTTCGAGGAATCTATCAAAACTTCTTACGCCGAAGAAATATTTATGCAGTGAGTCGTCGATCCTCTGTTCTTGATGTACTCCGCCGCAGGTCCGGGACTTCAAATTTGCGATCAGGGCTGATAGTGTCTCAAGCCGGTCTACAGCGTAACACTAATCGCTGACCAGCCTGATTGAGTTCTGCTCTTGAGCGATACATCTGATCACCTAAAGCTTACGCACAATGGACGATACTCAGTTTTGATGATTCATTGGCACCCTCTTCCGACGATATGCAAACATATATCGCTCGGAGGGACTCGCATTTGGTATCGCAAAGTCGATCGATCAACCACTTCATTCTGTCCCCAAATAGGTCATCAACATTCGTTGGCTCACAGACGTCGTGTTTCATGAACAGCACAACCTCCTGAAGTCCTGCCAGGTTCTCTAGCGGCTTGAAAGGCGCCTGGAGGTAGAATATCTGCGGTCCAAAATGCGCACGACGTATGCACCCTCGCTGGGCCAAAGTCAAGCGATGCAGAAATTCCTCGTGGCTGCGACTATTGGTCCCATCGAAGGCGAACTCGTTCGAAGAGAACGGCAGCAGCGCAGCTTCAGTATAAAGCTGTCGGCACACCAACAAGATCGACAAACAAGCACGGAGCTGGCAGCAATTGTTGCTCTTGAACCAACATCGCGCATGTCGGACTTGGTAGTGACGAGGTAAATGTTGGTTTTCGATGTTATCGAAAGTTTGGATCGCACGGCCGTCGTTATCTGTGGCGATGCATAATCTCACACGAAGGCTTCGTGGGCGTGCATCGATGTGGACCGTTCTACCACTTAGCACAAGCATCAAGCATGTAGCTGGCTTCGCGTCTCGCTTAGGTACAACCGCGGCCTTGGGCGCGAAGGCAAGGCTTGTCAAAGGGACGCGTAATTATTCCTCGGGCGTAGACTCGCGGTCCTTGGACAATGCCTCCCTCTATTGTCGACCGGTAACATCCTCTCCCTGTATCTGACGAGCAATGTCGAACCCCAGTCCCAATCGCGACGAACAAACGCCGAAATAGCATGCCTCACGGGCTTCTGGGCCCTCCCATTCGTTGCCGGGCAGAAGCGAATAAGCGACAACGATAGCATCAGCCGACAGCATCCTCTGCAGCCAATGCCGAACGACTTACCAGGCTACTAAGGTCTTGTGTGGCGCAATGTGACAAAGCAGAAGTTTCGCATTCCCGAGAATGATCGTTCGCGGCTAGACTCGTGGGTGTGGAAACAGAAGCATGGTTGGAAGGTGTGGGAAAACACAGGGGGAAATTTCGGCTTTGCAAGATATGCCACAGCCGCCGTAGCACGAACAAGCACTGGCTCAAATCCCTCAAGTCAATAACGCGAGCAGGAGATCACATGAAAGCCGGGCATAGGATCAGTGCTGAAGGAGAGATACCGCCATCGCCCGAGCAGGAGAAGAAGCGCAAGCTTGATCAGCATCTTAACGGGTACGATGCTATTACTGCTGTTGAGAACACTGCCCTGGCAGGTTTCAACTTGCTTGGCTTTCGGGCGTTGCTCTTGTAATATATAGTAGACGACAACATTGGGTTCCAAAAAAGTGGAGTCGCCTCACCTGCGACGACTCATCGGATATGCCAACCCACGAGCGCGGATGCCATCGCGAACCTCGATATCGAGATGGATCGCTCAGGCCTGTGACCAACAGCTCGGTATTGTCACGGAAACTCTGGTGTCGGCGATAACCAAAGTCTTCCCGTCATTCGATATGTGGACGTCTGGCAGCAGCGTCTCGCCACTCGGCATTGTGGCTCACTTCATCGACATGAAAGGCAAGCCAACGAGCATACTGCTGAGCCTGCCAAGACAGCATGGGAGGCATACAGGCACGAACATAGCGGATACTGTTGCTAGCATCATTGCAGAGTACAATCTGAGTCACGCCCTAGGCCACTTCATCACGGACAATGCTAGTAACAACGCTACCTGCATATCGGCACTTGCGGAGGAGTTTGAATTCAGCGCCAAGAGCAAGTGAATCCGTTGCTCAGGTCACATCCTCAACCTCGTTGCCCAATCGATTCTCTTCGGAAACGACGCAGATGCGCTCCAAGTTGAGCTTCTCAGCATGCAAGACGAAGAGTCGCGACACATGGGAGTCTGGCGGCGTAAAGGGCCATGCGGCAAGTTGCACAGCATCGTCAAGTACATCAAGAGATCTCCGCAACGGGTTGAGCAGTTCAAAGGTATCCAACGCCGGCTGTTTTCTCCGACACGACCGGCCGGCAAAGCTGAGGTGTACAAGCTCGTGGATGACAATGACACGCTATGGAACTCGATGGATGACTCTATCGAGCGAGCAATTTATGTGCAACCGGCCCTCGATGAGTTCGTCGAGAAGGAAACTGACAACTGGCACGTGGCTCGCCTCCGCAAGCAGAAAGCGCCACGACCGTCGATTGTCGACGACCGTCTCACCATGGACGATTGGGAGGTTCTGAAGGCATACCATGAGATCCTGCAACCTATAAAGAAGTCAACAGCCATTCTGCAAGGACAAATCGGCGGCCGCTTTGGAGCTATCTGGCAAGGCTTGCCGCATTTCGAGATACGTACTCACCCATCTAGAGGAGCGGCGTCAGCGTCACCTACCGCATAATAGCCACGAATCAGGGGTACAAGTGCCGCAGCTTTCAGAACGCTGTAGCTGTATTGTGCAATGTGTCGACTAAGGAGCGCAGCACAGATGCCCAAATGGCGGCTATAACCCATGTGAAGCAGAAGACAGATCGCCTGAGGAAATCACCTATGTCGCCTCCGAGAAGCATTTCAGCACGAACGTCAATGCCGGCTGGCAAAAGCTCAATGATGACTACAAGCGGCTCGATGACAACGTGGTCTACGTTGCCGCGGTGGTCCTGCGCCCACGGATGATGTGGCCTTACTTCAAGACCAAGTGGAGTGATCATGAGGATTGGCTGAGCACCTGGAAGGCTGAGCTGGACAATTTTTGGCGTCGCAACCATGAGCACAAGCCAGGCTCAGCACCTGCAAACTCAGCTGGGACCGATAGCGAGTCTGGTGGAAAGAGTGTCAAACATGCCGCGGACGAGTGGTCTGATGGCGAACACTCTGGGCTTGATCAGCTCGAGCAGTACCTAAGCGAGCGACCTGACCGTTCGTACAGCTCAGCAGATTCTCCGATCGGACACTGGTTGGCGAGGCGAAAAATCTGGCCGCAGCTTGCGAAGATGGCACTTGATATCTATGCCGTACCAGCCGTGGCCGATGAGCCAGAGCGACTGTTCAGCCAAGCCGGCGACACTCTCTCGGCACGGCGACGACGCATGAGTGATGACACAGTCGCTTCTCTCGTGTACTTGAAAAGTTGGCAAAGTTCAGGTGCAATTATCATAAACGAAAGCCTCTTTGAACGTGCGATAGAAGCGACTGACGAAGTTGAGGACAAGGTTGACAATGATGGCGAACGGGCAGTTCTATTGGCTCAAGCACTATCAATCAACCAATCAAGCGCCAGCTTTCTATCAAGCACAATGGATCAAGCGTGACTGGTCGCCCAATCAATCAAGCAAGAGCCGTGCGCTTGAGCTTGGTTGATTATGCACATGTCTGGTTGCAGTGGTAGCACGGGCCACTGTCGTCCCTGACGATGAAAGGTGAGAAAAGCGCGTCGGCCGCGCCGAACATAGCTATGCCCGTATCGACCCTGTTCTTCAGCCAGACCACCATTGATCCTACCTTTTTCTTCGCGTCGAATTTGCTGAGCCAGGTGGCCTTCATCACTGTGCACTCAGCAGTCTCACAGCAGTTGTCTGCCTTGAAGTATTTCGCAAAGTTCTTGTTGAGCATCTCATCATCATTTACATCCTTGTGTAATGCACACTGCTTCACAACGCTTTCGAACTCCACGGGGTACCATTGCTCACCTTCAACGCGCGCGCCGCTGAAGCTCGTTGTCTGCCAGCGGGTGTGTTGCTTCGCCTTGTTGGCTTCGTCCTTGTCGGCGAACACTACATCGGTTCGGTCGCCCGGACGAGACCATATACTCTTGATGGTCAGCTTTTCCGTGACCTTATTCACTTTGAGTCCCTCACGTAGGCCGTCTCTGATGCCGATGTAATTGTTCTTTGCACCTTTGAATCTGCCCATGTCGACGGACACTGCTCGCTCGTTCTGAACTTGTGGTTTTGCCTTGCGGACTTGCGAGCTGCCAGCTGATGCAGACCTGGTCTGAGAGGTCTGCGACTTCATGAGCGCGCCGCTGTTTGCGGTGACCTCGCTGTAGGTGCCAGGTCTCGGGCTGTCTTGCAGAAACGCCTTCAGAGCCTTGGTCTCTTCACCTTGCGCCTCGATTGTCGCCATCATCGCTTGATTGCTTTCCAGCAGGGCCTTGTTGCGGTCCAGAATGGCCTTGTCGCTATCAAGAAACGCCTTCTGGCTCTCCGCCGTTTGCCTTTGAGCCGCTAAAAGCTGTGCGAAAGTCTCTGCCATCGCTGCAAGCTTGTCGTTGACGCTGTCCTCGGCCTTCCTCTTGCGCGCCGCAGTCGACGCGGCCTCAAATCTGGGTGCAGCCTGCTGCGAGGCTCCGCCGCCCTACACCACACTCAATCTTACCCTCATCGTAGTTCTCTCCGCCACTCCCGCCTTCGCCTTCCCTCTCATCACCATTTGCCACTCCGCAACCCCTTCACCCTGCGCCCCTACATCAGCGGCGAAGCCGGCGGCGACAGCGGGCGTAGAGCTTTGACCTCCAACACCTTCCCTACATCCACCACCGCCTCCCTCTACAGCAACAACATCGTTTGGATTCGGCCCGCCGTCGTGATGGTTTAGTTCTTGGCCGGAATTCCCTCGTTGGTCAAGGTGGCGGTGAAGTGGAAGGCAATATTGTCGGCGCCATCTCTGGCTCTGTGATATCTGCAGCATTTGTATAATTTATTTTGTGATCCTATTTGGAAACAGGGTAATTTACCATCGACACAACGCATAGCACGCCTTTGGCGTCCCTTGAATTGTGGCTCAGACTGATTGCTATTTCTGCATAGCTGGTCCACAGTACAAAGAAGTAGTCGTGGAGTTATGGTTGCGTTCGTCGTCAAGACAGCGAGACATTCACCGCACAACTAAACTAGTGACGACGGCAAAGATAAGCAAAAGGATTTAAACTTCGTTCTTAGTAGCAGGTAGTTGTTCGATTGTTGGGAGGGGTTCTCGTTCCCCTGGCGAGACCTTGTCGTCTTGTACTTAACACGATAACATTACTGAGAGAGTCTGGTCCTGTGCACTATGCTGCCCTCCGCTAATATCGACTGTGAAGCAATGCTGTATGTAGAAACCTTCCATCCAAACATCTCCAGGCCGGCCTGTCACTATCTCCAAGCATTGCATCATCCGCCAAGAAGAACGAAATGTAAGTTGTGCAATCTACGGCCGCAACGGCTGCGGCTGACCTGCCTCGTGGCTCGCAATTGTCACTTCTAGCTCATGAAACACATATTGATTGTCAGGTGCTTCGAATAGAATTTTGGGGGAGCAGCCATTCGTTTGATGGCCAATCCTGCATGGTTCAACACCCTCTTGGGGACAAAGTGTCGGTATCTGCTCCCTGAATTTGAGATCGTCACCTGTACGTGGTGACATGGACTTTTGATCGGACTGCCACTTCCGACGTCGACGAAGGACACATGTTGCGCCAAGAGTGACAATGATGACTATAACGAGCGCTCCCAGCCCTGCGCCAACGCCAATGGCCGTGACATTGACTGAAGGCGCAGATGTGGATGATGGCGATTGCTTACACAATGTCGTACTTTCGACGATTTCAGCATCGGTACCTGCCGTAGGCGATGGCATGGTAGTGGACGAAGAGATTTCGGGTAGAGCGCTCCCAGTAGTTGTTGTGGTTGGACTGGATGTCTGCTGTTGAAGATTGCCGGACAAGAGCATCCAGACCGCCACAGACCCACTGAAGGTATAAAGCAGTGGATGGCCCCAGCAGTAGATACACAGCTCAATCAACTCTTTCACGCCCAATTCCATCACCTGGCTGAGGCACGTCACGGACTGGAGATCTCGACAACACTGACTGTCCATACTTATCTACAACGGAACTGGACCACGGTAACCGGGAGGGTAGAAGATATACAGGTCTTGCTCTATCTTGAGCTCCATTGTTGATTTGATTGCTGACTGGCTTACTTCAACAATTAGCTACTAACAATTTCGCGGCATTGACAATGGCTGCTGCTATTTGACCTGTGCCTGTACCGTCTGGCGTATACCATCAAGAGTTTGCTAAAGTAATACATTGCATGTGCCTTGTTAGCACGGTAATGATCTAATATAGTGGTCTAGTTGATTACACACAACTTCGCACTAGATCTATGAAGAAGTGACATTCAGAGTCGCCGTCTCCACCGGTCAAGGTTTATTGACACGGCACAAGTGCAGCCATTTGCTGCCTGATCCGATCATTCATCCAACCGGACTGAATACCTGTGGCAGACCCCCCCAATCTTGGCAGATCAAAGTGTTTGCATCGACCACTGGCGTCAAGGGAATATTGCAAACAGCGCGAATCCCTTACACACCATGCTCGGCAGGTTTCAAGATCGGCGGCGAACCCTAGACTATTCGAACTCTCATTGTCCCAATCGTGACGGATGTCACTCATTCGCTGCAGGATATATTCTTCAAAAATTCTCTGTGCTTTAGAAGCCTGAAGCCCAGGTGAAGCTGAGCTTGCTCAAAATGCCAAAGGTCCCGTATCACATCCGGCGGCACGTGATGATAGGGACGGTAGCACTGCACCAGATCCTTTTGTTGACAGGGGGCGCTGGGCGACCATCGGGACCAAAATAAGGGACGATGCCAGGGTAATCGCCCTGGATTACTGGCCATGCGTTAGACAGCTCGACTCCTACCTCGCTGAACGCTTTTCCGAGAATACAGTCTCCAGCCCAGTGTTTGTCTGTGAAATCTTCAAACTCGAGTTGGTTCTTGGTGAAATGGTCCACAACTCGGTTCATGGCGGGCTGGGACACGATGAAGCCAGACCCCCCGTGTGCGAAACCGATGCCGTTTATGAAAACCTGGACACCAGAATAGTAGGGGGTTTTATGGTCGAGAGTGGCCAGATACCGCAGGAGAGACGACCAGAGAATATATGTGTCGGCTTCAACGAAGACGTACCACTTCATGTATGGATAATCGTGCAAGGTTCGGTTCATCATAGGCAGGAACTTCCATTTGTCAAGCTTCCATCCTGAATTGTCTTGGTGCCCACTAAAAGACGCTTCTTGCTTTCCGCCGGCAATACCTCGGATTTCATCCGCAGTGAGTGCATCTCGTCCCTGGCTTCGAAGTCGGCGATAAAGGCTGAAGTCTGGGTGTTCCTCTTGATATTGGTGCTAACAGCTTCGAGCGCATCAATAATTTTCTCGTTCCCAAGGGTACATTCGGAGTCAGAGAATATTAGTCGCCTCGGGTAGCAACGTAAGGTAGTGTTGATATGCACGGACAGTTTCGCCTCCAGCTCCGTCGATCCAGTTCTCAATACAACTAGCGTCTCATTCGCTCCAGGGAGGTCTTCGCAAGGCAGGCGATCAGGAATCAAGTCGTGCTGGGTTTCGTGTTCTGGTGAGTTAAGCCTGTACGATGGTAGAACTTGCTCGTCCATATATGATAGATGGCCAGTAGCGAGAGTAGGGCACCCAGCATGGGCCCGAATCTTCGTGAAATGATACCACGTGGTGATAAAGTTGTCATTTGTGCCACCATGGCCACAGTAGTAGTAGTACAGCCTGGGATATCAAGCGCTGTTGAGGGGCAGTCGTATATACTTAAAGCAAGCACATACAATAGAGAGCTTCTCTCGCAGGCGCCCAAGTTTTCGTTCCACGTCAGATTCGCAATGTGCATGTGTCAATGACGTAGTAACTCTGTTATTTGTGTTTGGAAGACGAATGAAGCTACCTGGTGAGAAAGAGAACGAGGCAACACTCACTTAGACGAGGTGTAACCGCCGCGCGGATGTCGATGTGATAGTGGCGGGGTGCCGCGCCGCATCTCGGGGCGCACCGAAAGCATGCGTAAAGATGACGTCGACGACCCCTCTCATGCCCATGCTAGCCTATCATTTGGCGCGCGTCCCGAAGCTCTATTATTTTGACTACCCGAACCCTTGTGATACCTTTGTTTTCGTGCCGGGATGCAGCCTGAAGTGAATAGTGACTGCAACACAAGCTTTAGCTCCAATAGCTTACGGACAGCATACTTAGAAACAGGAATGCCTGGTATAGTACGTGGCTGATACAGCTATTGGCATCACATAGCCCACAATTGCCTGCGTCGTGATAGCAAATCGCATATAGCTCCAATTCACAAGCTCATTCGTAGATTGTGTCGCAAGCTGCACATCGGAATAGATGAGCTACGCCACCAACATGTCCCATCAAGCGCCGCGCCTCAAAGGCGGCTGCTAAGCGCCAGCAGGTACCATAGCACGCTCATCGGGTTGCGTCTACTAATTGACCTCTACCAATCAGAAACCAATTTCGGAGAACCACAAGTACATAACACGTCTGAAGGCCTGCTCCTACTGGATTCGCAGGGGGAACAACTTGATCTTATTCTATTCACTGTTTTCGCATATCTCAACGACTTGTGATGGGATTAACGCCTGCCATGCACCAAACGGTAACCTGGATTCTCGCGGTGCTCGCAAGCTTCCTCGTTTTGGCACGATCGCAGCCAACTGTCACTACGTATACACCGTTTCAACCTTTACCGACGACGCCACTGCCACCAGTGAACAGCAGTGGCAATTTCCTGTGGCCCGTCACCAGTAACTCCCAGATATTCTCAGCTGGGTCCGTGATGAACATATCCTGGGAGTCCGAGTTTTCACAAACCAACCTTTGGGCTATACCGAACTTCAATTGGGACAGCCCGACAAGTCTAACATGTGTGAATATATAAGCATTGTGTGTTCTGTATACAGGAACCAGGCTAATGATCTAACAGCAAATGCTGCCGTGTCCTACTTTGAGTGGACGGTATCTTGCGGAACGAATTGTAATGTGCCATGGTTAATACGCGCTGTCGACGCACATGGCGACCAGGACGGCCAGAGGAATGGCGGTTTTGTCTCGGCAGAATTCTGGATACAAGATCCAAAGAGCGAATCGAACACTGCAATCTCGGAATCACACACATCAATAGCTTCATCAAGTTCGACATCGCTAACAATTGTCGTTGAACACACTTCCATCTCGAGCTCGAGTACAAAAACTGGAGCTCCTGTCGACCCGAATAAGGGAGACTCAGTCCCATCGACAATGATAAACACACGTGCCTCGACTGTCGAGTGGTTATCTCCAACTGAGAACCCTCCCTCTGCCTCATCAGCAGTGACCTTGGAAGAGAGTGCAGCTGCTACAACAGGTTCAGTGGGGCTGGGAAAGCAGGCAACGATTGGTATCGGAGTTGGGCTTGGATCAGGAATTGCTGCCACAGCAGTGATACTAAGCTGGGCCATCATCCGCAGACATTACAAACAAAGAGTGCGGTCGAGGTGTGAAAGGCAAGGATCAATCGACTCTCCCCAATCATTCACGGTGACACCCAAAAAACCGTTTGAGCCCGTTGAGCTTCAAGCACAAACGCCCCGAATGTACTTCGAAGCGCCTAGCGGGTGTTCAAGACCACAGGAGCTGAGCACATCTTAGCCAAGTCGTGGCTGGGCATCGATATATTTGTAAAAGTATAAGAGTTGATAATGTTTCGTACGAAAGGTATCGCTACTCCACCCAGTCGTCGCACACGCTGATCAATTCTACCGCCGCCCTTCATTTCCGTGTTTAACTGTCAGCACAATCCATTCCATTACTGATGGAGGTTGGCTGTGTTGAAGATCGGCAGCGCCACATTCGCCACCCACTGCTGTATATAGGTCAGGCATGCTCCCACTTGATAGATCATCAATCAACTCTCTTCCAACCCACATATCATTAACAGGCTGGATGCTAAATTGTGTGTAGCATAGTTCTCTTCGATCTTAAGCGCCCTTGAGGGCCATGTAACGAACGAACGATGAAGGATTTGATGAGGTCGAATCGAAACAAATGAACGGAGTCTGCGAATAATGTTGCACGAGAGGGTGACCTCTCGCTGATGTGAAATTGTGGGTTGATCGATTGTTGTCTAGTGTAGGCGCGCGGTCTGGTAGACCGGACCTTTGTATCTAGTGTCTTGGCAAGCTAACCCTGCGATCGGCGACTTGGGTTCCCAAAGTGCCTCGGCCTGCGACAAATAATCCAGCTGCAGCGGGTGCTGAGCTTGGGCCTTCCTGCTCGAGGGGCTGGACGGTCAAAGCGCTGCGTCGTTGCGCGTGCCTGTAATACCTCGGCCTAGAAGTGGGAGGGCTCTCGTGAAAACATTACAGCTGCAGACGCCCGTCGAGTAAATGTCGTGTCCGTCTGATATACCCATAAGGGGCCGCCGTTGCGCGTCCGCGATCGCAGCCCAACAACGACGTGTTATTGGGACTCCGCAAACAAGCTGGTCGCGCGTTTAGTGTCGCGCAAGAGGGCGACCTCTCGTTATTGTGAATATTTGTGAGCTGAACGATTGTTGTCGAGTTTAGGCGCGCGCAGGCTGGTAAACCTGGCCTGCCTATCTAGAGTCTTGGCAAGCTAATCCTGCGATCTGCGATGGCTTGACCGCACCAGACACCGATCCGATTTCAGCCGATGCGGGGAAATAACCTCTTTCGCAAAGAGCAACGTACTGACAACTCCTACGGAAGCCGTCGCACCGGGGACACCAACAAGACGCAAGAAAGCCTAGTCATGGCTACAGAGCAACTACCACCCCATATTGGCCGAGGGCTCCCAGAAGATGATGTTGAGGACATCGGCGAATTTATTAAGGACGCAGTGCCAAACATTCGATATAGGTCAAATCCTGACATGGACGTTATCTACGAGATCCTCGAGAAAGACGGTTGGGAAGAAAAAGTGTCTGCCATAGCGACTCGTTGGGTTTCAGTACGCAAATCCGTCTCTTTTCTAAGAATTGCCCGTTCACACATATCCTTAGGATGAAGAAAATCTATCGCGTGCATGCAAGCATGTGGGTCGGGAACCACGTGCCGCAGGACCGGCGCTTGTCCTTGCTTATTGTATGTTCCGACTGAAGTCATTCACCACACCGGTATGGAAAGAAGTCGAAGGAAGACAAGGGGTGCCTAATCGGGGTCAACCCGACAGGCAGACGGTGGTCTTCATAGCGCTTACCGACCTTGATCCATCTAACGGGTTTTGCCAGCCATTGAAAAGAGGCGAGGACATCTGTATGGATGCAAGAGCACCGCTCCGATTTCCGCCAACAGGAGGTGGACTAGGTATTTTCATCTGTCTTGACATATAGCAAATCATGATAGATCACTCAGCAAAATATTTGCCAAGGGTTCAGAGCCAATGTATTCGGATGCTTATATCCCAAGGCTGCACTGATTTGTGTTACACTGTAGGGGCGTTGTTAGCAATTTTTTGACGAGAAAATGTTTCAGCCACGTACGGTATAGTCCAATCAAAGATCTGCGAGATCAGTGTTGGGATGAAAAGGGGGGTCCATCTTGCCTCCCCTTCGTCTAATATGAATTCTTCGGCAGTCAACTCGTTTTTCAGAAGGGCAACACTATCTTTTGCAGAGCATGCTAGCAGGTAATAGGAACATGGCTTGCGGTCCCCTGGAGATATTAGCAAACCCAGTATTTGATGATCCAGTCAAGGTCGGCTTACAGAGCAATAGAAGCTCTGCCGCCCGGTTCTCCCAACCGTGCGCGTTCAGCGCATCGATGAGTCTGTTAAGATAGATAACAGTGTCTAGTATGCGATTGCAATATCGGTCGCTTCTTTGTCCCAGCACGATCTTTACGATATCCAGAAGATCTGACATAGGAATATGCTTGCCCTCGCGGAGTACTGCGCATGATGACAGCAAGATTAATTGCTGAAAGTTTGCAAGCTTGAGCATCAACGATGCCACTGTTTTGCGATTTAGTGCCGAGTGAGCATATTGCCGAAGTCTCCCAGTCAAGTCACACGAAAGCTGTTCGTAAACACCTGCACCAGATGGTAGAGGTGGGGGCAGTCTCCTTCAAGTAAATAGGACGCCACTTTGCCACTACTCATGATTTCATAGAGACCCATCCTCTTGAGCGTATCTCTCCACTCATTTGCCTTCGGGGTTGAATTCACGAGCGCTTTCGCCTCCTTCCTCCACTGGCAAGTGGACGACGCTGTCTTGCGACGTTTTGATTGTTGTGAAGCCACATTAGGTCTGCACAGTATTATGTCGTATCTTCGCGCTTTTGGTGAACTACTTTGAGGTGCAAAGGGAGTCTGCACATCCGAGAGTCTCTCAGTATGAGTGTATCCGTGGCGACGTATTGGGTCCTGGACAGATATTGGGGGGCAAGAAGTCGCCCTGCATTGATTTTGGCTCTCTTCACATGCTTCACTGTGGCATCTGCTGTGATGCTCCCTCATAGACTTTATCAACGTTTCCAGATAGGAGATATAATCCTCTGTGGACCCCGTGTATTGATCAATTCTGTTAGACATGGCGTGAGGGATACGGCAAGGTGGGAGATGGAGCGGCTTGAATGAGAGTGACAGACTTCTTTAGTCATGGGGTTGTCTCGGTTCCGAGCATCTGTGTCTTGTGGCAGGATCCTGCCACCTGATTAGGAACCCCATCTGCAACCTCAATTGTGGCTGATGCAAGTAAGCCCACCGATGATCAATGCCTTTCTGCCAGAAATTATGCATCGGTACGACACGGCACCATGTTCTCGATGGAGAAATTTGACCCGCATTCGTCGAAAACAAAGGCCTGTGAGACCCCTCGCTCTGTTTGCCGTCTCCTTCTCAAATGAGCCAGTCAACCAGTTGCAAATAGGTTCATCAATACTCCATTCGTTCGACAAGATCAACAGCATATTCTACATACTGATATATTCGCAGGGCGTCCTTGTCGTATGAATTGGGATTATCGATGATACTGCTGCTAACAAATCCTCTGTCTCTAGCTGCGCAAGCCACACGCGCGATGGCAAGACTTGCATCCTGAGCACGACGTCAAGCGAATCGAGCCCAGTGAGCTGATTGTGATAATGTACTCGTATGAGAACGGTTTATCCTGAGGACAAGACTGTATTCACCGCTTCGGTGGCGCTTAGCATTACGTGGTAGTCGGATCAGCTGCAACACCACAGCTGCTATTCCAGTCAAATTTCTGAGCTTCTGGTAGAGATCGAGGTAGTGAAAGACTCCCTTTCTGAACGACTGATCCTCAACAAGATATCAGAGATACATGTTATAGATAGGGCGTTGCGCAGAGTACATCACATGGGACTTCGCAGTTTCTAGTAGTTGGCGCCGAGGACGAGAGTCATACATGACAGTTGCGTCAGCAAGCCTTACATACTTACGACAGCTCCGACTCTAGGCTTCGGACGAGTCAGACAGGCCGACTATGGTAATTTGGCGGAGCAGCGGCAAGCCTAAGTACTGGCTGGTATTGGAAGCTAAACTATCGATCTCATCTTGTAAGTCACCGAAGTAATCGTCCAGTACAGCTCGTTCAAGATGTGATGGCTTCCGAACGAACTTTTTGCTATGAAATAGGTCTGTTATTCGTCCCGGTCCCATCAATAACTACGCAGACTTGTATATCCTAGTCCACATACGGCTCACCACTAGTAGCAAAGCACCTTCATTGCAGCCATATCAGTCGACCGGATAGACATGTGTAGCGTTCCAAGGATACAGTATTCCTGCGGCCATGAGCTTGATAAGCCCGAGCCATGTCGTTATGGTCGTTGCACAACGGTTGCCACTTGGGATCAACCCACTAATTCTTTGTGTAGTAAGTTGATATCCTGCATATGGGCCACGGTCATGTTTAAGATTTGCTTACACAGCAATTGTTAGAGCCTGGATGTCGAGGAAAATTTATCACGGCTGACTATCTCCGAATTTTTGGAGGAGATGACCTCCTCTGGAATCAATTCTCAGGCCGTTGCTTAAGGCCAGAAGAGGTACATCTTTGGCATTATGCGTCATGAGCAGTTTTGCTGATTCCACATTAAATAGATAGAAGAGAAAAAGGAGCGCTCATGAGGTTTTACCTTCGGGGTATGATACACATACGCGATGATATCAAACAATTGCGCCAATATCACACCTTTTGACCATGCATTTCAATGCTTCTGGGTGGCTTTCTAGCGTCCTCGCCCAAACAATGACTTGAGTCTCATGTCAAAGATTATCTCAGGGAAACACAATTTCATTTCATCAAAAATGCATCAATAAGCGCGAAGAAAGCAGTCGGACGACTTGGGGTACTGGCAGGTAGCTCGCCCGCACAAAGCCTGCTATACAATAGGTTCGGCTTGAGAGTGAGCTCAATCCTGCGTCTCGGCTAGCGAGGGGACAGGACCTATGAGACCTATTTTAGTCCTGATGAAGTGCGGGTTGTGTGAGTATTTAAGGGTCCTTTGAGCCTGCCTGAACTTCTCCCTTCCTGGTTCGGATGATCACACATCGTCTGGGTCAAAGTAGGATCTAGAGCCAGTGAGATATATTTACACGTGCACTTCTGGTAAGTTCAAGGAATGGATCGCCCTGTTGTCAGGACTGCAGCCACCGTGGAGCGTCCACAGCCTTCAGCACATAAAGACCTCATCACGTCGGTCGTCTACAGAACAGCCTGTCTGCTCAGACTACAGGATCAGCTGCGTTTGGCTCGCTCGACGACTGTTCTCTGTCGTTACCAACTCCATTCAGCAGTGTGCATTGACAACGATATCAACCCCGAACCACAGCTTCAACCTAGCTTCGCTTCAAGCAAGATTCCAATGGATGGGACACCACAACAACCTATGGCTCCACGCGTTGGTCACGCCAACAGCAGCACCACAAGATGAGCATCAATTTATTATCGGGCAGACCAACGAAAGCATGGAAGTAACCGGCCAGTACTCCACACCTTCGCCTGCAACTGTCCCCGCACCTATCAGAGAAGCAGCACCGTCTTCTCAAAGGTCACACCCACAAGCTGAGATTCCTGGGCCACTGGTCACTCTTCCCCATTGTACCATGCTGTCTCTGGCCGCTTCGACGACCTTCGTCCGGTAAGCCACCTGCCTCGCGTCGCTAGCTTCTGCAGCAACAGTGGCAGTCCTCCTAGCACCAGCAGCATGGCAGGCGATGACGCCAACCATCTTTGCGGCACCACCAGCAGTTCACCAACTATAAGTACTGACACCAGTCCTGTCCAATACCATGGAAACATCTCGATCTCAGTCTCGAGCGCATCAGCCCAATATTGAAAACCTCATCCCACTCCAGCAAGTCCCTAAGCAGCGTCAATAAGACTTGTGGTGACAATAGTCACTACCATCACCACTCCCAACGGCCGACACGCGCAAGCACGGCGGCTGAACCTCTAGCACGGATTCCTCGCCCAAGCCGTCCGTCCTACACCGAGGAGCAGAAATTTTTTATCATGTACTATCGCGTGCTGAAAGAACTCTCATGGCCAGAGATCGAAGACAAATTTGCCTCTTTCTTCAAGCTTCGCACCAAGGACGGTCTCACCAGTGTCTACTATCGCATCCGCAAGAGCTGGGGCATGGAAGAAGTCCTCAAGGCCGGTCTCGACGGTTCCATGAGCGACCGTGGGAAGGTCGAGACCAGAGCCGCTCATTTCTCGAGAGAGTTCCTGGCCGACCTTGGCTACTTCGACTGAGTTATCGTCGAGACGGCAGGACGGATCTTGAGGGCCAGCTGGAGAGTTTGATCTGGGCACAACCAACTCTTGGGAAGGCTACACTACGTCTTGGCGTCGGTTGCAAACATGACCAAGAGTCAACATCATTCAATGGCCAGTGCAGTACTGCGGTGGAGCGGAAACCCAACACATCTCCCTGCGAAAATCTTGTGGAGTGGTGTGGGAAAGCACCAAATTCTGGCGCTCGCTTCGGTGGTCGGTAAGCGGGCAGGTCAAGCCACGGGCGCCAAACGCCGCTCAAGTCGATCTTTGTTTGTTTGTTTGCTCGCCAGCTTCACCCGGCAGCTCACAACCAACCGTCCTGTGCAGGCGCTGCTCTGCCATTTCTATCGTGGCGTAGTGCGCCAACATCTGAGAAATGGTGGCGCAATACGTTGACATGTCTGAGCGACGTGTGAGGCGATGCAATGTCGCCAATTGCGGAACTGACGAGAGTCCAGCACGGGTCTCATGCACCGCTTGCTCGTATTAAGAGCCTTTCCCAGTGCTCAATCAATCACCTAGATACTCTCACGAAGCGGGTTCTGCAGACTAGAGCCGAAAGTCCAAGCCGCCGCAACGTACCAGGCTGCCAAAGCTGACCACATCGCCGAATAGACGACACCCATGTCTCCACACCTGGACTTCGCGCACACCAAGAGCTGCAATCTTTCAGTTCCTGGACTATACCTCTTCAACAACGGTAGCACGCACTCTCCTTTCAAGACTGCAGTGCCCAGTCTCAGCGTCGATGGCTTCTACTCGGGCACTGGGCAGGCCTCGGCTCAGGCAACAGCCACCGAGAAATGCGTTCATGTCGCCTCTGTGGGAAGAAACGGGTGTCACAACCACTACGATTGCGTCAAATTTTACAACGACGATTCACCTTGTGACTACCACGAGCCCAACAACAACATCCAGAGATGATTCCGCAAATACTGGGCCGTTGACGTCGCTATCGCCGGTGGAGGCCTCTGGTGTGACAGCCGCATCGATGATACTTTTCGCGATGATGGTCGCTGCCTGCATATTTTTCGTCAAACGTCGTTCTCGTGCCCGGCTCGGTCTTGTGACAGGATCGAACAACGGCACTTCCAGTGAGCCGTCGCCTCGACAATCCACGCGAATCGAGCAGGTGCCGCGATCGGATCTCGAAGTCGTCAGACACAGCAATTCCCACTTGCACAGAGAGAACACTGAGACTCCGAGACGAGACGAGAAAGCGCCTTTGCGCGCATGGAGAGCACACCTGTCCGATGCGCCAGAGGCGGATGGCAGACTGCAGTGTCCGTGGGACTCTCAGGTGTCTGTTCGTGAGGACGAATCTGAGTGTCAGAGCAATCTGGAGGCGACAAACACGACGGACGAGGTCGAATCATTGCCTGATGATGCACTGAGAATTTGCGAAGCCAGGCACCCTGTGGCGGTTGTCGTCGGTTGATGATCGCGCGTGCCTGCTGATCTGCGATCTCTAGCTCTTCATCGGATGTAGAAGAAGTCCTGGAGACCGACTGGCGACGCGCAAATGCCCTCGAGGCCAGGTCGAAATCGCCAGAATGCACCGCGGCGGGAGGCACGGCATTCGATTGTATGACCGATGACTTTCCGTAGTCTGGAAATGGTGCGTATCATTGGTAGATGGTAACAACAACAGAAACTTAATGTAAACTGGACATCGCAACGCCAGTGCTTTCCAGCACAGTATATTAAATAGAGTTGAGGATTCAATCATACTTTTCCTCTGCAACAACGATCAACCATGCTCTGACTTACAGAGAAACAGCTTAAAGTCTACGATCGTACGCTACTTTCAGCTATACGACATCACATCAACCATATATTGGCCTTGGATGTCAAGACCAACTGTCTATATCAACGCCAGTATTTTGAGGAAGCCACGTGCCAAGGACAATTTAGCGCACGCTTTGGCGGACACATGCTCGTCGTCTCAGCCGCGCCAGCATTGGTTCGGGTCCGAGTGCTCGATCTCAGTGACGCCGTTACCCTAAGTTCTAACCCTACCACGCTAAGTGATGTCCTCTTTGGATGCCACCTCGTCACACCTGCGGAGGTGTCATGTCTACCAACTGAAATAACGGAAAGAAGATGCTGTCTTGTATATAACGCAATGGAGAAGATCATTTGTTTGGGTCAAAAAGGCAAAAAGGAGTACTCATGTCCTTCGAAACATTCCCTTGGTCTAAATTTGCAAGAGTTTGTGTTGAAAGTTAATCATCTGACGGGGATTGATAGACGTGATCATCGCCTCCAGCTGTGACGCCCTGACAGTAATAAAACAATAGTGTATTGTACTGTACTGTAAAATGTGTAAGTTGCAGTATGTTAGCTCACCATGCATGCCCATATGTGCGAGTTGTCTTTGATTGATAGCATCAAGACCCCATCAAAACGCAAGCTTAGTTCTATATTGGTATTACCCCACGCGGAGAAAGCGGGTTCCGAATCAGTCTGAAACGTCGCGCCATGACGTCAGCGGGGAATTCCACCAGAAGCGAAGTCCACGCTCGGGCCTTCCTGCTCGAGGGGCTGGAAGGTCAAAGCGCCAACGTTACACAGCTGCTTCTGCCTGTGGCTCGGAACAGAAGAAGCTCGATACCCTCCGTACAATGCACGAAGCTGAATGTTACATTCAAGGCCGCTAAATCAAATACCTCGATCGTAAAGTCGAAGATGAATATTAGCACCTCTCGAATCCATCGGCAAACGATTGCTCAAGATTCGAAGAGCCTAGTGCTGTCGCTGCTAGGTCGCCTTCAGCGGGCACTCGCCGACGGGACACGCCCTCCTCAGCATATCTTGAATGAGATTCGCCACATCACCCTCGACCAACAAGACCTCATTCGAGCTTGCGTGTCCGCGGTCCGCGATGTGGTGTCCTCGAGGCAGATAGATGTCGACGCGGATGTGTGGAAAGAGTTCTTCGATCTCGCGCCTGAGCGTCAGCACCTGCCGGATCGCGACCCGAGGCGCAAACTCCGCGCTCTCGCTTCGTTGACTGCCATATGGGGACTGGAGGTGACGGAGCACTATGGCTGGAAGTCGAAGGACACCAAGAATCTGGAGCATCTCCGCCGCTGCGCCTTGGCATACCCTGATTTCGACACCTTTTCGAAAGTTGCCAACATTGTCATGCTCCGCAGACACGAACACTCGTTGTTCAACGCCCGCACTCCGTCGATAGGCTACACATCGCGCGGGCCGCGAGACCCATCGCCGCTCACTTTGCAAGACCTACAAATTCTCAACCAGCTCTCAAACAAGAAGAATCGAGGCGATGTGCAGCACGGGCGGCTTTTGACGGCAGAGTGTGTAGATGACGAAAAGGAGCTGATCCGCGTCAGGGAATGGTCGAGATGCTCCGATGGCGGGCTGATGATTGGGGACCAGGCTTTGCGCAATCTGCGACCTCAACATTACCACCAGTATCTGCTCGAAGAGGACAGATTTGGTCTGCTGTGTGCAGCAGAAAGCACGACAGACTCTGGTGTTAGGAAAGCCAACAAGCGGAGCGGTGACTCCGTGTCGCCTTTACATGCGAAGTTGCGGCGTACGAATGCTGATCGAGCGTCTGGCCCAAACATTGTTCCAGGCCCGGACTATCAATCTCGGATTGACCATGCCACGCGTGACACGGGCCCGTCTGATAATAGGCGAGCAGGAGTTGACGAGGCGGCAGAAGACTCACTGCAGTCGACCACATGCTTAGACGCTTCTGTTGACACGAATAAAGGCCGACGTACTGATGGCCTCACCAAGACTTCTTCATTACAAATATCTGCTTCGAATTTGAGCGCTGTCCGGCGATGTAGGCTGGGAAGTACGAATGTAGCGCTGTCTACGACAAGTGACAATCGGGCAAGCTCGGAGCCAGTCTCTCCATACTCATCTATGCAGAAGGACTTGGCGATGGATCGCGCACGCTCGACAACAGATCCTAGCACTCACCAAGATCCACCTCAGACGCCTGCTCGCATTCCACCACTAGCTTTGCCTGCTGGGTGTGTAGACCAAGCCGGCCCAGGCAGGATAGACCACTCAATATTTGATCATACCTCTGCCGGACAGCACGCGGACATACTTCATTCTGAAGCCGCACTAGAGAATATGGAGACTATCCTGTCGGCGACGCACGAGGAGTTCACCGGCCCAATGGCCTTCACTCGGGGCGAGCTCGACGACGGCAACGCCACTGATCTGGTGGTGTTTCCTCCTGGAATATGTGATTCAAAGAGGTCTGTGTTGCACACTGGGCAAAAGTCGCTCACGAGACTGAAAGCCGAGCGCCACATCCGGTCTTGAAGCATTGGCTGCACCCAATCCGATATGCATCGATATCTTCCACCACAGATCATTTAGTGTACATGCCTTATAGCGCTGTGTTTGTCTCGCCACGGCGCATCCGACGAGTTCAATTTCGACATCATCGGTGCGACATCCGGACTATGAGCTGCGTCACAGTTCGCAGCGTGAAAAGACGGCAAGGTGGATTTGGCGGATAGAACAGGGCATTCGGCGATCAGGTATCTCGCAACCTGCCTACTAGACGGAGAAAGAGTCAGACATTTGGGAGAACTATGTTTTGTGCCGCCTCCTGCGATCGTGAAGGATGTATGAGGAATCTCATTGCAGATGTCCCTGCACAGGGGCTGTCCCGCATCCCCGGGGGGAACTTCACCTCTTGAGTCCTGGAAAAACGATGAAATTTGACGTGAAAACCATCGATTTTAGGGTCTAGAAATGACGATCAATTTGAATATTAATGCAAGCTAAATTGACGTTGCGCATGAGACAGGACTTGAAATTGAAACGAATAACTTATGAGTTGAATCAAGCATCGCCGGTCGTCCCAAAGAATGTTTACCGTTATGTATTAGCTATCTACGAACAATCAGACACTGTTTGATACCCTTCGCGAATCTGTTTTGATCCGTTCCTTGATTTCAACAAATTTTTGTAAAGTCGTCTGTCGTGGTGTTCCATCTTCGCTCTCTTTCAATTTTGCTCCTTCTCGTCGTACGCTTTCAGACCAACATGTAACTGCAGAGGGCTGTGACCAAAACCAATATGGAATCGACTTTGGACCCGGTCGCGAGGCTGCTTTGCGCTTCTTGGAAGCTTGGCTGTCTGGGTGTCGCTGTGAGAGTGTAGCTCCGGCTTGGACCAGCAGTTCTACCTGCATAGACATACGACGCGTTGGAAACACACGTGGCAGTGAGGACGGAACCGTACCGGAGATAAAAGGTGGTCGGCGGTTAACCCTGATGTGACAGAGCTCAGCGGTTGGTTGTAACCGGTGGAAGCGAGGCAAACCCCCAACCGATCGCATTTCGCTCGTAGTGGTATCGTCCCCAACTTGTGTGGCCAGCTCGCTTGTTGTCATCCGTTGACTGGATGCAACCGGGCTAGTATGCTGACTATCTTGCTGAGGTTCGATGTCATTCGCGGATCCGGGTCCCATATCATGGTGTTCCCCGGCAGCTGGGAACTCATCGCTTGTCCTTCCAGCGAGATTGTCTGGAACTTGGTCGTCGATACGAATGTGGTAATAGTCATTGTCGTGGTACGGGTCGTCAAGGGTAGGCAAGCTCCTCCAGAATTGCCGCGAAGCGCGCTGGGTAGGAGTTGACAGTATCCTCATTGCATGAAAACTCAGACGCGCCTCGAAAGGCACTTAACTCATGAGCAATGGCAAAGAATGGCCAGATGGCGACAGAGGCGACCAGAAAGGAAAAACGTCTGCGGTGGCATTGCAGTTGAGCGAATGATGGAGGACTGCAAGTTGGAACAATTGGAGAGAACTCCTGCGGTGTACTTCAATGTATGAAACCAGTGTTATGGCTCACATGAAAAGAAACAGTGCAGCAAGGAGGGATGCTGCTCTACATAGGGAACAGCCACTTTTACACACCCGCCAGGAGCTCTGTCCTACAGATAAGCACGAAATGCAGCGGGAACCTCGAATCAGGATAAAAATAGCCTCTTCGTGTGCTAAAAATGGCAGCGAGAGTATATCTATCGTGAGTTCAGCGCCTCTGAGTAGTAATGCACGATCTATTTTGTCTCACGTCTTTTCAGGTGAAGCAATACAAATACTGTACGGGCACTGTACTTGAGTGACTGTCTCCCTGATCTTCTTGACCGAGTTCGCAGCCATGTCCAATGTTGAAATGTTAGCCTCTTCCAGCACCAACGACGGCGAAGCACTGAAGGCCGAATGTAGAGAGTCTCTTTCAAACATACAAACTCTTACCGGAGATGCACAAGTTGATCAGAGATTCGATTTTCCCCACTTCCAGATGATTTTGGCGAATCGCCCTCTGTGGTTCGTCTGACCCTCGATACCCTCCCTACAAGCCGATGTGTGATACTGACTAGATGGATCAGATAAAGAACCCTTTCTTGAGCAACGAATGGCTGTTGTCGAGAAACGAAGATCTGCAGCGTCTACTAGTAGAGCAGGGCAAACGACAACAGGGTCAGGCTCTCATCTTCAATAACGTCTGGAGCATGCTGAGTCGCACGGCTAAAACCAACGAAGCTCTGCAATCGAGTGGCACGAACTCGTCAGCCAAAATCACCGTTTGAGGAGCGAATTGGCCACCGTGCAATACACACTGACTGTGGAACGCTATCATCAGACCGCGGCCCGTAACAACGTCACAATGAAGGACGATCTGATTCAATCGCTCCGTCATGATCTCTCTATTCAGCGAGAGTTCAGAGACTGCTTCAAGAGCAGCTTTTCCAAGTCACTCAGGCGTTGCTCACCACGACCCAAGCTCCACAATCGGATGAAGCTATGGGCGCCCTGAAGGAGTCTTACCAAGCTCAATTGAACGATAACGAAAGGCTCCGTAAGAGTTGGATGCAGCTCGGTCGCAACCTGTGATACTGCCTTCCAACCAAAACGTCACTCAACTCAATGGCCGAGTATGTCTGATCATCATGTTCATGCATCGGCGCCAGTCGATCATCGGACTCCGCACCCGTTTCTGCTAAATACAGGAGTCGGACAGATGGACCCTCCGCCGTCAGCACCGTCAAACGGATCCCAGCAAGCTACTATCTTTGCCGCAAATCAACCACTTAGTGCGAGCCAAGCTCAGGCCAAAGGAAGAATTCGAAGAAAGGGAAATCCAGGTGATGAGTCCGCAGCATTCAGTGATAGATAAGAGATGGATGCCTCTTTGTCAGATACGCTATGCTATGTCATATCGGGTGACAGTAAATTATTGATTCAATGAATGTTCATCTTTTCGCACAATAGGTTACAGTATGACTTCACATTAAGTCACGTTTTATTTACATAAATCCTTAGCGAATTATTCCTCAATTATCTATTGCTCAACATATCGCTTTAAATTAACCACGCATCGTGCCTTGTTTCTCGGATGACACACCTTGTTTTGGAAATTGACTCAATTTCTGCAAACACAGTTGGAATTTCTCATGAGTTGGAGCTACATATCGTGGATCAAACGCCTATTTTAACGTTACAATACAAGTATGTCAACTTGACAATCATGCCAAGTTCGAATGCGTATAACTTTGAGCTTGTGATCTCACGCGACTCATGTCATCGCCATTGATGTTCTGCCCCATGTAGATTCCTGGATGATCACTTGCCAATAGTCCAAAAGACGCTCTTTGTTCTCCGAGTAAGATGGTCGTTTGGACGCTTGAGAAATGTTCAATTATGCTCACACGAAGATACTCTTGTTTTTGCGTCAGATGACGATGAATCTCGGTGTAGCTTGTACTCTCGCTCTGATGCAGCATATCTCGCGGCCTACGATCACGTTCTTGCATGTGGTGTGTAGCGGAAGGCATCATCGCATGAGGATGAAATCTGGTCTCCCAAGCTTGGATTATCGACGGTTCCGAGAATGATCGCGGACGCTGTGGTGTATGCTGCGATTGTCGTTCATTCCGCAGATTTGAGCGCCGCGAATCATGACCGGTCCGCCATGATTGAGGTGATCGCACTGTCTTCGTATTACCCTGCCGTTCGTTGCCTTGTGGTATCGACCTGCTGGAGCCTCTGTACAATCCGTCGATACAAGCTTGCAGTAAGGCTCGAACTGTCCAGAATGTCTTTGGAACTTCAACTACCACGTCATACGGCAGTTGAGCTGCTTTCACGGCGTAAATGTTCCCTTTGTTTGCCTTAAAGACCTGGCGTAGGGCGGCGGCTAGTCTCTGGCCTTCTGCACACAAAAGCTGAGCTCGAACAATTGGTGAGAAAGCCCGTTGACATATCCAGCATGTCGATGCATGAGCATGAAACTGTTGGAGAAATCGGAGCTCAGCCGCCGAGGGAAGCCGGATAATAGCGTTTACGGGTTCCGAATCGAAGTGAACCCGAGCCATTTCTGCAGTTTCGTGACGTATAGCGATGATCGGTCAGACGCCTGCGGGAAAGAGACTCTGAAATGCATGCAGCCGTGGCTTGAAAAGACTTACAGGATTGTGAAAGTCGTCAAGAGAGCCAGCTATTTGAGGTCACCATCAGACAGCGGTTCTCGGGGCAGTTTCAAACTGCTCTCCCGCCACTCTGTCGTGGCTACACCTTCGGAGGTCTTCGCATACTTGCGTGCGTGGTGAATTGCACTGCACAGATGTCTTGCTGTGACTGGCCTTGGTCGAAGCGAGAAGACATTTGCATCATCTACTTCACATCCCGAGGCGTCTATCCAGAGGCTTGCGTTGACATTGTGCACATATTTTGTCATTCCAAGAGGCACCCTTTGTGTATCCATGACAGAGTCTGCCATCTGGTGGCCGAGCACGGTCTTTGTCCCAAATCTCGTCGCTTCATGCAACAGCGAGTTCAAGCCTGGCTGGAAGCACAAGAAGATTCGAGCTTTCGTACGAAAGCTTGAGATTCAACGACTCGGTTACCGCTGCAATCAGAAGAGTAAGACAACCGACCCTTCTATATCATCTGATTCTGACGTGCACTCATAGTCGCAGCGCTTGGAAACAGTGACAGTAGGTGATGTCAGCACGTTTCCCACAAGCCTCCAAGCTATAGAAGAGGAAGCAGAGGAAGGGGAGGCAGGAGTTGGGCGAGACGACAAGGGAGAATAGGAAACGTTGGAACCGAAATCGTAGCAACTTCACGGTGTGGATTGTGGCTGGCTGTCGAGTCATTGTTATCATACTTTGCAACCCAGAATCGATACAATTCATGAAAACCGACAGGTTACGATGACTTGAAGCACGAAAACTAAACCCGTTAAGCGCATGCTCTTGAGCAAACATGTTGGAACGACTGTCCAACAATTCATGCTTCCCCTTTCAAGTGAGGATCACCCTCTCACCCTTTTCGTGTTCTCATAGCTGCTGCTATTTTCCTCAATCTTTTCGAGCGCCTTCTCCCTTTGGGTGATTCACCTGAGGTTCTCTTTGCATAGTTGGAGGAAGCATGTTCAAACAACCGCAGACTGTTTTGGAAGATTCGATTGTTCCCCGGAATAGAACGGGCTTGCCAGAGTTTTGTGCTGCTGCCATCCATGCCATGCTTTGCGGGAAGCCGCTGAGGTCGCGCCGATATTCTCCTAATTTCATGCTAAGGCTGATTTGTTCATCTGGGTGCCTCACAAAAAAGTAAACCCTCTTTCGAAACTTATAACAGCCTGCGCAAACGTCGGTCGACCGATCCATCGGGCCTAGAGGCATCTGGTCTTTGAAGAACTCCACCGGCTCGAGGCTGGTCTGCCTGAGAGCCATGAAGACTTTGGTGTAGTCGATGCGCGTCCTCACCTCACCTTGGCAGATGTAAAAGCCGAAGGTCGAACTGGGTGCCTGTCTGAGCTCGAAGAAGAAGCAGGAAGCGAGGAGCGCGAGTTGACATCCCTTATTTCGTACTTGTAGTCACGAGTGATTACTTCGCGAGAGAGTCGCTCCATGGCCTTAAGGTCGTCTAAGCGCGGCTCAGGTCCCGCCAGATCGACATTCAGTCGGAAAAACCGTTTCTCGTCGTCGCGCTCGACGTGGTTTAGCAGTTGCCTGTATGCCATTTCGCCATCGAGACCGGTGAGAAACGAACGGCACAGACGCGGTATGAACTTTGAGCTGAGTGTGTGATCTGGCGACACTGCTTGCGGGGTCGTGACTACAGCAGTTCTCCCGGTTCCTAGCGACAGGACAACATCTTTGCGAGTCTCGTGCGGCCATATCCGGTCACATTCCCACAATGCTATGCTTATGGGGTTGTTGTGTCGTAAACCGCCGTCTTGGAATTTGCCGAGGCCTGGAATTTTTGCTGGAAGAAAAAATCTAGATGGTCAGCGGGAGCCATTTATTCATAATGGCATCTTAGCCTACCCTGGGGCTGCCGAGGTTGCCCGTCCCCTGGTCGCGCATTAACTAAATTGAATGCATTTGTTATGGATCATCTAGACTCACGCTTGCCACACTAGTGGTTCAAGAGACGGATCTTCCGGTCTGACGAGCCGGTAGCCTGTCGCCATGTCAACTCGACTGTTCTATTCCGAGGTCCTGTAGCCTTTCCATACCGCACTCAGAATTTCTCGAAGAGAAGCCGTTGTAGTTTGTGAAAAGTCGAGTCGATGCCGTGGCCGTGGTCGTGGCGGTCACTGCTACTTTGCACCGAGACGTGCCTGTCTCGGGATAGTCGAACATCCTGAGGTGATTTCCAAAGCAGTCCTTGAGGATGTCTTCGAGCGCGTCCGCTTTGTACATGCTATCCTGGAAAAGACAGCGGACGTACGAGCGGAGCTGACTAAGCGATGAAAACGCCGTCGCCACCGCCTTGGCGAAGCATCTCTCTGCGAGACGGCGAAAAGTCTTGAGGGCGTTCGCAATGTCCCATACCTTCACGAATAGGAAAAGGGCCTCCAAACCCCCTGAAGATGGGTTAGCTACTTACTTTACATTGGCTTGCGCACATACCAACACTAGTGCCCAAGGCAAGGTCAAAAAGATCTTGCACTTGGCAGCTGCTTCCGAGGGACTTCTGCAAGATACCGGTGAGCTCAAGCGAAACGATACCCCTCAAGCCTCCACCATCCAGTCCGATTACTCTCAGCCCAGCCGTTGGGGGCTTCAGGCGGATCAAGAGGTCTGCTCTGCTACCGCAACAGAAACAGTCTGTGAATTCGTAAGCATACTCTTCTGAGCTTCTCCGAGCACCGAAGCGCTCAACGCACCGATCGCAAACCGCGTGTCGGCACTTGAAGACGTGTTCTGGACGAGAAGTCAAACAGTATGCACAGAAGACATTGCTGCGAATGCCACCCATGTGCGGGCGTGCGCTTACACTCTTGAGAGTCATTATGTGTAGTTGAGCAGCACTCAAGCCATCAGCGTGCATCGCTTCCCAGCCGCTTGTGAAGTGCCGAGCAACGTAGGCAACCATCTGATCTCTCAGCACCCGGTCAGAGGCAGCCAAAGACGAGCTTGCATCTAGTCCAAGGTAACGCTCGAAGCATGTGTTCAGAGATTTCACAAAAAGAGTCTCAAAAGTCTCTCTCGGGTGAAACACTTTGCAATGATGTCAGTTCCACTAGCTATTTAATGATTCAAGGGAGAAACACCTACCGTGCGCAGAAGGCGGATATGCTTGCATCAACAGACTGGTACCGATCAAAGATGCGACGGCTCCATACACGAGGTCATGGCGGTGTGCAGCTCGCAGGAAGGCCGACACACATTCTACGAAGTGCGGGAGCGCAGGAATGCCAAACCTACTGGCCGACAAAAAGCAGAAGGTCTCCCTGGGATGCTCTGCGGTTTGAATCAAGCGTTGCGAAAACAACGATGCCAGGTGTAGACCTGAGAAATGACGCATTTGCTCAGTCCGAGTGCTCAGTGCAGCCTCAAGTACAGGACCAAGTACGATACGTCGTAAGGGGATGTAACGTGCGTTGCGCAGCGGCAGAGAAGACGTGGTCTCGACACTGAGGTTTGGGAAAAGTTGGCCGAGGCCGAACTCGTGGAACGATTCGGCGAACCTCGAGGACTCAAGTCGCGCCTGCTCGGGCTCATGACTTGGAGGCAAGACAAACGACAAGTCTGGTAAGGACTTGTGCGTCTGTTCCCTCAATATTGGTGACAGCCCACGATTTTAGATGCTGCAGAACACCGAGACAACCGCCCACGTCTTCCGCGAATACGCATAGGACATCGATGAACGGCAGGATCAGCTGTTTCGTGATGATCGCGCCAATGTCGGCGCTCGTCCCCGCCCCGTGGAATGAGAACGCTTGGGAACGGTGGCAGTGAAGATGCGCATCTTGTATAGGTGGCGCCCGTTCTGGGTCAATGTCCATAAAAATAATGGGGTTCGCCAAGTGTGAGGTCAAGGCGTCTATGTAGACCTTGCAAAGCGCGGGGCGGCGATCGCGCCGTTTGGGGTCATTGGCTGGAAAGAATTGCTCCAGAGCCAGCTTCTTCTGCGTGTTACCCAAGCAGGCCACGAGTAGAGGTTTCTGCTGGCTCGGGTCAGGCAATGACTCCACGAGCCGGGTCATGCGGTGCGGATCCACCAGACACGGATCGACTGGGGAAGACAACTCCACAACGGCTTCGTGCTTGCAGCTCTTCGTGGCGTAGGGCGAGCAGTACACCGATAATGGGGTCCAGTGTTTGCGACGGCTGCGCCTGGTGATGTGTGTACGTGCACCTGTCGCTCTGTTGGTGGGCGCTCCAGCATTTCCGTCGACAAAGTACAAAGTATGGATAACATACGAGCTAGGGATATGTTGTGAGACAGAGGTACGGTGTGGGTGATGTCAAAATATATCATATCATGTTTGATGAATGTGGCACTATAATTAGCATCCGTGGTTAGGGTGTCGCACACAAGGTTGAGAGTACATCACGAATCCAGGCATTACAGTACCAGGGTCTTGGGACGGAGCTACTGTACAGCAAAAGCTTGATCAATACTACAGCATGCTTTGGTGTTGTATATCGCATATTGGGGCGAAACTCGTGACTGTATTTCACGGCTTCTCAATGCGCTCAGATTACACTGACCGGATCTCATCACAATGCAAGCCGGACCTTCTCATGACCTCGAACAGCAGCAGTTTGCTCTCGGCTCTGGACGAGTCCGGTTGAGGCACCTCGCTTCGAGACGGGGATCCGTGACTTCGATGAGAAGAACGTCGACAGGCTTAAACTCGTGTTCAGTACTGAGGGCTGCCATCGTGAGGATCCGATCAATTTTGTGCCTGCTCTGATTTCTAAAGCAGATCTAGAGCAGAGCTTCAACAGTCGTGGGCAGTCCGTGGAAATTTCGCTGCCGCCCGATCGAGTCCTACTTTGTCTTCATGGAAAACATAGAATACTCGCAGCCAAGGCCGTCTTGCCTCTTCACGATCAGTGGTGGACAATTGCTTTCTACGATGAAGGTTGGTCTGCGTGCAGAAAGTTCAGGGCTCTGCAATAGAGATTCTGACAGGCTCAGATATGCCACACGCCACCCGCGAGTCGATGATCCAACACTACGCGAATGAGCTGCGATTCTCTGACGGCGACGTGTTCAGGTTCTACCGCAGAGCTCAACAGGCAAATGATCAGAAATTGGTCAACAGGTGGCTCGCACGCCTTTCGGCATCAAAGAAGAGGAATCTCATGCAATTGGAAAAGGCGGATCACGGCAGACTCATCGCTACACTCGATGCGTTCATCCCGTTTGTCGGGCTCTGGCAGGACTTTCAGCTGGGCGCGATGAATCGGATCATGCCTATGCGGACGTGGCAGGTACAAGAGACACTCTGTTGAGTTTGAATGGCCGCTGACGAGCGAAGGAACTCTCGACGTACCTCTCCCGCATGCTGCGCTTCTGGAGCTCTGTCATGGAAGGCTTTGAAGCTTCCGAACTCACTCCCCATACGGTCCAAGCGCTTCAGCTCCGGGCGCCGATGTTTTCTCTTGCAGACGCTGAAGCGATCCGCAAAGCCTTGAAGCTGCACACAAGGTTTTCAGGGCCACACACGCGATACAAGCTCTTTCCGAGGCTTTCGGAGCCTGCACAGCGTGAAACATACTTCGGAGGCTTCTACCATGCCCGAGGATCTTATCCTTCCACTCCTTCTTCCAAGACACGATTTATCTCGCAGCATGCCATAATTCTATGCGTACTCTTCTACCCAGTCGACGGGCTTATCATGACAGTTTTGAGGCTGCATTCCGCATATTTGCCGAACTTGGCACCCCCTTCCACAAAGCATACTGCAATTGTGGCTCTACACCATGCGACACACTTTAGAGCTCTCTGACAGCGTGGCTGGCCAGGCTCGGAAAGATTCTGGTCAGAAGAAGCCCTCCAAGAGCATAGTCAAAGCGAGTCGAGTCAATGCGTTCGCAGCTTTCGCCAGAGCTTTGGGCTATGAGATCGTCAAAGGAGAGCACGAGTACGAGGATGTCGCTGAATCTCAGATCCCGACGTCAATGTTGCGTTGGGGGAGCCTGGTTGTCAACAGACCTTGTCGACGTTCCATTGAGAGCGCGCTGCAACAGACCTTTCGAGCGCAGCTTCATCTCTGATAGGAAGTATATGTTTCCAAAGTATGTACTCAAACGATTTTCAGGAAGTTGCAGGTATGTCACGACCTTCGCAATAGCACGCGATATCATTCATTCGTTCTGGAACGTCGCAAACTACGGATCGGGCGATGGCATCACAGGACAAGCTTCCGTTCGGCACAGTGTCCGCCAGACCGAAACCATGGCCTCCCTTCGAGTCGCGGGAGGTGGACGGGGTTATGGTGACACCACCAGAGATCTCTGTAGACGAACTGGATGTCAGTCCTCAGGTTTGGAATACAGCCGAACATCGGCAGCAGGCAGATCATCGAGAAGTCTCTGTATCGGAATTAGGCGATGCCGACATGTTTTCAACTTCTCACTCTGATGTTGTGGCGGAACAAGATGCGACGAGCCAGGGTGATCTGACCCACGACTCTACTGAAAGACAGGAGGCCGAAGCAGACCTTTATGAGGAGGACGTAGCTTCAATTATTGTGGAATCTTCTAGCGTCACTCAGGCCGTGACGGCGCCGGCACAGTCTGCAAGCGGCCGGAAAAGGGGACCGGACGTCCCGATTGATGAGGCGCATCGTATGATGGATCGCGACCTCACGATGATTGAAAGAGCACGACAAGCCCTCAAGGGTCGTCGGGATGCCTGGTGCGTCGTGGACGCTGGGCTCCAGTGCCACATCCGTACTGGTCTTGATACCTCCGACATGCAAAAGCTGGACGACGTCCTGAACTATTGCGCCAAAGCTTTTCATTACCTTCGATTGTATCAGAACTCCAGCGGCAGAACTTTGACAATTTCTCGCGGACCTGAGTCTGCCATAGCTTTCAGAGCAATACAATCGGAACAGCCCTACAGGATCCTGCTCGTCACTCCTCGAAGCACAACAAGATGGGACTATGTGTTCGTGTACGTTGAGGGTGCCCAAAACGTCTTGGCCTGGCAGAAAACAGGCGATCCAGAATCTCGCAAGCTAGTCCTAATAACGGGCAGACAGAAGAGATCATTTGGGAGCGGTCGATCCACGTGCGGACGGTGTCCGGGCCACAAAATAGGATTCTACAAGAGCGAACGGCTCAAACCGAATCCGATGCGGCGTACCACCAGCGCTTGGATACAGAACGGAGCGGATGGTCAGAGATCACGATTGTGTTCGACAGAATGACAAATCCGACACAAGTTTCCTTCCAGTGTGAGAACGACGAGTGGGACCAGTTTCTTGCAGGCAAGAGTGACTTTATCTGGGAGGAACTCTGAACCAGCGAGTCCACTGGTTATGGGCAAATGTGGGACAACTGGGGTTTTTCTAGGGTTGGTTTGAATTTACAATACGGAGCAATACATACGGCACTGTATCGTCAGAGGTATACATCTGAGCATGAAATTGAAATGCCAAAGTCTTGACACCGTGAAGTCCAGGAAATGCCCGTTCTGCATCTTTGAGTCAAGTCTTCATATGCTCTTTCTCAAACCAAGAAAAGGAACAGCTGGTTTCAGTGCGCGAGAGTAGGGGTGAGCCTTCCGCAAGCATGGCGTTGTTTGGGGCGCCGAGACGAGGAGGGACGCGTAGCAGCGGAAAGTACGATCAGTAAACCAGCTACTATATTACACTGCTATGCAACAACTTGTATACACCGGGCGAGTTTTGTGCTGCTCTTCGTCTGCTATGGCACAGCTTGCGAGGCCATCCAAGTACTCCGTTCAGGTGTTTGGATGATGAGATTTTGTCCCTAGAAGCGAGGATGCTCTGCTGTCGAAAGGCTGCTTAGCCATTGGGGAAGCGAAATCTGTACTACGATGGCTGGCAGTGGCTGATCCTGTTGTAGACCGCTTATGTAATGCTGCATTCTCCGGACGCCTTGATCTCATCAGATTAAGATTATGGATTCGACAAGCAACCATCGTCTGGTACTTACTCGCGGGCGCAGCATTAGGCTTTGCGTGCAGTATCAGGCGGTGACCATGTAAACTGATCCTCTCTGGACCGATGACTTAGTTAAGCAGCAAGACTGCGATTGCTCAACGATAGCCTTGTTCGTATGTTGTGCCGAGGCAGAGCTACATGGGTGTGGCACAAATGATCGGACGAACATAAAAGTGGCATGACTGTGCGAGACGGTAAACTAATTTAGTAAAATGTATGCTTGTGTTGATCAAGCAGCCTGTGAGCTAATTTCACAGTGCTCACTCGTCCCCGAGTCTTCACGCACACGGTCTTCGCCACGAGAACGCACGCGAGCCTCCATGTACTATAATTAGAGACTGTTGCGGCGTATTGCATCTGCGTGCAGAAACACCACTGCTCTGCCGACTTCAGCTCGTGAGATCCCTGCTCTCATCCTGAGCTTCAAATCCGATGGTGGTTGCGCACTTCTCCTCGCTGCGGTCCTACGAGTGACAATACCAACATGCCGGACACTCTGACGAGGGCGAACACTCTATGGCCGCGGGCGACCGCAAAACCTCCTAATTCGAGTCCTTCAGCAATCACAGGTGGTCAAGAAAGCCTGCCACGTCCGAAAGCACCTCGAACCCCTCCTAGAAACTCATCTGACGTTCGCACTGGAAACCAGAAGCATTTTATCACTAAGAAGCAAACAAGTCGGGAAGATTGCCGGCCTTTTCGAGAAAGCCACGAACATCTCGACAGCGTGCCGATTCCCCCTTCTTTAAGAGTGGCTGAGACGGAAGGTGTTGTCTCTAAGGACAAAGCTCCGTCTGAAAAGTTCCGACCAGAGAACAACATCTACAACCGGCACATGGTACCAACTGCGAGAGCACTGAACCAGAGTATCGTGATCACACCAATGTGCGTGTGGGAGCTATATGAAGGTATAGAGCTCTGTGACAACCAAGGCATCTGCCCAGACCAACAGTCGAGCGTGATTTGTCGCCGCAAGACGTCGTCGGAGGCACAGGAATGTCTCTTCGTCGTCAAGAAGCAGCGCTGGTCGGGTGGAGCCGTGCCGCGTCACTGCGTCAAACCGCGCAGTCCATACTTGGTGGATCTTCTCAGCGCATTCTTCCAAGATGAAACCATGTGGACAATCTTATGAGGAGATGGATACCTCGCTCGAGCAGATCTTCGAGCTCGATTGCGATCCATGGACTATCGACCCGGGGAAGAAGGATCGCCAGATAGGTGCGATCAGCTTTCAGGTTTGCAACTCTTCGTCTGCACTTCGTTCGTTCGCTCACCACTTGACAGGTCCTTCGGGGACTTGAATACATCCACAAAAATCTCAGTGTTGCGCACGGAGCTATATGTGAGAACATCCTACTCAAGCGCACTGGGCGTGTGAAGCTGGGTAATCACCCTGTCGATGATGGTATGACGGTCTCCGCTGACAAGAGCAGCCAATGTAGGGACCTGCTGCTTGAGCGTGCCGTCACCGAAGTGAGTGACGACACCAAGGCATTTGCAGAAGTGCTAGCTCGCCTATTCGCTCCAGATATGCCTGTCAAAGCTGTCCTCCGACGGTGTCTGAGCGACTGCGTTCGAGTTCGTTCTACCAGTGCGTATTTCAGAGCTCACCGAGTGTTGCGTTGGAGGTGCGACTGCCGAGAATGACCACTGCAAGAGATGCATGAAGACTGACTCTGGCAGCATCGGTATCTGTCGGATGTACAGCCTGCTTGTCTTTCGAAGTTGATCGTCCGGACCATGCGTTCGATATATGTTCCCCCGAACCCCGTCTCCTGTGTTGTTCAGGAGGCAGCTGTTGAAAGCTCAAGCGCGTGCTCAATAAGAGCTTGATATCGACAATGATCTTCCAATGAGGATTGAAGTTTTCCGCAAGCATGACGCATGTGTTTTGGTAAGACTGGCATTGAACAAGCGATTTTTCGGTCCTTGCGGCATTGCCTTGGCGTTGACATTGACTTAGATGACCAGCATCGTACTTATTGTACAGCATCGCAAGAACTTCCTGTTACTGTATCATCTTCTGTGACTTGAAAAGGTGAGACGGGCGGATCAGCCAATGCAGCATTGCGTCAAGCGTGGGCATCGACTGTGTTTTACACAATCGAGGCCCGTGCATTGTGATGCTTGATTCAATCTTCCTGAACATGTGAGAAGGTTTCGCTGTGCTGTTCAGGTTTGGTACAATTGAGCTTATCGCCTGCCGAGATTTGAGCACGAGCCCTGGTTGTGTAATACACAGTCGTGGTCTGTGCTTGATGATGTCTGGTTTTGCCTTGATCATCACGTGATGAGATCGCATGCACAGTGCCGATTCGTTTCAAAATGCGAGCACGAGCCACGGCTGTGGTTTACACAGCCATGGTCTGTGCGTAGTATCTTGCAACTCTCATCTCGACTCCAAAACAAAACGAGATCCTTTATTGCGGCAGTAATTCAGCAGACCTTGCAGAATTTATTCGCCTTCGCTGGCTGTGGCTTGGTCAAGCAGCCTCGAAGACCAATGCGGCGACAGCCATTACTTGGTGCGTTGCAACAGCTGAGTGTATGCCAGTGCATTTCCCACGATGACCAGTGTGGGTTTCTTCGAAATCTCCCATACGCGCAGGACCAACAAGACCGAGAAATCGGACACTCCAGTAGGCAGACTGCAATTAGATGTGTTGCAGATCACTCTCAAGCGAGGGCTTTGCTGTGCTCTGTGCGGTCGCGGCTCGCTCGTGGCAGTGATGTGATGTAGTTCAGCAGCAAGGATTTCCCTTCGCATCAGTGGTCGATAAATTGGACGTCCTCCTCGAAGCATCCAGGTGGTTTCGATTTCGCGTTTCGCGCATCTCTGGCTTCCAATCGAAGTCAAGCAGCGTTTGTAGCAGTTGGTGGCGCGCAAGGGTGAGCAAGTGCCGCAATATACGTGCTAGCACCACCGTGCTGTGCTAAATTGTGTACAAGGAGACTCGAGGCGACCTCAACCCTTGTGTCGGTGGAAGTTGACGGTGGAGTAGGGTGTTCTGGGCCGCCCAACTGAGGCTCCACCACTGTCCTGCGGCATCCAATCGCTTGAACACAGCGCTGCCGAGCCTGAGCCTCCAACACTGACACCCTTGCAACCGAGTCGAGCATGCGCGAAGGGTTCATGCCAGAGCGTGGCACGACTACAGCACCCTGTGCTGGTTCTCCGTATCATGTCGGGTTCAAAAGGGTCTGCGCAGCCGTGCATGAAGGTACGTACGGTGGTGCCGATACGTGGAGCAGCGCGCTGGACTAGACAATGGTGGACCTGGACACGGACCCCGTCCCCGCAGATGCTGCAAGCGCCGTCATCGACTTCACCCACAGAATACACCAAGCGCTTGTGGGCGTCTACGGGGCAAAGGCCGAGGATATTCTGCTCCGTTTCCGAGACGAGCTTTACGCTCAGATCGAGAGCAACTCTCAGGTTGAGTCGGCTTGCAGAGATGGTTTGCAACTGGCAATCTCGACGCACGTGCCAATCACAGCCTGTCACGCAAGACTGCTGCAAGGCCTGGCCGAAGCCCGCAACATTGACGATGCAAATGCTGCCGCCGACACAGGCGGGCGCGAAACTCAGGCTGCAGCCCCCTTCAAGCGATCGGACGAACGCCTGCAGGCTATCGCGCGCATCAATGTCGCCTGGGGAAAAGACATTCTCGAACACTACAAATTTGATCAAATTGGCAGAACCACGGCGGTAGGTCTCGCCCAGGTAGCGCAGCTTTACCCTGACTGGACGCGAGCGGCACAGCGAATAAATGCCGCGATGCTCGGTCGCCACATCTCTTCTCTTCTGGGTAATGGGCAAAGAATCGGCGACCATCATTCGACCTCAAACGTGAAAGATCGCGATCGGCCGATAGAGGCTGTAGATGCAAAATTGGTGACGGAATGGAGACGACAAGGCATCGTTGAGCTTGAAGGCTCCAAAGTTTCAGACGCAAGCAACGACTTGTCTCAGGATTTGCAGCAGGCGGATCGATGAATGGACGACGTGTGAGACCGTGTCATTGAAATTTCAGCGCATACAGAGACCCTTCAACCCATTTTACGTACTATGTAAAGACCGTTACGGGCTTCTGGTCCCGCGGCCGAGTGCAAGAAACCAAAAGCGAAAGCGATCAAGTCGTGCTGGAGCCGGCCAACGCAAGAAGATGGTAAGTGATCAAACATATGCAGCCATGGAAGAGGCGCGTTATCGATTCTGGCGCTGATACCGAGCAGGCTCAAAGCGGGTCGTCTCCTGAGACAAGACAGTGCTCACATGGCAATTCGACGGAGCCCCCTTCCACCAATACCTGTCATATAGCAGATCGGGCGAGTCTTCTTGCAGCGGGCTGCAACTTCCACGCAGCATCAGCTTCCGTAGAGACTGCTACAGGAGGAGCCGGACGCGCGACCGAGACTGTCTTCTTCAACATGGAAGATATAGGAGGCGATCTCTCGGCGGAAGGCCCAGGACAACATTCGCACCCCAGTATACCTAGAAGCGACACTTGCGAACAGCCTGGCGAAACGCATGCCAGATCTGCTCTGAATACATCACGTCACCACGTGACCCCTGGCAAGACACCCAGCCTGCGTCTCGAGCGAGACAACGACAGCCTATTTATCAACGGCTCAGATCAATCACCTCCTCCACTGTCGCAGTCAGTGCCGCACGGTCTGGGGAGCCCATCTAGAGATATTGCGAGCCGGGGAGCGTCATTGGCCTCCGCCATCGATCAAGTCCACTCCGTTGCGACATTATGTACTGATGAGCAGCCGGATGTGCTGTCAGAAATTTTCCCGACTTTCCACAGACCTAGTTCTGCGGCTACGGCAGATGACCGGGGTACAGCACTTAGCCCTCCGCCAGCCTGCAGCGCTGCAATCAATACCGCTACTCGCAATCGCTTGCAGACACGGGTTGAGTCCGATAGTGAAGACGAGCTTCAGGCATCCCCAGAGGGCTTCCCTGATCGTTCATCGTTCTTTGAGGAAGAGTACAACGCCACCATGGCCGGCCGCTCACCACAACTTTTCTCACACAACTGTCCAAGTTGCATCGGGCCATGCGCTGTCGGTAAAGCCCCTGAAAGCTGGACAGGAATGAAGTCCGAACTGCTCCATGCGAGACTTCTGGAAGTTCATCGTGCCTTCGGAGATACAGCGACCCTGCCGGACTCACAGTTGACGGCTTGGATTGACGGTCTGCGTGGCGCCAGTATCTTTTTCGAGCCCAACATGCCTCAGTCCTGTGAGAAGTCCGATGCGGATGCTTATTGCCTCACATTGGATGCCTTGAAGTGCCACGCAGCAGACAGCGTGGTGCTCGATCGGCCCACAATCGTGCGAGGTCCTAATGACTCCCGAGATGTCGACGTGGGCAACTCTGCTTCTAATCTTCGGCCTCTCGTAGAAACGCACATATGTCTTGTGGGCAACAGGTGGCTTCGGAGTCTCCGCGGGACGCACCTGTGCATGGTCCCATCGCAGGCGTCGATGCGCCCTGCTAGACAAGCAAGCTTTCAGCCACGAGGTAACAGTCGAGCGATCTTCTTGGATGCGGCCGACATCCTATTTATACCGCAAGGTACGCCGTCCCCGTGTTCACCTTCGAGGATAGTCTCTTACAGACGGGACGATACGCGATTGTTCTTATGATGTGCAGCTGAGAGCTGATGAGCTCTTTGAGGGTCTTGGAGAGATACTCGCCATGCCGAGCTCGTTGGTACGGACGTGAACAGGTCTTACGAATTTGTTTACACCAACTAAATTTCAATTACTTTCGATCAGGTATGTGACAGTGGCCTTTAGCTCGTGTTCTCTTGTGGATAACTATCAGCTCTCGCTGCCATCACACGACTCTCAGGCATTCCAGCGTATTGAACACCCGAATCGCAGAAACAGTGTTCACGCGCACCCCCGGCCACGAAGCCACCACGATGTTCTGACATACAAAATTGCAGACACGAGGAGCCGGGATGTAAGTGCTGAAACCTCATCTTGATTCGTTCGGCGGCCATTCGGGGCACCCTCTCTCTCTCGCATCTGTCCCGGTCAGTGATTCGTTGGTGTTGGTCTTGATTGACAAGGTACGGCATACCGCAACCGCTACGCGTTCCCAGAAGCGATCGATTTCCGCGTGTACCGCTTCTTCCATCGTTTGTTGTCTCGCTCTCCCCAAGCTTTTGCTCTCCAATATGCCGAGCGGTACGCGAGCAAAGTGTCGTCCTTTGAAAGGAAAGCCGCACTGGCGCGACGCGCTCTGCGTGATTTGCTCGATACTGCGTCCTGAGGCTACCTCGTGGAGCAGGAGGCGATCCATATCTTCCAACGTACTTGCGGCCGTCAACCGGTGACAGGCACTTGTTGATGCATCTCTTTCTGGAACGGCTTCTGTGACATAGCCTCAGTACAGCAGTGTCCGACAACTCCCATAGCTTTTTGCACTCACCCAAGACAGGATGTAGGCCAGAGCCGTGCATTCTGGCGTTGTCATCAAGAGATTGGGCAGGCACAATGTTACTAGCGCAAGCTCGGCTCTCTTCGATTGGGGCAGTGAAGACCTCATGTTGCCGATTCGCGTCTTCGTGCGTGTATATGCGGATAGTTTGCAGTATGGTCCAAGACGACAGCGCATTTTCATCGTGGTTCTGCAGTCGAAGGCTTGCACATCGTCGGTCGACATGATTTGGCAATGCTTCGTCAAAACGTGTCTGACGTAAATGTAAACAATCTTCTGACGGTCACTTGGGTAAGTCACTACCCAATGCTATTGCGGCAGTGACCAAGCTCTGAGAGGTGCCGTCGTGGAAGTGCGTGACTAATTTATCAATACACGGCAACACGCCATCATCCCCATGTAGACAAGACGGTGGCGCGTCCAGCCGTCTCGCCATAGTGTGTGCACATTTCCGGCGAGATCAGCAAGCCAAAAAAGTGACCCACTTCACATCCTTGTACACACAGTCCGCATGACTTGACGACAGATGCTATCAGCAGAAGGGCGTACTGTGCGACATCTAAAGACGGGCTTTTCCCGCATTGCCCCAAGCGAATAGCAGAAACTGTCAAGCCCTGCACTCCTTGTCTTCATGCACGCTGAAGTTCGCCAACATTGGTGCCGGCCGCAAACTTCCAGATGGCCCGTCCTGCCTCCAGTCTCAAGAAAGACGCGTTTCGGAAACGCAAGCGAACGATCATGAAGAAGGCTCACGAGCTTTCCTCTCTTTGTCACGCGCAGGTCTACATCGTGATACGTTTCGAACGGTCTCCACCACGTATATGCCTCGGAAACAGCAAAAGACTGGCCGCCAACGCTGGAGTCAATCGTGAGTGGGAACGGTCCAAGCGGCGCGGGTCCTGCGTCCCACAGAGCCAATCTGACATTGTGCAAAAGTCCACCAGCTACCCACCATGTGTTGAGGTCTGTTTCGACCGCGAGAAACGGATAGCAAGACCCATCGAGTCGGAACATCCACATGAGGATTGCGAATCACGGGGTATTGGAGGAGCGCTTGCAGATGGATTGGGGCAGGGAGGATGCGGAAAGGACGTTCAAGCGTTCTGGTGATCTGGTTAGCGTTGAACTTGGTTGTGTGTCAATGCAAATCTTTTCTCACGACGCCGATCTGTTTTGATAGAAAACTCTTCGGTAAGATCATGGCTAGCCAAGGGCTGCCGAGCCTTTAGTGTTGTTGATTTTGACTAAGCGCGGTGCAGATTCCGTCCGAACATGGCGTGCTGCGCGCTTAGCTATCCAATCGCTGTTGTATGCGGAGTCAAGTCTTGTGTTGCTTAATTTAGTTGTCAAGTACGCAGCACTTGCAAGTCGCGGTCGCGGAATTGGGGTCAGATGCGTGCATCAGGTCGTGACGTTGAAGACGATCCTGTAATGCTACATGTACAATTATGCTAAGGTTACAGTATCAAGAAGGGCTTCTATTAGGGTCCACTTCGTCACTTTCATGCGAGCCTGTTGACATTCCCGCAAGTGTATCGCTTTGAGTACCTCGTTATAGTGCCGCCCGATATGTCGCAAAACTTCACTCGGCACTTCAACATCAGACAGAATGATGAGAACCGAGAGACTCTCTTGACAATACATGTCAACTTTGCCCAGCATCGAACTGCTCATGAGCGTTCACCAAGAGATGTTAAATCTGCTCGTTCCATGGTGGCCAAGAGCAAGTAGCCAAGCATTCCTCATTTTGAGAAAACCAGGACCTGACAAGTCACTTTAGGGAGTCGGAGCTTAGACAGTGTCAACGATTCCGTGAAGCGTCCTCGATTGTCGCTGAGCTTGGCTAATTGCAGGCCAACAACACCTATCCTTCCACTGAGCAGTCACCGTTGGGAGCAGCCTGCAGAGCCATCCATCGCAGATGTGCAAGACAGAGAAGCCCTCGGAAGAGCCGATCAGATCATGCTGGATGTTGAGAAGAGCGGCAGCGCGGCTTCGAGGCCTTTGACAGCTTCGGGATGTCCCCTGCGGTTCCGTTGTCACTTCTGACGCATCTTTTAGAGGTGGAGCTGGAGAACATCTTGCGACTTGTCACATCCGAGCGCGGCCGTCTATCCGTGCAGACGTTAGACAAGATCTTGTTTTCTTGCAACGAATCGCTCAAGTACAGCAGTCTAATCTACTACATCCGCGCGGCTTCATAGACTACTGGCGCAGTACTCCTCCTCCCAGCAGCCTGCTGGACTGCCTGTCTACACTCTGGAGGAAGCACCTGCCGCTGTAAAGCTTTTGCACTCTATATGCGTTGACGAGGTCGATCCACTGTTCGGAGACATACCTCCCATCGTCTCGATACTGCAGCTGGCGCAGCTTTGCATCGAAACTGGATGTACAGGCTTGTTCAAATCTCACGTCATTCCCTGGACAAGACGAAGCATGCTATCGTCTATACACACCCCCAAAGTCGACGTGCTACGCATCACCCTCATTTGCAAAGATCAAAGAGCCTTCATGGACATCTTCCGCGTCTTTGTGCTTGGCAAGTTGACTCAGAACGAGCTGCGAACGGCCGATACCCTTGTGTCAGGACTTCCCAATGGGTGTGAGTAGCAAGAGAGATGAGACAGTTGAACGTCCCTCTAACTGACGGCGTTCAGTACGCATATCTGCCATTCGTGCGCGACTGCGCCGTGACTTGCGCACGCTACTATTGCTACCGATCGCCGATCATCCTTCAATCCTGCGACCCAGAGATTCAGAGCATGAGTGCGTAACACAAGCGCTCGACCTCGTTGCTTACATCAATGCGTTGAGTCAAGCATCACTGTTCCCGTTGTCTGAAGATGATGGCGAAATATGCCTGGTGTGGATGGGTAGGAGATTGGAAGCAGCAGCAGATAACATACCTTACCGCTCGCCTTGTCGTGATTGCGGGTTCGAGTGCAGTCCATGGAGGGACAAGTTTGAGGCTATTGAAGAAAGCTTGGGCACATTATTGCAGAGTCTTTTGACGGCAGTGAATGCCTGCCTTTTCGACCCGTCAGATAGCCATACAGCACAAATGTCTGATTTCTTCTAGATTAGAGATGGCTTAGTCTGATGGCGAGATAGTGTTAGTCTCGTATATCGTAGAGCAATCTGAATCGTCGCGCCTAACGCGCACCGTCTTCCGGCGTGCTTATAGGACCTGTGAATCCACTGCACGCACTCCATACGCTTGCATCCCGCACGGTGTCGCTCGACAGACGGACGATCACTCGGGTGTTGCCATCGGTGTGAGTCCGAGACTTGAAAACCCCCATGACCTAACTTATGCTCGTGTTGGGCACTGGCGCGCGGGGACTCGCACGTGGGAAACGATCACTGCTATTCACGCAGTATCTAAAATTAGACCATGCAGTAATCTATAATGCGCCGTGGATGTCAGTAAATCGAAGACAGCTGGTCCATTCTCCTGCGCTGCACAGCGAAAGTTCTTCGGTCAGAATCAGCCAGCCCAACAGATTGCACGATGGACCTGCTGTCAATCTTCGCTACAATCCTTCTTGGTTTGCTCGGCCTCGTCTTCGTGGCCCGTACGCTGTGGAATTGCTTTAGACGCGCCCAGAGCACTTTGGCCTGCGGCAATTTATAGGCACGTCGTCTACCCTCGACTGTTTCCCGGACAGCATCTCTTCAATCCTTCTCGAGCACAGGTGGTCCTTCATTTGGCGCACTGGGCTGGCACCACGTTCTGCAACTTCTACGGTGTACATTCGGTCTCTGATGCGGGACTGCGTGCAGGTGGTCTGGCCCTCGTCCACTTGGCTCCGCTGCTTGCTACGACCCAGCTTAGTATGTCTTCTGATATCATGGGTCTATCTCTGTCGTGTCACGGAGCATTCACCGTGCCCTCGGACTTATGGTCGCAGTGCAGAGCACCCTCCACGCATCTGTCGCCTTTGCAGCAGACCAGCAGCCGTCCCCTCCATTAGTACCTGTCCTGACGGTAAGCGCGACCACCCTTGGGATCTAGCTATAGCCTTGAGATGCAGCTGACAATCGCAGAGCCTGGTGTCACTCAGCATACTGACATTCGGCTCGCTGCTTCGGCGGTATGCTTACGAAGCGTTCTTAGGCAGCCACCTTCCCATCTCTTTGCTGCTCGCAGGAATGATGTGGATCCACATAAAGGACAGCGGCCGCCTCTTCCGTATCCTGCTGTTTTCGACGGCCGGATGCTTCGTAGCTGGCTCAATATACCGTTTCTCTCGGCAGCTCTACCGCAATCTTGCATTCGACACTCTTACCTTGACGAGAGTGTCGAGAGCCGACCGTTCGGTCGCACGCTACTCCTCAGAATGGAGCTCCCACGAACGTATAGTGTAGTGCCCGGGCAGTAAGTGTATATGACTTTGCTGACAACGCACGCTTTCTCCTTCGCTCAAAGACACCCGTTCGCGATCACTTGGTGGGAAGCGCTGCATCATGATGAGCCAGCGAGATACCTCTGGATCATGATCGACCCACGGAGAGGCTGGACACGACGAATCACGAAGCACTCTGAAACTTTGACAGGCAAGAGAGCGTGGCTTGACGGACCATACGGACATTCGTGCGACTTCGAAAGATTTGGTTGCGTTCTGCTTTTCGCCTCGGGCACGGGTATCTTCGCGCTCTTGCCGATCGTGAAGAGGCTGTCGGAGCTAGTCAGAGCCTCAGCCGCTAACACGCGACGTATCAAGCTCGTGTGGCACACCACGGAGTACCACGACCAGGTACAGGTCTGGATGCAAAGTCTGCTAGACGACTATGAGCTCGACAGAGGGTGAGTATTTTCGCTTTGAGTGACTTTTGCCGCGGAAGCCCGAATCTGACCCGTCAGCAGCTTCTCAGCTTCACAATCCATACGGCTGCGACTATGGCGCAGCCTGGAGACACAGAACGAGTGCAAAAGCTCGGTCGTCGCCTGAACATCGTTGACGATGTCCACGACATCGACACTCTACGTACAGCTTGAGCTCTCACAGCCTCGTCGATCTCTTGCCGTTGCGGGTATCGTGTCCAGCCCATATTCGAGAGCTACCGCTGATATAGCACAGTTTCGGCATTTTCAGAATTCCGCCAAGACGTACGTACAGAGGTAGTCAAAGCCAGTCGGGACAACGTACGTTTCTTCGAGCTTGAATACCAGCCGTCGGAGAAATTGCACTTTCGCGGCGGGAGCGCAGCTTAAAGTTGGCACTTTGCCTCGAAGGCGCGCTTGGACTTCCGAGAAGACATGAATTGAGATGACGAATTCTATATTTTGTTCGCGTCATTTACGCACAAGGCTTTGTGAGTATAGGTTAAATTAGAACGTAAAGTTGATGATGTTGCAGAATCCATGAGACCATGAAATGGTTCGATCACTAACTTAACGTAACGTTCATAATTTACCAAAATCTTTGAAATGGTTCTATCATTAAATTAGTCGAGGTCTTATCAACATGCTGGCTTAACGTTGGAGTGTTTTGCGCCACGAAGTAGGAAAGGACAAGTCGTTGTCAAGTGCAATAGCGTTCACGTTAGAAGTGTTGCACCAAGACCAGCTCTGAGCCACGTCGACAGTAACTTACGAGACATCTTGGACAGCATGCAGGGTAATTCTATAAGGAAAACTCATAGTGGTTGGTCAAAGTTGTCAGAATAAGTTACTCATTCAAGAAATTGCGAAATTTGTCGTCACTGTCTATTATCTGCAAACACAGTACTTGAACCCGCTCGATCGGATCCTTATCTTCCTCCAGTAAATGGTCTGAAGCATTCCACTGTGTCACCGGTCAGTATACATCTTGTTCGTTGGGTAGGCTCTATAACGCACTTTCCAATCGTAATCACGAGACGCACGACATGACCGCTGTTTCGTGGCAACGATGGGCTCATGTCCATCGTTCACTTTCGATCAGTCAGCTTTGGCTGCTTTCTCATATACCACGCACCGACGCTGCCTTAAGCTTGAGTCGTGCGGATGACTTCTTCGTATGTGGGTGGATTATTCGTTCGCGGGGCGTCTTGCAGAGATTGTGGTGGGTGTGCTTTGGAAGTTTTCGGTTGGTACGATCGTGAAGAAAGGTCTTTCAAACGTGTATAGGAGTCTGGAAAGTGTCAGCAATATGCCTATCTGTAGAAGATCTCCTTGGCATGGAGCAGAGCTCTTCATGATCCGATCTGATCTGAAATGGGGGTAGATTTCAGATCAGATCGGATCTCGAGCGTCAGATTTCAACAAGATCGTGAAAAACTCAGTCCCGATTAGGCATAACAGGTAATTTCCAATTACATCTGACTAGCAGCTGCCAAAGTTCGACTCAATCTCCTCCTCCTCATCAAACACAGTCTCATGGTTGTCTGGAACACCATACCAGCTCCTCAGACATGCACAAGCCTCAATTATATCATCATGGAGACAGCTCCTTCGATATGTGATAAGATCTCTACCAGCACTGAATGATCTTTCCGCGGCGTCAGACATGAGAGGGATTGCAAGAGTGTCAAAAGCAAACTTGGCTAGCTCGGGATTGCTGTGTCTGCGGTCGAGCCACCATTGTAACGGTGTAGTCGGTGTGTCCCATGGCAAGCAATCGGTCTGAAGGTACTCATCAAGAGGATCTACAGCAGTGCAGCTGCTGGACAGCCGTGGTTTCTTAAAGTTGCTCAATCTCTCGTGAAGTGTGTTTTCTCCATTTCCGCGTGCAGGCATGGGTGTCTGCGTTGTCTTTGTTCGGCAATAGTCAGATCTCCAGATCTCCTTTACTGCTGCTGTAACCTCCGCAATCCAGCGACGCTCCGTAGGCCCTTTTTCCTGCCAGTTGTCAACAAACCATTGCGCTTTTGTACGGGGATCGAGCATCACTGCAGCGTAGATCATAGGCATCTGATCGCTAAGTTTGAAGTATTTCTCGGCTTTGTGCCAAGCATGCGAGCAGCACTGAGCTAAATACTCGAAGGTACTGTCGTTCTCTTCAGAAAACTCGTCTTTAAAGATGCAAATCTCATCGAGCATCCATAGGAGCGTCGGATACCAGTCTGAAAGTGGCCTCTGAATGCCTTGAGTCTGACTTGTGCTCACCTCAAATACTTTCAGACAATCCTCGAGTCGGTCGAGCTGGTGCCAGTGCGAGTGAGTGAGAAGGTTGTCTTTGATTGTTGTATCTCGCTTGTCTGCAGGCTTGTACTCCTTGCAGAATTTGTTGATCCTTTCTTTGAGATCGAGAGCGCGCCGGATGGCATAGTAGAAACTGTTCCAGCGTGTTGAATTGTCTTGGATCAGCTGCAGGTGGTCAAAAGTACCGAGCGCATTATCTCCTTTGCAGTTATCGAACTGCTCCCGGCGTTGTGGTGTCCAGCGGATGTATTTAACAAGGTTATGCAGTCTTCCGATTGCTCCACGGCCACGCCAGAACTGGTCCACTGCGTCGAAGGCTCCTTTGGATGTTTTCCGAGATAAATCTTCCATTGCCTTGCCAGCGCCTTTGCCAAGTAGCATCGCACGCGCGCAGAGGTTTGTGATGTGACCAAAACAGCGCAAGCGTCGTGCTTTGCGCTGCTTCGCAGTAAGATGTGGGTACAGCTCCTGAATTACTGCATCAACTGCGGTATCGTTGCTCTTAGCATTGTCGCAGACAAAGTATCCAACCCTGACTTCAATTCCATACTCCTTTACAGTCTCAAGGAGCGTGGCTGCTTGGTTTTCGCCGCTGTGGTCACCATAGAGCCGCCGAAAGCCGAGCAACTCAGTCCGTCTGATCCCTCGCTTGTCAATGAAATGACCATAGATGCTGACAATTGCATATGAATTTGGCGATGACCACATGTCAAAGCTGATGTGGATGTTGCTTAGTGCCAGATGCATGTCCTCTTTCAGGAGTAGTTTGTGCTTGCTATATTCGGCCAAGATCCACCTTCGTAAGGTCGAGCTGGCACGCGGTAGCATGTCTCCGAGGCCCTTGTTTAGGAAGGATATAAGCTCCCGAAAGTATCGGTTTTCCAGCATCACCAGGGCAACTTGACAGTAAACGATCCAGCGAGTCAGGAGGCGCTTGAAATCCTCAAAGTTATACTTCCAGACCACACTGAAACACACCGGGCTGGAATTTTGCTCTGGATCTTTTGACGCTTCTATGGCAGCGCCCTTCGAATCGATCTTGTGCGCACGGGCAAGGTGGTTGAGTGCAGGTTTGCTACCCTCATTATTGATGAACAGGGGCTGCTTCTTTTGCTGCTTCTCGCAAGGTAGCAGTAGTATACCTGCTTTTGATCTTTCTCGCGAATAGCAGTTCTCCGTACTGCCATGCAACAGACAGCAGTCGGCGCGGCTGGCGTCCTGACTTCTCGATCTTGGAGACTCGATGATATCTCAGGCCACCAAGCATGAAAGAATCCAGCTCATTCTCTGGCCTGTAACTAGGGTGGTCAAAACAAAAAGTAACAAAGTCATCCTTTCTGGTTGCAGCAATAGCCGTAGCAAATAAAGATGTGGCCATTGATAAAAGATGAGGATTTGCTCTAAAGTCCAGGGCGAAAGTGGCACGCTGAGTTGCGGCCTGAGAGCCTTCCGATTGGTGTCGCAATGGTTACCCCTTTTGGAACTCTGATCATGAACAGATCGATCTGATCACAGACTACAGTTCAGATCAGATCGATCAGGCTCACAGGCTTGATCGTGACCGATCGATTTTGATCGTTTCATGATCATGTTCACGAAGACCGGATCATGAAGGGCCCTGGCATGGAGAATAGCCGCTATCGAGCCGCGACTGCTGCTGATGTCGAGCTAACTTGTCAGAAGCGTGCACTCACTGCAATTCGGTCAGCTTTCTATTGATGACCTCTGTGTGATTTCTGGTAGCTTACCAGACGAGGACGGCCCTCAGGAGTATTACGAAGGGTGACGCCAAAGACAATGCCTATGATCCCTTCCGTCGCCACAGTGGACTTCTGTTCGACTTTCTCTTCGCCCATCGGTGGTCGTTCTATGACCCAAGCAGGTGCCGAGACCGGAGCCAGGATTGCACGGCGCGGAATTAATTCTTCAATGGAAGGGCGTACTATTGTGAAGTTGGGGCTTTATATCTTATGGGTACAGTGCTACTAAAGAGTTGTGATTATATCAGATCGCGGATGCATCCCGCACGCTAGCAGGCCCAGTATTGTTTTCAACACGTTCACTTTACCGCCTAATGATTAGTGACGGGCATCGTGTACAAAACCGTGCAGGTCCATGACGTTGACACTGCATGACGACCATAGGCTACCAGAGCATCGTGTGTGGAGCTCATATGAATACCGCGAGCTCAGTTCATATTCGTCTTGGAGCTATCATTTTCTGCGGCTCAGTCGTCCCTATTGGCTATAATCCATTGGTAACGTTAGTAGGCTTCGTACATCCACCGACGGATGGCACATACTATCGTCAATTCAGCCTAAGACAGCCATGCAGCAAGTTCAGATATATGTCTACGAAGATGACGAACATGCTATATTATGTCTCATCGCCGATATCCGAGTGCTGATACTGGAAGGTAAATACTATAATCGAAATCGACTTTATCCTGGGTCGGGACTGGGTAACGTTGAGAAATCAACCATAAGACGAATGAAGTGCCCCATATTGAGATGAATGGCCTGCACTCAACATCATCTTTTCACTCTGCCAATGTTTCACGCCTAGTTTCATCCTCGATCACCGCTCCACATTCCAGCGAGAAACACATCTTTGATCTGGTCTGGCGCTGATTCCCAAGCACAACACAAAAGAAGCCGGCTGGCATCTTCGTCAAATCGAAGGAACCACGACATGATAGAATCGCCTTCTCTTGTTGTCGATCCAAGACGTCGTTGCGGCGACAGTAGGTCTTCTTCGATACGTCCATCGTTTCCATATATCGGCATCGTTTTCGTCGAAGAACATTGATTATCTTTCAAGATCGCATCAGGAGCTCTATTCCTCGATTCCGTCAGCTCTTATCAAGTGCATGTGACAGTGATACTGACTCCTTGCCAAAGCCAAACGGCATCTTTGATTTAGCGGAGGGGAAGACAATGGTTGAGAGAAGATGACAGCAATTTGAGAGCTTTCTTTACGGCCATGCTGTATAGCATAGCACACGAAAAAATCAAACCTCTTGTGATCTAGATTACATCTTTTGCCAAGATATTCTTTTCCATCAAGAACTGCAGCATTGTGCGCTAGAGCCAAGAGGTTGTGCCACATCCTCTCAATCCGAGATTGGTACAGTGTCTTGGGTCAATCTTTGAAAAATCTTAACGGATGCAGGGGTCAGTGGAAGGCTGGAAGCCAGCTATTGTTAGATTCTTGCCTAGCGCGATTCCGTCCATGTTTGAGTCTATTGTAAGGTGACCGCAATACGATTCTGTTGGGCTCACTGCAATACTCATCCTGTCCATATAAGTACGAGTGACTCCATCACCTCGACGGATCCCTCGATCATTCCATCACATAAAATCTCTGACCACCGGTCCTTCACACAACTGACGAACACCAATTCTGGCGATCATGCTCCTCTGCAAGGTTTCCTTGTTCTTCCTTTCCTCATGCATTCTACGTAGTGCATTTGCCATAGTCTTCCAAGGCGAGATTTCGACTTTCAACGCACTTCGCAATACGACTTCAGGTGGCAATTCGGTAGTTGCCACAATCTACTCGACTTGTGTGTGGTATGATGTCGATGGTGAAGTCATCGGCACTGGACCGCTGTGCGTTGCCACCTTGGTCAACTATATGCTGCAAGCTATGGCGAGCGCCGCCGAAGCGTACGTGGTGGCCGACGCTTCGTCTGGCCCCGGAATGGTGCAAGAGCACTCGGGAGATTCGATCACTCGCCGGATGGCGAGATCAGCAATTCGCACAACGAACGCCCCAACTCTCTGGATCGGCGCGCCCTCGACGTTCGCGTCACGCACCTCGCTCGTTCCGAAGTCCACCCTCGCGATGGCGCAGCCGCGCACCTCAATGTCTACGGCAACGACTCGGCCCTGGTCGTCCACACCAATGGCTCGCACGCTTACGCAGGGTTCGAGCGTGTTCCTGACCTAGTAAAGAGAGCCTTCCTGCGGACAAACCACCAGTACTTCACGTTCGGCGCCGTCAACGGGATCAAGATGCAAGCTCGAGGCTTGAATGGATCGGCGACCCCGGCTTACGTTTCCGACTTGCAGATTTACGCGTCCAAGTTCGCGAATGTCACTGATGGAAGCCAGAGAGCAACGTTCCAGGAGAACGACTCGTGGGACTACGAGGTGTGCGACACATCCGAGCGGCCTCTATTCTATGGAAAGATTGTTGCCGAAGAAGACCGCCCGGGCAGCGACTACGAGGACGCGAGGCCCATCGGATGCAAGACTGCAGCATGACCGAATGCTGTCGGTGATGGTTATAGAGGGTTCCTTCTGGCCGTGATTACTGCAAGATTGTACTTGTCTGACCCGGACCGAAGATCGTCTATTTCATTTCCGCGGGGTGCTTGACCTTTTATCTCCTTCTCAACGGCATCGTCATTTGTCCATACGCGCTCGACATCCTACTGGCAGTGAGCCTTGGACGAATCTGATTGCTTTGGTATGTGATGTTGGCCGGTTGGTCTTGGGAGGCGTAACATTCAGCCTTACTCAACATTTCCTTGCGATGCTTTCACACAGTATCAATCTGGCGTGTCCCCACGATCCCATCAGAAAATCCAATCTTGCCATGTAAATTAATTTATAGCTTTGTGTCAATAACTTACTGAGTTACGTTAACGTTATGTGGCTTGGGTGAAGTAAGTTACACTCACATCCTGCGGGTTAGGTCAAGTCAGTTTAAGCTTAATGTTGCACGTAAAATACTATAAGTTAACTTTAATCTAGCTTTACCGCGCAGGTCAAAATCATGCAACATCAGATGTTCACAACAAGAGGTGGCCACAAATAATCCCGTGCAGGCACACGCATTACCGCCAAGACAATCACTTTCAGACTGCATCTTAAGTTATAACGAACAAAATCATTGTCGAAATCACTGGAATGTAGCCACGAGACTCTCAAGATGTGTCTGAGAGTGCCCATCAAGAAGAGATTGGAAGCAAGTTACAGTAAATTTAGTGCTGTGTTCGCCGAGATACTGTAGCTAAATTACCAAGACCCCACAGCGAAATTCTGATTGTGCAGCAGATACTGTGCCGCACTGCAAACTATATATAAACCCCACATCATATCATTGTCGTGTCGCAATGCCGTCACGACGCACTCTGCAACTCAATGTCGTGTCGCAATGCCGTCACGACGCACTCTGCAACTGCTTGTAGCGCTCCAACTTCTTCTGGGCCTCTAAATCTGCATCTCCAGTACCTGTGCCTCGAGACGATTGCTTGGGACCGGTGATTCTGGCGCTTGCGGCTGTCGTTCGATTCTTGTTTTGGTCTGCCCCAACGCTGCCGAGTCTTGCCCTTACCTCTCATCATTTTTTGCAACAAAGCGCTGATTTCTTCGAGGCTCGGATCTTCTTCCCGCGCTTCGGCGTTCGTGAGCAACTTCGTATCAGCCGTGAATGACGTCATCACTGTCGTCGGGTCCGCTCCTTCGTCTGTGTCCTCATCATCGGACCGCGCCGCCGCCGTCACGCATTTCCTCGTACATGATGGCATTCAGATTCCTGGTCGGCGCAGTTGGAGGAGCGCGCTTGCATCTCTTCATGTGCAACCCGAATATCGTGATCCACTTGCTTCTTGCCATAGACGGAACCCATGTCAGATCGCGCCGCCATCCTCATACTGCCGCCTCTTCACCCTTGACTTGAAATCACCTGCGTTTCGGGTAGATTAGCGTATCCCCCAGCCGGCTCGTCATATCGCCGCTGCGTCGCAATCGCTCTCCACTTGAGCTCTGAGTAGTCTCTGCCTTTGAGGAAGGATTTGTCCACCTTCAGTCGACCAAGGTCGTGCTCCGGTCTCGTGAGCTCCTGGATCGACTTTTGCCACAGTCGGGCGTTAACAATGTCTATAACGGCGGTCTTCGAATCGGCAGGCGTCATGGTCAGATACAGCTGTTTGCCCAGGCCGCGACTTCTCCAGCCAAAGACGCACCTCCTCTCGTCGCCTCTTCAACAGTAATGGCAGCATCCGGAAGCTCGCCCAGGTCTCGAGAAACAGGCCCCTGGGCTTCTTTGGTTGCAGAGGCCTCAGTTGTGCCGGGATCATCTGCGAAGTGCCCCCGGTCATGCTGTTTCCGGATCGTCGCTGCTGGATTTGTCCGCCATCGTCGTATCTCCCTCGTTGTCGACTGCGTTCGCATCAGACTGGCGCGCTGAAGTACGCAGCAAAGTGGTGTCCTGCTCAAGCTCGTCTTCGACAGTGGCCTGCAAAGCTCTCGAAGCCGATGACTCCCCGTTTTGCGGAGGTTCGTACGTGGACTGCTTGTAGGAGACCCCGGCGGAAGCCGTTACGTATTGCCACCAAGTCATTCCACGCTTGGGGAAAGCCGTAGTCTTGCACGTGTCCCTGCCACTTGAGCTCCGAGACCTTGGCTGCGGTGACGTTACCGGTGCTCTTGGCGGTTTTGCAGGCGCCTGGAGCTCGACAAGGTCTTCGGCTATCTGCGTCCAATTTATGTCCTTCTTGAAGGACACCTTCTCCTTGTAGCTCTGATATATCTCCCGTTTGTCCAGAGCTTTCCATTTCTTGCGGTACTCTTTTGCGTGTCTGTTCTTCAAAGATTTGAGTGCTTTGTCCGATTCTTCTTTCGACTCGAATTGTAAGAACTTTGCAAAAGTCCCTGTCTGCTGGATATGGACGGCGTCCAGCTCCGGTGGCAATTGTCGCAGGGTTTCCTCGCCGGCGCATCAACGAAATCACCATTCTTCGCGATGAACTTTCCATTCGTCACTGGCTCGAGTGTGCTGTGAGTGTTCCACCCATGGAGTCTGCGGCGGTTTGCAGCGCCAAAATGATCTTCCACAAATTTCTCCATGACTACATCACGTCAGTACTGAAGAAGAAGAAGAGGGAGAAGACAAAACTTGCAGGCACGCTTCCTGCACCCATCTCTACTACCCGGAGTCACTTGTTTACTTCTCTCGTCGTTCGTCGTCGCGTAGTGCGTGAGACGATACTGGTCATACAGTGCCACTAGCTGATCGAAGAAGTCGTCGCTTTCCACGCGCAGACACGTTTTCACGTTCGAGGTGTCTAGTCTGGAGTTACTCCACCAGTCCAGTAGATCGTCAATCTCCTGGTCGATATCTTCGTCCAGGCTCTCTAAGAATTCGTCGAAACTCGTCTTTGGCAGCCTGTGCATCGCCGCCTCCGCCGTCTGCGTTGTCCTTCCTGCTCGCCGGATCGCGGTGCAGAACCGACTGATATCCTTGAGCATCATACTTCTTTCTCTTGTTGGGGTCTTTGAGGACCTGGAAAGCCTCGTTGATGTTCTTGAACTTCTCAGTTCCTTGAGGGTCCTTGTCTGGGTGATGCTTCAAGGCAAGCCTGCGGAAGGCATGTTTGATGGACTTCGCGCTGGCTTGGCGGTCGATGCCGAGCTCTCTGTAAAGCAGGTCATCCGTCGCAGGCATCCTTGGTTGACCGTGCCGGGTTTCGAGTCTTGTATCTGGTAGTGCACCGGTGCACTGAAAGCAGTCGTTGGTGCTTCGTGTGTATGGCACTTGCTCAGAAGGCAACTCTTCTTTATACTTAGTGGCAGACCCTGGCCCTCGCGTTACTGTAACCTTTTCATTGCAAGACTCTCTGCAACATGCATGAGTGCGCCAATCCATGTTCTAAATTTGAACAGGCTGTCAGGAGCTTAGCGAATCTGACGATTTTAGTGTGAGTGGCTCCTTGCGACGGTAAGATCGTGCCTGGTACAAAGTTGCCTCACTCTGTCTCGGCGATATGCTGTCTTGCATTGGACGAACACTAGCGACTATAATTAGTCTACGTGTGGCGATCACCGTATGCTACAAGGGTGTGCCAGGGCGATCAGAGCAGCTTGCCTTTACAGTGCTCATAGCACAGCTCACTCGAGGCTTTTCCACGAGCCACCTTGTCATTGTCGCAGACCAACTCTCGCTGCCCCTACTACAGACAAGGAAAAATCGCATGGGAACCAGTCCTCGCCAGTCTTGTGATGTTGCTTCCTCGCATAGGACGTCGGCGTCTTGCACAATGTCTCCTGGTAACGACCTGCGCTTCGGTTATATTCTTCCACATGTACTACGCTTGGGAATTATCGCGCGTAGAAGTGCGTCAGCTCATGCGAGAGTTTTACAACTTCTCACCTATGCTTCAAGCCAAGGTTCAGTTGTCCAATAGTCAAAATGAGACCCGAAAGTACTTCCACGAATCCATTTTCGATGCGCACTACGATGCGCGTTTCGGTATGAAACCGCTTTCTTATCAAGAACGACGAGCGCATCTCCAGGCACTCATACAAACATATCTCTTGTTCGCGGACAATGCGAACGTTGAAACATGGCTTATGCATGGATCGCTACTCGGTTGGCACTGGAACCGCAGATTCTGCCTTGGGATCATGATCTTGGTGTTCAAGTATCTGCGCAAGGCATGAGACTCCTCGCTGGCTATCAGAACACAATTCAACGTCCTCTCATGCATCCTGGGCTTGGAATAAAGCACCAGTACCTGCTTGATATCAACCCACACTGGACCAATGCCGATACGGCCGATGTTGACAACAAGATCGATGCGCGCTTCATAGACACTTCGGTCGGCCTGTACATGGACATCACCGTGTTGCACGTCGACGAACAAGCGTCTTCTCGAGGAAACAAGAGTACGATGATGTGCAAAGATGGTCACTCTTACCTGTACGAGGATATCTTTCCGCTACAGAAGGTTGATTTTGAAGGCGTCGCCGCCCAGTTCCGTTCGCAACCAGAGTGTGCTGGAAAAGGAGTACGGTGCGAAAGCTTTGAGGGATGATAAATACGGAGATTTCCATTTCAACGCAAGTCTGGAAGAGTGGGTTTGGCTCGACTGAAATGCTTTCAACAGCTTAAATCGATCTCAAAGCCGTTCGTCTTGTTATCGTCGAATCACAGAGATCATTGATCAAAAGCGTACACTCTTTTGATCTACGGATAGTGTGATATGCGCAACATTCGAGACTAGTATAGTGGAGGCATGTCAAATGCCTATTGAGATGCTGTCTAGTAATGGAGCAACACTGATCATGTCTTAGACTATCGAAATGTGTTCCTGTACTGTATTTCTTACAGCTTTTGAGCAATCTCAATTGCGACATCTCGTGAACAGTCCTTCGACTAGAGACAGACAACACTCTCACAAGCCGTTGTGTGAGCTTCGTATCCTGATATAGTAACTCGAAAGACATCTCTTGCACCTGTGGCTCCCCAGTGCATCCACAGCATTGAACATATCACCGAACGTCACGCCTCTCTTGTTTTCGAACAGCCAAGATCGCGAAATCCTGCACCCGCAGTCTGCGCTTAATCGAGCTCGAGAGGGAGCAGGTCGGGCGATTAAAATCTTCCGAAGGGTCTGAGATTGGCGCAACACCCTCTTGTAGTGACTTGATTGCACCCCGAGATCGAGCACTGCAGAAACGCCTAGCACGCCGCGCGCTTTGGTCAAACCCATCCGGACGCCACGTACATTGAAAGGCGGCAGCGACAGTGGCTCTACGTGCGTCCGTTCTCGAGCGCCCCTCAACGCCATGGTCGGTGACTTCTCGATGACCGCTTGAAAGCCGCGGCAGACGCCTCGTGCAGACAATTGTGCAACGGGGGGGAGGTGACTCAAGACGAGTTCGAGCAGCTCGGGAATGTTAAAGACCTGGTGAACGACTTGTAGCTGATGACGTGTGATCGGATTCGAGACGGCGACCGAGCCTTCGGACAGGGGCAGATTGTCGGCGTAGGCTCTTAGATACTCGATCTCGGATATGCGGCCGGCGTTTCGAAGCTCAAGCAGAAGCTGTCGAGGGAAGTGCCATTTTGTTGCCTGTGATTCCGATGCAGTCGAGGTGCGAAAGCTGTGAGAAGATGGACGATGTACGCACCGTGAATGCCGTCACTTGTCCGGCTTGTGGGTGATTCTACTGTAATTGATTATGCTCGAAGGTTCTATCGAGGGATCGTCGCTTTGCATCAACAAGCCAACATGTTGTATGTAGTGTTAAGCGCGTGATACCCTGCCAATGTTGTGTCCACACACGCGAACAGGCTCAGGAGTCTAATGCAAAAGGCAGGTGCATGCTTGACACACAGCCCTCCCCCTGCTCAGGGCTGTTGGTGGCGTTGACGAGTGGCCGACAAGCTCGTTGCTCTTTTGTCGAACCTGGCTTTGCAATTGCAGAAGACAAGGGAGCGACCGGTGCTATTTCCAGCTCCCACTCGCCAAATTAATGACTACTTACATATAGAGGTTCCTCCAGCTTTACGCATGCTACGAGTCTAGTATTTCGCCCAGTTGCCTCGCCCTCCTCACGCTTTCAACACGACCGTCCGCTCCGATTTCACCACCATCCAAATTTTTCACAGATACTCGCCATAATCATCTTGAACATTCAAACGGTAGTTTTGCTCTGCGAGGCCCGCTTGTAGGTGCAATCGCACGCCGTTGCTACATTCTTTTCCAAGTCTTGCGGTCTCCCATCTGTTTTTCATACGATGCAGGTCCAAGTGAGTATACTAGACTGCGCTGTAACGAATGCCTCGGGCGTATCGCTGACTAGCTCAGTCTGCTTCTTGCGATCATTGTCAGACCTGCTCTCGGCGAGAAGACTGGGATTTCTTGAAGGGTTTCTTCGAACGCGAAAGACCATCTCGACGAAATGAGTGTCCAGAAATCACAGCACGAAGGTGAGGTGGTGCAGTTGCAACTCCAAGTCGATGCTTTGCAACTTCAGCACACCTCAGCCAAAGCCTACCTTGACGACACGCAAATTCGCTTGGACGATCTGATGGGTGACTACCTGGAGATACAAGCCGCTCACGCCGAGGCAGCCGACCAGAGTACACAGAGGCAAGAACGACTCGAACAACTAGAGTCCTGCTACGAAGCTCAATGTGAAGTCGTCACAGCGCAAGCTGGCGAGATCAAGCAGAAAGAAAGGGATCTGGATGCCGCGAGAGCATCGGTGGAGCGGCTCGAAGGTCTGCTCAACGAACGGGCTCCAGAAGAGGTCAGTTCTCCCTCGATAGCAGCTGCCAATTTGGATGCTCCAAACATCGCAAATCACCACTCACGTCAGGTCGCTGAAGCTGAGGAGTTCAAACGCAAACACAATAAGCGTCGATTCTCACCGCCCGTGCACGAATACCAGAGACTGGCGACTGAACAAGACACCTTTCGGGTACCTGCCACCGTCGTCTGTCGCCAAGGTACGCAACGACTGGACTTTGTTCATCGAGAGGATAATTTACTAATTGCGTGCGGCAGGACTTTTCTCAACTTTGGAAATGTCGTATATCTCGCTGAATGTCTCTGACGAAGACAGCGACGACGAGCTCGAATCAGCCTCAGACTTTGAGATGGTCGATTAGGCATGAGACAGTGGCAACAAGCCTAATCAATTCGCGCTGAAGGATTGTGGCATTGGGTCGTGACTGAGTTGGCTGTGTCGCTCATAGATAGATCACGGGTTTCCTAGACAGTCTGATTGTTGTACCTGATCGCACTATTGACAATCTTTCAATTCGTGGTATCACGTGATCTCGCCGACAGTGCAGGTTTGTGATATCAGACTCAGATGACTGAGATGACTTAGAATCATCTCCCTTAACATTTTGATGTGCCTTCAAGAATTTGGATCAAGTCAGCAATGCCATGCACATAACTTGTTTACCTTCGATGCTCCTGTTGCAACGAATGTATTGAACTCTCGCCAGCAAATATCGTATCATGTGTCTCATCGGTGCCTAAATAATATGTACGTGAGGATAGTAAGTCAAGGGCAAGGCATCTCTTGCCTGATGAAATGGCGTTACGCTTTCCACCGTGGTGGACAGTCGTGCATAGCGACATAAAACTGCAGCAATTGCCGGCACAGGCAAGGCTGACCTTTACTTTCGTCTGCCTCGTACTGTAGTGGGGCCGCAGTACACTAACGTTGTTAATTATTCGTTTATCGTCGGTCGTCACCGTACAGGCTGCCGCGTCATCGGAGCCCTCGAATCCTGGTTCTTCGAAGCACTCCCTGTTGCTTTCCATCGGGTGATCTCTGCACAAAGGCGTACATCTGCGATCCTCCCGCGAGCACGGGCAGGTCTTCGTCACACAGTCCGCACTCGCATCCGACGCTTCGCAAATCTCGAATGGCCTGGGCAAGGCTTGCAGTATCTGCGAATCGCGCATCGCTTGCCTCTCGCCCTAGAACCTTCTCCAATTGGTCAAGCACATCTCGGATCTGGAAAGGCAGCGCTTCGTTGGTAGCCTTCTGATTCTTTCCGATCCAGTGTATTGTCTGAAGCAACGGCAGCAACGTCACGTCGTCCCACAACATGCCCCCATCCATCAGACACGTCTCGAGGGTGAGCACCGCATGGATGACTCGAGTACCGGGAGGCATGAAGAAGACATCGCCTGGGCGTAGAATGAGCGCACGTGACTTGTTTCCCGGGTTCCAGCTCGGTCCTTCTTTGCTGAAGTCCGCCCAGTCTTGACCGGACATTAGATGTTTGCGGGACCAAACCATCCAGAGCTTCATCCCGAAAAGGTTACGCAACCACGTACCGCCCAACACATCCAAGTGTGCTCCGGAGAACGCACCTCGCAGTCCAAGAATTTCGAACGATTGGCAGTTGGCTACGTCGAACGGGGTCAGGTAAGTCTTCTTGCCCATTCGCCCGGCATGATTGGCCTTGGCGCCTCTTACCAACGTATCTAGGAGCCGGAGTCTCGGCAGTCGAGTAAGCCCTGGCTTGATGGCATTCGATGAGCTCTCAAGGTCGAGGAAGTTAGGAGCATTGGATAAGACAGTGTCAGGCGGAGCCCGTACGAGACGAGCTGCTTCTGCTACAGACAAAGGTTCAGGCTCTGAGAGATGATAGCGCACGACTACTTCCATTTCTGGAAAGGTCTGCTCGAGTCTGTCGGCATAATCTTTGGCAGAAAACTCGCCGACATCGGCAAAAGCCTCTCTGATGAGTAGCGGAGTACTGAACACTTCTCCATTGCCGGCCCGTATCCTGAAATTTTCCCAGGGCATTTCAAGTACGTCGTGCATCCTGGCATCTATATCGACAAATTCGTCGCTAGCTGAGATCGAATGTATCGATGCGTATCGGATCGGGTGCAGCCAATGCTTCAAGACCGGATGTGGCGCTCGGCTTTCAGTCTCGTGAGCGACTTCTGCCCAGTGCTGCAACACAGACCTCTTTAAATCACATATGCCAGGAGGAAATACCACCAGATCAGTGGCTTCGAGGTCGCAGGGCTCGCCCCGAATGAAGGCCGTTGGCCCGGTGGGCTCCCCGTGCGTCGCTGGGAGGACGGTCTCCGAATTCTTTCGTGCAGCTTGAAGTATGTCCGCGTGCTGTCCGGCTGAGGTATGAGCAGATATTGGGTGGTCTGTCCTGCCTGAGTCGGCTTGGTCTACCGACCCAGCAGGCATAGCTAGTAGTGGATTGCGAGCAGGCTCTGAGGTGGATCCGGGTGAGTGCTACGATCTGTTGTCGAGCGTGCGTGATCCATGGCCAAGTCCCTCTGTACAGATGAGTGAGGAGAGGCTGGCTCCAAGCTTGCCCGATTGTCACTTGTCGTGGACAGCGCTACATTCGTAATTCCCAGCCTACAGCGCCGGACAGCGCGCAAATTTGAGGCAGATATCTGTAATGAAGAAGTCTCGGTGAAGTCATCAGGACGTCGGCCTTTTTCCGTGTCAACAGAAGCGTCTGAGCATGTGGTCGACCGCGATAAGTCTTCTGCCGCTTCGTCAACTCCTGCTCGCAGAGTTTCAGACGGGCCCGCGTCACACGTGGCGTGGTCGATCCGAGTTTGGCAGTCCGTGCCTGGAACAATGTTTGGGCAAGACGCTCGATCAGCATTGGTACGCTGCACTTTCGCGCGTAGAGGCGACACGGAGTCACCACTCCGCTTGTTGGCTTTCCTGGCACCAGAGTCTGTCCTGCTTTCTGCTGCACACAGCAGACCAAATTTGTCCTCTTCGAGCAGATACTGGTGGTAATGTTGAGGCCGCAGATTGCGCAAAGCCTGGTCTTGTGCAGTCAAAAGCCGCCCGTGCTGCACATCGCCTCGATTCTTCTTGTTTGAGAGCTGGTTGAGGATTTGTAGGTCCTGCAACGTGAGCGGCGATGGGTCCCGCGGTCCGTGCGATGTATAGCCGATCGACGGAGTGCGGGCGTTGAACAACGAGTGCTCGTGTCTGCGGAGCATGACAATGTTGGCAACTTTCGAAAAGGTCTCGAAGTCAGGGTATGCCAGTGCGCAGCGGCGGAGATGCTCCAGATTCTTGGTGTCCTTCGACTTCCAGCCGTAGTGCTCCGTCACCTCCAGTCCCCATATGGCAGTCAACGAAGCGAGGGCGCTGAGTTTGCGCTTCGGGTCGCGATCCGGCAGGTGCTGACGCTCAGGCGCGAGATCGAAGAACTCTTTCCATACATCCGCATCGACATCAATCTGTCTCGAGGACACCACATCGCGGACTGCGGACACGCAAGCTCGAATGAGGTCTTGTTGGTCGAGGGTGATGTGGCGAATCTCATTCAAGATATGCTGGGGAGGGCGTGTCCCGTCAGCGAGGGACCGCTGGAGGCGACCCAGCAGCGACAGCACTAGGGTCTTCGAATCTTGAGCGATAGTTTGTCGATGTACTCGAGAGGTGCTTATGTTCATCTTCGACCTTACATTTGAGATCTTTGATACAGTTGCCTTGACTATAGTACTTAGCTTTGTCTATAGTACGGAGGGGATCGAGCGCTTCTTTTGTTCCGAGCCACTGGCAGAAGCAGCGATGTGGCGCTTTGACCTTCCAGCCCCTCGAGCAGGAAGGCCCGAGCGTGGACTTCGCTTCTGGTGGAAGTGGAAGTGCCCGCTAATGTTGCGACTCGACGTTTCAGACTGATCCGGTTCCCGCTTTCTCCGCGTGGGAGTAACTTTAATATAAGCTTGCGTTCACTGGGGTCCCGATGCATTCAATCAAGAACAACTCGCACATATGGGCATGTGTGGTGGGTAAGCATACTGCAAGTGACAGGCATTACAACACAACACGATTTGTCATGTGATACTGCTAAAGAGCCATGACGGAGATGATGCCCATGTCTACAAGTCTCATCAGTTTGCCGCATTTTGTAAGCAGTTCCTTGCAGCCCTAGGCCATGAAAATGGATCAAAGAGAACGCTTATTTCTTACAGCCTTAGCGACCCGAACAAATGATTTCTTCCATTGTGCCATGTAAAAGACAGCACCGTCTGTCCATCCTTTAGTTTGGCAGACATGACACCTTCACAGGCGTGATGAGTTTGAGCTCAGAGAGCACATCGTTGAGAGTGCTAGGGTTAGGTTTGAGGGTAACGGCGTCACCAAGATTGAGCACTGTCGAACCATTGCCGAAACGCCGATACTGGCGCGCAGCAGAGACGATGAGCGCATGCTCGCCAAAGCGTGCGCAAAATTGTTTTTGGAACGTGGCTTCGTCAAGCAAACGGACATAGGCAGTTGGTCTTTGAATCAGGCCCAACAGATGGTGAATGTGATGTCATACAGCGGACAATAATGGGCAATTGCAAGCCGTTCCTTCGCGAGTCAGAGCATGTCTGGTCGTTGTTCCAGAAGAAAAGCATAATTGAAACGTCAAATGTGTGTGATACATTGTATTGGAAAGCACTGGCGTTGCGATGTCTAGTCTACATTAGGTTCCTGCTATCGTACCCATATAACAATAATGCGCACGATCTCCAATTTACGAAAAGTCATCGGTCACACAATCGAATGCCGTACGTACCACCGTTGTGCATTCTGGCGATTTTGGTACGGCCTCGAAGGCATTGTCGCGCGTCGCCAGGCGGCGTCCACGACTTCTTCTGCATCTGACAAAGAGCTAGAGAATCGCGAGCAGATCATCTCAGGCGTACAATCGTCAACGGACGACACCACCACAGGGCGCCTGACTTCGCAGATTCTCAGTGCGTCACCAGCCAATGGATCGACCTCCGTCGTGTTCGTCGCCTCCATATGGCTCTGAGACTCAAAGTCTTCCTCATGGACAGAATACCTGCGGTGCCCATAGAGACTGTAGGGTGTGCTCCGGTTCTGACGGATCGGACAGGTGTGCTTCCCATGTGCGCAAGGGGGCTTGCTCGTCTCGTCTCGCCTTGGAGGCTCATCATCTTCTCGGTACAAGTAATAATCGCTGTGTCTGGCGACCTCGAGATCCGATCGCGGCACCTGTTCGATTCGCATGGATTGTCGAGGGACCGTTCACTGGAAGTGCCGTCGTTCGACCCTGTCACGCGACCGAGCCGGGCACGAGAACGACGTTTGGCGACAAAGACGCAGGCAGCGACCATCATCGCGAAAAGTACCATCGATGCAGCCGTCACACCGGAGGCTTCCGCCGGCGATAACGAAGTCACCGACTCCGTATTTACAGAGTCGTTCCTGGATGTTGCTGATGGGCTTGTTGTTGTCACAAGGTAAATCGTCGTCGTCGTGAACTTCGTCGCGACCGTAGTGGTCTCGATGCCTATTGATGACACCACAGAGGCGACGTGAACGCACTTCTCGGTGGCTGTTGCCAGGGCCGAGGCCTATCCGGTGCCCGGGCCGAAGGCATCGATGCTAAGGCTGGGCACCGCAGTCTTGAAAGGAGAGTGTGTGCTACCATTGCTGAAGACGTATGGTCCGGGCACAGAAAAGTTGCAGCTCTTTCTGTGCGTCAAGTCCAGATGTGGAGGCATGGGTGTCGTGTACTTGGCGATGTGGTCAAGTTTCGCAGTCCGGTATGTCACGGCGGCTCGAAAATTCGGCTTCGATCTTCAGAGAAACAGCTTTCTAATACATGCCAGTCGATTGAGCACTCGGAAAGGCTCTAAATACGAGCAATCTGTGCTAGACACCCATGCTAGACTATGCGAGTACCGCAATCGGTGACATCGCATCGCCCCAAATGTCGTCCGGGAATGTCGACGTATTGCGCCATCATATCCCAGATGTTGGCGTACTACGCCACGATAGAAATGGCAGAGCAGCGCATGCGCAGGACGACTGGCTGCGAGCCGCCGGAAGAAGCTGGCAAGCAAAAAAGAACGACTTGAGCGGCGTTTGGCGCCCGTGGCTTGGTGCGCCCGCTTACCGACCACCGAAGCGAGCGCCGGAATTAGGTGCTTTCCCACTCGACTCCGCAAGCTTGTCGCAGGAAGACGTGTTGGTATCTCGCTCCACCGAAGTACTGCACTGGTCATTGAATGATGTTGCCCTCTAGTCATGCTTGCGAGCGACGCTGAAACGTAGTTTAGCCTGCTCCTGATTGTGCGCTGCCCCGATGGTATGGCTGGTCTGCAAAGGTTGTCCTATCTTCGTCTCGGAGCTATCGTTTTATGCGGCTCAGTCGTCCCCATTGGCTATAATCCATCTCGACGACAGTTCAGTCGAAATAGCCAAGGTCGGCTAGGAACCCTCTCGAGAAATGAGCAGCTTTGGTCTCGACCTTGCCGCGGTCACTCATGGAACCGTCGGGACCAGTCTTGAGGACTTCTTCCATGCCCCAGCTCTTGCGGATGCGATAGTAGACACTAGTGAGACCGGCTTTGGTGCGAAGCTTGAAAAAGGACGCAAATTTGTCCTCGATATCTGGCCAAGGGAGCTCTTTGAGCACGCGATAGTACATGATGAAGAACTTCTGCTCTTCGGTATAGGACGGACGGCCAGGACGAGGAATGCGTGCTAGGGGTTCAGCCTCCGTGCATGCGTGACTTGGCTGTTGGGAGTGGTGACGGTTGTGATGGTGTTCTCCATGAGTGTTATTGATGCCGTGTAGGAAGTCGCTGGAGTCGGAAAAAGTCGATGACGTGGGTGTTGAACCGCTCGAGACCGAGTTCTGAATATTTTCATGATGTCGGACAGGACTGGTGTCAGCACTTATAGTTGGTGAACTGCTGGTGGTGCCGCAGGGATGATGGGCATTATCGCCTACCCTGCTGCTGGCGCTGTGAGAACTGCCACTGTTGCTGCCGAAGCTAGCAACGCGAGGCAGGTGGCTTACCGAATAAAGGTCGTCGAAGTAGGCAGAGTCAGCATGGCGAAATGGGGGCAGAGCGACCAGTGCCCCAGGAATGTCAGCTTGTGAGTAGGACATTTGGGAAGATGGTGCTACCACTGTGACAGGTGCGGGGACAGTTGCAGGCGAAGTTGCGTAGTAATGACCGGTCACTTCCATGCCTTCGTTGGTCTGCCCTAAAAGAAAATTGATCCTCATCTTGTGGTACTGCTGTTGACGTTGACCAATGCGTGGAGCCATAGGTTGTTGTGTTGTCCCATCCATTGATAGCTTGCTCGAAGCGGAGCTAGGGTGAGGCTGTGATTTCGGCTTGATATCGTCGTCAATGCAAATTGCTGAATGGAGTTGAGAACGACAGAGACCAGTCGTCGAGCGAGCCGAATGCAGCTGGTCCTTTAGTCTGAGCAGACAGGCTGTTCTGTAGAAGGAGACCGATGTGATGAGTTTTTGTTATGCCGAAGGTTGTGGACTTTCCAGAATGGCTGTAGTACTGGCGATAGGTCGCTCCGTTCCTTGGGCTCACCAGAAGCGCACATATATATATGTCTCACTGGTTCTAGATCCTACTTTGACCTAGAGGAGGTGTAGTCATCCGGACCAGGAAGGGAGAAGTTCAGGTAGGCTCAAAAGACCCTTGACTCCTCACGCAACTCACAGTTCAACACGGCTGAATGAGGATTCATAGGTCCTGTCCCCTCGCCAGCCGAGACGTAGGGTCGAGCTGACTCTCAAACTAAATTAGTGCATAGCAGGATTTTTGCGAGTGAGCTACTGGCTGTACCCCAACTTCATGTAGCGATTCCGGAGCTAAGCGGCGATGTAGCTAGGTGCATCGTCCGACTGCTTTCTTCGTGCTTACTGTTGCATTTTTGATAAAATGAAATTATTTTGCCGTAAGGTGACCTCCAATATACTGGATTACCCATTAAACCCACGATACGTAGCATTTCCTACAGGAACATCAGTTGTATATATTGATTTTTCAACAGGCTCCATGAGATAGTCACACTGGTGTGTGACTTTTCGCGCACAGCAACTCAAAAAACAGCGTGCGAGGGACCTATACGGTAAAAGTCAAACTTCTGGTCACATCATATTGTTGGTCATGCATCTGGCACGATAGCGTTACTCGGACAGGACATTGACGATTGATGTACAGACTCGATTCGGTAGTCTCACAACAGGATTCATTGAATATGCCCTAGCTCAGAAAAAGTGGACCTGTTATTCGAGACCACTGCTCAGGACCCAGCTATCCGATTGTCTTGCTCCGAATCATGGATGTGAAGTTCGCAGGTGACTACGTGGCTTCTCAGCTCTTAGCACGTCTCGCTGGGAGTAAGACTTCAGTATACTAACGGCATTTCTCATCGATCTCTGTCTCGTAACAGACAATCTTCAAGCAGAGTAAGGCTTTGCACTTTCTGTAAGACCCAGGGACATACGCGAAACATTTGCAGGCGTATATGACAGCTTTGACTTCGCACATGATCGGATCTTGTGTGCTCAGCCTGGATGATGTCTTGAGAATCTCGGTGGTGCGTTATTGTTGGGCTGGCAACGTCTCATGGATCTTCGAAGGTTGTGTAGACTCTGATGTCAAGCTTCGGAGGACATCTCGACTTTTATCCACCAAGGTAAATTGCTAAGTTGCTTTAGCACAATAGGCATTCAATACGGGACAATGCAACCTATCGATGCAGCTGAACTGATTTCAGTGCAGTCGACGCCCCTTTCCGGAGTTCAAAGGTGATGCAGCTGATCTGAAGGCCGTTAGAGCTTGGAAAATTTTAATAATCTACGAACTACATTCCGCGTGTTCATGATTGATCCCATGAGGTTGCTCGAGCAGCATAAAGCTACACATCACGATTTCCAGGTGCGTGGAGATGAGTCCCAGGTTATCATCCACTCATGGAAGCGAGGAAATCACTTGGAAAGCATTCAATCGTGCAGAAACTGCATCAAAGCCTCTTTCTGTCGAGCTGATGCCAGGACTCGGTGGTATAAGTCCCTCGATAAAAATTGAGAGAAGCGTTTACTATCTCGCTCGAACTGTACGCATCCTACCTGTTGTCCAAGAGCGAGATGGAACGTCATCATAGGAATCGTGGGCGGCGGTCAACGACTATCAGCGACAATTGGTGACTACATCTTCGCTTATGAATATCGTCAAGATTCAAGATGCTATCTCTGACACATGTAAATGTGATTGCGAAGCCAATCAAATGGAGGAAGAGCTGGAGAACCATGGTTAGGCTACCTTCACTTTATTGAGCTTTGCGCCGTAGGTCACTTTGTCTTTAGCGGTCTTTGAACAGAGAGTTCCATGCATGTGAGACCACATTCTCTCTAGCAATGGCAAGAGATGTGTCTTGTGAAACAGCAGAATTATGCATGGAAAGATACGACAAGTGTTGCTGCATATGGCTCCATAGATGTATCGAGAACGATACTCAAAGAAGGACAACGAATATGCCCAGTTTCTATGATATCGCATAAATATGGTCAATGAAGAGAGACCAACCAGAACCGCGCCCATCTAGCATCCGCACCACCTTACCAATCACCGTTAGCCTGACAGCATCGGTGAAGCCTGACAACTCATACCAGAAGTGATGTCTGCCCTGATAGATACCGACCGGATTTCGATCCTCCAATGCTCGGCAAAAGCTATTTTGAAGCAGCAAATATGGCACGGATGCGTTCCTCATACTTCGCTTTGTCTCGAAGTTTTGAAGAGATAAACTCCTCACAATCCTCGCCCAAAGCTGCATGAGTGATGAGCCCTCTGTCTCGGGGTTGAAACTTGCAAAGTACCGCGGTTGTATGTTATGCTCAAAGACAAGAGAGAAGGCGTTGCTACTGCGCAACACAGCGTTGAACCACAGTCGTCCTGTCTCCCAGTCCTCGCGAAGTCGGTGTCCAAAGTCATGGTTATGTTGCCTGGCTGTTTCCTCGTTCTCGAGGATGTTGACAAAGAGGTCGTATAGAGCTTTGTATTCATCAAGAGCGGGTCCGACGAGTTCATCAATGGATTTGCCGCTAAGCCAGTGTGGAACGTTCACCATCCGTTGCGGCTGGACTGGTGCAAACTCGAAGTCAATGACGCCTACTATATTCCAGTCGTCGTCAACGAAAATATTGCTTTGGTGCAGATCAGGCAATGTCAGCACGAATGCATCATTTCGTGAGTCTTGTTTCCAAAAAATGGGAAGCAGAGCTCTTAGTGCAACCAGCGCCGATAACTGAAAGACACCGTCTGGTCTTCCAAGTATAGAATTGGGTTGGGAGCGTAAACGATTATCCTGAAAAGCTAGCATGTCCTGGACGAACGAGTTTGCAGAGGTATATGTCAGGTCCTAGAATAGTCGACGAGTCAGCATATTCTATTGAGGTCGATAGGTAGCACAAACCCGGGGTATGTAGGTGGGAATTTCATGCCTATTCCACAGCATAGTGAGATCCAAGAGTGTTGTGAACTGTTGGCGAAAAGAGTTAGGAAAGCGTAAGAAAGGCCAAATTTCTGCATTGTAACGTACTGACTCTGCTGCAGGGATCCCGATAGCAAGTAAGCGAGGTATAGGGATCGTAGGACAGTTGCGCCGCAGCCAGATGTACGTGGCGGCCTCGCATCTCAGCTTCTCTTCAACGTTGCCCGGACTATATCCTCTTCGCACCGGAATGGCAACGGAAACCTCAAAACAGCTTGACGGGGTAGCGTTGATTTTCGATTGGTGATTTTTATGTCGATTGGCAAACAGATATTGAATGAACCCATACCCAATGGTCCTGGCCAAGCAGCACAAATTCGGCGGATGAGATACCTAGGTGACGGGATATGAGAGCACATAACCCTCTCCGTTTACAGCTGAGCTGTAATCTACATTCCGGGTCATATTGCACCACCTGCAACCTCCCAATACTATCTCAGGCTTTCTGAGACCCTTTGGGTCGCGTAATACTCACTTTTAGGATCTTATCAACCCATCTGGTTGGAGGAGACGTGCAATAGATGCAAGCATTCTAGTATCATGAAGCCGCGAATGCCTGTTGGAGGGAATATGACGAGAGATCTGCCACACCAATCAGGAAATTCATCCAAGCGATCGGAAATACTCAAAAGCCGCCACTATTCATATTTATTTGAGGAGTGTAAAAATAAAGATGGCGCAGGGAGTCAGACTACCTGTGAGGCTGGAAAAGACCAATGTTAAAAGCAAGCTCAACTATGGCCGAGTAAAGCTTTGGCCGGAGATACGTGTCGACCACTGCTTTCTAAAAGCACATCAACCATGTCAGTTCTACTAGAGACACGCCCCTGATGACAGCTCCTCGTTTGAAGTGGACGGCGAATGCGCAATACCTGACTGATGAGGGAGCTGATATCGAAACCGAGAACCACAAGAGTCACGATTCACGTCCGATACACATTGCCGCAGAAAGTGGCAGAAAGGAAGCACGCCTTCACCGATAATTGACACATCTTTGACTTTGAATCGCAGCATAAGCAAAGGCAAGCCTGGGCTAGACATGCTTGAATATATATTGTCGGTTCCTTTCACAGTCAGATTGCTTGTCGAAAAGATCATGTATTGGAGGCGTGCAGCGAGGCTCCGTGCTCGGGCTGCAGGGGTTTTGAATGGGGTCGCAACAGTTGTACATCCGTAAGTATGAATGGTATCGCATCCTGCACGCTTTTTGATATGTACTTCGTAAACTTTCGCCGTGTTGCAGGCGAAGCCAGCAACCTAGCACATCGCCAGGGCACGTTGATGGACCATAATCAAGTACACCACAGACAAGTAGCGCTTAGGGCATTGCCATGGTAATTATCCTCAACAAAGGGCGATTCACCGAAGTGTCCGTGGGAAATCCTCGACCACCAGTCACTCGGGACTAATCAGAATATTTAGGGAAACGGGGAGGAGCGCCGCATCGGAATGCTAGGATGCGCGAAGTTTCGCACACCCAGTTGCTTACTACACAGACCAGTAAATATTCTTCCTCTGTGGACATGACCAGTCTTCCAAAGCACACTGCCACGCTCTCACGAGTCGGTGCCGGCAGCATTCCTCGGTTCGTTAAGTTGGTACGGATTTTGAGATTGTTTTGTGAATTCCATTAGATTGATGTGATGAGAATGCATCAAACGACAAAAGCCATGTAGGGTGTCCTGTCGTCATCATCTGTCTAAGCCCTCAAAAGTGGGGATGTTCACTTGTGAGGAACTCGGCCTGCGAGATCAATCCTTCGTCCTTTCATGACCGGCGTTGTCGTATTTCACGCAAGCCCTCTTCGGGACCATGAAACCCCCTTCGAGAAACGCCCATTCCGTAAAGATGTGTCGATTGGAGCTTACAGCAGAGGTGTCCGATATTCGACTCGCGATTGTACCCTCAAAACCCTGAGCCAGAGTTTCAAGCTGCAGCCCAGCCTCCTCAGAAACACAAGAGACAGCTATGAGGCTTTCCAGACCATGCTTTTGCAGAAAGGTTGCTAGCTCAGAGAGGAACTCCTTGCACGGGTCGGGTGTCCGAGTGCTAGAGTATTCGTATGGCGCAAAATAGCCGTCGCGCAGCTGGTATGCGCAAGGATAGATAGGACGGAGGCTGACGGGTTCAGCTTTGCAAATGTCTTGATCCTCTATGTTTCTTGTATGGACCATGGCGTGTCCCACCGGTAAGCGGTGATGGCGGTGTATTAGGGCGACTCCGAAGTCGTGGTGCGCGCAGTGTTTGAGAAATATATTGCGAACGATATCGGACACGACGCCATAGCGAGAGGCGAAAGTTTCGTATTGCTGATCGATGAGAGGTATCTGATCATATCGCTCACAGTAACGCGCCATGATTGTTGGCTGTAGCTGGACGAAGCTCGGGTGTGCATCTTGCATCTTGCACTGTCCACTGCACTTCAAACCTGCGGCTTGAGGACGTGCCGGCCCGCCACAAGAGCGACCCTCCGACGTCATTTTCTTTCCGCCTGCCTTGCCGCTGGACTTTAGTACTCTTTACACACCGAACGTGGCATATAATGCCAATCACCGAAGGATCCGAAGAAGTCAGCCGACAGCGGCAATATTACTCTGGTGCCATCGGCTCGTTTGATATTCCTAGCCTCATCGACGACATAGTCGCCTTCGCCCAAGATGCAAAGCTGCCCCAATTCTACTCCGACTACGAAGATGACTATTGGTATGAAATGCTGGAGAAAGATGGATTAGGCGCAAAGGTCGGAGCCATTGCGGATGCGTGGTCAGAGGTTTGAGGGCTTATGGACAGTCCTGGGCGAAAATTTTGGTGATTAATTCATCTTAGGAGGAGACCAACGTGAAGCGCGCGGCGGGTCATGTTCGCAGGCCTATCACTCGCACTGGACGATCGATTGTGAAGAAGTTCGGTTTCTGTCAATTCAAAGCTACCCCCGATCAAAGCACGTGGTATCTACACAATGGGCCTGGGACGGATAGAGAGCAGCAAATCATGGTTTTCGTCGCCCTCGAAGACCTTGGCCCGCAGAACGGGTTCCCCTTCGAAATGGCTCGCGGACAGTACGTCTGTATGGATGGGCAAGCCGATCTACTCACACCTCCTACGGGCGGTGGAAGAGCTATCTGCTTTGCACTCCGCCTTTAATGTAGCTAGCCACTGTCAGGATGTTCCATGGGAAAAAACACATGATACGCGAACGCTCACGCGCTCGCAGGGTCCTCCCTTGCAGAATGCACATGTTCAAACGAGCTACATATCTCCGCCGTGCTTGACATCTTCACGGGTTGCCAGTGTTGCAGTGGCGACCCTGGGGTGCGTCCCAGGCATTCTTTCTGATCGCCAACATATGGGCTTTCTGGTATCCTAAGACGTAGCTTACGCGCTCGATCCTGCAAAACGTCAGAGACATCCAAGGACATTTTGAATCGGCTTTCAGCATACATACGATGTTTGTTTACCAAGAATATGATGCACCAGGCTTGGGATGAAGATCGGTGTCCATCTCGTCATTTCCGACGGTGGGGATGTAAACTCATCCACACACAGGCGAGCTTTGAGGTATTCCAAGCTGCGGTTGCGTGAGCAGGCGAGGTGGTAATAATATGTTGGCGCCCGATTCCCTAAAATTTATAAGCAGCAGATCGCGAGGGAACCGGCGCACTCACAAAGTAGAGGCAGTTCACTTGCTCGGTGGCCCCATTTGTGAATATTGAGAGTATCCATGAGCACGTTCAAGTACTTTGCCGCCGTTACGGTGCGCCTGCAGTGCGCATCCGATGAGTTCTCCCCAACACATATTCGAACGATGTCGAGAATTCTGGCGATCGGCGTCTCACCTTCCATCAGCACAGCGCATGCTGAAAGCACCAAGAATTTCTGGAAGTTTGCCAGAGCAAGAGCGGTGGATGCTAGCGTCCATCGCATGGCTGTTGTCTGGGCGTAAGTCCTCAGATAGCCCAACGTGCAGTCGTCCTCGATAGCTACTTCTCCCTCTTCTGGTGTCGAAACTCTTACAGAAAGGCGGGGCTCGAATTTGCTATCCAAGAGGCATGCCACAGCATTGCCGCTCGTCATGATATCGTGTATTCCTTGTTTCTTCAAAGAATTGCTCCAAAACTCCGATTTTGGAGTCTGCGCGATCAGTGTATTGGCGCATCGCATCCAGTAGGGCTCAGTTGTTCTTTTCCTCTTCGCAACACGGTCATTTTCAACCTCTAGAGCATTTGGAATCTCTGTGGGTGTATTCGGGGGCGCTTGTCGCTCCGATTGCGATGATCGAGTGATGGCAGGTTCCGATGTCAATCCGGATCGAAGGCTTGATTGTTGCCGTAAAGCAAGGAGCTCTCTTTCGAGGTAAGACGTGTAATCCGCAGCCGTGCCTACGAATCCGTCTACTCGTTCGGCCATAATGCGTTGGGACAACAGCAATTGCACGCAAAGAGTTCGTGAGGTTTGTCAAATCAAATTGTCCACAAGATCATGAGGCGGTGGGCTTTTCGCGGGCATCTCACGCAGCAAAAACATCATCTAAATGTTCAGTCGTGGATAAAAAGAAAGAATGAGCTACTGACAGAAGCAGGTACTGTGGTTAGTGCCAGCAGTATGTCCGCTCTATGCGAACGTTGAGACTCAGTTACACATGACTACGAGCACAAGTGCGGGGTGAAGTGGTGAACGCCTCGCGGATTGGGCCTTACCTGGATCGAAACACTGCTTATCTTGGACATTGCTAAGGGTGTGCGAAATTTCGCATTGCCCCGCTAACTCACCGACACCAATTCTCAGCCTCCTGCAATCACGACTGGTGGGACTTGCAGATCCCGTCCCTGTCACTTCTTGCTTGTGCTCCTATTCGTAGACTCCTGCCTAAATATCACGTGATGTTCAGCGGCGCCGCCTCGAGCAGGGGTATGCGAAATCTCGCATACCCCTGCACATCGTCGGCATACCATGCACGCCCAGTCTGAAACGACACACCCAAGAAAGACGCGGTGCAGTGGCTGTTCTCACGGCAAGTGCATCATTATGGCTGATTGAGAATCGCCATTGCATAAGATACAAGCAAACACCTAAGTATGACTCATGTATGTATGCATGACCGTTGCATCAATTGGGCGACAAGATCCTCGTGAGAAAATGCTTGCACCTTCTCTTCGATCAAAAACTCTGAGACTCACCGGGTTGCAGGTAGTCTCCCACTGGCCTATTCACAACAACGCCAAACGAGCCACTTTTGGCGCTGTTATCCGGATAGAGCCTTGGCGGATCGACATAACCATTAATGGGCATTCATATTGAGTGCATGCCTACTTGTAGCCGCATGAGCATAGAACTGTTGACTCCTGCCGGGTCGTGGCGTCGAAGACGTGGTTCGTTCTAGATAAATTCCACTGCCTTGGAGATGTTTTTGATCCGATGCATAATGATCCGACGCCTGATCCATCAGAAGTCAGCTTGCAGGATCAAGAATGAGCAAAGTTGTTTATGCGTGGAAGATCTCGCCACGTGTAGACATGCGTACCTCAATGTCAACTTGCATTATTGCAATAATAAAATATACTGTTTCCTCCCTCATATACCTTTCACATCGACAGTTGTGCTCGAGTGGACAATCTTCTCGTTGCTTTGAGCTTGTACCAAGCGAAACCTGTCTTCTCTAATTGATGAAGCTAATAGTGAGGCTCATTGTGAGCGCCGCGCATCCTAGTCTTCCTGCAGCCACTTACTGATACAGAATCGATTCGTTACTGCAACACCACAAGCAAGCGGTATTGATGATTATCAAAGCGACTTGTATCGCATTCGAAGTAAGAAGTCATCTTTGTCCAAATCCTTGTCAAGATGGAACAATTGGTGAACCAGCATGAAGTACTACATCCAAAGGTCAAACCGTCGTCGAGCATCTCCTGGGATTTAGTATTGATGATAGCCATAGACGCAACCACGCACCCATGCTTCACAGGAGCGTTTGAAGAGCAAGACCAGCGCTCAGGTATGTCCCACCATGCCCTCGAAATTCATTGACTAAGTCAACTGGTCAAACAGCCTCTGTGCTTCGCGCACAATTGTACGGACACCCTCTGCAGACTTCGCTGCGAAATTATCAACAATGGCCCAGACGAAACTTGGAAGCGCCTCTCGGACACCGTCATGGAGATCAGCAACTTCGTTCAGAGTCCTCTATACTTGCGCAAGTACAATCGTTTTATGATCCATGAAATGTTCCGGCCGTGTGGTGTCACCAACCCTGTTGACTTCATAGTCATCGTTGGCCAGGCAGCTCTGCGACTTGGCCCATTCGCATCGACAACTATCGGGTCAGCTGCCCTCAGAGATCTCTTTTCATCTCCACACTTTCCTCAGCTGACGAAACAAACGATCGAGCAGAGTCTTGATTTCTGGAAGAATCGAGTGGATAGAATGACTTCCCAAAAGGAGGACCCGGGATATATCTACGAGGTCTTCTCATCGCCGATAGGCCGACGAATTCGGTGGAACAAGAGGATTCAATGCGAGTATTCATTCGATGATCTAACCCAGACCGAGGCCGGAAGAACTTTGTTGGCTATACCGGTGAAACCCGGGACAAACACAGGAGGAGTCACTGGGATTCCACTTGCAAGTCATGGCAGATCAGTATTTGAGACCGAAGACTTGGAGGAAGACTCTGGTGAACGTCCGAAAGGTCGCTGGTGGGATGTTCTTCGTTCTGCGTTGTGCTGCGGATACTTGGGAAAGTAGTCGTATGGTTTTGGGCTTTCCATTATATCAGTCGTACACTTTATCGGACTATGGCTGGCTTGAGCTATGTTGTACTATAGCAAATGAAGCATCAGCACGATCTTGCCTTAATTCGAGGTGACCGCGCTTGAGAAGTCCTTGCTCTGTTACCCAGTCAGCGTCAAGGCCTCTCCTGAGGAGATTCTCATGTCGACAATGTTCTGCGGTGAACGTGCACAATAGAAACCAGGTCGGCTTCCCCCTAGAATGACGTGTCCCTTTGCGGGAGTCGGCGAAGAGCAAGCGATTCGTGCTGGCCCAGCGCCGAGACTTAGTCTGTGGGGCTGGCTGGCAGACTTATCCGAGGTGCATCTAATTACAGTATCAAGCGGGCGTGCTCTATCTCCAAACATGTTAACCCGCCATCAACCGCAAGATTATCACCTCGCATCGGATAGTCACAACCACCTCCCCTTGTCAGAGAAACAGCGCTCCGTCGTTCCTCTGTCAGCGCTCGAGACCCTTGCTTCTCCACTCCTCCGACATGGTGCGCATACACACGTCCACCAATAGTTGTGGCCTGCTGAGTTCCAGGAATGCGGGTTGAGCTTCCACGTCTACTCGGCGCCTTGGATCCCACCGGTGAGCTCCTACAGAAGCTGCAAACCATTATGCAGAGGCATCCTCTTCCAGCGGATATATCACGAATCCTGATATGACGAGCTCGTACCGCCGCTTCCACCTTGCGCCCCCGCCGATGCATCGAACACTTAAAGCGATGAAGCGCCCGAGTAACAACTTGCTATGCAATTTTTCTCCTCAAGCACTCCGTCAAAGTACCAGACACGGCTCACTGGTACTACGAGAAATTTTCTGCACTTGAATCAAATTGCCGAAATCGAGACAATAATCCAGTTTCCAATTCGAACGACCAAAGATCCGGCGATGTAGGTAGCCTGATTTGAGGTTTCTTTTGCATCCTAACTGTGGTATAGGTGCACCTTCATCACTACCATCATAGTCGGCCCTGACGGTCGGACCCGGCGGATCAGAGAACAAAGAGACTGCAACTCCAGTACATGCAGGACTTCTGCATCGTACGTTCCACCGAGGACGCAGCCTTTTCCAGGAGGGGGGCTTGTTGCAGAAGGAACTTCTGTTACTTCAGGCTATATGAGCGCAAAGTAATCTCGCTATTGTGCGTAAAGGGGTGCGGACTTGACAAGATGTTCTTCATCCGCTACTTAGTTAGTCGATAAGTTCATGCGTTTGTGGACAAATGCTATTGAAGATTACATTCCCGTTGGTCAGAATCCTCGAATATGCAACAGGATTTCATTGATGGTACTCAGTCCTTGCTAGAGTCTTGACGCTGAGATAACTTGGCTCATACACACGATGCCATGGAACATATAGATCGATATAGTATCGGAAGCTATTTTCGAACAGATGCGAATTAATTCAGCACCTTCTTTGAACGGACTTCTAGCCAATCTCGAAGCTTGTCCAACGCAACTTTGTCGTGCTTCAAATCTGAAGTGGTGTATTCCTCATCAATCCATCCACGGGAGCCCGCCGTGATAAGAGCATGACCAAATGGTTGACAAGACCCCATGTCGATAAGATACGTCGCATCATTTTCATCGACCATAATGTTGGCCGGGTTGAGGTCATTGTGCGCTAATCCAAGAGTATGGAGATGATGCGCGGCATCTGTAACATTTTCCATGCAGGTTTTGACATCAAATCTCCGATCATCTTCTCGAGTCTCTGAAACAATGTTTTGGAACATCGGTCGAAGAGACCGACGATCCGACCTCTTGCGATCAAACATCCATGATCCGCACGATGTGAGGATGTGGCTGGTTTTTTGAGACGCTCTAGTACGCCGACCTCCTTCAAAATAAGCTCCGGTAAAAGACGAGTGCCCTGAAAGGCGGCATTCAGCTTGGGAGCCTTCAAAAAGAGTTCGCTGTGTACTGGAGGCGACACGATCGTGATACCAGGCTGGGTTTTCGGGTACACATCGTCGTCCGGGAGAATTTTTAGACACTCCTTGATGACCGAAGGGGTCAAATCGTATTTTCTGAGGGAGGACGTACCAAAGTAGGCAAAGAAGTCCTGGGTCGTATATCCAAATGATGAGAACAAGAACACAGGATTGCCGTGCTCGTCATCTTCCTCAGAGAAGGCCTCGTAAAGAGGATTCAAATCCTTTAAGGCCACTCCTCGAAATGTGTCCGGGTCCATATCTGCGGATAATCGGTCAGTTGTCGTGGTCAGTTGTCGTGGTCAGTTGTCGTGGACGCTGGAACGCGAGATGAGACTCGGCTTCTCAAGGTAATAAGCCGACCAAAGACGCGCTAACTCGACACGGTTTAGTCACACTAGCCTTGGCTATGGCGTTAGCCGAGCTGTATACGCGGCAAGGCGGCCGCCGCGCACTTCGCAGAATACAGTCACTCACGACCACACGCGTCGTGCGAGGATGCTCGACCTGCTCAGCACTCAATTAAAGTCGAGATATGAGCGCTGTGGCGCTATGGAAGATTTGGGGCACCTGGCCGACTTCGTAGCATCCGGGGCTGAATCGTATTGGAAACGTCGGCGGGTGAGATAGATGATCTTACTTGACTAACGTTACTGATTAGGCCGGTGGTCTGCGTAGTGAGATTGATCTGCTTTCTCTGAATAACACAAATACCAACTTTGTGTCAGTTGCACGCGCATCTCTTCCGACATTTCAAGACGTAGGTAAGCACCAGTGATAGCATGGCCCGACTTGCGCTACAGGTACTGCGCAGCCACATATTTTCTTGCGTCCTTGACGTCTGTCTTGAGCCTCGTTGTTGGCCTCCATTTTTCCATAACAGCCTGTCTTACGTACGAAAGCGTGGCCGATTGCATTGATTTGGGTGGCTGTTTCGCTAGTTGCTGTGATAAGAAACATGTAATCTTGCCATCTTGCCTCCATTGCTTCTAGTGCTATTTAAAAGCCATGTAATGACTACTGCCACACCTTCTCCCCTGGCTCGCTCTGCATGTCGACTTGCGTCGGTTTTCGTTCTAAGTGACCAAGCGCGTGCCTACTCTATTGGTTGGCCGAGTCAGGTTCTTCTTGACTAGAAGGCTCTGATGTTAACAAAAGCATGGGAAATACATCGAGCCCTCCTTCGAAAAACCCATCATGCTTGGAGAAATTGAACGGCGAATTTGCTGTTTGGAAACCACCAACGTACTTCAGTCGCCACATCGCAATGTAATACATTGAAAGCAGGAATTCACTATCCTCGGATTCATTATCAGGATCAAATTCCGGTATCAAAGACGATGTGGACTTCGTGAAGAACGTACGATCCAGATGGGGTGCACGACCACCGACTTCCACGATCGGTATGGCACCATATTGGACCCGGCAGTCCACAGTATGAGTTGTGTGGCCTGCCGAGCATTGCGGTCGTAATTGATCCAAGAACCAACGATGACTGTGAAGTCTCCCGGCGGGCATTCCATGTCAAAGACATCCCCGTTGCCATTTAGTATCTCCTTGCACTCAGCAAAGGGGCCATTGGTGAAATCGTAAGTATTCTGAGCGTCCAGATCAACACTCTGCGTGACGCACAGGTCTTTGTTGTGAATGCTGCAATGGACTGTCTCGGACTTAGGTGGCTCTGAGCGCCACGTCATATCCGCAATGCACTCCGCCTGCAGTGCGGCTGCTTGAGCATGCACAACACACGAAGGTGACGGGTCGATCGTATGGTTGGAGCACAACTGAGTCGCAGGGACACCTAGGTTCTGCAAGGCGGCTAACTGGGCAAGAGACATTGCTTCTACAATCGAAGGATCAGGACCTGTGACATCTATCGCCCGACACATTGCACTCACGGTCCGGTCCCCTTGCAAAGTCCATCTGCTCTCCGACCATAATGAATCCAGAGAATCCAGGTTTCGTGGCAGCGTGATTGTCGATGGTAACATGGCGAACGGCGATGGACCTTACTCCATACAGCAAGACGGGATTGATCAGCGCAGTTCCAAAGAGAAGCAAGCCACCAATGCGAAGTAGCCAGGACTGCCCAGTGAACAGGTAGAAGAGCCGGATGAAGGGCGACACAGTCCTCTGCGCCCGTCGGTATGATTCTTTATCTGTGATATTTGCACTACGAGTTGACTCAGATCTGCCATGAGACAGTTCCAACCAGAGGTTGTGCTCAACAGAACGAGTCAGCAAAGCTGAACTAGCGCCGGTGAGTAGAACGCCGAGTAACGGGATTACAACAGTAGGAGGCAGGATATTGTTGTGACTGCAACTTTGCGAAAGCAGAGTCAGCCGTCGACATCATCATAGCCGACAAATTTTCATTGTCAGGGTCTTGGGAAAACGAAGTCGGATACTCGATATGCGTCTCAGCCGAAGGCAGCTCAGGCAGCGGGTACAAATTTTCGCTGCCCATGCTCGAATCAAAAATCAACGACCCTTGGCATTTCCAAGCACGATCAGTCGCCGAGATGAAGCTTATCTGGAAACTCTTGAAGCAAACTACAAATGGAGAAGCACTTATCGGGAGTGGTGTTGCCTTACTATCGACGCTCAACTTAGGTCTTCGGCCAAATATGGAGAGTCTTGTGCGCACGACAGAGATACCACTTCAATCTCCAAGTGACTTGTCGTATCTAGGGTCCGTCAAATTTTCCTTCTTCTGGGCCACACCGTATTTGCCACCTAGGCAACTTGCGAACGTGAAACCATGGAGCTTTGGAAAAGGTATAGGAGGGCATCGAGGTAAATTCTTCGCTACGAGAATGTCGCTCGCACTAACAGTGTCACGTAGGATCCGGCAAGAATAAGATCGACCAGCGGAAACTGCAACTCGGCGAGAACAGCACCCAGGTAGTCCTCGACCTCATACCATTTTGTCGCATCCGTCTGACCTCTTTAGTCTTTTTTGACCGCAGTGAAGCATGGCGCGTCCTTTGTTGAGGTGCGTACCCTATCTATATTGCTCATTTTACATGACCTAGGCTAAGTCTACTATAGTTTGGTACTTGGATTCCTTGCAAGGAATTGTATCGATGCCTCACTAACTTTTCTAGACGTACAACTCACTAAGGATCTAGTGCCTGTAGTGTACCATGACTTCCTACTGAGCGAAACAGGGACAGATTCTCCCATGCAGAACATTACATTCGAGCAGGTGAGCTGCCTTTTCCCGTACAGTTTGGCCTCTATGAATATCATCTTAAGACTGATATGGTCGAAGTACACTTGCCTCAATCACTTACAAAGATCCCGACAATCTCCCAAAAAGAGGTCCAACTCCCTGGAAGCCACCGATAACAGACATCTGGAAATATATCCGAACGCATGGCTAGAACTTACTTCAACAAAGTCAACGGTTTCAAAGCAAACATGCGAGGTCCTTTCATTCGGGAAGAACTGTGTTCTCTTGAAGATGTCCTCCAGCAATTGGGACCCGAGATTCCGATGAACATCGAACTGAGTGGGTCACGTTACGTCGTCAGAAATCTTGTTCATTCCTGACCGGGACAGAATACCCCATGTTATTCGAATGCGACGAATGGAACATGGAAACCATTGCTATCAAAGCGAACTTGTTTGTTGACAAGATTCTCGACAAAGTATACGAGTTTGCAGAGGACCGAACTATCGTGTTGTCTTCATTTTGCCCTGAGATCTGCATTGCGTTGACCAGAAAGCAGAGTACATTTCCAGTTTTCTTTTGAGCAAGACGTCAGCGCCAAGGGGCGACGTGAGATCCTGCTGCCTGCAACAAGCTATTTATTTTGCGAGAAAGTGGGATTTGCCAGGAATCGTGGTCGAGTCCACACCGCTTTCCAGATGTCCGCGGCTCATACAATTGACCAGAGACACCGGGCTTTCGCTGTCCTCTTTTGGGGCACTTAACAATGATCTGGAACATGTTAAGGTGGGTTTCACGCCGCGAAACCAGATGATATACTAACATTCTTAGATGCAATTTCAATTCTGGTATTGATGCTGTTATCAGTGATAATGTTGGCCTGATTGCAAGACTCAGGAGTGACACACAAACGTGCAGCTAAGATTTCCAATTCACTTAGACATATGATGAAGAATATCTAGGGACGATGGGTTAGCATCGGTGGCCTTGCAGACAAACTTGTCAGATCAATCGCAACATCCATTTGGCTCAGATTTCTCTTCGTGTATGCCAGGTTAGCCATCGCCCTGATCGTGTCCGGATGCTCCTCGCCCAGCACTCTCAACCTCGCCTCCAGCTCCTCTGCCTCCCTCCGGCTCCCCCCGCGCTACGGCACCTGTCCTATCCGTGTCCACATCCACCACAACGCCTCCTCCTCCATTTCACTGCTCTCGTTGAAAAGACGTTTGAACGGCGGTAGATGGACGACAACGTGCCGTCGGAACCATTCACGATCTTTCTCGTCTTCAACATTATAACACACTGCTGAGATGAAGCAAGGTACAGCCGCCAGTGCTCTTCTCGATCCCGCCCGCCATTTCACCAGCCCGTGCATTGTTACGTCTTGCAAGACAAAGGGTTGTCCAAGCCGCCAGGACACATGTTTGCCTCAGGGACCTGAAGCTGTTTGGTCACTGCGTCGATAAGATTCGTAATGTTGCTGTGGGCATCATCAATAGTCATCTCCAGTCTTCGTTCGAGCCCATCAACAGTTCTACGCAGACCTGAAAGAGACTCGATAACCATTGCGAGTAAAGTCCCCCCCTGGGACGCGGGACACCCTATCCTATATGGACCCCATGTAAGCGAATATCCTGGACGGAACCGTGAACGGGTGACACAAACACCCACAAGACGCCTTGCACATAGTGGTCGTTACAACAGCCGTTCATAAACACGAGATCTTCCAAGCCGACCAAGTGCGTGCGCATCAGTTGCTAGGTAAGGTTGGCTCGAGGCAAGACATCTGCATTCCTAGCATTTCCATCATCTTGCCTACCACCATGCCCTCCTCGAGTCCCAGAAATGTCGGCTCTCGTGGACTTATGAAAGTTCCGTCCACAATTTTACTTCTCCGCTTGACCTGCCTCGGCGAATGTCAATCGTGAGCATGACGCGGACTTCGAGACGACTCCTTCGCTTGATCTCGGCGGAACAACGAGCATCTGGAGCGTGGGTGGTAAGTGAGTCCACGCCTGAGACATGGTCTCTTCTACATGGGCTGAAGGCTGTGTATGTTCCTCACCTGCTCGCTTTCAATTCTTCCAGCTTCCCGGGTTCGGCGGAGGAAACAATGCAGGAACTCGAGCAGGTTTTACACAAAGGGCCACCTTGGAGCCTTGCCGGAGGCGATCATGCAAGTTTTCTCTGGACTGACGACAAAGGCTTACCCGAACAACGCTGGTTGGAGGCAAGCTACTTTTACTGGGCAGGTAATGCTCCTGACACGTGGTGGAAATACACGAATGGAACTTGTACATATCCTCTACTCTTACATCCTGTCAAAGATGACTAACTGTATATCCGTACTGTATATTCATACTCCGCCTCTCGGTACATGGCTTTCTTCGTCTTTCCAATGTGTCTGCTTGTCCGATCACAAGTTCCGCTGGGAGCGGAATCAACTGTATCTACCGGGTAGCCCTCGACTTCTTCGCGTTATCGATATACTTGTCGATCGCTTGTGTATGTCTGTCCGCCCCTGGCCAGCTCTCTCCTTGGATTTTGTGATTCCATTGATTGATTGATTGATTGATTGATTAATCTGTTAAGCTATGCACAGGTTCGACACCCGTATGAGCTGTCCCTAAGATCTACCTAACGTTCAAGCTCTCGTAACCGCCTCGACTCAACTGAAATATCCCCAAGTCTGAGTTTTGTGTCAGAGTGGGACAGGGGTAGACACTCTTTGAGAGCTCTGTGAAATCACACCGCGCTTAACGAGTGTGAGTCTCGCCGGGAGGGCGAGCCTGAAAACGTCCTGTTGCTTTGAGAAATTGCACTGTTTCCCACACCATCTTACAATCTGGTCTCCACTTTTCCGGTTCGTCGATCAATTGACGAGTTGTCGGGTGACGCCTTGAGCTTCGTCCTCCAAGGAGATACGAGATGTCTCCCCACCTCTGGCCAGCTCTCTCCTTTAGTCCATCGCGTAGATGACTCCATCGTTCGCACGACAGCAGCACGTGGCCGACAGTCTCATCACCGGCTCCGCATTCACCCTTGCTATCTTCCACGGCCTTTATTCTCGCAAGGTACGCGTTCACTCGCGCGTGTCCCGTCCGCGCTTGCGCAAGAATGCTGGCCTCTTCCCGCGAAAGCATGCCGTACAGCTTGAGCACGTGCTTCCCTGGCAGAGCTGCGTCGAGCTTATAGGTGTATCTTCCCGAGAGTGCTGGTGGGATTATGTTCTCTCGCCCGACTGCTTCTCTCACCCTTCCCATCACCTTTGCCCGTTCGCTCACGCGAAATGCCGGAACCCTTGTCGGTTGCCCGGACACCTCCGTCACTTCTCTTGCTGCACGATCTGCTGCATCATTTCCAGCTACGCCACTGTGAGAGGGTACCCAGAGTATTTCAAAATCCAGCCTCTCTTCTAGACAAGAACAGAGTGCTCTGAGCACCGCACCAGCCGCCTCTGTCGCCTTGGTTGAGCGACCCCTCTTGTTGATCAACGTGATCGACTCCTGGCTGCCTGTCACTACGGAGAAGTGCCTTCCGATGCTTCTAGCGTAAAGCACGGCGAGCTCAATACCCTTCAGTTCCGCAGCAGTGGCGGAACATGTGTTCTCCCATCCTACTATAGCCTGGTACACCAGTGCTGGCACGCGGCCAGGTCTTCCAAAGTCCACCGCTGTCACTGCAACACCAGCAATTTTGTTCCGTACAGATGCGTCAGGGTACAGAACGAGTGCTCTACGTGTCCGTAAGCTGTCTTTGTACCGCTTCATGGCCTCTTTGGCTGACTGCGGAAGCACGATGTGAGGGAGTGTCGTCCATGGTTGCACCGTGTACGGTAGCCTAGAGCTTATGCCCACCAGACCGTCTTCTTGAGCTCGCGATCCATATCTGAGGATCGTGTGTGCCAGGGGCGATCGGTACCTTCCCTTTTCTTGAAGACTCAAGACTCTATGGATCGGGTGGCCTTGGTGTGTCGTCATGACGTTCACGGCATGCCTAGCCACTTTCCTGGTGAGGCGCTGTTCCACCGCTTCGAGGCACGCTTCGTCCTGCAGGACACGAAAGGACACTGTTCTGAAGGCACCGGTAATCATGACCGCTCCGAGTCGTTGAACGCGCTCCAGTCTTCGCACATGACGCCGCCCGCCCGTGAGTCCCCTGGAGAACCATACGGACGCCGCATAGTCTGTAGTCGGTGTCACCACTGCGTTGAACAGTTGGCGCTTTTGCTTCGGCCGCATTTCCTTGAGCCTGCCGATGGCAAGACACTTCACTATAAGCTTCTGATAGCCGGACCTCACTCGAAATCTACAGCGATCCCAATACAGGCAGATGTTCGGCATGTTCTTCCCTACGCGCCTTGCTTACATTACAGTATGTCTTTTCGAGGGCTCCATGTGTAGCCCAAGTTGCAAACGCTGGGCACCAGAAACCCCATATTAGATGAACGCAGACCCGAGTCATGGAGGCGAGGCAAGAACATGTCAAGGTTGTGCCCTAGGGGAATCATCCGAGTCTAGGCTTCAGCCCTAGCTACGGCTACCGGCGTCGCTATAGTCAATCAGATAGGCCGTCGCCCTGTGCCCTAGACGTGGGAGAAGTGTGACATGCCCTATCTTGACAAGAAAGTGTCGCAAAGCAGGGCCAATTGTATGAAGTCATCTTTCGATTCACAATCGCTTCCTACGAGTTGCATATGCCTCCTTTTGAGTTATGCAATATTCAAAACTCCGGCTGCCAAAGATGAGGAATTCAAGCGTCGTGCTCATCATACTCAATCTCAGCAATAAGCAGCTCGAAAGCCAGAGATCGCTTACTAGTGAATAGGTCTCCAACCAAGAAACACACGAGTTCGAAAAACTCCGATCTCTCAGCACAATTCGCGTACAGAAAATCTTCCATCACCGCCGCGTGCTTCGCATCTGAGTAAAGTAGCCTTTCAAGACAAGCGCAATGCGTAGCTGATCGTTGTAGGAGAAAACCGAGCAATGCTGGTCTACGCTGAGAAGGACACGGAGTCGAAATACGCAACCCTAGATCGCCGAAATGGGAAGAAACCAGAGCTTGTCAAAAGTGCATGCGCTTCATGTCAAAGGAGAAATATCAAGTGTTTCGGATGCCAACCTGTCTGCCGACCTTGCGTTGATGGCACGCTTGAATGTTACTGGGACTCTGAATATGGATCGACTAGAAAGGCGGACTTGGAGCGCAAGGTTGTGGAGGCAGAAGCTCAGCTGAGTGATTCTTGTCGCTATTGTGAATACTATGAGGATCGGCTCGGATGTCATTTCGACGGCATTGCTCGCAAGGCTGCGCCTCGGCGAATCTTGGAATTTTTGGCCCGTAGAATTGAATCAGGCCCAAAAGCCATACTTCGTGAAGATAATCATGTATAAGAGGATTCGACGGCATAGCTTGGATGGTTCCAGCGCTGTCGTTGCCTGAATACGATCTCATCGATCTTTCGCAGCCGCGGATCAACAGGTGATGCTTCAGTCGCCAAAAGAAGCTCGGCGAGAAATTTTTCTGCATATATGACGTGCTTATTCAACTTCGTTGTTGGTTTCCACGCGCGTCTCAGGGCAATTTACTCCAATGTCATATCACTCGCTCGTGTTTCTCATGTTTGATAGTTGGCGTTTGCTCCTGAGGCTGTTTTTCTAAGTGTTCATCGCCCCATGTCCAGCAGATGAAGCGGGATCTGCTGTGTGTACGAGGGTGACTTGCCTGGGTGTGGTGCTGTAAGACTTATGGGGTAAGCGCTGCTAGTGTCAATGCCACTGACTTCGTGTCGTTGTTCGCCGTCAGTCGTCAGTGTCGTGCTCGAAGTGCTTGGTTACTAGGGTGTAATCGACGACGGCTACACCTCATCCATTTCTGGCTTCATACTCATCGTCATCTGTGGTCGAACTCCTACCGAGCAGGCGCGAAAGAATGCCCTCGCCTGACCACGTTCCTAGGATCTTCCGCTGCTCTTTTCAACTTCCGCAATGGAAGATGAAATGCTCACTCGATTCAGCCGTCTCCCCACAGTCGCAGAGGCTGGTCAGTAAGCGTGCAGCCGCCAAGCCTGGGGGGCTAGTTTCATGGCGCTCGGATCACACAGGTTCTTGAGCAAGAAGAACCGAGCATTGAGGCTGCCTCTGACGCAAGTTCTACTTCAACTTCAGCCACGGCAAAGTCCTGAATAATCCGCAAGATTCGAAGACTATCGTGGGGAACGCGTTGAAGCCCACCAAAGATTGAGCTTGCTGACATACCCTCAAACAACCATAATGGGATGGGCCATCTGAAAGCCTTCCTCGTAGGTAGAGCCAGATCTTGCTCTCACTCCATTCCAGCCTTGCATGCCGATAGCCGTCCTTCTACTCAGGGTTCGGCTGCACGACCGGCGTCACTTTCCAGGGACTTAGGTGGTTGCACCTCATTTCATAAACATGTGCAGACTCAAGATCCAGCATGACTGACTCGACGCGCGCTTCCAACGCTTGTTGGCGTGTAGCAGGCTAGGCATAGTTGACTGTCCTGGACGCAACGTCATGCATAAATGAGGATTATGGATGTGACTTCTAGCTTGACGATAGGGTCAAGGCGCTATTTTCTCAGCTGTCCCACGCCGACATTTCTCCTTCCATGGCTTAAAATTGTTTGCTCTCCTTTTAAGTGCATTCTTTTGGCATTCTACCAAATAAAGTCAAGACTGGCTTCGAGCTCGGCCTCTGTCTCGTGGTCTTGCACACTTCATGACCACGGAGGATCTCTTGGATACCGGATCTAGACTAAGGACTCCCGCATACTTCGTCTCCGCATTATGTCGTCTCCCATTTCCAGCTTCGAGCTTCTTGCGACAGGATCCTGCTGTCGTACGTATCGAATGGAGACAGTGGTTGTGAAAGTGCCTCGGACTGACGCAGACGCCTCAATCGCTAGACAAAACATTCAAGCTATGATTAGTGAGGCCACTGTCTATGACATGCTTGGCATACATGATCGTATAGCCAGATGTTTGTACGTCAGTCCGGCCATGGACATCATCACGTTGGAGTATTGTTGCAACGGCAATCTCAAAGACTATATCATCATTTACGGGCCTGTCTACTTACACAAATGGGCCAGACAAATGATTGAGGCTGTCGCGTACGTCCACGCCAAAGGCGTCCGCCATTCCGACATCAGGCTGAACCAATATAATCGGACTCGGACATGAATGCTCGTCTCAGCGACTTCACTTCGTGTGGCCACGACGAACAGCCTGCGATTGGTATTGGAAAAAGTCGCTGCCTCTGGAAGGGAGGTCGCAAGTCACTTCATGCCTCGGCTAATTTCTGAAGACAGCACTGTGCTATCCGATCTCTTCGCTTTAGCTTCAGCCCTTTACGAACTCGAATAAGGAAGCAGCCCTTTCAGCGAGATCGACGAGGACGATATTATCACTCAGCACTTCTCTAACGGAGTTTTTCCGCCAGTCACGCATCTAGAACTGGCAGAAACCATTATCAGCGCTTGGGAAGGTAAGTTTGCAGCGGCAACCGACATGCTTGTCAGCAAGTAAAGGAATTGCTAGGGTGCGAGGAGGAGAAGCGGAAGGTGGTAAGAAGTCGACGGAGCGATCAATTCAAGATATGAGAAATCGCTAGTTTACTGCAGAATGAGAAAGAAAGACCGATTCTTGGTTCTCGTGGTCGACACTACTAACATTCTGCTGAGAAGCGTAACGTACAATGGCCCAGACCACCAAGACAGGTTTCTCAGGCGATTGGTGATGAAGCCATGTCAGAAACAATGGCTCACACCTTCGCATCTATTCAAGATGATTTATAGTCATGTTTCTGAATCGCTGTTCACGCTATGTGAGACATACCAGGGTCAATTCCGGCTTTCCCATACGATATGTTACATGAAGGTGACAATTTGTTCGGTCCTCATTTGGTTTGAACGGCGAGTAGACACGCTCGTACTTACAATGAAGTGTCTTGGTGAATGTGATCCCGCACGGTGGACAAAATTGAACGATTGCATCTATCAAGCCTGGATTCCAAGACCGACTTTCTATTTCAGTTTGCTTGGGGAAGCCATGTTCAAAAAACAGTTTAGCGCACGCTTAGCGGACGTCTGCTGGTCGTCTCTGCCGCGCCAGCATCGGTAAGGGTTCGACAGTGCTTGACTGATGTCGTACCCCCAAGCCTAACCCTATTACAGTTCGCGACGTAAATTCCAAATCCCAACATATCGGACATATGGAGGTATCTATGTCTACAAAAGTAGAGAATGTATAGAGAGTGTAGGCTTCTTCAGGGCACAATAGAAGAAATCATTAGTCTGGGTTGAGGAAGATGAATGTCTCTTTTGACTTATTCTTCGTGGGCTAGGTGCGCGAGTACTTGCACACGAAGTGCAACAGTCTTACGGGACCTATAGACATAAGCATCATCTCCAGTTGTGACGCTTTAGCAGTTATCAAACATATAGTGCACTGTAACATGTGTTACTTACAGTAGGCTGACTCACCACACATGCTCAGGTTTCTATGTGGGAGTTGTTTTTGATTGAATGCATTGGTCCCCCATTGAACGCAAGCTTATATTAGAGTTAATCTCCATGCGGAGGGAGCGGAGACCGGATCAGTCTGAACGTCGAGTCGCGACGTTAGCGGGATTTCCACCAGAAGCGAAGTCGACGCTCGGGCCTTCCTGCTCGAGGGCTGGAAGGTCAAAGCGCTGCATCGCTGATCGATATAATGTCCATCTCTTGGACTTCGAAAGTGTTGAGATGTAGGTCCCCCAATTGACAATACCACAAATAAATCTTCTGATACGCCCCCTTCAATGGCGGCGTTCGGCTTGTAATACAAGAAGGATAGTTGGATGATCGTGGCCAGGACTTTGGACCAATTGCAAGATTGACTGCGACTTGCAAAACTTAGACGTAAGTGTCGGAGAGGAAGTGTAGTCCCTTCTATTTAGATATCTAAGTTAATGTCCGCCCACACGTGGGGGAAGTCACTAACAAGAGGCCATGTTGACCGATTTTGCCCAGTAATCTCGTTCTGATCTGCTCGGGCAGCTCTGTGGGGAATTACAGAATAGCCAAGCACCCGCTTCCTTGTGCCGTCCTGTAAGCTGTCGTAGGATCTGGATGGCTGGAGTAAGATCGGCTAAAGGCTACGGTCAGATGACCTCACCGCTTGAGCGAAGCATTGACCGCCTACACAAATACCTGGGGGCAATTACAGGGCGTCATTCCCTTATCGCGGGCTAATCAAATAGTCACATTTACCTTTTGAGGCCTGCTAAGCGCCCGTCAACAACAGTGCGAATACACTGCAGTCCCGGCACCGACTTCAAAAAAGCAGATCGTGGTCAATAGGGGCTCGCTCAATTGCGAAGCGCATGAGTGGTCGAAGGAATCATGGTGGCCGCGCATGCGAGAGGCGAGATCAGGGGACCGCCACTTTCCATCGATCCAATCGGTTGAACAAGCTTCCTTGCATCGCCTAAGTCCCGTCGTTATGGTGGCGCTCGTCGGCTCGACCTCCGAGCGGCGCATTGCCTCTCATGGTGAAAGACTAAGCCAACCACAAACGGATGATGCATACTTCTCGAACTAGATACCTACATACAGGGTTTGAGCGGCATGAAGCTTGCACAGCGTGCGTCCACGTGTTTATCCCTCTTATACCCGACACCCCTGTCACATCATATCGATCTCCAACTTTCAAAGCACCACATGCAACCACCAGGACCCAGTGACTAATGCGACAAAGCTCTGTGTCAAGCCACTCATTCTCTATGACCCAGACAAAAGACCTCTCTCCAGCGCAAGCAGTCCTAATCGTATCGATGATCAACTAGCGCAAGTCCTTTGTCTGAGCGACTGACTGGACGTTACGAATTATGTCGACAACTGGAATCCCTCCTGACAAAGCTATCTGTGATGATACAGCGCAACCGCAGAGGAATATGAAAATAGCCTGTGTCGGCTGTCGTACTCGAAAAGTTGCTGTGAGTAGGAAATGTTCTTGCTGAGATTTTGAGTCATGCGCTCACAATGGTCTGGTGCAAATAGTGCGATGCATCTCGCCCGAAGTGCGAACGATGTCATGGAAGGGGCATCGACTGCGTATACACGACTGCCAAGAAGGGCGCAATCCAAATCGATGCTCTAAGCCGTGAGAATGACGTGCTCAGAACAAAAATAAAAAAGCTACAGGATGAGGTACACAGCCTTCAGTCGAACGAAGAATATGTGCCGCCCTCATCTCGCAAAGACTCACTGTGTAGTGATCATCGAGGACCGGTTGCTTCGCTCACGGTAACGCCTTCATTCATCGACCAAGATCCTCCCACGATTAGCCAGTGGACGACACGTCTTTCCAATATCCGCTTAAGTGCCGAACACGAACTTTGGTCGCGGCACGCAACGGCGTATCCCCCGTTGTTTCCCTTCGAGCAACCCCAAGCTGTGGCAGAGGCCATCCTGGGATATAGTTCGAAGACCATTGATGACCGTGCTCTGTAAGCAGCCAGATGGAAACCCTGATACTTATCGAAACCACTGACACCGGCTAGTCAAAACATCGAGCATGCGTGGATCAGCAGTTCGTGTCCAAACCCAGAGCCTAGAACATACATAGACAGATTGAGCGAAGTCGACATTGGACTCTGGACCGATATACCGATTTCGAACGAGTACGCTGCCACTGCTATTCGCATGTATCTAGAGACTGAGCATCCGCTGATAGCACGATTTGACTCATCACTTTTTGTTCGCGACCTTATAGCTGGACGCGGCGAGAACTGCTCCTACTTGCTTGTCAATGCGCTGCTTTGTCATGCTACCGTAAGGATGCGCACACACAATCAATACATTCGATTGACAAACTTTACTAGGTCCGCTTTGCTCATGCACATTCCGGCGCAACGGAGCATAGTCTGGCATTCTTCAACAAAGCGAAGACTATATGGGATGTACAACGAAGTACGTGTACGATATTAGCGATACCCGCCTTACAACTACTGATCTATGCGGGAGCAATGCATGGCTTGGATGACGATAGCCAAAGATTCAACGAGCGATTGCTGTGAGCTAATGGAACACTCGGGTTTGCTAGATCTTCCTGTGGGTGAGCCATCTCTGTCAACTGGACCAGAGGTTTGCGATGAAATGAGGTCCAAGGCCCAAATCGCTTGGGGATATTTCGTCTCAGCATCGTATGTGATTCCTCCTGCAACAATGATGTCTTATGACGCACTAACAGCCGTAGCCTGTGGGCTTTCGCGTATCGGTGGCCGTTGCCGGATCCGCCAATGTCTCTGCCAATTCCTGGGTCTCTTGGATTCAGTCTTTCTACTGGTATGGGGCACACCTTCACGTGGGTGTGTAGATTCTGGATTGTTGTTGGAGACGCCATCCAACGATACGGTGATCTGGACAGCAGCCCGGAAGCCCGCGTGCCTTTTTACGTCACCGAGCAAAGCTACCAACGACTGGTACAATGGACCCACGATCTTCCGAGAAGCTGTATGCAAACCGATGGTAGTCCGCATCACGTGGTGATTATGCAGTAAGTAACCTTGTCCTGTGGGGCGTGGTTAACCCAAGAATATCTACTGATACGAATGGAAGCATTTGGTTCCACACCGCCATCATAGCCTTGACACGTACATGGCTACACCTAAGTGAGGCTTCACGTCACTTTGCATCGCAAACCTGCACTATTGGCGCCGTTCACGAGGCCTCTCTCCGCCAGCTGAAACGCCTACTACTAAATTTCATGATGAATTATTCGGAATCTCGTTATCACGTGTATTGGCATATCGCTCTCATATATGTCGCCAACGATGTTTTGTCTACACCGATGGATAAAGAGTGGCGATTCTATTTCTTGTCTGCCTCAAGGGATATCTGAACTTATCCTCTGTTTATGGCTTTGCGCCAATCTGCTTCAAAGGGCTGATGGCCATCGCCATGGACAAAGGACTTTTGTCTGCACGCGATGCACAGCGGTCGCTCCTTCAATTGGCAGAAAAACAAAAAAGTACAAGCTTTCACGATGCCAAAAAGCTTAGCATTCGATTGGCAACAGCAGACATAGCCCGACTCAAAGTCAACTTGAGTGCGGACAAATTGGCAGATGAGCTGGACAGAGTGGCACTTGAACATGAATGGGAACGATGAGATAGCGCGGACTTTCGCGGGTGACACCTGATGTGTGCAATTAGGGTGTCAATCAGACAGACAGACACGATTTTTGAGAAAGTCTAGTCTGCTTAGCTAATGAACAGATGTCTGTCCGAGAAACCGTAGCGATTTGTCTGTCCGTCTGCATCATTTGCCAAGACAGCCACCAGTCTTGGCACGAAAAGGCAAGCAGCGTGGTAGGCACGAAAGATAAATTTAGTCGTGAAATGCGGGTGTTCTACGAGATCGCCAACTAACAAAGCTCAAGTATCCTCGATCGCGGTCCTCGTCCGGTAGGCCACGTTGATCGCCGCTTGAATTCTGCTGGACCCTTCGATGTTTGAAAAGCCAACAAAGCCACCAGTGTTCGCGCGCTGCAGGGGCTCGTGTGAATGCTGTAGCAATTCTATCTCGCACTATAAACAGCTGGCGAGGTGAGACGCGTGGTGCCACTTTGATCGTGTGCGCTAAGCACCAAGCATAGCTGGTTACATAGTGACAGACATTCATATCGCTCCTCACCGGCATCCAGCCGGGTCCGCGTGCAAAGTACGTGCAGCCATCGCGAATTGCGGATGCCTTTTCTTCCAATATAATTCTACATTGTTATGCTAGTCCCAAGGCTGACTTTCGTCCAAGGAACATCTGCACTGATGACAAATGAGACCCTTACTTGCCTCACGGGCCAGGCTCCCTGCACGAGACGGTTTCATAAAGATTTAATGTTCCGTTGTACCGCTGATCGAACGTGTTGTGACGCCCGTGCAGCCCGCTCTACCTGGATCACCTCCTTGCTCGCACTTCCCGCCGAGTCTAGAATGTTCCGCCAGACTAATCCTATCGACACAACCGCAGATCAACTACACGAGCGCAAGACTCTAGATGTCCCCTACATATTACATACCACCATTCGATCGAACGTGCCGTCTGGCAAGTGCCGCCATTTGAGACCAAAGGACAATGTCAATGCTGCTTTGCGGCCGTGCGAGAACGCCTTGCGAAGTCTTCGGAGGTCGAGGCACTCAAATGGGACAAGGAGACGTAGGCAAAGTATGGCTGAACGATATTGACCGTGCTCCACGACGGTCGTGAAGCAGCATATCTACCTCATGCGAACGATCTTAAACCTATACTCTTCATCCATGAGCCATTTTTACAATCGGATTTCATCATCGCGACGCACTAACTTAGTCGATATCTTTCAAACCCCAGAAATTTTGCGTGCGACTCGGATACTGCACGGGTCTCTAGGAGACTCAAATGGCGGATGTAGCAGGAAGTCCAAACTTGTCAACAGCTTGTAAAGACAATATTGTTCGGCATGTCCCACAATCTTCACTGTTGACCGCAGACGCGAAACAGAGCCTGGTCCGCACAACACGACTTCGACGTCCAAACTGCGGTTTGAAAGCTGGTACCTTCACAGCTATCTCAACGGTTCGGTCAACGCTCTGATTGCACTGTGCCGAGGCAAACATCTTGTATCGCGACTTGCCCAAATATTCCACGGCATTATTCGGCGCAGCTCCCGTATGCACGATCTCAATCTATTCTCGCGCACGATCAGTTCAGATACTATCATTGCCCCGGTCCGCCGCCTGCGCGAAGCCTACCCATCCCGCCCATACCGAGGACAAAGCAAAGCACAAGGACTATCTGTTGGAGACCGCTGAGTCAGATGACGACGACTCTGACACGGACGTGATGCCAGCCACGCTGGAGTTTGGTGTTGACAGTCTGCAGGGATTCCCATATTGTATGAGGACATCGGACGCCATGGAGCAGCGATCAAGGGCTTTGGCTCAGGCTGAAGAAGCGACGTATAGAAAGACAAATATATCAAGACATGGGGCGAAATTGAAAGGCTGGATAAAGTGTGCTCTGATAGGTGTGTCGGCAGATGGCACCCCCTCGCGTCATCAATCATGTTTCTCTTGACACTTGCAACGAGCGATATAACGATTTCCCAACCAGTTGGTAGTTCAACTTCCACTGTGATTCATTGATCCCTTCATTCCTCGCGTCTCGTTTGGCACCACGATCTAAGAATGCATAAAAGGACAGGTCCCTCTACACTAGTGACATTGGCAATAGTGAGTGCCACGGCAAAGAGAACTATGAGTGATGAAATTGGGTGTGAAAGAGTTGATTGAGCTGTGTATCTACTGCTGGGGCCATCCACTGCTTTATATCTTCAGTGGGTCTGTGGCGGTCTGGTTTTGATTTGATTTGATTTGATTTGATTTGATCTATCAGGCTATTTACGGCGTCCGTATGAGCCATCCCTGTACGCTACCCTGTTCCTTGATCTACGCAATATGTCCCATCTGCGCACCTCGCTTCCTATTCTCTTCTCATGCTTGTTTTACGAACAATGTAGAGGGCTGCTAATCAAATAGCCCTCTCTCCGCTCCCTTTTAGTCATCTGGTACATGGTTGTACTCAAGACGACCTGTGCTTTGGAGGAACTCGATGGTCGCCTTGACGACCTTAATATCGGGTGCCCAATTCTCTCTCTTCCCATCTAAAAATTGGTCAGACTGTCCAACCTTTCTCGTTCCGTAGCCTCCTAACAAGAAGGGAACGTCATTGCACCTGTCGCCTACCGACTCCCGGAGTGCTTTCCGTTGGTCGGTCCATTTTGGGCATGCGAGAAGGACGTGTTCAACTGTCTCATCTCCCCTGCCGCATCCGCAACGCGCGCTTTCTCGCAAGCCTTTCGTGAAAAGGGACTTGCTCAACCGGCAGTGTCCGGTTCGCGCTTGTATGAGTATTGCTGTCTGGTCTGACGACAGAGCTCCATAGAGCTTGAGTGTATGCTTTCCGGTAGAGCTTTGTCGATCTTCCACGTGTGCTGTCCGGGCATTTTCTGGTGTGGCTCTCTTTGTCGTTCATCGTCGATGTCTCTATGTATGAGGGCTATCACCCCTTCGACCTCTCTGTACCTTTCCGCCTTGGCCCTCGTCGGTGCTCCCGGCTGGCGTGATACTTCTTTCGCTGCTTGGTCTGCTCTTTCGTTGCCTTCGACTCCTGCGTGTGCTGGTACCCATCTGAAATTGGTGTGTACTCCCTTTTCGTCGAGTCTTTGCAATGATCTGGCGATTCTTGCGACCTGGGCTTGCTTCGAGCCGTGGCCATAGCCCTGTGCGATCGCCTTGAGTGCATGTTGGCTGTCCGTCATCACCACCAGTATCTCATCGGTGATGTGTCTCCAGGCGTAGTCGGTCGCCTCCGCTATCGCGACCAGCTCCGCTCCCAACACGCTCGCTGTGGTTGACCACCCGATCGATTCTTTCTGAACCACCCTCACTTCCTGCCCTCGAACGAGTACTGTGGCGTACCCTGTCAGTCTCTTTCCGCTCGCTGCATCCGTGTATAGCGTCGGGAAGCCGGCTATTCTGAGCAGCCTCGCCGTCTCGAGCGCCTTACTCCTTTCCTGGATCTCCACCCTGTTGCTGTATGGTGACCATGGCGGCCTAGCCCATGTTGGACTCGATTGTAGGGACGTTGTGCCGTATGGTCTGATCCTGTTTGCGTGTTCCCGTACTGTCGCTTGGAGTGGCGAGCAGAGGCGGTATTGGCCTTTCCGGTACTTTGCAGCTTTCCTCGTCGGGTGAGTCGAATCAAGCGTGAAGATTTTTGCTGCGTATTTCGCTACCTTCTTGTCCAGCCTTGTTTTGGTGTTTTCGAGGAGTGCTTCCGCTTCGAGGACCGGCAGCGAGACTGTCTTCCACGCTCTTAAAATCCCTCGGGCACCAAGCCTTTGAGTCTTCTCGAGCATCTTGATCAGCTTCGTTATCCCTCCTTTTCCTGGCCCGTACCACGTAGATGCTGCATAGTCAACGATCGGTAGCACGCAGCTCCTATACAGCTGGCGTGCTTGCGCCGGCCTGACCCCTTTGATGCTTTGGAGCGCGATGCACGCGTATGTCGCCTTATTGGCCATTTTCGAGACGTGTTGGTGCATTGTCAATCTCTTGTCGAGAGTGACGCCGAGCACTTTCACGTACTCCTGTGGCTTGATCTCGTCGTTGCCAAAGTACAACGATATCGTATCGTCACACGTCTTGCGTCTTGTAAAATGGATAAGACTCGTCTTATCCGTCTCGAAGATCGCGCCACTCTGTTTCGCCCACCGCTCTGCATGCGGGATGACGGTGCTCTGGACGAGCTGGAAGGCAGGCCGTCTTTGCCTGATTTACAGGCTCAGTGACCATTGCCTCCTGCATAGTGTTTGGAGCCTTCTGAGCAACTACTACTCGCTTTGGTCGGCTTGGGGATGCCTACACCCAGCCCTCGAGTTCGTCCGAGTCTGTTTTTAAGCTGTCCTCGCCTCCCGGGCCGCCTGAGCTGTGGCTTTATTCTGAGCCGCGGCTGTCACGATCCCTCTTCTGGCGATGAGGATCAAATGACGCGTCTAGGAACCCAAAGCGTGACACAGAAAATGTACCAGGTTGCTATTCTGATCCACTGCACGCTGCGCGCACTTGCAAGGGCTCCACGCGAGCCGCGAGACAGACAGACTCAGGTAGCCGTGCGCTGCGCCCAATTTGCCGCTTGCCCATCTGGGATCGAGTGTCTCGAGACATGCAGTATTCCAAGACGAGCAGCGCCGACGCACAAAAATTGAGCCTGAAAGTCTTGCTGTCATTCAATACCACGGGGGCCGTGATAGCCATCGAACTGGATGATTCCGAACTCTCGGTGTCGTTTTCGTGTGCTCGCACCAATCTCAAGACTGCTTGATAGCTTTGGAGACATTCTTGCGCGGGTCCACGGTCTCTCCAGCATGCAAAAATGCCTTACATGCAGGTATCCGTGCTTTTGTCGCACAGTAATCTAAGGACTGTGCGACCTTGCAACCTCCATTTAACAAGCGAAGCGGGCTAGAGATTCAGCTGCGTGCATCTTGCCTCGAAACTGCGACTGAGTTCAGGGCGTCTGCGAGTTGATAACGAGCTTGTTTTCCCAAGATCTGAGCATCTTGCCTTTGACTTGGAGACACACATGTCCAAGAGCCGCATTGATACTCCGCCCACCGCAACGTCTAATGAGATCGAGGCCCGGGTAAATCCAGCACACATGGACGATGCAAGACCACTGGTCCAGATCAAAGCGCACCAATCATCTATCGCGTTTCCTCACCAGACCTTAGCCCTTATGCTAGGGCTCCTGGCCACTGCTGGGTCTCAAGGTTTGTTAGCAGACACAGATCAGAGCTGAAATCCGCATATCTCAACAACTTACGTCTTGAGAGGCATCAAGCCGATTCGGTCCACTCATTTGAAGTCTACTTCAACACTGTCAACCAGAAGATCCGACAGTACCAGATATCAGAGGATAATGTCTACAATATGGACGAGAAAGGCTTCCTTCTCGGAAGGCTCAACAAGGCCAGAAGTATCTTCTCGAAAGACCTCAAAGGCTCTGGAAAGCTTCTCGGGGCCGTTCAGGATGGCTCGAGAGATTGGCTGACTTTTGCAGCAGTGATCTGTGCAGACGGCACTGCTTTGGCTTCCCTGCTGATATACCAGTCAGACGCGGGCACCATTCAAGACTCTTGGCTCAAGGACTTCAACCCAGAAGAACAAGACTGCTTTTTCTCAAGCTCTCCCAGTGACTGGACATCTGACGAGATAGGCAGCAAGTGGTTACAGGGGCTGTTCGACACAAGAACTGCCGCTAAAGCCAGAAGGAATTGGAGGCTACCCTTTGTTGATGGCCATGGTAGCCATGTAACCACAGACTTCCTGCAGAAGGCTCTTGAGAAGAAGATCTTGGTAGCCATCTATCCTACTCACACGACTCACAGACTACAGCCTCTTGATGTAGACTGCTTTGCTCCCTCGGCTGCATACAACAGTCAATGCCTCGAATCCTTCTCCAACAGCTCAGAAGGACTCACCAGAATCAACCAGAAGGAGTTCTTTGGTGTCTTCTGGCCAGATTGGCAGAGGGCAGTCACCGAAGCCAACATCAAGTCGTCTTGGAAGAAAACTGGCCTTGTGCCTTGGTGTCCTGAGGTGGTACTCGACAGGCTCAAGCAACAGCCTTCCGCGACCGAGGCACGTCCGGAAGGGACTGGTGTTTCCAACCCACACCAACTATGGTGGTGTCTTGGGCCGAAAGACTGTGTGGTCAGCAGCCTGATAAGAACTGGTTGGCAGGCTTCAAAGCTAGACATAGGGATGTTTTGAATTGCAGATATCTTACCACCACCCACATAGCATGCGCAACTGGCACCCAGCTATGCGGCGAGCCAAATGCTTCACAAGTCATTTCCAATTCTCCCTGGATCGTATTCAGCATGAACTACAACCACGCAAAGATCGACGGCTCTGCTTGTGTGACGTACGAGTCTATCTCAGGCGATGGCGATGCACAAAAGCTCAAATGGACGGTCGATTGGGACATTGCGCAGGACGAAAACGCTGCCTTAGTTAAGGGGTACGAGTTTGTCGGGCTGACTCAGAACCTTGAAACGAGACTGTCAGATATTGAAAGTATCCCGGCCAACTGGCATTGGGTCCGCACGAATGAGACTGCCTATGAGGGTAAGCAGTTAAAAGAATGTGCTAAGATGCATCCCTCTGCTGACTAAAGATCCTGTTAGGCAATGTTGCATTCGACTTCATGACATCCGACACGAAAGGCGACAGCACTAGCAGCTCTGCGCAGGAGCTTATGATCTGGCTCCGCTACGAGGGCGGTCAATTGCCGATCGGGTGGGTCGACGGGTCTGTCGCGACCATCGACGGCTTGTTCGGTAAAGATGGCTGGAAGCTCTACCAAGGCAAGAACGAGGATACGGGCATTACTGTATCCTCTCTGTTGGTCAATATCGATAATCAGTTCCGTGGTGATTTCCAGGGTGATCTGCGCGACTGGCTCGTAGCGATCAGCAAGCAGGGTGTTTTCCTTGAGGATGCTTATGTCAATGTCGGAAACGGCGGTATGGAGCCATTTTATGGCAAGGTCAGGTTCGAGAGCGAGTTGGGCTTGAGAATCAATCTGGCTTGAGCAGTTAGGGACGAATCGAGACCATTCGTGTGCTGCTTCACGCTGCACGAGGAACACATGATACACGCTTATTGACTTTCCGGTGAGTATCAGCAAGATCTACCAGATTGGAGGTATTGCACTTGACTGTATTCAGAAACTTTTCACCTCATTCTGCCCCCGAACATGAAGGGGTTGCAAAGATCCTTGGCCTCCCAGCCTCAGAGGTGTAATATGAATGGTCTCTGCTTCAGCCCACATGTTCTCTCCCACGTAGCGGAGCGAACCGCTTCATGCTATCGTCCAAGTACTGGGAAATCCTGTCACGTTATCATGCCACGACAGTATCTTATTCGTGTGACCTAAGCATTTTAGCATTCCAGGTTATGTTAAGAAGCGAGCACTGGACCTCTTGATCCTGCTGCTCATCTCCTTTTATGGTTCGGCCTGTATCCGATTGATGGAGTGCGGGCTTTGAACAGAGAGTGCTCGTGTCTGCGAAGCATAACAACATTGGCAATCTTTTAGGAATCCTCGAAGTCAGGGTATGCCACAGCGCAGCGGCGGACAAGCTCCAGGTTCTTGGTGTCCTTCGACTTCCAGCCGTAATGCTCCACCAATTCCGTTTTCCAGATCGCGGTCACGAAGCCAGAGCCTGGGAGGCTTGCGTCTCGGGTCGCGGTCTGGCAGGTGCTGACGCTCGGGCCAAAGATCGAAGCTTTCTTTCCAGACGTTCGGGTCGACTTCTATTTGTTTGCAAGATACGACGTCGCAGACCGTAGACACACATGCCCGAACGAGCTCATGCTGGTTGAGGGTGATCTTGCGGATTTCATTCAATATCTGCCGTGGAGATCGTGTCGTGCTAGTGAGGGACTGCTGGAGACCACTCAACAACGACAGTACCAGTGCTTCCGAGTCCCGAGACATAGCGTGCAGAGTGTTGCGGGTCGTATTTATCTGCATCTCCGATTTACACAAGATCACACGGACACAGTCAGGACGAATACACCGAGTTCATGTAGGAAAAGTTGGCTTCTTTCGTTCAGGCCGAAGGTACAAGCAGGCAGCGACGCGACGCTTTGACCTTCCAGCCCCTCGAGCAGGAAGGCCCGAGCGTGGATTCCGCTTCTCGTGGCCCGCGAACGTCACGACTCGACCTTTCAGACCGAGGTTCAAGTGTTGCTTCAATGTGTGGGGCGAAATAGCTGTTCATGTAGATTTCTGTCCGTCTGCACATCTCTTACAACATCACAATTCTCAACCATACTTGAATACAGGCAAGTCCGTACTCGGTCACCGTTATACTCTGCCATGAGCAGATATGACTGGTCAAGAATCTACTCATACTCCATGGGTAAAGTCTCCAGTGAGGCATGTGCTGTCGACCGTCGGAGCAGACACACACGAGCCGTCGAAGCGCGCAAAAAGCAATGATGGAGGATGGCGTCCTTTGAACATCTCCTGGGGGATTACGACCCCTAAGCATGTCGGCTCATTAGCCACATCTCAAAGTCGCGCTACTGCGAGAGATGGACAACAGTCTGCCGAGTCAGAAGAAGACAGAGGCACACCATCGCGTTCAACGAATTTCGAACTTATCCATGACGCTCTCTCCACAAATTCTGATGGACTGACATCTGTCGAGATACTCGAATGGCTTGAGCAAAACCGTCCCGAATTGACTGGCCGCTACGACAAGCGAAAACTGCGCATAACCATTCAAGCAACGCTGAGCGCGCAAGCCCAAAAGAAAGAGCCGACGGTGTGGAAGTACAAAGGCGACAAGTCTCGGGGTCCTGGGTTTATATGGAAGCTTGCAGGCGATGGTGCACAAGCAGATGACAGCCCAGATGCACAATCACTATCTGAAATGCACGCGGAGAGTCGTCTGGGAGAGTCCTCTACGGACCACAACAACGACAACCGCATCTCGAAATCGGCGTCAAGCGACGTGACGAGACAATCGCCGGCTCAGATTACACCAGACGCCGTCGATTTCTTTGGTGCTTCGAGCTTGTCTGTGGGTCACGACGACAATGGCACGCTCCGGTCACAGACGACCGTGGCAATTCCACTTCAAGGGGTTGGAGCCGAGCGCACGACAACAGAAATCAACAGGATTACAGGTAGCAATGCGCAAGATCTGGAACTTACCCAGCCCTCTCCAGCAATTTCGATATCACCCGAACACATTCCTGGAAGTCCCACAGATACGAATGCAGGCGAAAAGGATGCAAAGAGTCCTCACGTCGATTCTTTTGTACACGCACCGCAAGACATGATCACTCAAGGTCATGCCCTTGTAAGCGATGATGTGAGAGCGTCCGTTGAAGAGTCTCCAGGGATCGAGGACCACATTCGATATGGAAAGCTTGTCGTACAAGTGCGACAGCTACAGCAAACGGCAAAGAAGCTGGAGCTGGATATTCAGAACACCAATAAGGCGATACCTGACATGGAAGCCTTGAAAGCCACTGCGGAAGAAAGATCAGCGAGAGTCGCGGAGCTTGAACGCCTTCTGGCAGTAGCACGCCAGGAAACAGAGTCGACACAGAGTATTCTTGACGCTGCTAATGCCAACCTTAACAAGGTTTCATGCGCGAGAAGACAACTCGAAAAGGTCGTCGCAGACGTCAAGGCAGCACGTGCACAACTGGGGATAGATTGAACTAGCAAAACAGTCCTCCGCGAAAGTACTGCTGTGGCACATGTCGTGATAGTCCTCTGGTCAGACGAATTAGCCAACCTGTTGATACTAGCCTATGTGAGGCAACACGATCTCGCAAGTGATAAGAAGCATCCTCTCTGACCCGCAGAGTATCTGCAACCATAGCGTTGGGAACGGCACGGCGTGAAACCAAGAGCGCTACATAAGACCATTAAAGCGATGAGCCCACGTGGCAGTCCCGCACAAAACCATCTCTTGATGATGCCTACTTCCCTCATCCACAAGGCCCGACATGGTCGACGAGGCCCCTCACCCCGCCGCCCAGCCGTAGAGAACACTCTGCAGGACACAAGAGAGAGCAAGGAGCCGCTAAACGTGGCGTTGATGTGAGGCAGAGAGTCCACGACCGCGGTGACGAGGTGAGAGATCGAATTCGCTGACCGAATCCCAACCGAATGAGCTTAAGAAGAAAGCTCGGCCGCCAGATCTGGAACACTACTAGAGCGTCTAAAGATGAAGATGGGCAAGCCTCATGTAAAGCGAAGGGCCACAAGCGACGCGATGGACTTCTGTGTGATAGCACGAAACGCTTTTATTCTGGTCGACGCCGCGAAGCAGCTTACTCAGAGGCTATCGCTGACGCCGCTTGGAGACGTCAGCCGCAACTGAGGCAGCTTTATAGGAGAGTTGTTCGATCATTGAAGATTTGTCTCGGAGAGCTTGCGCAAATTACCTTCCGACGACTTGAGGCTAGACCCGCAATACCACACCGAAATTTGGGAGGACGAAGCCATTATGACCGGGCTTGATAAGCAGCTTGCTCGGCGCAAGTATCATTTGATCGACATGCAGAAAATTGAACCACGAGCTTTTCCTTCAGCGCCGAGAATCTAAGGTTTATTTGAGGAGGATTAAATGCTGCGTTCTACTTGGGCAAGTTCAAGAGCGCCAACTTGTCGATTTAGAGTATAATATGATCCAGGTCAATAGAACTCAACTTCGTCATGAGCCAGAGCCAGGATACAAAGCGGAGTAAGAAGATGTAGTAGTCCAGCCATCAAGGGAGGATGCCCACCTCTCTGAACTTCCTAATGCAATCGGCTTGTGGTGGGAATTTGGAGGCCGTTCCACCACGAAAATTGAGCGCAAAGTTGATGACCTGCTACATCGCGCTGATATGTGAGAGGCTCTCAGGCCATACGATCATGTGGAGATCGGGACCTTCGCTGTCCAGTGCAGTGCGGCTCGCGAGGTTGCGGGTGAAGAGCTGCGGAATGACAATATCATGACGGAGTCCACCCAATGGCTCAATGGAGGGGAAACTTCCATAGCTGGCGCTCTAGCTCTTTCGAGAGGGACAAGGAAGCTCGAAGGAGCTGCGCGAAGCAGATCCGTCGCAATCGTATTAAGAAGTGGGCTCTGGAGAATCATGATTGGAAGTTCGAAGATTCACTCTTTGAAGAGAAGAGGAAGAGGAGAACAAGGCCCTCGACGCTATTGAGGAGTTTGAGATGCACGGCGACTTTACACGCTGCGCAGAAGATACACAGTCGAGGCAGGAGGCAGAGCTACATGCAGAGTCTCAGCACATGTTTCAGATGATGGCGACAATTCGGCAGATCAAGGGCATCAGAGAAAACGACGAGGATGCACTTCTGGCTATGTTCACGGACATTGCACGTGACCCGTCGGCGGACGACGATGACGATGACGATGATGTGCTGGCGGAGTTGAACTATGATGACGATGATTTCGACAGCGATTTGTATGAGACTGAACTGACCTGACCTGCTGAAATTTCGTTGTATACAATGCTAAAGGTGTAAGTTGGTCGGCGAGCCCAGCAGGACGTGTCAACGTAACGTAATACTGCTGGTTTTCTAATAAAGATGACCATGCTAATGGTGAATCGCTTTTGGAGGATCTGCAGCATCGGTGACGATTCGATCGTTAGCGGAAGACACATTTATTGAAATTCAACTTCATCCCGAGCATAGAATCGTGGCCGAAACGCTACGGCGCCGTCATTAATTTTGACACAACAGGATCTGTCAACTTCATCTGACCGTGTGACAAGAGCAGTGCAGCGACCAAACTTCAGTTCAAGGGTCTGACATACGCAGCGGCCGACCGTCGAACTGCTATGCGTCACGGCTTAGATAACTGGTCCTCGTCGTCGAGAACGTCAAATTCTTGCTCACTCGCTGTTGTATGCATCTATACACATGGTCCAAACCGTTTTCGGTGCTAGGCCTCCGTCTGGGGCCCGAAGACAGATACACAGCCCTGTGGCTGCATTTATAACAGACCGAATTTCTCTCAAAGCCAGGGGGAGATGGTGATCACGACCATCGTTGATCACCTATAGAGTTGGTTGGAGCCAGCATCCTCGCACAGATCCAGATCGGGCATGCACGCTTACATGTATGTTCCGCGATAATCAAAGTTGTTGAAGACGGCAGACCTAGCTGCAGAGAAGGAGATGAAGGTCAGCTGCATCGTATTATGGTGTACGCAACGGAGCCATCCGCGTGAGAAATTGGGAAAGAAAGTCACTAAGAGGAGGCAGCTCGAAAAGGCATTGTTATAACACCATGGTGACTGAAAGACATGTACTTTAGTATCCACCGTATTGGCTGAAGCCGCCTGGGCCTTCAAAGGCTTGATAACCATCTTTTTGTTTGCCCCCGAGCCACGTGGTGACGAATCCTCCTCTTTCGTGGGTGTTACCAACTTCGATCGCTAAGCATTTTCTTGCTAACGATATCAATTTGTAAGCCTTATCAAGCCTTTTATCGCATGTTTTCTGGTCGGTCAAACGTAGTTTTACCAATGCCGGAGCAAGATCGGGCTTTTCTGCCAAGGCTTCCAGCGACGCGCCGTCGATACTTCCAGCACACCGATCATTGCCGGTGATCGAGAGGTATCGAATATGTGGACAGCTGTCAAGATGGCGGAAAGCGATATGTCGGTCAAGAACCTGGTTCCTGCCAAGGACACATGAATCAGACCAGGACAAGATCTAGCAAGGCGATCGACGGCATCATCCCGCAGGCGACTCCCCTTTCCCGTTTCACTGTCACCCAATTCGATTGCCTCTAGTTCTTGGGAAAACTTGGGACCTGCTGCAATGACAGCATCGAGATGGAGGCTGTAAAGGTCGGAGTCAGAATAGGTCGAGTTATGCGAATGATCCAGGGACTCACTCTTGAACGTCAAACTCATCGCCGAATATAATTTTCTTTACACCAGGAGCCAGCCGGGTTACATCCCAACTTTCTGAACTCATGAAAACCAGCGTTTCCATCGCAGTGTACTTCGGAGGCTGGTAGGGCTTCGGACGTGGCGTATGGGTGCCTTTTCTAGCACTTGCACTTTTGGAGGATGTTCTTGCTGGCTTGGTTTCCCCTAGCATAGGACCGGGAAATCTGTCGATGTATGCAGGTTTGTGGTTGCGCCTCCTTGTTCGAGGCTCTCGAATGTCGGCGCGAACCATATTTCTCCCGGTCGAAACTGCTTAGCAAACTGACGGTATCGTCAAAAGTTTTGATGGGCGGTGAATCGAGAGCACGCCGGTCCCAAGCTTTCGTGAGATGCCTGTTGGATAGGCAACGTGGAAGCTGACCAAATCGACGAAGCATAAGCCTCCTCCAAGCACCTTCCCCGCGTGTACCAACCACTAGGAAGGAGGCACTTTGCTGAGGCTCAACTACGGCATATTCTACCTCCCAGAGTCGTTATTGTGCCAAACCTTTGCAGGTGTAAAACCAGGCAACATTGAGTACTCTATCCTATGTACAATACTCTTAGAAGTGGTTATAATAGTGGTGTATTGTCAAATCGGTTGTGTTGCCTAGCGCGGCTGCACCGAACTGGCTACCACGTGGCCCGGGGGCTAAACTGGTCACTCAAATTCCACGAGCACGCTACCGCAATTAACAAGTACTATCGCGATACGTCGGACTGCATTGACCGATCCCAAGAGCAGGCCGTACCCGTAAGCCACGCGAGGACCGTTTGCAGGCGCACAAGCCCGAATGAACTCTTCTTGGTCGAGGATGATTGGCTCTCGTTCAAGATACGCTGAGGAGGGCGTGGTTCATCGAGGAGGGACTGCCGGAGACATTCAAGCAGCGACAGCGCTAGAATCTTGTGATCTCGGGCGATCATTCGCTGCTTGATCCAAATTGTGCCGATATTGATCTTCAGACTCGCTTCGAGAGTCCCTGATGCACGGAGTGAATGAATCATTCATTTCCGTGTCGCAAGGACATGAGCTCCTTGCCGGACAGAGAGCGCACACCTTCACGTGGTGTCCGGTGTGAGTAGCTGCTATGCAGTGAGACCAAGTGCGCTACACAAGACCAGAAAAGCGATGAGCCCACGTGGCAGCCTCGCACAAAGCCATCTTTTGATGATACCTACCTCCCTTACGGACAAGGCCCGACATGGGCGATGAGGCCGCCCCCCTCGTCGTCCAGCCGTCAGGAAAATTCTGCACGACACGACAAAGCCTGCACGCGAGCCGCATTGGCCGGCAACACGACTTCACCACCGCCATCGACAAGGCCCGACATGGTCGACGAGGCCGTCCACCCCGCCGCTCAGCCGTCGGGAAAACTCTATAAGACATGTTAGACCCGCGCGCGACCCGCACGCACAGCTAACAAGACTTACCACGGCCGCCAATAACGACAACGCCGACTCGACATCACACATGAGCAAGAGTCGGGGAACCATGCAAGAAGTGCACAACAGCGTGATGAGCCAGTCGGCTCTCGCGAGAAGACCAATACAAAGACTCATGAATTGAGATGAGTCACACCTGAAAAGATACATAGCGCGAGCATTCGATGAGCTCGACCAGCTGCTGGACAAAGACAAACGCGGCAGACGCCACGCGTCTGCACACAAGCGAGAACACAAGCGAGAACACAAGCCTGTCTTACCTTCTGCGGAAGGGTCTGAAGGGCGCACAGTAAAGCAGCCAACTCTTGGGCCCGTTTCCAGTCCCGGCTGGCAAGCCTCAGGAGGCATTGGCATCGACGAGACAGCGCACGCCGCCTTTGTCATTGGAGGTGTCCAGCCTGTAGAACGAGAAGGATAGCGGAATGATGGAGAGCACAGGGCATGGGGCCAGTAGTTGCGGCCACACGCGAGGATCAGTAGGAGGGCAATGAGCCCAAATGCCGTGGCGCCCTTGATCAAGGCCGGACAGCGAGCAGGGTTGTACAGTTGAAACTTGACGCGAGAGCACACATCAAAGTCATAGAAATCGTCGACAAGCTAGCTGACGTGCCATAAGCTATATAGCTTGAATGCAGTAGAATTAAAATAAAATAAAAACACGAGCTTCTTTGTATCGGGCTAACATGCGGAAGCAGCTATGCAGCGCTTTGAGCTTTGGCCTTCCAGCCCTCGAGCAGGAAGGCCCGAGCGTTGCTAAAGCTTCCGTGCCAGTCCCCCACTTCAAACTCGACGTTTCACTTTCTCCGCAGAAGAAGGCATGCTCTTAACTTTGTGTCACAGAGGGGTCCCTATGCAGTTCGATGAAGGACGATCCGCCGATACGGACACGGCATGCCAGGTAGTCATATGACATGCAAGTTAATGCATGTTGTAACATAAGGTACAATACCGCTGAAAACAGTCGTCTATGGGAAAGTAGCATGCGCCGACAACTACCAACAAAAATCGTACTCTTCTCGCGCGTCCTTGCCAGGATCAATCATCCGAGTTCGCATGAGAGGATTGTGGTGGTCTCTGAACAGATCCAGTCCAAAGCAACTGGGCACTTCCACGAATGAGTTTTCATTAGTACTAACAACATGAATCAGAGTCTACTCTGCAGCCACTCCCTTGTGGTCTGGATTCTTGACCCAGCTCGGTTGTCGCTCATGTCACTCTGAGGACTGCAGAAAGTCTCCAACGACACAAAGATCCTGGGATTCTCGTGACTCGCGAAGAGCACAGACCAAAGCTTTGTAATGTACAAGACCTGCTGCGAGGACTAGCAAGTGGAAAATCTGATGACTTGCACCAACAAAATCGAAGCGACAGGGAAACCATCTTTCTGGCAGCTGAGATGTGTTAGCTTCCCGTTGATCTCAATGTTGCCATGAAAATCATACCCTCGAAGCGTAAAAGCAAGCGCCCATGATATTGAGGGCACCCATCAAGATCATCCACTCGAGCGCCAAACGTTTCCTTTGGACCGCAAAGCCGTAAAGGAAGATGCTATGCAACATGAACATGAGTGCGGACAAGCCAAAGCTGGCATACATCAGAGCTCGGTATTTGCGGAAGGCCGGCCCAAGAAATCGAGGATGGAGCGTGAAAACTATACAGCCGCCGGCGCTGATAGTGACCTGGCATTTTTAGTATGCGCTGGAATCTTGCTCGCGGCCGAGAATGAATTACTCACCAAAAACCAGTGCAGATATTCCAGCGTCGTGTCACAGACGAATGCATAATGGATCGAAGGTATACTGGCACTCCACATGAGCAAGACTATACCACTGAAGTCGAGTCGATTGCCGAAACATGCGGCGGGTGCCGAAAGATTCCATATGATATGGCAGCTGTAGGTATTAAAGTCAGCCAGCGTCAAATTGGGATGGATGATTACACACACCTCGCAGAACATCCGAAACATACTGCCACTCCAAGAAAGTATAAGATGAAGAGGAAAGCGTCGACAGGTTGAGGGTGGTCGACCTCCTTGTAAACCGTGCCATAAAAGTGAAAAGGGAGCCAGGCAAACATCAGAGAACCAAGGACGTGCGAATGGATGTTGACTTTCAACTTTCAGCACTCTTCTAGCACAATGTGTTCCATTTCTTACCCGTCTCGTTGTGCCAGGCAAACACGCTCTTGAGTGACAGGATCCAGGATCCACTCGTCGGTCTTACATGTTAGCAGCTTATCTGCGATGGCAGTGTGCGCCACTCACCTGTAACCACAGAGTAGGTATTCATTGTCCCTAGAGTGTTCAGCGAGTATTCTAAGGTGTTTTGGGTAGATCTCACTTTTGCCAATGTGCTGTGCGACGTCAATATCTTGTGCGGGCTGGTCGAGGACATGAAGCTTACGAATTTCATCGTAGAACAAAAGACGGTCTTTCGTTTTGCCGCCAGCACCAGGTATCAACATCTTCTGCCGCAGTTTCATTGTCAAGGCAGGGGGGATGAGCTTGATGGATGAGCTTGATTTATCTGTGCAGGCGACGGAAGGTCTTGGGAGACTCAGCGAACGATAGCCGCCGCCAAGCACTGCCCTGCATTAGTTCTAGCGTTAGGCGGCAACTGAAACAAGATTCCCATTCTGATACAGTACGACCCAGCACATCCCGAACTAATTATTCGGGGAAATAGCACATCAATAAAATCTTTAGCGTAAAGCGCTTACTTCGACAAAACATCGCGTATCTGCTATGATGCTGCCTTTTGCGTCATCATTGTCTGCGCGGCCGGCAGCAGCCACCCAAGCTCTTCCCATGAGAGATCGCGAGCGCCAGGTTGTTTCCAAAACAGTCTCTGTCGTGTAGATAGCAAGAGCTAAGCGCTGGATAATTTATGCGTTCTGAAAACTCAACAAGATCTCTCTATCCGGTGCACGCAATAACCCTTTAAAGTATGGCGGATGCCTCTCGATTCGTCTCATTCTTTCCGGCATACACACACTACCTTACGAGCCACGGCGCTCACAATGGGACTCTCAATCGACTTAACACCTGCGCAACATAATTACACGAAAGTGGGCTGGGTCAACGAGCCCGACGGAAGTGGTACACTGAGCATACTTGTGTCGTGCTTATCCTCGCTGTTTTTGTCCTCCTGGGCGGTGATGCACTTGAACGTCCCACGCAGGAGATCCTCATCGACGAGACGACTCGCGACGTACCTCTACTGGTGTATCTACGGAATATTCGGCCCGGAGTTAGTCATTTGGACGGCATGGCGACAATTGCTTTCTGCCTGGGCTCTGAGAAATGAGTTACGAAATGTAGGAACTGGCATATACTGTACCAACCGTGCCGTCGCTGACTTCTAAGGTTATGAACAGCGACTGGACGCTTGCACATGGATTTTATACACTCATGGGCGGCTTCGTTTTGATCTCAATCGTTCTTACGATCCAACAGCTCCGGATTTCACTAACTGCATAGAGCGGCTGACTCTTACTCCAAGAGGCTTGCTCCTTCTTGCTAAATGCGGACATCTCCCCAAGATTTCCGAGGAAGAAATAATGGACAAAAGCAAAGTCGACGAACTCGGCAAACTCCTGGCGTGTACACAAGTCACCTGGATGGTGGTGCAAGTCTGCACACGACTCGGGCTACGTCTCCCAGTGACGCTGCTCGAGGTCACTGCAGTATCCCACGTCGTGTGTGCACTGGTGCTATACGCGCTCTGGTGGTACAAACCTCGGAAAGTGGACGAGCCCACTATCCTTACTGGGGACTGGGTCAGACCTTTGGCTGCTTTCATGCTGATGTGCAGTCCCGAAAGCGAAGGACAAATCCTGCCTGGCTTCCACTTTACCGCTACCGAATAGAATATCTTGGATTGTTGTGCCAATGTGTCATCGGAAAAGCCACGGGATTGATCTGTTTCTTCACGCCGCGCTCGCGCAGATGCGAGCGCGCAAGCTCCCATAACAGAAGCGAGAAATTCAGGGTCGGAGAGATAGTCACGATCGCGGACGCGTTTCCACATGGAGGGCCCATGAAAGAGAGGAAAGATTGGATAAACCATCTCCATATATTTCTGAAGTAGCTGTTGTATGGTATTAGCGTTGGTACAAGCAAAGGCGCACCATGTCGAGGATATGCTCCTGCAGGGATGCCATGCTGTACAGAGGTGGAGCAGGCTGATCTATTTATGCTGTTATCGAGCAGTGTGCGACTGGTATCTTGACCGCTTCGAAGCATGGGAGCTGGCACGCATGGCTTCAAATCCATCCAACATTGGTCAGCATATCTGATGGTAAGCGCTAGAGTGATTCTCTCACCATCGTTGCAGACTGCTCGTCGCTGATACCAACATCGCCTGGGGTAGCTTGCTCACGAGATGCGCAAGCCTTGCGACGACGTCGCGAAGGTCGTGCATATGTACAATCAACAGCAAAGTCGTAACAGTTTTGACACTGTGACAACGAATTTTCATTGCTCGGTTGGCAGCGAATGCTGCGGCGGTGGCACAGATCGCACGCCTGAGACATGCGCTGGCGCTTTTTGGGCAGCGCGACAGATGGCGGTTGTTCTCCGCAACGGTGCAACATTACGACTAATGTTACCGTAGAGAGTTTGTCGATCGTGCTTACACTGCGCAGACGCCCATAAAAAGATGACTGCACGCTCCTGGTCTATGGTGGTTCAATAAGAATTTGTTGTTGGCAGATCAGTTCGTTCCATGAAGTAAGCAAGAGACGCAGGAGGGGGGTTTCACTGCCCTGTTAACAGTTTCCCAACCGCTCGAAGATCCCTGTCACGCCAAACAAATTTAGTTTTACGCACCAGATCATCTGCGCATTTGCGCATGTGCGGGGAGGCGCCGACCATGTGCACATTGGCCATTGGGGAATTTGGGTCGTTCGTCCTTGATCGAACGTGGAACGAACACCACGCTTCACCAATCATGATCAAGCCCAGTCCTTTGATGTCTCTGTACAGAGCTACTAATGCACACTACAAGGACGAAGGGTTTGCGAGACGCAAGACAATGTGGGCCAGTGTCAGTCCGGGCAAACGCCAAGTGACATCGCAGAAGCTGGTCACGTGCCATTAGAACTTCTGTTGTCTTGCATGCTGCAGTCCATCGCCTCCCACACTGGCAGACGGTGAGGATTGTGTCAACGTTTAATGAGATCGGACAGTAAGGAAGGCGGCTCGTCTGTGCCGTAATCTATGATGCTTTCCGTTGCGGAGCCATCTCAGCGAATTAGAACGGACTGGGCCGGCGACATCGGCCAGTCCAGCCACTGCTCTTGTCAGCAGGATCGTGCAGGCGGGGCTAAGATATTGCTTATGTATCCGACGGGTCTTCCACCACAGATCTTCTAGTACTCAGCTTCGTGTATTGTACTGAGGGTATCGAGCTTCTTTTGTTCCGAGCCACAGGCAGAAGCAGCTGTGTAGCGCTTTGATCTTCCAGCCTCTCGAGCAGGGAGGCCCGAGCGTGGACTTCGCTTCTATTTTAGTAGGAGTGGAAGTGCCCGCTAACGTCACGACTCGACGTTTCAGACTGATCCGGTTCCCGCTTACCGCTTGGGAGTAACTTTAATATAAGCTTGCGTTTCACTGGGGTCCCGATGCATTCAATCAAGAACAACTCGCACACATGGGCATGTGTGGTGGGTAAGCATACTGCAAGTGACAGGCATCACAATACAACACGATTTATCATGTAATACTGCCAAAGAGCCATGATGGAGACTATGCTCATGTCTATGAGTCTCACCAGATTGCCGCACTTCGTACGCAGTTCCGTTCCTTGCAGCCCTAGGCCGTTTTGTTTGTTTTTTGTTTTAATCATACTGCATTCAAGCTAAATAGCTTATGGCACGTCGGCTATCTTCTCGACGATTTCTATGACTTTGATGTGTGCTCTCGCGCCAAACTTCAACTGTACAATCCTGCTCGCCGTCCCGCCTTCATCAAGACGCCACGGCTTTTGGGCTTCATGCCCTCCTACTGGTTCTCGCGTGTGGCCACAACTGCTGGCCCTCATCCCTGTTCTCTTCATATTCCACTATCCTTCTTGTGCTACAGGCTAGACGATTCCATTGAGGGTCGTACACTGTTCTGTCCATACCAGTTCCTTCTAGAACTTGCCAGTCGAGACTGGAAATTAGCTCCAGAGGGACGAGTTTCTTGCTGTGCACCCTTCCGACCCTTCTGAAAAGGTAAGATGGGCTTGTGTTCTTGCTTCTGTGCTGACGCTTAGCGTCTGCTGTGCTTGTCCTTGTCCTTGTCCAGCAGCTGGTCGAGCTCATCTCGTGCTGCGAATCTTATCCGGCGTGACTCATCTCAATTCATGAGTCTATGTATTGATCTTTTTGCGAGAGCTAGCAGGCTCATCGCGCTCTTGTGCATTTCCTGCATAGTTCTCCACTCTTGCTCATTTGTGATGTTGAGTCGTCGTTGTCATTGTTGGCGACTGATTTAGGTCTCCTTGGCTGTGCGTGCGGCGTGCGCGCCTGTTTTGTCGTGTCGTGCAGAGTTTTCTTCCCAACGGCTGGACGATGAGGTGGGCAGTCCCATCGTCAATGTCGGGCCTTGTCGGTGGCGGTGGTAAAGTCGTGTTGCCTGCCAGTGCAGTGTGCGTGCAGGCCTTGTCGTGTCGTGCAGAGTTTTCCTGACGGCTGGACGGTGAGGTGGGCGGCCTCATCGTCCATGTCGGGCCTTGTCGGTGAGGGAGGGGGTAGGCATCGTCAAATGATGGCTTTGTACGAGACTGCCGCATGGGCTCATCGTTGTTTTGGTCTTGTGTAGCGCACTTGGTTTCACTGCATAGCAGCTACTCACACCGGACCCACGTGAAGGTGTGCGCTCTCTGTCCGGCAGCCCTAGGCCGTGAATATAGCCAAAGAGAATGCTTCTTCTTTCCGGCCTTTCCGACTCTAATGATATCTTCCGTTACGCCACGTAAAAGACAGCATTTACTGTCCATTCTTTGGTCTAGCAGACACGGACACTTTCACAGGTCTGATAAGTTGGGTTTCAAAAATTACATCATTGGAATCGCTAGGGTTAGCCTTGGGGTGACGGCATTACCGAGACTAACTACAGGTTCGCCAAAGCGTGCTCTAAACTGTTTCCGAAACGTGGCTTCCCATGCAAACTGAGTTAGACAGCCGGTCTTGGTATCCGGGCTTGACAGATGCCGTTCACTGTTGTCCGCTGTGTGCTATTACATTCGCCAAGGCATTCTTTTGTAAGTCAGAGCATATCTGGTAGGTTTGCGAGAGAGAAAGCATGATTGAATTGTCAGCTGTATGTAATAAATTGTACTGGAAAGCATTGTCTTTGTGATGTGTAGTCTATATCTGGTCCACACTATCGTACTCGCCTAACAAAACTGCGTACTGGTGTACCAGAATACGAACTGTCATCGAGAGCAGGAGGGCAGAGAGCCCAAAAGCCGTGGCGGCTCAGGAGAGTCGGGAAGGCGAGCAAGATTGGCAGAGGAGAAATTTGACGCGGGAGCACAATTCAGAGCCACAGAAGTCGTTGAGAAGACAGTCAACGTGCCATAAGCTATATAGCTTGAGTGCAGTATGACTTAAACAAAAAACAAACAGACAAACGAAATGTCGTCGGTCACACAATCGGATGCCGAACCTCCCACCATGGTGCGTTCTGGCGGTTTCGATCCGGCCTTGAGGGCATTGTCGCGCGTCGCCAGGTGGTGTCCACGACTTCTTCTGCGTCCGTTGAAGAGCTAGAGAATAGCGAGCAAATCATCTCAGGCGCACAATCATCAACTGACGACACCACCACAGGCGCCTGGCTTCGCAGATTCTCATTGCGTCGTCAGCCAATGGAACGACTTCGTTCGTCATGTTTGTCGCCTCCATATTGCTCTGACACTCAGATTCGCCATGGTGTTGAAGACCATATTCTCATCCACCACTACCCCATTGCTCATCGCGGCGCTCATGCGATGGCTCTTTCCCACATCTGCTGTATGACCCATTGAGATACCCAAAGATCCTACAAGACTACCAGCCCTCACAGCGCCCTTCTACCCACCTCCTTCAGTAAGTGTTATTGAGCTCCATTGTCCTTGATATCTCCCTTCTCCGCTTCGGACGATGCGTTCGTGTCCCACCCATCAGTGGAAGGCCGGAAGTTCTTCGTGGTGAGCGTCGGCGGAAGAACATCCGCTTACCGAACTTCCACGCCTCGACACCAAGGAAGAAGAGTAGCGTCGCGACCACTACGACTGCCCACTCCCATGTTATCGCAGCATGCTTGAATACTACGTGGTTGATGACTGGGATGTAAAGCGTGGGAAAGATCGTGATGAAGCCGAAGATAGTAGACCAGAACAAGAACTGTTGCGCGCACGTCGTAGATCCACTGCGTGAAGTACTTCTTGCTGCCAGGCTGCATTCTGAAGAAACTTCTCCTCATATCGACGAGTTCCCAGGCCAGGAAGAGTGCGAATCAAGTGAGGCAAGCAAAACAGGTCGCGCGGGCACGGAACACGGTGTCGCATTCTTCCGAGTAGAATCATTGCAGTTATTCCAAGATCGCCATCACCGAAACCGAAAAGAACGAGAGAGAATGCCCCAAGCAGAGTGCGGCGATCCAGAGGCCATATGCAAGCATATCGACCATAACTTCGAGTGTGAACACGCCTCGCTTTAGATATTGCGGTGGACGCCTCATGATATCAGGAGTAGCCTCTTCAAAGCCAAGGCCCATGTCTGGCATTCCGCTTGTAATCATGATTACCCAGAGGATCTCAACAGGTGCAAGAGGAAAGACGGAAAGCCCTCGAGAAAGCCTGAACGCCAGGCCAATGAGAAGCGTACGAGCCTGGGCGATGTTTTCGGCGAGAAGATGCAGGATGAACTTCTGAATATTATCGAACATGCGGCGTCCTTCTTCGATAGCATTGATAATAGAAGCAAAGTTGTCGTCCGTAAGGACTATGTCAGAAGCGTCTTTAGCGACATCAGAGCCGGCTTGGCCCATAGCATACCAACGTCTGCACGCTTCAACGACGGCGAATCGTTCACGCCATCGCCAGTCATAGCCGCGAAAGCTTCCTGCGGTGTAGGGCCTCGATCATTCGCACTTTCGTGTTGGGGGCGCATCTTGCCACCACCAGTGGTTAGCTGAGGTAGCTGATCGATCTGATCGTCGCTCAGTTTGTCGAACTCGCCTGCTGTCATAACGAGAGCATCGGCGGCATCCTTGGACATACTCTCCATGGCCCTTTTGGTGGGAAGAATGCCGACATCGATTGCAATGGCGCGAGCGGTGCCGGGATGGTCTCCCGTTAACATATGCACTGCAATGCCAGCCTGGCGACACTCCTTAACAGAAGCAGCGGACTCTGCTCGGGTGGATCGTATAGACCAATCAGACCGCGGAACGTCAGGTCAACTTCGATCTGGTTGCGGTCGAGTTCCTTCTCGTAGTTCAAGTACGAGGGTGCTTCTCGACTAGCCAGGGCAAGGACGCGGAGGCCGTAAGAAGCAAAGTCTTCCATAGTTCGAGGATACGTTTCACGGGGTCATCGGTCAATCGGTAAGGTCGTTGGAATCCCAGTAGCATAGAAGTCGAGCAGCTCTGCAATACACGCTCAACGGCGCCCTTGGTGAAGACCTGTAGCTTTTCGGTCTCTGCGTGCTCAAGAACCACAGACATCTTTTTGACATTAGAATCGAAGGGGAATCAAGAAGGGTCCAGGTAGCGTCACCTGATCCAATGAGATTAGTCCTAGACCATCCGAACCGAGCAGCAAAGACATTGATAGCGATCTCAGTGGGATCTCCACGAGCGTGCCATGCGCCGTCGTCTTTCCTTGCCAGACGGTCGAGATATTTGCGAGCGCTGCGACATCGAGGAAAGAAGCGAGATTGGAGTCAGATACGGCGGCGGCCTTTGTGTCCAGTGGGGCGGAGACTTCTCCGAATTGATGCCGTCGGAGTTGGCTGAGCTGAGTGTCAGGTATCCAGTAGTGGGGTTGTACGGCTGATCTGCGTCCTCGACCGAGAAGGTTCCACAGGCTGGTACATATGCCTTCTTGGTGATCATTTTGCCTTGGGTCAGGGTCCTGTGAGATATATTAGCGACGGAAGCGTGAAACATGTGCTTTCAGATCAAGGAATCCTCGGGTAGCTGTTGTTCTCTCCGCGGTGGCCAACTTGCAATTTCAGTGCAACGCAGCATACATGCCCGGAAGCGCCAGTATGCAAGCCAGCAGAACACTAGAAACACAGCTAGACATCTTCGAAGAGTGTAAAAATCCATGCGATGACGTCGTCAAATAGACAGGTAGGACATACCAGTCTTGTCAGAGCAGATGTCGGTCACTGCCCCGAGAGCTTCCAAAGATTTCAGGTTTCGCACGATAACGTGCCGCTCGACCATGCGCTTCGTCCCGGCAGCCATAGTAATAGTGAGAACCACAATCAAAGAAGCAGGAATCATACTAAGTCCAGTAGCGACAGCGTAGATAATGACCTCTTGCTCGGTTGGAAAAATCGTTCGCAGCCAGCACGATGATGCACAACGACCGCAATACAGAACAAGAGTACCGCGAGACGAGAGCTTCTTCTGCAGTGGTGTACCGATGTTGACTCCGAGGAAGCGTCCAATAGCATCAGTGGTTGTGAGACTCCAGGCTTGGGCGTATCGATGAGGGCCAGCTTTTCCTTTGTCGTTGCGTTTGACTTGTCGAACCTGAGATGACATTGAGCACTTCGGTTTGAGTGTAGCGCATAATGGGACTACCAACCTTTGATCCAGTCGCCGAAGTGCGGCAGCAATTGATCCAATCTCAGTGTTCAATCCAGTAGCGAAAACAATGCCTCGAGCTCTACCTTTGGTGACCGTGGACGAGCTGTACGCTACGTTAAACGATCACCTGGACCAGTGTCTCGTCAAGAAGAAGTGCCGGGTCTTTGCGGACGGGAGTGATTCGCCAGTGAGTAGTGCCTCATCGGTCTCGAAGTTGACAGCCTCAATAAGTCTGTACTTGATCAGTATCCGTACGTCCGATGCTGTAGGGAGCTGCGATCCCAAACCTCAAATCGGCGGGAACAGAGTCCCAGTTTTGAGCTCGACCATATCGCCAGGAACAATCTCAACGGTCGGGATGGTGATGTTCTCGCTGTTGCGGATGGCGCTCGCAGTGGGCGAGCTGAGACTCTTCAGAGAATCCATGGTTTTCTCGGCATTGAACTCCTGCCAGAACCCGACGACGATATTCAGGACGATGACTGCGGCAACCACGCCGCCTTCAATCCAAGATTCAATGCCAAAGCTCACGGCCATAGCCATGATGAGCACCTGTAAGCCAGTGGATCAGCCGTCTCGCCGCGCTCGTAGGTGGTAATGGTACACGTTACTAGAGTCATTGCGTTCGCAACCTGACGAAGCAGAATTTTGGCAGGCTGTACGCCTGCGCCGTCGCCGAGATCATTGCTTCCGTAGGTCTGGAGACGCTCTTTGGCTTCTGCTGGAGTAAGACCGGCATTGGTGTCGCCCTGGAGCTCATCGAGAACAGTTTCGAAGGTCAGTGCGTGGGCGGGCCTAGAGAGAGGCTTATTGCCAGACCCAGGGAGTGCCGATGGCACGGTAGCGGAGCTTTCAGCCATTCGTAGTGACGTGAGTCTGCTTGTTCGTAGTGTAGAGGGTTACGAGAGACAAGCCCATCAGACCAACAGTGCGCCCAGCGCCTTATGTACTGATTCATCTCTGCATCCATCCTTGCCATCGTCCGAGCCGTGGAGTCTGCAGCGGCATTGACTTGCTACTTAGCTTGGCGGATCTGTGACTTGGCATACAATATGGACGGTGGCAAAGACACCGCCACCACCTCCACCTCCACCACCGCGAGCACCGTCACTACTGGGAGAGCTTTTTTGCCTCTCCCGCAGCTGCTTCTGTCCGAGTTCTGCTTGGCGATCTTGCCTCATGCCATGCTTATACCACTTGTGAACATCGATAGCAATGGGCAATATGGAACGCTACCAGTTGAACCGCAGCCAAGAGTCGACGTTCGAAGATGCCTTCGCTGCCCTGAACGTCCAAGACCTTGGCCCCTGGAGAATGCCGTGGGGTCCGAATTTGCTTGGCCTTTTGGAGTGTGCTCTGGGGTTCTCCAGCCCTGCCACCTGCAACCAGACGTCTTGTGGTTCTTCGTGCAGCAGCCCGGTAAGGATATACATCAGCTTTGAACAGTCTCGACAAGCTCTCATCGAAATACATACAGAAGCACAATCTCGGTCTAAAAGATCTTTTCGCTATCTTCTTGGCGCGAGCATGTACCCTGTGAGAGTACAGTACATATCTAGGGTACAAATGTAGGCGGGTGGGTGAGCAGAAGTGGGTCGTGATGACGGCGGGGTACCCAGGCTATCCACTCAATGTCACCGAAAATCATCCATTGGCCGCAAATGGACCGCGAATCGCCATCATTGGATCTCATCCTTGTTGCGTGAGCTTGTGTTTTGCAACAACGACAAGCATTGGCGTTGCGCGGCGACGACTGCTTGTCAGATGGCGAAGAACTTCTTGACTTACGAGGAACCATCGAGTACGTCTCAACCAACCGCTGCTAGCGATACACACGCACAATTCTAACCTTTGCAACCAGTCGTCTCCATCCTGATCCTAATCTCTTTTTTCACATTTCTGTCGCTAGCAGAAACCCTCTCCAGCATCGTCATCCGCGCCGGAATCATCGGTCCCATCGCCGTAGGCATCATCTATGGCAAACCACTCTCGAACATCCTGCATGAGACCTGGCAGGAGACGTTCCTGGCCATCGGCTATGTTGGGCTGATCCTCATCATCTTCGAGGGCGGCCTCACCACACGGATGGACCTGCTAAAGAAGAATTTCTCCCTGAGCTTCGCCGCTGCGACAGTCGGGGTAGTCTGTCCCATCGGGCTCAGTTACCTGCTGCTGTACCTTGGATTCAACTTCGGCGCCGTAGAGACCTTCATCATTGGAGCAGCGCTGTCGACGACCAGCCTAGGGACCACGTTCGCCGTCATCGGCGGGGCGTCAAAGTCGATAGATCTCTCGCAGACGCGCGTGGGTACCGTGCTCATCAGCGCCGCGGTCATCGACGACGTCTCCGGCCTGGTGATGTCGAGCGTGATCAGCGAGCTCGGCATGCTGGAAACCAGCGCAGACGTCAATCTCGGGTGGCTGATCGGGCGGCCCATCCTCGCTTCGATCCTCATGGCCGCGTTGACTCCGCTGGCCACCAAGTACATCCTGGCGCCCTTCTTCCGCCAGTACATGGAGAACCGCTTCGCGCAGTACGACCACGTGTCGAACGTAGGGCTCATGGTCCTGGTGCTGAGCGCATTCATCTCCATCGCGGCCTATTCTGGCACGAGCGTGCTGTTCGGGGCATTCCTGGCGGGCTCCTTCTTGACGTATCTGCCGAGCAAGCACCCAGAAGGCCCTTTCGTGGTCCTCACCCGCGAAGAAGGCGAGCAGAACGATGACCCGACTTTCGTGCACACCTTCGAGCTCTACTGTTCAGACGTGCAGCGATATCTCATGGAGCCCCTGTTCTTTGCCAGCATCGGATTCGCCATACCCTTCTTGGACCTCTGGAATGGGCAGACAGTGTGGCGTGGAGTCGTGTTCGGTGTCTTGATGCTGTTCGCAAAGGTATGCTATTCCCTATAGGCTATGATTCTCCTCACAAAATATCAATCTGACGACTCGAGCAGTTGATTGTAGGCTTCTGGCTGCCAATGTGGTCCCTATGCACCGGCAATCGCAAGTCCATGGGCAGTGGCTCCGTGGCCAGACAAGGCCTGTGGCCCGCTGCACTACTAGGAGCCGCAATGGTGGCGCGTGGTGAGATTGGCCTGCTCATCGTGCAGATTGGGTACAATCAAACATCATACGTTAGCGATGCGGGCCTCAACATCGCGATTTGGGCTATCTTGCTCAACACAATCATTGGCCCAATCATCGTTGGCCTACTGATCAAGTTCAAGGGAGAGAGTCTTGGTCGTGGTCCATGGGGGACACAATCTCCGAGTGAGGAGGAGAGGGCACGATAACAGCCAGAATTCGCTTCTGTTCACATTTTGATCGTCAAGTGGCCGATTTGCGAATCGTTTATCTGCTTACCGCTTTACATTCTTGAGACTCATACCACGAACCGTGATTCGCGCGAAGTGTCGTACAATACTTGTAGCGTATCATCAACTACCGCAAGCAGCCAGAAACACGCCTAGTATACATCCATGTCATGCCCCAGATGAGGTCGCCTCGCGGAGACTGGGATAACCTGAGCGACAAGGAAGAGGGCAAACTTGCTTCGGTGGACGAGTGCAAGTCGAAATGCATAGAACAGCCAGAATGCAGACAGTACTCCTTCGATGCCGAAGCAATGTGTTGGACGCGACTTGATCCGAGGCTCGGGAAGGCTGGACAGGGTGTATCCTCGGGCTGGATAGTGGACCGTATCCATGACTTCCAGGAAGGAATGGCACCTTGTGCTATTGAGGGATGGCCTGTTTGAGGTACTTCCCTGGGGCCACAGAAATATTTCAGATGACAAATGCCGCAGGGGCAGCGAGGCGAGCAGGCCTATCTGTTTCTCACGCATACGACAATCTGTTGTATCTCCGTACCTCAATAATCTGATTTAGAGAAGCTAAAAAGAGCACAGCAGGCCTGACTGCTCGTTCATGCATCCATGCACTTCCCCGAGTTGTCTCTGGATACCATGACCAGGTCCTACCGTCATGCCCTACGTGTTTCTGAACCTTGGCCCTCGTCTCCTTGAGTCACCATCCTGACAAGACGAGTGGTCTATGCGACATCGGATAGTAGCCGCGTGCTGCCCTCGTCTGCAGAATCTTTCAGAGCGACACATTATTAACAACTTTCCTCAAGCTTGCAAATGGCGCTTGTTCAATCACACATGCCCCTCCTACAGGAATGAAAATCTGACACACTTTTGAGCTTTGGCCTTCCAGCCCCTCGAGCAGGAAGGTCCGGGCGCTGCTACGGCTTCTGTGCGGGCTGGTCCTCGGCTACAAACTTGACGTTTCACTTTCTCCACAGAAGGATGCTCCCTAACTTTGTGTCACAAAGGGCGTCCCTATGCAATTCGATGTAGGGCGACCCACGTGTGCGGACACGCACGGCAGGTTGTTATATGACATGCAATGCATGTTGTAACGTAAGATAAAATATCGCTGAAAACAGTTGTCGATGGAAATGTAGCATGCGCCGACAACTGCCAACGAAAATCGTGCTCTTCTCGCGCGTCCTTGCTAGGATTCATCATTCAAGTTTGCGTGAGAGGATTGTGGTGCTCTCTGGAGAGATCCAATCCAAAGCAACGGAGCATTTCCTCGAAGAGATTTTCATTGGCACTAACAACATGAAGCAGAGTCTATCTCAGCAGGCACTCCCTTGTGCTCTAGATCCCCGACCCCGCTCGGAGGTCACTTATGTAGACCTCAGGCCTGCAGAGAATCGCCGACGGGTCTACGCCTTATGATTCTATGAAACATATGCTATGACTGCAGGCTCGAGTCTCCTACAGGCGCTCTCAGCGATAAGAAGAGAGGAATTAGCTCGTCTGGATCGGTGACAAAGTCGAACATGACAATTCCAAACCGTTTGCCCTGCTTGTCGCCGAGATACTCCAGCAGACAGCGGTTGACACCGTCTACGTCCTCGCAACCTCGAGCCACAAGTGCAGGGGTGACAGCTCTATCGTGCCTGACGTTTTTGCCACTGGCAAACCCCCAGAAAAATCCGTTTGGGTGGTCATCACTGGCAGCAGCGTCAAGGTGAGACTTTACAGCGTCGAATTTGATGGCGATGTTTTCCTGTAAACTCGATGACGGGGATGTCTCAGGCCCGTAATAATCTTCAATATACGCTGCGCCTTCACCATCACCGCCAACACGGTCATTGTTGTATACAATTTTGATCGAAGCCGCGTTATCTTGCCAGAGTTTGGGGCTGAGATGAATACCAGGGATAGTCGACTCGTGGATCTCTTGCAGTAAATCGAGATCGAAGCGTCGAAGCAGGATTATCTTTCCCCTCACCTCTCCGAGTGTGCCAAGCTCACCCCGGATTGGCGAGATATATTGTCTTGCAGCCGAAGAAGTCAGGGCGTCATATATGCGTTGCTGGACCGCCGCTGCGTTGACATGACTGCCTTCTCTCATCCAGGACAGGAACAGCACTTCTGTAGGATGCTCGTCAAGCCATTCATAGAATGCAAACATCACATCATCCACGGTCGCAGTTTGGCTCAGTAAAGCGGTGCCATGCCAGAAAACCAGCTGCTCCTGCGAAACGTCCTGTTCGAAGCGCAAATCGAACGCTCGTATACCCGCCTCCAGCATTTCGCTTATGCTTTTCTCCTGGCAGCGAAGCCATTCGGGTGGGGGAACTTCCAACTTCGCCAGCTCAGTGACATTCTTCAAAGCGTCTTGGGTCTGCCGTGTGTAGTTCCATGTAGCAGCATCGTGGGCGCCTGGAATATTCATATGTACAAGTTTGGTGTCATCTGGATAGGATGACATCCATGTGCTGAGTCCGGTGCGTGCATGATGTTTTTTAAGCGGTCGGCCAAAGATGGGACTGGCTTCATGACGAACTTTGTCCATAGCCAAAGATGAGAGTTGTTTGGTGGCCATATTTGGGGTATCAACGATTTGGAAAATTGCGTTCGAAAATATGTATGTTGCTGACCCTGTGACTTGGACAGGCGATATGTGCTTGATGAGCTTAAAGCGCTGAGTGCGAGACCCTCTTGCCTCCGCTTTGACAGCTGGCCGTGTTGCTAAGCGCTGGCGCTTTCCCCATATGTACAAGCCACGCAAGCCAAGCGAGCAAGCTGCGCAGAACTTATTATCTGCAGGTGCACAGATGCTTGATGCCTATGTCTTCATGCAGACAACCGCGCGCGTAGGTAGACGTCTCACCATTCAGCTCATACAGCTAGCCAGTGCCCCAAGATCCGGCTAGAAGTTGCGATTTGGGCGGCCGATTCTCTAGCGATCGATTCGAATTCTACCCCGTTGACGGGCATGTGTGTAGACGCCCCAGTAAGTGCTCGCGTGTCCGTGAGAATCTTGCAGGCGAGCTATGCGCTCGACGCTGTGGTGCTTTCAGGAGGTTCGTGCCGCGCCCCACTTCCTTAGACAGTGGCTACACTTACGCAAGGTCTATTTAACAGAATCTGCCTCTTGGAACTCTTACGGTACGAGACCATACTAGATTCCTATCCAATCGTTCACGAAAAAAATGCGCTTCTTGTTCTACGACACCGACGGAACGCTCAAACTGACGGATAGATTTTTCGGTGATGACATTCCGCATTATGCCATATTGTCTCACACCTGGGGACCAGACGCTGAAGAGTTCACATTCAAGAACATCGTGGAAGGCACTGGCGTATCCAAATCTGGATACCAGAAAATAGAATTTTGTGGAGAACAGGCCAGACAAGATGGGCTGAGATACTTCTGGGTCGACACTTGTTGCATCGATGCCTCAAACCACGTCGAGCTCTCCGAAGCTATCAATTCCATGTACCAGTGGTACGCCAATGCTTCAAAGTGCTACGTCTACCTCCAAGACGTAGCTCCCCCAAACGACCATGACCCTGACACCTGGGAGGAAGAATTCAGCAAGAGCAGGTGGTTTACCCGCGGATGGACGCTTCAAGAGCTCCTCGCACCTGCATCTATAGAATTCTTCACGATGTATGGGCGCAAAATTGGGACCAAGATGACCTTGCAACATCGAATTTGCACCATTACCGGAATACCTGTACAAGCTCTCCAAGGGGTTGCTCTGTCAACTTTCAGCATCGCGGAACGCATTTCATGGCAGGACCATCGAAACACAAAGCTCAAAGAGGACGCAGCCTACTCTTTGCTTGGCATCTGTGGGGTTTACATGCCTCTGATATATGGAGAAGGCAAGAACAACGCATTCAAGCGACTGTGGCGGGAAGTCGATGCAGCTTCACCAGGTACGCTCCAAATATTTTCGCTCCAAGGAGACATGACAAGGACGATATTGACAATATATCAGGGAGTGTGCCTGACAATGATCTCTCCACTGCTTTCAACTTTGTAGACGTCTACGACATTGAACATTTTGTAGCAAGGGAAGCTGAGCTATTGGATATTCACAACCATCTCACAGGTAAAAGCAATCGCCGGATAGTTGTTCTTCACGGGCTGGGGGGAGTTGGCAAGACTCAGCTTGCTATCGCGTACGCGAAACGCCACAGAAAAAGCTACTCATCGTTCTTCTGGGTAAACATAAAAGACGACGACACGCTCCGGCAGAGTTTCCATAAAATCGCGAAACAGATACTCCTAGAGCATCCAAATGATGCTTACTTAGGTGGCGTGGACACGATGGATCTCGATAAAATCGTCGGAGCGGTCAAGAAATGGCTCAGCCTGCCAGAAAACAAGCATTGGCTGATGGTATATGACAATTACGACAACCCAAAACTGCCCAATAGCCGAGATCCTACCGCAGTCGATATCAGGGATTATCTGCCTGGATCATTTTTGGGGGCTCTCATCGTCACTAGCAGATCCCCACGAGTAGACATCGGACACGCACTGCCTGTCAGGAAGTTAGACAACATACAAGACAGCCTCAATATATTGACGCGTACATCGCAAATCTGGGATCTGAAAGAAGGTAGATTGCGTCTCAGCGGAGCCTCAGCGATCAATTGCATTGCTAATTATTGTCCCAGATACAAACGCTGCTCAGCTTGCAGAAACCTTGGATGGACTGCCGTTAGCGCTCGCAACTGCTGGGACGTATCTTTACCATGCCGCAATGGACGTGGGAGATTACATTCGCCTGTATCATGCTTCATGGGACCAGCTCCAGGAAACAAGCCCTGGCCTGAGCTCATACGAGGATCGGACTCTTTACTCTACTTGGCAAATTTCATATGATCGCGTGTGTCAACAAAATCAGCTCTCGGCTCAGCTGATGTGTCTGTGGGCATATTTCGACAACCAGGACCTGTGGTATGAGCTCCTCAAGAGCGGCTCGTCCCAACGGCTACCTTGGCTACAGCAGCTCACGCGCAATGAAATCATCTTCCACAGCACGATGCGGGTACTCTGTGACTACGGACTGGTAGAAGTGAACTCTTCCGCTGGCCGAGGGCTTGCTTCGAGAGTCTACAGCATACATAGCTGTGTTCACTCATGGGCATCTTCCGTCCTAAATCAGAAGTGGGATCATGACCTTACGAGACTAGCTCTCCAAAGCACGACCTCTTGTATGCCGAGCAAAGACGTCGCCAAATGGTGGCTCCTGGAGAGACGGCTTTTGAAACATGTGGCGAGATGCTCATTTTTCGTAGCCAACGATCTGATCCCGAGCGTGGGCTTCACTCCGAGCTACACAGCATGGGTGACTTTTACGCAGATCAAGGGAAGTTACAGGAGGCAGAAGCGATGTACAAGAAAGCGCTATCGCGAAGAGAGCATGAACTGGGCTTAGAGGACATCTCTACTCTCAAGACCGTTCACAAGCTTGGCGTTGTCTATCGAAACCAGGGTAAACGAGTCGAAGCGAAGCAAATGTACGAACGAGCGTTGGTGGGACGCGAGCATGCTTTCGGCCCAGAACATATCGCAACCCTCTACATCGTCAGCAGTTTGAGCATACTCGAACGGGATCTTGGCAATTTCGACGAATCGGAGCGGATGTACAAGCGCGCTTTAGCCGGATTTGTGAAATCTTTAGGACCAGATCATACGTCAACACTATACACTGTCAACAGCATGGGAATTCTTTATCGGAAACAAGGCAACTTCATGGAGGCGGAGCGACTAGCAAAGTGGGCGTTGGATGGGAGGGAGAAAGCATTAGGACCAGACCATACTTCTACGCTCGATACTGTGGAAAGCCTAGGTCTTCTTTATCAGGAACTGGGTCGATTCACGCAAGCAGAGCGGTTGCACATGAGGGCTTTAGATGGACGAGAGAAAGCTCTTGGGGCAATACATGTGACAACTCTCAGTACAGTGAGCAGCCTGGGTACTCTTTACCACAGCCAAGGGAGGGTTAAGGAGGCCAGATCTATGCATGAGAGGGCTTTGAAAGGCATTACAGAAGCTCTCGGTTCTGGTCACCCAAAAGCACAGGCTGTTCGCCAAAGCCTTGAGGATCTTCAAGACCTGACAGTATCGCCAGTCAGTCCTTCGTCTGGTATTGAGGAGATAAATGCATAGACTCCGAAAGTTCATCAGCCCTCAAACCCAGATGTCGTCACGAATTTGAGCTTGTATTCTACAGACGAGCTGTTTGAAAGCGCTGAGAGTGTCCAATACAAGATAGTTGACTTCGAGATGGAGTGGCCCGTGCGACACACAACAAGTAAAACCCATTGTTATAGCGCAATCGTACACCTTTCGTACGTGAAGGAGGGAATTTAATGGGATTTTCAACAGCAAGATTGGACTGATTCAGCGTCGGTTGTAATATGCCCTCCTCTCCAAACTTCCGCCCAAGTTTGATTCTCAAGCGCTTTCAAAATTGGGTACACATGCTCTTCCCAGGTCTGCAAGAACTCCTCCCCTTCGTCTCCACGCCACCTGTTCCCTGAGCAGCTTCCGTTCTCGATTCCTTGACAATGCCCAAAACTTGATAGGTGCGCGGCAAATACAATTGTAAAGAGCAGCTTCTCGGGGACAGTACTGCGCGGCATGAACTCCTTCACCTCGTCCTGCTCTTTTAGGCAACGGGCCAAAGATAAGATGTTTGTGGTCTGACTCCTTCGTTTCCAGTCAAGGTAGATTGTGAAAGCGGAGTACTTGCGGAGCGATGATCAGAAGTTGTCTCTTTCAGCTGCGGGAACTACCTACAACAATTTGGAAGAAGTCATCCGGGCCGTGCTCTCGAATTTCCCTGCAGCTCAAGCAAGCTTCCAGCTCCCAGGTCGAGAGCCTCTGCTTCCAGTTAGCTAAAATCTCTCCGGCTCGAATATATGAGACTTACTGCCAGTGCTTGTAGATTGTGCCATGAGACTGTCACATGACTAGGTGGTGACGATGGGACCTCGATGTAATTGTTAGAGATATCCATGTCCCTCGATCTAGCAGATCGTCCCTGTTGGGAGTCAAAGAGTCAGGCTGAATTGGTAATACATAGTATTGTGCGGATCAACATTGCTATCTGAGCACGATAGGCTGATGACGATTAAATCTGAGCGGCTACGATCACAACATTGCTGATTCGAAGCTTGCTCAGCCCTGCATATCCTCTCACCATTGAAGTCAATAGACCAAAGGAGCAAGGCAATTCCGCTGTTTTCATGCAAGTCCGTATCTGCCGCTAATCGCCGCCGACTACATGACGCACTCGTGCACAGATAAGACCCTATAGCCGAGCGTTGGTAGATGGTAAAGCGCCTTGCCACTATCTTCATTGTTCACGCAGGGCGTAGGTCATGAGGTGCAGGCAAGCTGCCCACCAGCACGACCGTTCCTTTCGGCACATCGTGCATGAATGAGATGAACCAAAAGCTAGTGAACATGAATGTGATATTTCGTTCGAGCTTATAAAGGCACCTGCTTATTATTGAATTGAAAACATGAAAACAACCGATGCTCGAGCCAGTTTCGACTTTCAGAGCTGCTAAATCGCCGTGCTGAGATGCGGCTTGCAGCTGAGCTGCGGGAACGTGCCAATTATCCGACTACGAAATCGACGTTGAAGCGCTATGCGGGGTCATGAATTTTAATCAGACCAGGATGCAGCGATTGACTAGGGTGAATGCGGTTGGCAGTTTGAGCCGCGGATACGGGACGATCGACCGAGGATAGTTCCGACGTTTACACAACATTTCAGTCAGGACAGGCATTCCCAATAGATCGGCGTGCAGGAACCGAGACTGGCGGCAAACTTTGGCGATGGTGCAGCATACACGCGCGGCACGGTTATCGATCACATCAACTGTATGCACTGGATGTGGCATTCGATCTTGTTGGACGCCACTTGCGTTAGCCTTTTCCTGTTGCTATGTACAACTACTTTTTTTGGGTCAAAATCAGGAGCCGCCATTGTGAGGCCTGCAAGCCCACAATGGCTCACATGCAGTCAGCGATCGGCGCTCAACGGTAAAATCCCTTATCGTGTTGGGTCTTGATTTCAAGAATGGTCAACCAATCGGTCTTACTGGACACGACTTGAGATCTCAGAGAGTGGAATGGGTCGCTTTGTTCTGATGCCTCGAACCAAATCCAATTGAATCAACCAGCTCAAGTTCAGTGGGCAGCACTCTGTCGACTTGCATCACATGACCGCGTCGCTGAAGAAGTCCCATCGTGATGCTACTGGCCAGACGAAATTGATTACAAAAGAATTGCGTAACGATACGTTGGGTAATTGCTCACACACTACACACCAACAGATGAGAAAAGAAGTTAGCTGTTAACACACTCATCCAGAGTATCTCCAAGTCATGTGAAAATCGTGCCAGTCTCAAATCCTCGCCTCACTCTGGAAATCGTCACGAAGGCGTAAGATCCAAGTCTTTAGTCCCAGTCTCACCTAGAGTTGCGACGCTTATGTGAGGCCAGCTCAGCCCGCTGAAGTTGAGCGTGACGTTCTGAGAATACTGCAGCTGTGTCCACTTCACCGTTGATGAGATGGGCTTCGTCTTGTCCATGGTGGGTGGAGCGACAAAGAGCGGGCCAAGCACCCCGGCTTTATTGATCATCTGGAATGCCTGTTGACTGCTCACCTGTGGCTTGATTGCAAGCGTGGCTTTGACAGTCTCGATCCAATATGTCACGGTCATTGACACTGGCTGAGCGTTGCCTTTTCCGACGTCCCTGTTAGCTGGGAGTCCATCGAGGAATCCAATGTTGGCAATGCCACCCCCTCGAATCTTGTCACTCGGTGCAGTTGAAAGCGTGAAAGTGAAAAATGACTCGATCTCCTGGTCTGCGATGGCATTGCTCAGCACTTGGTTTGGATCCTCGAATATCTCCTTTGTGATGATGCCCTTTTCTGAGCATGAATTAGTAATCTTGACTGAGCAGTTTTTGGAACCAGGCTTTTCGTACCTTTAAAGGCTCTCCATGCTTTGGGTAGGCGATTTTCGGGGTTTCCGTCAAATGTGAGATGCGTCTTGTCGAGGAAATCCACCTCTTCGCCAAGTGTCAGGGATTGCTTGCCAGGGCGTTCGAATAATCTAGTGGTGTCAGGAACTATCTTGGACTTGCTGCTGTCGGCAGGGTCCTGGGTTGTGGCAAAATTAAAGGGAACAATGGCATTTCTGGTCGCTCGGATCCGTTGGCCAATACCATCAGAGCGAAGTGCCACCAACACAGGGTCGGCGGTAGAGGCAGTCCCGCCGCACTGCTGCATCGAGGCTAAAATTAGGGCAACACAAAAGGCAACACCGCCAGCTCTCACAGAAACACTCGTGTGTATGCTCATTGGAGAAGATAGACACGGTAGACGTTACGCATCAGTGGAATGGAAACGATGGAGTAGAGCACGAGAGTCGGTAGTTCTGGCCTCATGCTTCATCCAGGCACATGCCAGCGAACCTGAAAGCCGTCTCGCTTCGATAAACGCTGGAATACAGGTAAAAGTATACGAGATTATCACAAAGCGAGGGAGCCCGAATGCGGTATGATATGATCCAACACGAACAAAGCAAAAGCAACACACCTTGCAGAGAGAATGAAACTCCGAGCAGCCTATAACATCGAGTTGCCGCCAGGAGTTGCACTAGAGGGGTATTGACGCTCGGGCCTTCCTGCTCGAGGGGCAAGAAGGTCAGAGCGCCGCTTTCACTCCCTCTGTGAACAACAAGCATGCAGAACTTAGGCGCCGGCGCTAGGTCTGGGACTTTCGACATGGGATTCGGCCCCAGCTTGCTCAGTAAAGGCGCCACCCAGCTCAGAGTTGAGCACAATGTAGCCAATTATTTGCATTGCTCAGACGCCACGCTTCAGAACGCTGGTAATTATAGACGTACGCGTTGTCGGAATAATGCATCCATCCGCTCTCCGGCTTTCCGAGTAGTGTCCGCACCGACAGTTACTGTACGCTACCATGAACGGTGACAAGAGGAGTTAACGAGTTCATGAATTTGTACTCAAAATGAATTAGCGAAGAGCAATTGATATGCGACGATTCGGGGTCACTTTATCAAACCCTTTCATAATTTACCATTTTTCGCATATGCGCAACAGACGACACAACTGCCGAAGGCGATTTACCCGGTCTGCTAAGCGCCCACTGACGGTTTTCAAAACGGCCCAGCCACCGTGGCTTCCTACATCGCAACCACCACGTTTCATAGACCGCCGGACATGTTTCTATCCAAGGATGCACCAGCTGGAGGTAACAATGGTGAGCGAGCTACCGGCCTTATATATGAGCAAGATCATGGCATACCATGCATTCAGGACCGACTTCTTGAAGCGAACACGAGGCTTCGCGGTTGTCGTTTGAAGCACTGGCTCAAAGAACGCTTACAAAAGCCGGAGCGGGCTCATGCGAGGCGATTCCTTGAGCAGGGACTTTTGCAGGAAAGCTTTGTATACCGAAACGAAGATGTATGTACCACCTCGAGGTTAAGATTGGATACTTTCCTGACCAAGTCACAGGGTACCTTTATTCCAGTCGATGCCAAAAGTCTGGCTGGCTCCGATGAGTTTCGAGGCATCTATGTCACTCTTGGATGGAATTTCAAACGCATGCTCTTCCATATGCGAGTCGGAAGCACGTATACACTGGCAGCACTCGCAATCATCTGGCTCGCTTCTGTCCTTTGGGCTGGCCACAGAGGAGATTGGAGCATAGCATGGACTTTTGGGCAGCTCCTTGCCGCATCCTTAGCTCCGGTTCTCCATCATGCATGAATCGGTGGTGATTCGAACAGTCACAATCGAGCCTCGGAATTTCTTTTTCCTTGAGTCGCACAGTTCCTAGCTTCATATGAGCAAAAACATCGGAAACATTCTGCAAAGGAATGGACCAGTCAGTCGGAACATCACATCGATAATAGAGTAGGTGACCCGTTTCTACCCATGAAGAAGGGGCGGCCGATCACTGCAAATTTTTGCAGTGATCATATCGAGCAGGTCATGGATAATGCGACAAGTAATGATTAGACCACATGAACTACTAGTTCGTGAATCAAGGCTCATGTTGCTGATAAGTGCGCCGGACCATACCAATCGTACGTGCACTATTGTTTGCAGTCTCTGGGAAGGAGCGACAGTTGCCAAACAAACAGCGCCCCTAATGCACTTTCGACGCCTCATACTTGCAGAGAAGTGCCGTTGGTCATCTTTTCAACATATCTTGACCACGTGTAGCGAGCGGCAGATATAATCAGTCCTGTCATTTGTCAGTACCTTCACCGGTACCCCACAGGCTACACACCACACTTTTGCTAAACAGAGTGGATCGGTGGATGATCATGCATGCGTTTGGTGCAGGTTTGTTCGCCTCCTACAGTGGCATGGGGTCTGTTAGGCAACATTGGTGCGATAAGAGATAGACATGTCCCACTGCGCATCATATGCCAACGCATGCGCAGTGACCTGCACGTCAACGTCTGAGCCATGCGGGTATGACGTTGCTGTCTAGAGTATTGAGGTAAGTACAACCCTACTAGTATAGAATTTTGTCTTGTCCGTTTAACTCAAATGTCGAGAACTTGTTCCGTGCTGCGTTCATCTGGCCATAGCTTTCCCGAACCGTCGTTTCCACTCCAACACGGCTTCTCTGTGATTCGAACCCATACAATGACTGCACACAAGAAACGAGGCAAAAAGAGCGCAAGAATAAGCGAGGAGACTCTGTCTAATGCTCTGGCATCATTCCATCTTCATTATGGTCGGGATGAATCCAGCTTGGGGAAATGGCAGCAGCTTTGCACCGACTACGTTGTCCAGGTGTATCGTTGCGCCGCGAAGTTTGCCACATGGCGAGCTGAACTGTATAGATCACGAACAAGGCTAGAGAACACTCGGAGCTCACAGAGATGGTCGCGAAGATAGCCGGCGTGCCATAAGCTATTTCGTTTGAATGCAGTATGATAAAAACAAAAGATCGCTCAGCACTTCGCAACAAGTAGCCTACAGCATACAAAGCTCGGGCAAGGGCAACACAAGACAGATCACTCGTCATCCTCTGACTCACCCAATGTGACTGATGCGTTCGTCCGCAAAATGTTTAGCAGGTTCGGTTTCATTCTTGCAACCATATCTGACCAAACTCATGCGGATCAGGAAATCGCCTCTAGCTCAATTATCTCAAATGAAGTCAGTTGTGGCAAGGGAGATCTTGAGTGTACCTTGCGGTCTTAGACAGCGTAGTGTTTGCTGTAGCAGCCTTCCTCGAATCTTGGTGTAGCCCAAAGTCAAGCCCGCAGTCACTTCGCTCACTGCGCGTCTTTGACACTATGGCTTCTTGGCTGGAAGTATTGACGTCGTATCTTGAGGTCTTGAGGATGCCCATACTGTACTCGTTGTCGATGGAGTAGCCTGGTCCCGACTGGAAATGTGAGATCAGATTGTCATCGCCTTTATGTCGCTCGTAGCCTGACAGTCCTGGTGCTGTAGAGTTTGGGTAGCCTCTGGCAGAGTAATAGACGTTGCCGCTCGTCGCGGCGCCACAAGATGTTTCGAGGAAGTTCGGCATGTACTTCTTAACAAAGGCTTTGAGCGCTGGGCCGCTTGAGGCGATAATGGCACTGTGTGGAGCTTTTCAGTCATTGAAGCTCCAGGCAAGTTTCTGTGCGGCGATGTCTTACATATTGACTTCTGCGCCCGAGATCGTATAAGCAACACTGTACGAGCGGTCAATGTTATTTGGCTGGAAGCGATGATAGTATAGGACGATTCGGACTGTCCCGATGACGGCTACGACCCAGCCTAGAGACATGACCGCCCAGACGGCAATCTTCTTAGATTTCTTCATCCTCAGACCCCAGATCATGGCGCCTGGGATGAGCATGATGAGGATGTCTGTCAAAACAGACAAGCCGGCAGTGATCAGGAAGAAGTTGACCTGTTGAATGCAAGTTCCTGCTTTTTCAATAAAGTTGCCCTCCGCATCGTGTGTGTCGGTCTTGAAGTGGTTCCAGTAGTATGACACAGGGGTGCATTGGCATAGATCCGCGACGAAGGTTGCGACAGCCAAGCCCAAGTTGAGCAGGAAAAACGAGACGAGCGACCAGCGGATCACCTTGCGCTGGTCCTCAAGACGCCAGAGGAAGAAGATAATAGACGCCTTTACCAGAGCCAATATGGGATTATACAAGAGTTGGTTGGCTATATCGTATTTTGCCGCTTGCATTCTATCTTCAACAGACAAGTCTGGTATGTCATAATAGTGATAGCCTTGCCAGCTTTTGAGGCTGTAAAGGTACACCATTACTGCCTGGCCGACTGCGAGAGCCCATGCGACGAGTATGGTGTAGTCATCTTCGACCGTCGTGGTTAGTCGAGCTGCGACATGCCATGTCAGTGTGGTGTCAGGGAAATGCTCACCGGGGAAGAATTGCCTCATCGAATAACGAGTGTATACCCTGAGCGCAACGATGACAGTCGCGAGCGAAGGCCACAGAATGATGAGCCCCAAGGCAGCGGGTTGAAGTGTTTCAACCATGCTAAGCACATCCAACGCCAGGAATAAAGGACTGGGACGCGCAAGAGTCCAGAGCACGAGAAAATGAGCTGGGGTTATAGGTGTTCATCATCTATCAGCTCCTCTTCGACACGTTCCATTGATAAGTTGGGTAGTGTATTGCCCAAGAGCCCGGACTCATTCGTCTACACCAAAGCAAGTGTGGTCCACAACATGAAACGCTGACGATCCTGCACACATTGATGGGCAACAGTTTTTTGGCCGTTGATTGCGCATTACGACAGCCCTCGTATAGGACTTTATCCGCCAACCGCATTCGTGTCGTTCTGTGGAGATAAGGCAGCCCAATTTAGCTCGGACGTGGCAGGGTAACACTGCACCAACCGTCGGGGGAAGCTTTCGAGAGCGCGACCCTAATTGCTTGCTCCCACCCGCTCACAGGCCAAGGTTAATGAAAAGGGTCGGTCTGTCGAGCCCGTTGATGACGGACACGGTACCGAGCAGGCAGCCAACCGTGCCTACATGATCCAAAATTCTCGCGTCGGTGGCGAAGGTTTACGTCGATCTGCTTCGCATCATTGTTACCCTGCATGGCCGGTGACCGCATGTTGGAAGCTTGAAGGATAGCGTACTCCATCGTGGTGCCGTTGGCGACTAGATGTTAGCGTGATCCTTCGTACTTAGCCGAGCGCCCGCTGTAAGGAGCGGCTCTTTTGCTCCTTCTGGAATTTCGGCTTCCACACCGGATTTGCAACGTCCCCATATTGCAACACAACATTGCGAAGAGGGCAGCGTACCCGCATGACTGCAAGGGGATCAGTTGCTACAATCGACATGCACCAACCTAAGCGAGGCTCCACATCGGCAACTGATATCGCCACGCGAGCCGGCAGCCATCGAAATGGCCCTGAAGACGTACTAACTCGGGTCAAGAATGTCGATTATCCAACTTTCTGGTTTTTGACAGTACGTGGTATCTTCCTCGCTTAATCTCTGCATATCGCTAGGATGATGTGGCTTTCGAGAATAATCTTGCCATCCTTTTTGATACTATCGGCAACAGCACAACATGGCACCTCAGAACCGGCAAGCAGTACAGCTGCCTCCATCAATGCATCAGCAGGTGCCACATTGATTCCACAGGCTGTACACATTCCTTTGTTTCCTTACGAAGAAGAGCAGTGGTCTCAGGCATCACTCGACAAACTTTGTGCGTCCCAAAAGCGGCTTTTCGCGTTCGACAAGGTCCAGTCGACAGACGATAAGCAGAATCGGACTCTTTCAAGAAATGGATTTACTTTGCCCCACAGACACTCTGCATTCGAGGAAGCCCAAGCAAGATGCAAAGTATACCCTGGTGACGCAGCTTGGCCCAAGCCCGGCGAGTGGGAGCAGCTCAATCAGACGCTTGGAGGTGCCTTGATCAAGGGCGTACCGGCAGCCAGCGTATGCTACTTCAATGGCACCGGCCAGCATGACGAACTTGCTTGTGCCAAGTTGGCTGGCAATTGGACAAACTCGTACATCCATCTGGATGACCCTATTGAGATGTTCTCGCCTGTCTATCAAGGCCTGACATGCCAGCCTACAAGCTGGTATGACTCTGGCAGGTGCACACAAGGAGCATACCCGACTTATACGGTCAATGTATCTACGACCGCCCAACTACAGGTTGCTGTCAACTTTGCGCGCAACACTGGCGTGCGTTTCGTCATCAAGAACACTGGACATGACTTTTCTGGCAAGTCTGGCGGCGCTGGCTCGCTCAGTGTCTGGGTCCACAATCTCAAGGACATCGCCTACATTCCCTCCTACAACAACGCTACCACCGCCTACGATGGTCCTGCCTTCAAAGCGGGAGCAGGTGTGCAGGTCTACGAAATCTATGCTGCTGCCCGCGATCACGGGTTAGTCACTGTTGGTGGCGAGGGCCAAACAGTTGGTGCCATGGGTGGGTATGTGCAGGGTGGCGGTCATTCGCCTTTGAGCTCTCTTTACGGCATGGCCGCCGACCAGGTCCTAAATTACGAAGTCGTCACTGCAGACGGCCGCTTCGTCACGGCCAATGCAGAGGATAACTCAGACCTGTTCTGGGCACTGCGCGGCGGTGGCGGATCGACTTACGGTATCGTCACGTCCGCAGTCGTTAAAGCTCACCCAGACATGAAGGTCACCTCGACAACTTTCTCTTACAGCACCAAGGACGTCTCGCAAGAGTCCTTCTGGGCCGGTTTTCGCGCATATCTCAACTATTTCCCTGCCAATGTCGCCGCAGGTACCTACAGCTATTTTTTCATTCTTCCCAGCGGTGACGACTTCACCTTCCTCATGCAACCCTTCTTTGCGCCTAACATGTCCAGACGCGAGACCGAGGAGCTTCTTCGCCCTTGGATGAACGATCTGTCTCAACTCGGCATCGACATCAACCCCGAATACAAGGAATACAGCACCTTCTGGGACGCTTGGAACGCTTCCTTCCCGCTCGAAGCCATCGAAAAAACGCACGTCGCTACTGGGTCGCGCCTGTGGCCCCGCACAAATTGGGAGAATGGTACTATCCTTAACGCCACCTACGATGCGATTAAAGCCAGCGCCGATGCAGGTTTGATCACGATAGCCTTCAATCAGGCCCCCACGTGGGCCGCTGGCGGGAAGCAAGACACAGCCGTCAATCCCGCCTGGCGCGAGACTTTGTGCCACATGCTCTCTTCCGTCAACTGGCCCATGTACGCCTCCTCAGAAGAGCAAATGGACGTCCGACAGAACTTTACATTCGGGCACATGCAGCGTTGGCGCGATGCTTCGCCGGGCGCAGGCAGCTACCTGAGCGAGAGCGATCGCTTGGAGCCAAACTTTCAGTGGGCATTCTATGGTAGCTATTACCCGAAGCTGCTGGAGCTGAAGCAGAAGTTCGATGCGAAGAACGTCTTCTGGGCTTCCACTGCGGTTGGCAGTGAGTTCTTCCAGGTGGAGAGCGTGGATGGGCTGCCGAACGAGAATGGGCCGCTTTGCATCAAGGAAGAGCCGAATTTATATGTTGCTGAGGGTCCGGATTGGGTGCCTAACGAATGGTGAACACTTGCATAAACTATGCGATTATTCTCTTGTAATAGGTTCCTCTATCGGTCTTGATCGACCTCATAAGCTCTTTCCGAGGACTTTGGATCCTGTGCAACGTGAAACAGTGCTTCGGAGACTTTTATCGTGCCTGAGAATCTTGTCCTTGCACCCTTTTTCGAAAAAGTAATGCGTCCACCAAGACCTGCAGCGTAGCAACAACTTGTAGTTCGAGGTTCTGGCGTAGCCAGGCGTTCAGACGCAGGTCGACACCAGTGTCGTTCATGCACTCCTATGCACTGCGAGATCCTCGAACACCCTGTCCTCCATCAGTCATTCGCTACAAAGACGATGCAAAAACGTGAAGGCACAGCGCCCGCAGCATAGAGAAGAGCGCCTGGGCATTTGCCCGTGATCCTGGCCAATTGAGCTATGGGTGTGGTGGCGAGAAAGATACCACACGCAGGAACATCCTTTCAGACTGACTGTTGAAGATCGGCAGCACCACATTCGCCACCCACTGCTGTAACAGACTCGTCCAGGGCCGAGAGCGAGCTGCTGCTGTTCGAGGTCGAGAGCAGGTCCGGCTTGCATTGCGATGAAATTCGGTCGGTGAAACCTGAGCGCGTTGAGAAACTGTGAGATAAAGTCAGGGTTTTCGCTCCAATATGCGATATACAACACCAATCGTCACTATGAGTTTCATACTGGACCGGCCGAGCACGTCCTGGAGAGGAACATGGCTGCTCTGTAACTCGTGTCAGATCGCATCACCAACAATGGAAATTCGGGGTTGTTCGGCCGCAACGTGACACTCATCACGGCGCGTTCCGTGTCCCCGATTAGAGGGCTGAAAAGATCGGTATCTCGAATGATCTCTAGGAATTTGGCGGACGAAAAGCAGGAAATCTTTCATCTTTGGCTCTGTCATGAAACAGACTTGCTATTGGTCAATTTCTGATCAGTAGCATCGTGCGCATAATCATACACATACATTCTGTACATTCTCGAGGTAAGGACTGTATATATGTAGCCAACCTGAAACACTAGCGCAAGATAGGCTGATAACAGCTGCAGTGTTTAGGGGCAGGAACCCAGTTTCACAAAACTTGCAGTCGCCTGTATCGCATCGCGGCTACTTGGTAAAACAAGTCCAGACTGCAGGTCATGGGTGTTGCGAGGAAAGTCTTGTGTGAGGACTTCAACTTCTGAAGCACGCTTTTCCTTAAGGTGAGTCCCAAAGATGAGCTCGCTGCTCCGTTCCTACTGCTAGCTTAAGAAATGCTACAGCCTTTGCATCTTCCCTCCTGAATTCTTGCTTGTCCTTCAAATTAGGTCCTTCGGTGATCTCGCCTGTTGCGTATTCCCAAGGCTTCTTGAGACTAAGACTGTCTGAGCCAGATCTAACCACTCTGTGAATTTGGAGCTGGTGGAGATTGGGAACTTTCCGCTCCTTAGATCGATTGTTGATGCGTCGTCCGACATTCCGGCGCTTTCGGTAAGCGGAAGTCAAGGGGCAGTATCGGGTTGCGTTGCTGAGCTGATGACGTCATGCGTGGTGGCTTGCAGCTATACCGGGCTCAACTGTTGCGAGCAAAGTCGCACTCGATCTGGTCGGACACCACTTGCTTGATTCTCTACTTGATGCAATGTACGACCATTTTATTGACCTGTTCTTCTCAACGAGTGTGTTTCACGAATCTTCCATGTCTTCCTGGTGTTGCGAAGCCATGTCGATGCGTAGAATATTCTAGCATGTAGGAAGCATTCCACAACACGGCCCAACCGCTGACCAGGCTGAGGAAGTAGACGTCGAAGACTTGGAAAGCGCACTCGCAAAGGTTCTGGTGAATGTGGGCAGGCTTGAACACTTGCTAGACATGCTACGATCTGGATCTCAGGAGCGGTCGACCGCAATACTTATACCTTATGCTAGACGATGACAAGCCTTTCGATGGCTTGTTTGCCGACTCTGATCTGTATGAAGACTCACGCCAGCCTTGAGGCAGAACGTCGGATCAACAACGCCCCACAACAACACGCAACAACGACTACCTTGGAAGCCCGGGAAACCGGACCACAGTCGACATAGAGCGCAATAACATGTCCGAAGAATCGAGCACTGTACCATACAATCATTTTTGTGGCAAAAGTGGCAGTCCCCTCAGGCAAAGCCTGAGGATATCTCGTGCAAAGGGGCATATATTATTCTCGCCGCGGTTCTCATTAAACCTACGTCGTCCTCGGTACATCCCTCAGTCAGTCAGTATGAATCCTCATTATCCTCGTCTTCACTAGGCAGTCCTTCGCTTGACGATTCCCACTATGAGGCTATGAAGTTGGCAAGGCCTCTGCCTGAAAATCGAGCGCAGGCGCTAATAGCATGCTCCACAGAGCTTGACTATAATAGCAAGATCCTATCAGTTTCAGACTTCGAAATGTTCGCACAAGTGTAAGACAGAGGCGATGGGTCTTTAATCCCGGAAAGGCTGTGCAACCTCATGTCATATAACAACCTGGCATGCGTGTTCGTATCTGTGGGTCGTCTTCATCGACCTGTATAGGGACGCCCTTTGTGACGCAAACTTAGAGCATGCCTACTTCTACGGGGAAAGTGAAACGTCGAGTTTGTGGACACTGGCACGGAAGCCGTAGCAACGCTCGGGCCTTCCTGCTCGAAGGGCTGGAAGGCCAAAGCTCAAAGCGCTGCATAGCTGCTTTCCGCATATTAGCCCGATACGAAAGAAGCTCATGTCCTTGCGACACGGAAATGAACGGTCCATTCACTCAGTGCATCAGGGACTGTTGAAGAGAGTCTGAAGATGAATATTGGCACACTTTGAATCAAGCAGCGAATTGATCGCCCAAGATTACAGAATTCTAGCGCTTTCGCTGCTTGACTATTTCCGGCAGTTCCTCCTCGATGAGGCACGCCCTCCTCAGCGTATCTTGAACGAGAGCCAATCATCCTCGACCAATAAGATTTCATTCAGGATTGTGCGCCTGCGCTCCGTAATAATCGTGTCCTCGAGACAGACAGATGACGCTCGCGTGGCTTACGGGTACTACCTGCTCTTGGGAGCGGTCAATGCAGTCCGACGTATCCCGATAGTATTTATTAATTGCGGTAGCGTGCTCGTGGAGTTTGAATGACCAGTTTAGCCCCTAGGGCCGCGTGGTAGCAAGTCCACGGCAGCTCGGTTCTGCCTTGCCACGGATTTAGACTCAGCGAAACTAATTTACCCTGATCGATCCGGCGGAGAACAGCTAGTTTATCGCATTTCACCTCCTAAGCGGCAACACTGTTCTTGGATCTCACTCCTCACTCTACTGGACTTCCCTCTACTGGACTTCCCTTCCTTGAGAGACGTCGATACACTACGTAGCTGCAGCTTCCGCAGCAGCCATGTCACATAAACGCAGTCACGCAAACGTGTCTACTGATGGGGCAGGCAGCCAAGCATCGTCCTTGACTTTCGCGCGGCGACCGTCCAACAATGATCACCGCTTGAAGTTGAAGATTTCAACGGCATGACGCCGGACCAAAGCCACTTAAGGCGCACATCCAGATCAGTGGTGATGCCGAAAGCGACGCGGGCTCCGATGGAAAGAGTTGAGCTCGAAAGAATGCCAAGCCGGCGAAGAGCGCATGCGTACAGTGTCAGAAGAGGAAGACGAAGTGCTCCGGAAAGCGCCCTGTTTGTCGCTTTTGTAGCGACCGTAACCTCGAATGCTCGTGGGATATTGATGATGGCATGACCCACATTGCTGATCTCAAGAGGAAAGTACTGGAAGTAAATGAGCGATCCGACGACCTGGACGAGCTCGTAGGGGTTATGCGCCATGGCAACGATCGAATTTCGAGTATGCTCCTAGCCAGACTGCGTATGGATGACACTCTCGAGGCGCTCCTGTCACGCATTTGCCTCGATGCATCACCCGGCGAAGAGAACGAATCTTTGGCCTCTCAAGGGTAGTATGACTGACTCTTCACATCTGGAAGACGGCCGTAGCTGACTCGGATATATAGCAACGAGGATGCTCTGGTCAAAATGTATTAGAGGATACCTCACTAACAAATTCACACCATCAACTCAACTGGCCCAGACTAGCGCCTCGATTCCCTGAAATGCAGTCAAAAGGCGGGTGAAGTACCGAATCTGTCACCAATTGTTACCAGACTGGCATCCAACAACCAACATATGTTGTCACGCCCGATTTTGATCAATCCTGAACGACGTAGCAACGGAAGAATTCCTGTCATCCGCCAGATGACAGTCCTGGAGGTGAAATGGGCATACAACGATACAACGATACACGGAAACAGGTCCTTCAGACATAGACGCGTGTCACCATGGTCCCGAGGAGCTCCATCAGTGGCCCTTAGGGCAAAAATGTCTGGTCGTCTCAGCACTTTACCCGTCTCCTGGAACCAGTGTTCGCTTTTCGGAAAGACGTTCTTCTCGTGTCGATCCAAATCGAGTGCCTTGACTCTCCTAGCCTTCAGTCTAGGGTGCCATCTCTCCAGCAACTTGGCCCAATTCTTGCCTGGCGGCTTCAGTGGCCTATCGGACTCAGGAGTAACGCTGAAAGCTATGGAAGGTATGTACTTGATGCGTACAGGCGTACCGACGTCAGACATCTGCAGCACGGAGTCTTCTATCGCCATCTCTTCGGAAGATGTGAGATATTGCTGGCTGTCGGCTTTCGCATGCATAGATCGGAGGTCGCTGCGATAGCACGAAAGGATCTTGATACGCTCACGAGAAGGCGTTGCGCCAAATCCTGGCTAGCTTTGTCCACTACATGGGTGTCTTATATAGAGGTACGAAGGTACACTGCAAGTGATACAAAACAGCAGGACGCGATAGAGCATAGGGCGTCCGCTACACCCGGAAGATGCCAAGCACAAATCACTTGCCAAGACTGGTTGATGTCTTGGCAAATGATGCAGACGGACAGACAAACCGCTACGATTTCTCAGACAGACATCTGTATTGGGTAAGCAGACTAGCCAATCCTAAAAATTGTGTCTGTCTGGCTGATGATCACTCTGATTGCACACACCAGGTGTCACCCGCGAAAGTCTCCGCTATCTCATCGTTCCCATTCATGTTCAAGTGCCACTCTGTCGAGCTCATCTGCCAATTTGTCTGCACTCAAGTTGACTTTGAGTCGGGCTATGTCTGCTGTTGCCAATCGAATGCTAAGCTTTTTGGCATCGTGAAAGCTTGTACTTTTTTGTTTTTCTGCCAATTGAAGGAGCGACCGCTGTGCATCGCGTGCAGACAAAAGTCCTTTGTCCATGGCGATGGCCATCAGCCCTTTGAAGCAGATTGGCGCAAAGCCATAAACAGAGGATAAGTTCAGATATCCCTTGAGGCAGACAAGAAAATAGAATCGCCACTCTTTATCCATCGGTGTAGACAAAACATCGTTGGCGACATATATGAGAGCGATATGCCAATACACGTGATAACGAGATTCCGAATAATTCATCATGAAATTTAGTAGTAGGCGTTTCAGCTGGCGGAGAGAGGCCTCGTGAACGGCGCCAATAGTGCAGGTTTGCGATGCAAAGTGACGTGAAGCCTCACTTAGGTGTAGCCATGTACGTGTCAAGGCTATGATGGCGGTGTGGAACCAAATGCTTCCATTCGTATCAGTAGATATTCTTGGGTTAACCACGCCCCACAGGACAAGGTTACTTACTGCATAATCACCACGTGATGCGGACTACCATCGGTTTGCATACAGCTTCTCGGAAGATCGTGGGTCCATTGTACCAGTCGTTGGTAGCTTTGCTCGGTGACGTAAAAAGGCACGCGGGCTTCCGGGCTGCTGTCCAGATCACCGTATCGTTGGATGGCGTCTCCAACAACAATCCAGAATCTACACACCCACGTGAAGGTGTGCCCCATACCAGTAGAAAGACTGAATCCAAGAGACCCAGGAATTGGCAGAGACATTGGCGGATCCGGCAACGGCCACCGATACGCGAAAGCCACAGGCTACGGCTGTTAGTGCGTCATAAGACATCATTGTTGCAGGAGGAATCACATACGATGCTGAGACGAAATATCCCCAAGCGATTTGGGCCTTGGACCTCATTTCATCGCAAACCTCTGGTCCAGTTGACAGAGATGGCTCACCCACAGGAAGATCTAGCAAACCCGAGTGTTCCATTAGCTCACAGCAATCGCTCGTGAATCTTTGGCTATCGTCATCCAAGCCATGCATTGCTCCCGCATAGATCAGTAGTTGTAAGGCGGGTATCGCTAATATCGTACACGTACTTCGTTGTACATCCCATATAGTCTTCGCTTTGTTGAAGAATGCCAGACTATGCTCCGTTGCGCCGGAATGTGCATGAGCAAAGCGGACCTAGTAAAGTTTGTCAATCGAATGTATTGATTGTGTGTGCGGCATCCTTACGGTAGCATGACAAAGCAGCGCATTGACAAGCAAGTAGGAGCAGTTCTCGCCGCGTCCAGCTATAAGGTCGCGAACAAAAAGTGATGAGTCAAATCGTGCTATCAGCGGATGCTCAGTCTCTAGATACATGCGAATAGCAGTGGCAGCGTACTCGTTCGAAATCGGTATATCGGTCCAGAGTCCAATGTCGACTTCGCTCAATCTGTCTATGTATGTTCTAGGCTCTGGGTTTGGACACGAACTGCTGATCCACGCATGCTCGATGTTTTGACTAGCCGGTGTCAGTGGTTTCGATAAGTATCAGGGTTTCCATCTGGCTGCTTACAGAGCACGGTCATCAATGGTCTTCGAACTATATCCCAGGATGGCCTCTGCCACAGCTTGGGGTTGCTCGAAGGGAAACAACGGGGGATACGCCGTTGCGTGCCGCGACCAAAGTTCGTGTTCGGCACTTAAGCGGATATTGGAAAGACGTGTCGTCCACTGGCTAATCGTGGGAGGATCTTGGTCGATGAATGAAGGCGTTACCGTGAGCGAAGCAACCGGTCCTCGATGATCACTACACAGTGAGTCTTTGCGAGATGAGGGCGGCACATATTCTTCGTTCGACTGAAGGCTGTGTACCTCATCCTGTAGCTTTTTTATTTTTGTTCTGAGCACGTCATTCTCACGGCTTAGAGCATCGATTTGGATTGCGCCCTTCTTGGCAGTCGTGTATACGCAGTCGATGCCCCTTCCATGACATCGTTCGCACTTCGGGCGAGATGCATCGCACTATTTGCACCAGACCATTGTGAGCGCATGACTCAAAATCTCAGCAAGAACATTTCCTACTCACAGCAACTTTTCGAGTACGACAGCCGACACAGGCTATTTTCATATTCCTCTGCGGTTGCGCTGTATCATCACAGATAGCTTTGTCAGGAGGGATTCCAGTTGTCGACATAATTCGTAACGTCCAGTCAGTCGCTCAGACAAAGGACTTGCGCTAGTTGATCATCGATACGATTAGGACTGCTTGCGCTGGAGAGAGGTCTTTTGTCTGGGTCATAGAGAATGAGTGGCTTGACACAGAGCTTTGTCGCATTAGTCACTGGGTCCTGGTGGTTGCAATGTGGTGCTTTGAAAGTTGGAGATCGATATGATGTGACAGGGGTGTCGGGTATAAGAGGGATAAACACGTGGACGCACGCTGTGCAAGCTTCATGCCGCTCAAACCCTGTATGTAGGTATCTAGTTCGAGAAGTATGCATCATCCGTTTGTGGTTGGCTTAGTCTTTCACCATGAGAGGCAATGCGCCGCTCGGAGGTCGAGCCGACGAGCGCCACCATAACGACGGGACTTAGGCGATGCAAGGAAGCTTGTTCAACCGATTGGATCGATGGAAAGTGGCGGTCCCCTGATCTCGCCTCTCGCATGCGCGGCCACCATGATTCCTTCGACCACTCATGCGCTTCGCAACTTGAGCGAGCCCCTATTGACCACGATCTGCTTTTTTGAAGTCGGTGCCGGGACTGCAGTGTATTCGCACTGTTGTTGACGGGCGCTTAGCAGGCCTCAAAAGGTAAATGTGACTATTTGATTAGCCCGCGATAAGGGAATGACGCCCTGTAATTGCCCCCAGGTATTTGTGTAGGCGGTCAATGCTTCGCTCAAGCGGTGAGGTCATCTGACCGTAGCCTTTAGCCGATCTTACTCCAGCCATCCAGATCCTACGACAGCTTACAGGACGGCACAAGGAAGCGGGTGCTTGGCTATTCTGTAATTCCCCACAGAGCTGCCCGAGCAGATCAGAACGAGATTACTGGGCAAAATCGGTCAACATGGCCTCTTGTTAGTGACTTCCCCCACGTGTGGGCGGACATTAACTTAGATATCTAAATAGAAGGGACTACACTTCCTCTCCGACACTTACGTCTAAGTTTTGCAAGTCGCAGTCAATCTTGCAATTGGTCCAAAGTCCTGGCCACGATCATCCAACTATCCTTCTTGTATTACAAGCCGAACGCCGCCATTGAAGGGGGCGTATCAGAAGATTTATTTGTGGTATTGTCAATTGGGGGACCTACATCTCAACACTTTCGAAGTCCAAGAGATGGACATTATATCGATCAGCGATGCAGCGCTTTGACCTTCCAGCCCCTCGAGCAGGAAGGCCCGAGCGTCGACTTCGCTTCTGGTGGAAATCCCGCTAACGTCGCGACTCGACGTTCAGACTGATCCGGTCTCCGCTCCCTCCGCATGGAGATTAACTCTAATATAAGCTTGCGTTCAATGGGGGACCAATGCATTCAATCAAAAACAACTCCCACATAGAAACCTGAGCATGTGTGGTGAGTCAGCCTACTGTAAGTAACACATGTTACAGTGCACTATATGTTTGATAACTGCTAAAGCGTCACAACTGGAGATGATGCTTATGTCTATAGGTCCCGTAAGACTGTTGCACTTCGTGTGCAAGTACTCGCGCACCTAGCCCACGAAGAATAAGTCAAAAGAGACATTCATCTTCCTCAACCCAGACTAATGATTTCTTCTATTGTGCCCTGAAGAAGCCTACACTCTCTATACATTCTCTACTTTTGTAGACATAGATACCTCCATATGTCCGATATGTTGGGATTTGGAATTTACGTCGCGAACTGTAATAGGGTTAGGCTTGGGGGTACGACATCAGTCAAGCACTGTCGAACCCTTACCGATGCTGGCGCGGCAGAGACGACCAGCAGACGTCCGCTAAGCGTGCGCTAACGTCTATCCACCTATGCCGGGAATCCACCTGTCCCAGAACACTTTCTCCAATCTTCGCTCTGCATCCATTGTCCATGTCCCATCTTGTTGATGGCTCATCCCTTGCTTTTCTGCTGTCGTTTGCCTACAGGCCAGACTGTGTGTCGGAACGCCAATCGCGTAGATAGCCGTTCCATCGTCCAGGTCATCGCTGTCGTCGTTCGACTCTTCTGCTTTCGAGCGCGCGCAGAAGCGACACGTGGTTCGAATAGGGTTGAAAGTAGATGCGCTAGATGCGCTGCAGCAGGAAGAACGTCGTAGATCTAAATGCTCGTGGCTAGGAACCGTCGGCGGAGGTTGCGGCATGCAGATAGGCGCCGAGCTGATTCTTCTGCAGGATCAGGCTCCGGGCCGCCGATTAGGGTCGATCGCAGATGACGCTCCGATGTCGCGGTCTACAAAGCTCATGATTCGTTCCGACAGCACAGCTCGGCAAGACGGGCTTGCCGCCCGTTCGCCTGCGGCGAGATCAAGTCTCGTTTGTTTTGAGACTCTTGTGTCTCGGGTGCCAGTGCATGGAAGTCAGTAGAAGATCTCCTGCTAGAAGCCTCGAAACGCTTGGCATTTTCAGGGTTGCACGTCACCCCAGGCCGCTTCTCCTCCAAGCCTCCCACCAGTCATAGTAAGGTACCACTATCATCGACGGCTCGGCTACATTATAATGATGGATAGGGCCAGCCTGGCTTTGGCGCAGGCTCTTGCAGAAGGCGTACCAAAGTCACTGCGTGCTATTGCAGATCACAAAAATGTTCCCCTCTCTACCCTCCACGCTCGTACGAAAGGACGCGAATACATCAAGACGAAAGCTCAGCGCCAGCAATACCTTCAGCCGTTCGAGGAGAAGGTCTTGGTCGAGTTCATCCTGGAGATGTCTGAACTTGGAACACCCATACGGAACAAGCTCATACCATCAATAGCCTTCCATATCACCCGCCATAGGTTGGAAGCGGATAGGCCAGCCAGAGAACCAAATAAAAATTGGAACCAAGCTTTCGAGAGTAGGCACCCAAAGCTACAAACGAGACGAGCAAAGGCATTTAATTGGAAGCGCCACGACAAGAACATATATCCAAAAGTAGAAGATTGGTTCGACGTGATTGGTAAAGTATTAGGTGACGATGCCATCTTGGCAGAGAATGTCTAGTAGAGCGAACTATGGTCACAGCATTTGAGTGCATCAGTGCAGATATCTGGACCCTATGGTTATTTGGCCTGCAGCCACACATAGAAGCAACTGGACGAGACACGCCACACCAGGATGGCATTATGCGTGTTCCAAGTCTGGCTACACGGACTCCAAATTTAGCCTCGAGTGGCTGAAGAAAGTGTTCGACACCCAGACCAAGGAACGAGCAGGGGGTAACTTGAGAAACGCTTGCTGATTTGTGACGATTTTGGTACACACGAGACGCTCGAAATTCTAGAGCACTGCTGCACCAATGACATTCGTCTTTGCCGGCTCCCTTCCCACACATCTCATAAACTACAGTGATATTGCTGTCTTCGCCCCCTTCAAAGCAGCGTACCGTGATGCCGTTGAGCGCCTGGAACGGGGTGGTTTCAATGCCATTGGGAAGCAACACTTTGCACTCTTGTACGGTACAGTTCCGCGAGAATGCAAGCATTCACGAAGAAGAATATTCTTGCGGGCTGGAGCAAAGGCGGGCTGTACCCGTTCAACCCTCAAAGAGACTGGTGAAGCCTTTGGCCGAGTTGCCGGCACCAACCGTCGGTGGGGAACCGACATCAAGCTCCGGCTTTAGTCAACACGAATCGCCCAGGATCTCTGCAGATCCCGTCACACCTGTAACACCCGCGACAGCTGAGGCTTTCCTAGCGCTGCATGACTTCATTCTAGAGCGAGATGCACACGTACTGGAAGGGGCGGGAAAGCAGAGCATCCAGCGACACCTTGAAAAACTCACCAAAGGCGCTCAAACATCCATAGCCAGGGGCGTTTTTCAACAAGAACGTATGAAATTCCTCCTCAAGACCAACGACGAAGCCAAAGTCCGCCGTTCAACAAAGTGCGGAAAGCTGAGTCACAATATACGAACGTGCGTACTAGATGTAGAAATGCCTATCATTCAGGCTACAAGTATGATCTGCTCAGTCTCGGCACAGCGCCCGTCGCGCGTATTTGGTGAGAGATCTGATGGTAGTCTCTATAATACAGTGGCGCTCTGTCGCCTCCACTGCAGTCCGCACATGGATGGAGATCGCATTCTCGTGACCGTCTCATGGGTCTCCCTCAAGCCTGCACTTAAAAGACACGGCTAGTCCTGCATCACATCCCATTTTTCCTTCCAAAGGGCAGTGCAACCACGTCCTCAATTTCAGATCAGACACAAGAAGCTTCGTTTGTCACTACTAGCATTCTCCATTCAATTTCATGGCGCAATACAAATATTTACACGATCCAACACACAGTGTCCCAACGTCATCTTCAAGCTGCATCTTGCGTCTCTTCCGATCAGTAATTTGAACGCGCAAGAGACTCAACAAGATTGCATGATCGCAGCGCTCGCTCTAAATCAGTTCAACACGAGCCGCTGATGGTAGAATGATGCTTCCAGTTCAGGTGTCGCAGAATTGGCCCAGATTTCCTAAGTACACATACGGCTCCCTCCCAGTATATAATCGCCGCATGACGACTATTGACCATACTCATGTTTCTGAGAGCATCTAGACTTCTGCCAAACTTTGCCGTTATTATTTTAGATATACCAGGCAGCAAGTTATGTTCCATCATGCGACGCTCAATAGCGTCACAGTAAATGTGCTCATCGCCGTCGTCCATCCCATTTGAGGACGTGTATCCAACAATGATGTATAGACCGGCGCGGTCCTGATCCAGAATGATGGTGATAGCTCCTTCACATAGCGTGGTATCGTGAGCAAGTGGCAGGAGTGCCTCGACGATGCTTTGAATTAACGCCATGGTCGCCGACTATGCGTATCCGGATTCCGGAAAAGAGCGCTAGTCAACGCTGAGAGACTCCGAGTCCACAGTAAAAAGATCGCAGGCTATACGGTCTCCATGGAGCCGATGGGACATAAATTGCGCAGCCACCACTGCAGAGCGTATTGATTGAACAGTCAGGCAGCCACAGCGCAAGTAACTGCAGGTGATTTCGACCCAGAGCCCGTAGAAGAAAGCCGGTGTTAGTCAAACGCCAAGTAAGTGCGTCGAGTTGAGAGGCTTGTACTTTTGAATGAGCTATGATCAAAGCGTGGGGCGGCAGTTGATTTGATCAGTTGTAGTTAATGGGGGGAGTGCAGCAGTTGTACAGTAACGTTACGGTCAGTCTGAACGTTAAATTTACCAGCTTCTTGAGACTGAGACCTCCCCCGCCCCAGACTGTTGCGGTCACTAAGATAGGCTTTCCCCTCGTCGGAAGTTGTGGAGGAGAAGTTTTTAACTTTGAAATATTCCTCGCGCGGATTTCCATGCTCTCCTCCGTGGGTCAGCTATGAAGCAGAACTCGAGCATACAGGACTAAAGTGCTGACACTTCACACTTCGCATTGATGATGCTGAAATTAGATGCATCGGCTGCTCCATGGCGATGCGGTCATAGCGCAATAGCGTACACGTACCAAGGAACCAGTGGTGGCAGGCGCAACAAATAAATAAGCCAAAGCCTGGTCTCTATGCACGATCCCGCAGACAAGGGCTACACGCGGCTGCTGGCCGATTTCGCGGAGTCAGCTTGTCTTGATTCGCTCGGACGCTCGGACAGCTCGACGGGATTGGAGAAAGGGACCGACCGCCCGTTGCCCGAGCCGCCCGATCTCAGGTTTTGATATAGCTTGCGCATTATGGCAATGTTGATAAGGTGAAAGAATCGACAATCTCGAGATACAATCTCTCAGGACATGTGACTGGCACGTGCTCTATTGCTTGACATGTTCTGGGTCTCACGCTGACCCCAATCACTGGGTAGCGCAGCCTTACAGTCCCCAGGGTAAAGTGGTGGAACACTTAGTAGAAATAGCACAGGTTCTCCCGCAGACGTCCAAGTATTTTAGAAATCAGCGGCTTCCCACTTCTTTAACAGTTCGGTCATCCTCTCATCGTCGTCGTGTCCTTTGATCGTACAGAAGTTTGGAAAGCCAGACTCCACCTGGCTCAGATCTGAAGGGTGCCAAACGGCTTCAGACAGGATCTGCAACGGTTCCCGTATAGCTTTGCTGAGCACAGCGCTTTGCTCCTCCACGGTGTGATAGACCATGCGTGTAATCGCTCTGGCACTCATGACTTGAACACTAGTGCCGAGTAGACACCGGAAGATTTCTGTGAAGGCCGCAGTCGATCCACGGGTCATGTCGTTAGAGTCGTCCCCTTGGAAAGTGACAGAGAGGAGGATTCGCAACTTCTTTGTGTACATAGTAGAACACTTGCCGCGACTGCTTCAAGCTGCAAAAGCCATGCTGGAATAATCTTGAATCCGTATCGTTGCCGATATTCGAGAAGAATTTGCGCGGACCAATTAGCGAGTGACGTCGCCTGTAACAAGTAATCGTATCCAAGTTCTTGTGTAAGAGTTGAATCATGCGCTTCAGTCTGCCTCAGTGGTGGCTGACCTGTCGATGAAACACCCTTCTGCTGCAATCGAGTTTTGGCCATGACCCAAAAGATAGTGAAAAGTGAAAGGTACGACGCGCTGCGATTTGTTATCAGTATACCGGCCACGATAGTAGGAATTGGCAGAACTGACTGTAACTCCCAGACAGCTACACACATTGGCCATCTGTATTGTAGCTCAAAGGGCAGACGCTGATACCATTCCTGTGCTTGTGTCGCCATCTTTGCCACAGCGCCGATGAATTCCTGCACTGTCGAATAGCGATTCCTACCAGAGAGTATTGAAGCATGAATGTTTTCAAACAATACAGCCAATTTGCAGCGTTCCCGAAGATATATCGTAGGTCTATGCACGACGGCGCATCCTGTCAATGGGTAGGCTGTCCAAACTTCGTCTTTGTCACTCAAAATGTCGTGTATTTTCGGAAACTTGTTCTTTGGTGGCTCGACTATATTGCTCATCATGAGCGCCATGCGCATATTTCTGTTATTATCATCAACACTGTATACACACGACACTTCCGGTGGATATTGTGGTGTCTTACATATGCACACTCCTGATCATCCAATGGACACAAAGTCTTGCTCTCAAGCGATCGCGATGATGACTGGTTAGACTGCTACCTTGTTCTCCATTGTCGTACATCGGCACTGTATTATCAAATCGTGCAGCAGTTGACACAAGCTCGAAGCCGAGCCTGTCCTTCGCCCGATAGCTCGACCTGCAAAGGAATCAGCGGAGCACCTGCTAACCTGATGGTAGATTGAATACTCTAAACCCAGAATACAGAGTGCTTGCATGTTGATAAGGGACGGTCGGCCTTCTTGCAGCGACCAAAGTCGCATCGCCTCATCGTGGAAATGAAGTCCTCGAGTAGTCCTTTCTCGATCTGACGAGGAAAAGGCAATATCGTGTTCAGAGTGCAGCTGCATTGGTTCAGTTTTTGAATATCTGTCAATAATGTAAGTTGATACTAACGCTAGCCATGGCTAGAATACTGTTCACCAACAGCGGCGAACAAAATTCGGAATGCATCCACTTCGAACGCATGTCTACGTCCAAGCCATCAGTACATCTCTTCACAAGTCAGTGTCGAACGTCAGGATATTATTACCCACCCGATACGAAGAGATCTGCCTCGACGAAGCGGAAAGTAGGGTTGATCCAGGCTAGGAAGAGGGACACTAGATGAGACACAGCCTCACTGTCTGAAGTAAGCGTCGTCCAAGGCATTGCAGGCACTCGATGAGTCGGAGGACATAGTTCTGTTACACCAGAAAGTGGGTCCTCATTTTGTAGGGTCAAGTTGTATCCGTCGGTGTTGCCGAGTGGCTCAGAGACGTTGTGTAAGCACAAAAGCTGCGAATCGTTTCGCTGTGCAATTCGTAAGATATGCGCCATGTATGACATGTGAACAATACGATTGCAAAGCGATTTTAACTTGAATGAACCAGAGATGGAGATATCTGCAGCAGCCGTTGAGGCCAGCATAGCGTATTTGACAATGTCTCGGGTTCCACCCGTGCTTTGGGCCAGATTGATCAAAACATTCTGGAGAGCAATTTTATGCGGATCAAAGTCTGTAGCGGTACTTTTGGGGTGAATGATTGACTCAGCGTTGTGGCCGGATCGAATTAAGCGAACGAGCTTGTTGCAGTCGTCCTGGTCTCCGCTTCTGATCATGCGGAAAAGACTTTTGTACGTTTCTAACTCTTTGTTGATCTTGTTGTGTTCGCGCTTAGCTGCCTGCGCAGGTGTCTCGCCAGGATCTGTCTTGTACTGGCAAATGACGTTGCGTTTTGCGCAAGAAGAGCACGGGCGGCGCGCATCGCACTGTATAACCGTTGTCAAAAACACTCCACGCAGCCCTGCAGGAATAGACCTGTTACCTTAGTCTTTCTGCTTCGACAGTGAAGGCAAGCGGCAGGCACCAGCGAACGTTTGGTTGGAAGAGAAGTTTGTTGCAATATATCGTCAGCACCACCTCTATGGCTCGGTGATAAGGCGCTATGGTCTCGACGCAGGGGGGGGGTTCGGCTGCAGATTCTGGGGTATGATTGGATTCCATGTCTATTTCATGAGCGCAATATTAAGCAAGTAAGATAGAGATTATTCGTGACAGAGTTGGCCGCTATGCTATGACAGGAAGGGCAAAATGTGGTAAAACAGGGGCAACGGTAGAAATCATCCATGCGAAGGCTAGCGAGAGTTTATAGCGAAAGGTCGACACGGAATGACGCAGGCAGATGGAGTTTACTCCGAGCGAGGGGCAATAGCCCGTCTTAACCCATCATAACCTGCATTCAGACGCTACGAAGACTCGATCATCCTGGTAAGCATACATGCCAATTCAGCTGTTGCGACTAAGCTAGCACTGTGGTATTGTCACAATCGACCTGCCGGCAAAACATTAGGCACGGCAGCCTATGTAATGCAGCGCAGTAGACGTAGTGCGAGGAAGTCACCAGGATAATGGAGAAGCAGCTGGTCACATGTCTGTAGAACTTTTCACAGTCTTCCAAGCTGATAATTGCATCACTTGTCAAACTGCCAGCAATCTGTGACCTGTATCACATCTGCCGAAATGATGCAAAGCGGGCATTGGACAGCTGGGAGCGCGTCCCGTTCCTCGGCACCGGAGAGACGACAACATCGATTCGGCGGACAAAGAAACGCAACGCGCGATGACCGTCACCCGAACAGATCAATGGGTGAGTGAAGAGCTGAAGAAGAGCAAAAATTATATTTCATGTCGCGTACTACGATCGCGAAGTATATAGACCGGCTCCTAGTAACACTGTCCCTCTACATGGGGTGTCCCGCGTCCTTGAGGGGGACTCTACTGGATCTACGATCATGCATTGAAATTCTGATTTTCGACAGGGAGCATCATCAGGCGAGGATCACCATGCTCCTTGTCGATCAATCACATCATCGGTCCATGATCAGCACTGATGAGACTTGATCTCGCCGCAGGCGAACGGGCGGCAAGCCCGTCTTGCCGAGCTGTGCTGTCGGAACGAATCATGAGCTTTGTAGACCGCGACATCGGAGCGTCATCTGCGATCGACCCTAATCGGCTGGCCCGGAGCCTGATCCTGCAGAAGAATCAGCTCGGCGCCTATCTGCATGCCGCAACCTCCGCCGACGGTTCCTAGCCACGAGCATTTAGATCTACGACGTTCTTCCTGCTGCAGCGCATCTAGCGCATCTACTTTCAACCCTATTCGAACCACGTGTCGCTTCTGCGCGCGCTCGAAAGCAGAAGAGTCGAACGACGACAGCGATGACCTGGACGATGGAACGGCTATCTACGCGATTGGCGTTCCGACACACAGTCTGGCCTGTAGGCAAACGACAGCAGAAAAGCAAGGGATGAGCCATCAACAAGATGGGACATGGACAATGGATGCAGAGCGAAGATTGGAGAAAGTGTTCTGGGACAGGTGGATTCCCGGCATAGGTGGATAGACGTTAGCGCACGCTTAGCGGACGTCTGCTGGTCGTCTCTGCCGCGCCAGCATCGGTAAGGGTTCGACAGTGCTTGACTGATGTCGTACCCCCAAGCCTAACCCTATTACAGTTCGCGACGTAAATTCCAAATCCCAACATATCGGACATATGGAGGTATCTATGTCTACAAAAGTAGAGAATGTATAGAGAGTGTAGGCTTCTTCAGGGCACAATAGAAGAAATCATTAGTCTGGGTTGAGGAAGATGAATGTCTCTTTTGACTTATTCTTCGTGGGCTAGGTGCGCGAGTACTTGCACACGAAGTGCAACAGTCTTACGGGACCTATAGACATAAGCATCATCTCCAGTTGTGACGCTTTAGCAGTTATCAAACATATAGTGCACTGTAACATGTGTTACTTACAGTAGGCTGACTCACCACACATGCTCAGGTTTCTATGTGGGAGTTGTTTTTGATTGAATGCATTGGTCCCCCATTGAACGCAAGCTTATATTAGAGTTAATCTCCATGCGGAGGGAGCGGAGACCGGATCAGTCTGAACGTCGAGTCGCGACGTTAGCGGGATTTCCACCAGAAGCGAAGTCGACGCTCGGGCCTTCCTGCTCGAGGGGCTGGAAGGTCAAAGCGCTGCATCGCTGATCGATATAATGTCCATCTCTTGGACTTCGAAAGTGTTGAGATGTAGGTCCCCCAATTGACAATACCACAAATTTCTGATACGCCCCCTTCAATGGCGGCGTTCGGCTTGTAATACAGAAGGATAGTTGGATGATCGTGGCCAGGACTTTGGACCAATTGCAAGATTGACTGCGACTTGCAAAACTTAGACGTAAGTGTCGGAGAGGAAGTGTAGTCCCTTCTATTTAGATATCTAAGTTAATGTCCGCCCCCACGTGGGGGAAGTCACTAACAAGGCCATGTTGACCGATTTTGCCCAGTAATCTCGTTCTGATCTGCTCGGGCAGCTCTGTGGGGAATTACAGAATAGCCAAGCACCCGCTTCCTTGTGCCGTCCTGTAAGCTGTCGTAGGATCTGGATGGCTGGAGTAAGATCGGCTAAAGGCTACGGTCAGATGACCTCACCGCTTGAGCGAAGCATTGACCGCCTACACAAATACCTGGGGGCAATTACAGGGCGTCATTCCCTTATCGCGGGCTAATCAAATAGTCACATTTACCTTTTGAGGCCTGCTAAGCCCCGTCAACAACAGTGCGAATACACTGCAGTCCCGGCACCGACTTCAAAAAAGCAGATCGTGGTCAATAGGGGCTCGCTCAAGTTGCGAAGCGCATGAGTGGTCGAAGGAATCATGGTGGCCGCGCATGCGAGAGGCGAGATCAGGGGACCGCCACTTTCCATCGATCCAATCGGTTGAACAAGCTTCCTTGCATCGCCTAAGTCCGTCGTTTATGGTGGCGCTCGTCGGCTCGACCTCCGAGCGGCGCATTGCCTCTCATGGTGAAAGACTAAGCCAACCACAAACGGATGATGCATACTTCTCGAACTAGATACCTACATACAGGGTTTGAGCGGCATGAAGCTTGCACAGCGTGCGTCCACGTGTTTATCCCTCTTATACCCGACACCCCTGTCACATCATATCGATCTCCAACTTTCAAAGCACCACATGCAACCACCAGGACCCAGTGACTAATGCGACAAAGCTCTGTGTCAAGCCACTCATTCTCTATGACCCAGACAAAAGACCTCTCTCCAGCGCAAGCAGTCCTAATCGTATCGATGATCAACTAGCGCAAGTCCTTTGTCTGAGCGACTGACTGGACGTTACGAATTATGTCGACAACTGGAATCCCTCCTGACAAAGCTATCTGTGATGATACAGCGCAACCGCAGAGGAATATGAAAATAGCCTGTGTCGGCTGTCGTACTCGAAAAGTTGCTGTGAGTAGGAAATGTTCTTGCTGAGATTTTGAGTCATGCGCTCACAATGGTCTGGTGCAAATAGTGCGATGCATCTCGCCCGAAGTGCGAACGATGTCATGGAAGGGGCATCGACTGCGTATACACGACTGCCAAGAAGGGCGCAATCCAAATCGATGCTCTAAGCCGTGAGAATGACGTGCTCAGAACAAAAATAAAAAAGCTACAGGATGAGGTACACAGCCTTCAGTCGAACGAAGAATATGTGCCGCCCTCATCTCGCAAAGACTCACTGTGTAGTGATCATCGAGGACCGGTTGCTTCGCTCACGGTAACGCCTTCATTCATCGACCAAGATCCTCCCACGATTAGCCAGTGGACGACACGTCTTTCCAATATCCGCTTAAGTGCCGAACACGAACTTTGGTCGCGGCACGCAACGGCGTATCCCCCGTTGTTTCCCTTCGAGCAACCCCAAGCTGTGGCAGAGGCCATCCTGGTATAGTTCGAAGACCATTGATGACCGTGCTCTGTAAGCAGCCAGATGGAAACCCTGATACTTATCGAAACCACTGACACCGGCTAGTCAAAACATCGAGCATGCGTGGATCAGCAGTTCGTGTCCAAACCCAGAGCCTAGAACATACATAGACAGATTGAGCGAAGTCGACATTGGACTCTGGACCGATATACCGATTTCGAACGAGTACGCTGCCACTGCTATTCGCATGTATCTAGAGACTGAGCATCCGCTGATAGCACGATTTGACTCATCACTTTTTGTTCGCGACCTTATAGCTGGACGCGGCGAGAACTGCTCCTACTTGCTTGTCAATGCGCTGCTTTGTCATGCTACCGTAAGGATGCCGCACACACAATCAATACATTCGATTGACAAACTTTACTAGGTCCGCTTTGCTCATGCACATTCCGGCGCAACGGAGCATAGTCTGGCATTCTTCAACAAAGCGAAGACTATATGGGATGTACAACGAAGTACGTGTACGATATTAGCGATACCCGCCTTACAACTACTGATCTATGCGGGAGCAATGCATGGCTTGGATGACGATAGCCAAAGATTCACGAGCGATTGCTGTGAGCTAATGGAACACTCGGGTTTGCTAGATCTTCCTGTGGGTGAGCCATCTCTGTCAACTGGACCAGAGGTTTGCGATGAAATGAGGTCCAAGGCCCAAATCGCTTGGGGATATTTCGTCTCAGCATCGTATGTGATTCCTCCTGCAACAATGATGTCTTATGACGCACTAACAGCCGTAGCCTGTGGGCTTTCGCGTATCGGTGGCCGTTGCCGGATCCGCCAATGTCTCTGCCAATTCCTGGGTCTCTTGGATTCAGTCTTTCTACTGGTATGGGGCACACCTTCACGTGGGTGTGTAGATTCTGGATTGTTGTTGGAGACGCCATCCAACGATACGGTGATCTGGACAGCAGCCCGGAAGCCCGCGTGCCTTTTTACGTCACCGAGCAAAGCTACCAACGACTGGTACAATGGACCCACGATCTTCCGAGAAGCTGTATGCAAACCGATGGTAGTCCGCATCACGTGGTGATTATGCAGTAAGTAACCTTGTCCTGTGGGGCGTGGTTAACCCAAGAATATCTACTGATACGAATGGAAGCATTTGGTTCCACACCGCCATCATAGCCTTGACACGTACATGGCTACACCTAAGTGAGGCTTCACGTCACTTTGCATCGCAAACCTGCACTATTGGCGCCGTTCACGAGGCCTCTCTCCGCCAGCTGAAACGCCTACACTAAATTTCATGAGAATTATTCGGAATCTCGTATCACGTGTATGGCATATCCGCTCTCATATATGTCGCCAACGATGTTTTGTCTACACCGATGGATAAAGAGTGGCGATTCTATTTTCTTGTCTGCCTCAAGGGATATCTGAACTTATCCTCTGTTTATGGCTTTGCGCCAATCTGCTTCAAAGGGCTGATGGCCATCGCCATGGACAAAGGACTTTTGTCTGCACGCGATGCACAGCGGTCGCTCCTTCAATTGCAGAAAACAAAAAAGTACAAGCTTTCACGATGCCAAAAAGCTTAGCATTCGATTGGCAACAGCAGACATAGCCCGACTCAAAGTCAACTTGAGTGCGGACAAATTGGCAGATGAGCTGGACAGAGTGGCACTTGAACATGAATGGGAACGATGAGATAGCGCGGACTTTCGCGGGTGACACCTGATGTGTGCAATTAGGGTGTCAATCAGACAGTACCTTCACCGGTACCCACAGTGCTACACACCACACTTTTGCTGAGCAGAGTGGATCGGCGGATGATCATGCATGCGTTTGGTGCAGGTTTGTTCACCTCCTACAGTGGCAAAGGGTCTGTTAGGCAACATTGGTGCGATAAGAGATAGACATGTCCCACTATGCATCATATGCCAACGCATGCGCAGTGACCTGCACGTCAACGTCTGAGCCCTGCGAGTGTGACGTTGATGTCTAGCGGATTGAGGTAAGTACAACCCTACTAGTATAGAATGTTGTCTTGTCCGTTTAACTCAAATGTCGAGAACTTGTTCCGTGCTGCGTTCATCTGGCCATAGCTTTCCCGAACCGTCGTTTCCACTCCAACACGGCTTCTCTGTGATTCGAACCCATCCTATGACTGCACACAAGAAACGAGGCAAAAACAGCGCAAGAATAAGTGATGAGACTCTGTCTAATGCTCTGGCATCATTCCATCTTCATTATGGTCGGGATGAATCCAGCATGGGGAAATGGCAGCAGCTTTGCACCGAATGCGAGGTCCAAGTGTACCCATCGATGAAAAAGTACAAAATTGTATGTCTTCAAAGTTCTTGATCTTTTGGTTGTCACACTTTCTGATGAGTTCTAGGCACTCAAAAATGTCTATATCGATATCTGGGACCTCATTGCTGCTCGTGAACATAATGAACTCCCGCCACCCACATACTGTAGCCGACGAGCGCTACAGCAAGACTTGAGTGACAATAAGGCCAGAAGATTTTCGTTGAACAAAGTGAAGCAACTCGAAGATAACAAGCTACTTCGTGCACTTTTGATCACCATCAGGTGATCAAAGACATAACTTTGGCTTGCATCGCCTTATGACGCTCCATGTGGTCAAACGCAAATCTATGGACATGCTGGACGTGTTATTGATTATTGCAGGGTTTTTTTGCTTCAGCCATATTCGGGACACCTCTACCATCATAACGGGCGAAGTACACACTCACATTCTCTCCCTCTCGTTCTCTCAATGTTCAACGCCATTCACTCTAGAACTGCATTTTCGAATCCACGTACCTTTTATGCCAATGGCTCAACTCTTGGGCACTGGGATATCTCAAAAGGCGTTCCTATATGTGAGTGTTCTCCTTGCCATCACACCTCGACTTGGTACTGAGTTCCGAGGCGCAAAGCCGGGTCTTTGCGCGAGACCTATGAACATCCTTTTACGGCTGCCTTCAAGGCCTCAGATCTTTTACGTAGCACACTTTGCATCCGGTAGACCCGTTGTCGCGTTAGAAATAGGTAGCTCACGGGATCGATGCGCTGTCTATAAATGAGGCCAACATCCAATGCTTCGGTATCAGAAATGCTTGCGGTAAGCTTCAGCTGGCATGTATAAAGTGACTATGCGATGGCAATGTACGTTGGCCCAGCCGAAATAAGTCAACCACAAAGGGATTGTATATAAGTTACCTGTGGACTGGCGTAGGTTGTATGCTATGGAGTCTTCCTGGTTGGCGCTATTTGAACGAGAGCTTGCCTTATTAGCGCAACAGATTACTACACTGTCTGTGGCTGAGCTATCGGTATCCTTGGCAGCCTATTAGCAGCCTTCAGATTTGCCTCACCAGGCTCCTGAGCACAAACTCAAGCGAACCGAGCCCAGTAAGCTGGTTGTGGTAATGGTGAATAATATGGAAACGGTCCATTCGGAGGAAAAAAGTGTATTTAACGCTTTCGGTGGCGCTTAGCATTACATAGTAGTCGAATCAGCTACAGATTGTCGAGCGACTCGTTTACATGACACCACAGCTGCTATTCCAGTCAGATTTCTGAGCTTCTGATAAAGATCGAGGTAGCAAAAGACTTTCCTTTTGAAAGACTGATCCTCAACAAAATACCAGAAACACATGTTATAGGTAGGACGTTGCGCAGAGTGCATGACGTGGGACTTCGCTTAGTCTAGTGATGGTGCCAAGGACGAAAGCCATAGATGACAGTTGCGTCAGCAAGCCTTACATACTTACGACAGTTCCGACTATAGCAATATGGCGGAGCAGCAGCAAGCCTAAGTACTGGCTGGTATTGGAAGCCTACACTATCGATCTCATCTTGTAAGTCACCGAAGAAGTGATCGTCCAGTACAGCTCGTTCAAGATGTGATGGCTTCCGAACGAACTTTCTGCTATGAAATAGGTCTCTGTTGTTCCTCCCGGTCTCAGCAATAACTACGCAGACTTGTACATCCTAGTCCATATACGGCTCACCACTAGTAGCAAGGCACCTTCATTACAGCCATACTAGTCGACCGGATAGACATGTGTAGCGTTCCAAGGATGCAGTATTCTTGCGGCCATGAGCTTGATAAGCCCGAGCCATGTCGTTATGGTCGTTGCGCAACGGTTGCCACTTGGAACCAACCCACTGATTCTTTGTGTAGTAAGTTGACCTTCTGCATGTGGGCCATCGTCATGTTTGATATTTGCTTACACAGCAATTGTTAGAGCCTGGATGTCGAGGAAAAGTTGTCACGGCAGACTACCTCCGAATTCTTGGAGGAGATGACCTCCTATGGAATCAAATCTTAGGCCGCTGCTTAAGGCCAGAAGAGGTATATCTTTGGCATCATGCGTCATGAGCAGTTTTGCTGATCCCACGGTAAATAGATAGAAGAGAAAAAGTAACGCTCATGAGATGTTGCCTTCGTGATATGATACACATCCGCGATGATATCAAGCAATTGCGCCAAAACTACACCTTTTGACCACACATTTCAATGCTTTTGTGTGGCATTCCAGCGTCCTCACCCGAACACTGACTTGAGACTTATGTCATGTATCTGACAGCAGTGACATATGGCTCTACTCTGCTCGATTCAACTTACATGCGATTGATCATGGACATGGACATGGACATGGGGAATACCAACTCGATATTGAAATTTTTTTTCACAAGGTCTAACAGCTTTCGGATCAGCTGAGACTAATTTTGAGTCCAATGACAGACCTTCGGCTACATGCGGCGCCAATATCACCTCAGCTACATGGAAGAGTGAAATTAGCATCGTATTGACTGCTTATTGTGCCAAAGTAACTTAGTGCTTTACCTTGGTGAATAAAAGTCTAGATGTCCTACGAAATTTGACATCAGAGTCTACAACACCTTCATAGGTCCGCAGGACGTCGCCAGCCCAACAATAACGCATCACCGAGATTCTCAAGACATCATACAGGCTGAGCACACAAGATCCGATCATGTGCGAAGTCAAAGCTGTCATATACGCCTGCAAATGTTTCGCGTATGTCCCTGGGTCTTACAGAAAGTGCAAAGCCTTACTCTGCTTGAAGATTGTCTGTTACGAGACAGAGATCGATGAGAAATGCCGTTAGTATACTGAAGTCTTACTCCCAGCGAGACGTGCTAAGAGCTGAGAAGCCACGTAGTCACCTGCGAACTTCACATCCATGATTCGGAGCAAGACAATCGGATAGCTGGGTCCTGAGCAGTGGTCTCGAATAACAGGTCCACTTTTTCTGAGCTAGGGCATATTCAATGAATCCTGTTGTGAGACTACCGAATCGAGTCTGTACATCAATCGTCAATGTCCTGTCCGAGTAACGCTATCGTGCCAGATGCATGACCAACAATATGATGTGACCAGAAGTTTGACTTTTACCGTATAGGTCCCTCGCACGCTGTTTTTTGAGTTGCTGTGCGCGAAAAGTCACACACCAGTGTGACTATCTCATGGAGCCTGTTGAAAAATCAATATATACAACTGATGTTCCTGTAGGAAATGCTACGTATCGTGGGTTTAATGGGTAATCCAGTATATTGGAGGTCACCTTACGGCAAAATAATTTCATTTTATCAAAAATGCAACAGTAAGCACGAAGAAAGCAGTCGGACGATGCACCTAGCTACATCGCCGCTTAGCTCCGGAATCGCTACATGAAGTTGGGGTACAGCCAGTAGCTCACTCGCAAAAATCCTGCTATGCACTAATTTAGTTTGAGAGTCAGCTCGACCCTACGTCTCGGCTGGCGAGGGGACAGGACCTATGAATCCTCATTCAGCCGTGTTGAACTGTGAGTTGCGTGAGGAGTCAAGGGTCTTTTGAGCCTACCTGAACTTCTCCCTTCCTGGTCCGGATGACTACACCTCCTCTAGGTCAAAGTAGGATCTAGAACCAGTGAGACATATATATATGTGCGCTTCTGGTGAGCCCAAGGAACGGAGCGACCTATCGCCAGTACTACAGCCATTCTGGAAAGTCCACAACCTTCGGCATAACAAAAACTCATCACATCGGTCTCCTTCTACAGAACAGCCTGTCTGCTCAGACTAAAGGACCAGCTGCATTCGGCTCGCTCGACGACTGGTCTCTGTCGTTCTCAACTCCATTCAGCAATTTGCATTGACGACGATATCAAGCCGAAATCACAGCCTCACCCTAGCTCCGCTTCGAGCAAGCTATCAATGGATGGGACAACACAACAACCTATGGCTCCACGCATTGGTCAACGTCAACAGCAGTACCACAAGATGAGGATCAATTTTCTTTTAGGGCAGACCAACGAAGGCATGGAAGTGACCGGTCATTACTACGCAACTTCGCCTGCAACTGTCCCGCACCTGTCACAGTGGTAGCACCATCTTCCCAAATGTCCTACTCACAAGCTGACATTCCTGGGGCACTGGTCGCTCTGCCCCCATTTCGCCATGCTGACTCTGCCTACTTCGACGACCTTTATTCGGTAAGCCACCTGCCTCGCGTTGCTAGCTTCGGCAGCAACAGTGGCAGTTCTCACAGCGCCAGCAGCAGGGTAGGCGATAATGCCCATCATCCCTGCGGCACCACCAGCAGTTCACCAACTATAAGTGCTGACACCAGTCCTGTCCGACATCATGAAAATATTCAGAACTCGGTCTCGAGCGGTTCAACACCCACGTCATCGACTTTTTCCGACTCCAGCGACTTCCTACACGGCATCAATAACACTCATGGAGAACACCATCACAACCGTCACCACTCCCAACAGCCAAGTCACGCATGCACGGAGGCTGAACCCCTAGCACGCATTCCTCGTCCTGGCCGTCCGTCCTATACCGAAGAGCAGAAGTTCTTCATCATGTACTATCGCGTGCTCAAAGAGCTCCCTTGGCCAGATATCGAGGACAAATTTGCGTCCTTTTTCAAGCTTCGCACCAAAGCCGGTCTCACTAGTGTCTACTATCGCATCCGCAAGAGCTGGGGCATGGAAGAAGTCCTCAAGACTGGTCCCGACGGTTCCATGAGTGACCGCGGCAAGGTCGAGACCAAAGCTGCTCATTTCTCGAGAGGGTTCCTAGCCGACCTTGGCTATTTCGACTGAGCTGTCGTCGAGACGAGGTGTATAGAGTTAGACCAACAAACAGATGGTTCGTGAAACGCCAATGATTCAATTCTGTGCTAAACATGAAGTTCTCGTGCTATCGCGTCCTGGCCGTGAAGCTCCTCAATCTCATGATCTTCCCAATGCCTATGTGAACACCATTTTTCGTGAATAACGGGCATACTGAACCCTCTTCGTAGTTCTGCTCCATCACTTTCTCCAGAACAGATTTCAGAATAAGACCCAAACGTATAAGGACAACCTTTGCAGGCCAGCCAGACCATCGGGGCAGCGCACAATCAGGAGCAGGCTACACTACGTTTTGGCGCCGCTCGCAAACGTGACTAGAGGGCAACATCATTCAATGACCAGTGCAGTACTTCGGTGGAGCAGATACCAACACATCTCCCTGCCACAAGCTAGCGAGGTCGAGTGTGAAAGCACCTAATTCCGGCGCTCGCTTCGGTGGTCGGTAAGCAGGCGCACCAAGCCACGGGCGCCAAACGCCGCTCAAGTCGTTCTTTTTTGCTTGCCAGCTTCTCCCGGCGGCTCGCAGCCAGTCGTACTGCGCACGCGCTGCTCTGCCATTTCTATCGTGGCGTAGTACGCCAACATCTGGGACATGATGGTGCAATACATCGACATTTCTGGACGACATTTGAGGCGATGCGATGTCACTGAGTGCGGTACTCACATAGTCCAGCATGGGTGTCTAGCACAGCTTGCTCGTATTTAGAGCCTTCCCGAGTTTTCAGTCGACTGGCCATGTATCAGAAAGCTGTTTCTCTGAAATCGAAGCCGAATTTTCAAGCCGCCGTGACATACCGGACTGCGAAATTGACCACTTACCCATCGCCAAGTACACGATACCCATGCCTCTACATCTGGACTCGACGCACAGAAAGGGCTGCAAATTTTCTGTGCCCGGACCATACGTCTTCAGCAATGGTAGCACACAGTCTCCGTTCAAGACTGCGGTGCCCAGCCTTAGCATCGATGCCTTGGGCCCAGGCACCGGACAGGCCTCGTCCTGGCAACAGCCACCGAGAAGTGCGTTCACGTCGCCTCTGTGGTGTCATCAATAGGTATCGAGACCACTACGGTCGCGAACAAGTTCACGACGACGACGATCTGCCTTGTGACAACAACAAGCCCATCAGCAACATCCAGGAACGACTCTGTAAATACGGAGTCGGTGACATCGTTATCGCCGGCGGAAGCCTCCGGTGTGACAGCTGCATCGATGGTACTTTTCGCGATGATGGTCGCTGCCTGCGTCTTTGTCGCCAAACGTCGTTCTCGTGCCCGGCTCGGTCGCGTGACAGGGTCAAACGACGGTACTTCCAGTGGACGGTCGCCTCGACAATCCATGCGAATCGAACAGGTGCCGCAATCGGATCTCGAGGTCGCCAGACACAGCGATTATTACTTGTACCGAGAAGATGATGAGCCTCCAAGACGAGACGAGCAAGCCCCTTTGCGCACATGGGGAGCACACCTGTCCGATCCGTCAGAAACGGAGCACACCCTACAGTCTCTATGGGCACCGCAGGTATCTATCCATGAGGAAGACTTTGAGTCTCAGAGCCATACGGAGACGACGGAGGTCGATCCATTGGCTGGTGACGCACTGAGAATCTGCGAAGCCAGGCGCCCTGTGGTGGTGTCGTCAGTTGACGATTGTACGCCTGAGATGATCTGCTCGCGATTCTCTAGCTCTTCGTCAGATGCAGAAGAGGTCGTGGACAATGCCTGGCGACGCGCGACAATGCCTTCGAGGCCGTACCAAAATCGCCAGAACGCACAACGGTGGGACGTACGGCATTCGATTGTGTGACCGATGACTTTTCGTAAATTGGAGATTGTGCGCATTATTGTTATATGGGTACGATAGCAGGAACTTAATGTAGACTAGACATCGCAACGCCAGTACTTTCCAATACAATATTACACACAGTTGACCTTTCAATCATGCTTTTCTCTGGGACAACGACCAGACATGCTCTGACTAGCGAAGGAACGGCTTGCAATTGCCCACTATTGTCCGCTGTATGACATCACATTCACCATCTGTTGGGCCTGATACAGTACAAAGACCGACTGTATGTCGTTTGCTTGAGCGAGCCACATTCCAAAAACAGTTTTGCGCACGCTTTGGCGAGCATGCGCTCATCGTCTCTGCCGCGCGCCAGTATCGGCGTACCGGCAATGGTCCGACAGTGCTCAATCTCGGTGTCGCCGTTACCCTCAAGCCTAACCCTAGCACTCTCAACGATGTGCTCTCTGATTCCCAATTCATCACGCCTGTGAAGGTGTCATGTCTGCCAAACTAAAGGATGAACAGGCGGTGCTGTCTTTTACATGGCACAATGGAAGAAATCATTTGTTCGGGTCGCTAAGGCTGTAAGAAATAAGCGTTCTCTTTGATCCATTTTCATGGATAGGGCTGCAAGGAACTGCATACAAAATGCGGCAAACTGATGAGCTTATAGACATGGGCAACATCTCCGTCATGGCTCTTTAGCAGTATCACATGACAAATCGTATTGTATTGTATGCCTGTCGCTTGCAGTATGCTTACCCACCACACATGCCCATCTGTGCGAGTTGATCTTGATTGAATGCATCGGGACCCCAGTGAACGCAAGCTTACATTAAAGTTACTCCCACGCGGAGAAGCGGGAACCGGATCAGTCTGAAACGTCGAGTCGTGACGTTAGCGGGCACTTCCACTTCCACCAGAAGCGAAGTCCACGCTCGGGCCTTCCTGCTCGAGGGGCTGGAAGGTCAAAGCGCTACATCGCTGCTTCTGCCTGTGGCTCGGAACAAAAGAAGCGCTCGATCGCCTCCGTACTATACACAAAGCTGAAGCTACATTCAAGGCCACTGTACAAAGACTCAAGTGTAAGGTCGAAGATGAACATAAGCACCTCTCGAATCCATCGACAATCTATCGCTCAAGATTCGAAGACCCTAGTGCTGTCGCTGCTGGGTCGCCTCCAGCGGTCCCTCGCTGACGGGACACGCCCTCCCCAGCATATCTTGAATGAGATTCGCCACATCATCCCGACCAACAAGACCTCATTCGAGCTTGCGTGTCCGCAGTCCGCGATGTAGTGTCCTCGAGACAGATTGATGTCGATGCGGATGTATGGAAAGAGTTCTTCGATCTCGCGCCTGAGCGTCAGCACCTGCCGGATCGCGACCCGAGCGCAAACTCAGCGCCCTCGCTTCGTTGACTGCCATATGGGGACTGGAGGTGACGGAGCACTACGGCTGGAAGTCGAAGGACACCAAGAATCTGGAGCATCTCCGCCGCTGCGCACTGGCATACCCTGATTCGAGACCTTTTCGAAAGTTGCCAACATTGTCATGCTCCGCAGACATGAGCACTCGTTGTTCAACGCCCGCACTCCGTCGATAGGCTACACATCGCGCGGACCGCGAGATCCGTCGCCGCTCACTTTGCAAGACCTACAAATCCTCAACCAGCTCTCAAACAAGAAGAATCGAGGCGACGTGCAGCATGGGCGGCTTTTGACTGCACAGTGTGTAGAAGACGAAAAGGAGCTGATTCGCGTCAGGGAATGGTCGAGCTGCTCCGATGGCGAGTTGATGGTCGGCGATCAGGCTTTGCGCAATCTGCGGCCTCAACATTACCATCAGTATCTGCTCGAAGAGGACAAATTTGGTCTGCTGTGTGCAGCAGAAAGCAGGACAGACTCTGGTGCCAGGAGAGCCAACAAGCGGAGTGGTGACTCCGTGTCGCCTCTACGTGCGAAAGTGCAGCGTACCAATGTTGATCGAGCGTCTTGCCCAAACATTGTTCCAGGCACGGACTGCCAAACTCGGATCGACCACGCCACGTGTGACGCGGGCCCGTCTGAAACTATGCGAGCAGGAGTTGACGAAGCGGCAGAAGACTTACCGCGGTCGTCCACATGCTTAGACGCTTCTGTTGACACGAATAAAAGCCGACGTGCTGATGGCCTCACCGAGACGGCTTCATTACAGATATCTGCCTCAAATTTGCGCGCTGTCCGGCGCTGTAGGCTGGGAATTACGAATGTAGCGCTGTCCACGACAAGTGACAATCGGGCAAGCTTGGAGCCAGCCTCTCCTCACTCATCTGTACAGAGGGACTTGGCCATGGATCACGCACGCTCGACAACAGATCGTAGCACTCACCCGGATCCACCTCAGACGCCTGCTCGCAATCCACCACTAGCTTTCCTGCCGGGTCGGTAGACCAAGCCGACTCAGGCAGGACAGACCAACCATATCTGCTCATACCCCGGCTGGACAGCACGCGGAAACACTTCCTTCTGAAGCTGCACGAAAAAAGAAGACTGTCCTCTCGGCAACGCACGAGGAGCTCGCCGGACCAGCGGCCTTCACTCGGGGCGAGCCTTGCGACCGCGACGCCACTGATCTGGCGGTGTTCCCTCCTGGAATATGTGATTCAAGAGGTCTGTGTTGCAGCACTGGGCAGAAGTCGCTCACGAGACTGAAAGCCGAGCGCCACATCCGGTCTTGAAGCATTGGCTGCACCCGATCCGATACGCATCGATACATCCGATTTCAGCTAGCGACGAATCTGTCGATATAGACGCCAGGATGCACGACGTACTTGAAATGCCTTGGAATGTTTTCAGGACACGGGCCGGCAAGGGAGAGAGCACTCCGCTACTCATCAGAGAGACTTTTGCTGATGCCGGCGAGTTTTCTGCCAAAGATTATGCCGACAGACTCGAGCAGACCTTTCCAGAAATGGAAGTAGTCGTGCGCTATCATCTCTCAGAGCCTGAACCTTTGTCTGTAGCAGAAGCAGCTCGTCTCGTACGGGCTCCGCCTGACACTGTCTTATCCAATGCTCCTAACTTCCTCGACCTTGAGAGCTCATCGAATGCCATCAAGCCAGGGCTTACTCGACTGCCGAGACTCCGGCTCCTAGATACGTTGGTAAGAGGCGCCAAGGCCAATCATGCCGGGCGAATGGGCAAGAAGACTTACCTGACCCCGTTCGACGTAGCCAACTGCCAATCGTTCGAAATTCTTGGACTGCGAGGTGCGTTCTCCGGAGCACACTTGGATGTGTTGGGCGGTACGTGGTTGCGTAACCTTTTCGGGATGAAGCTCTGGATGGTTGTCCCGCAACATCTAATGTCCGGTCAAGACTGGGCGGACTTCAGCAAAGAAGGACCGAGCTGGAACCCGGGAAACAAGTCACGTGCGCTCATTCTACGCCCAGGCGATGTCTTCTTCATGCCTCCCGGTACTCGAGTCATCCATGCGGTGCTCACCCTCGAGACGTGTCTGATGGATGGGGGCATGTTGTGGGACGACGTGACGTTGCTGCCGTTGCTTCAGACAATACACTGGATCGGAAAGAATCAGAAGGCTACCAACGAAGCGCTGCCTTTCCAGATCCGAGATGTGCTTGACCAATTGGAGAAGGTTCTAGGGCGAGAGGCAAGCGATGCGCGATTCGCAGATACTGCAAGCCTTGCCCAGGCCATTCGAGATTTGCGAAGCGTCGGATGCGAGTGCGGACTGTGTGACGATACCTGCCCGTGCTCGCGGGAGGATCGCAGATGTACGCCTTTGTGCAGAGATCACCCGATGGAAAGCAACAGGGAGTGCTTCGAAGAACCAGGATTCGAGGGCTCCGATGACGCGGCAGCCTGTACGGTGACGACCGACGATAAACGAATAATTAACAACGTTAGTGTACTGCGGCCCCACTACAGTACGAGGCAGACGAAAGTAAAGGTCAGCCTTGCCTGTGCCGGCAATTGCTGCAGTTTTATGTCGCTATGCACGACTGTCCACCACGGTGGAAAGCGTAACGCCATTTCATCAGGCAAGAGATGCCTTGCCCTTGACTTACTATCCTCACGTACATATTATTTAGGCACCGATGAGACACATGATACGATATTTGCTGGCGAGAGTTCAATACATTCGTTGCAACAGGAGCATCGAAGGTAAACAAGTTATGTGCATGGCATTGCTGACTTGATCCAAATTCTTGAAGGCACATCAAAATGTTAAGGGAGATGATTCTAAGTCATCTCAGTCATCTGAGTCTGATATCACAAACCTGCACTGTCGGCGAGATCACGTGATACCACGAATTGAAAGATTGTCAATAGTGCGATCAGGTACAACAATCAGACTGTCTAGGAAACCCGTGATCTATCTATGAGCGACACAGCCAACTCAGTCACGACCCAATGCCACAATCCTTCAGCGCGAATTGATTAGGCTTGTTGCCACTGTCTCATGCCTAATCGACCATCTCAAAGTCTGAGGCTGGATTCGAGCTCGTCGTCGCTGTCTTCGTCAGAGACATTCAGCGAGATATACGACATTTCCAAAGTTGAGAAAAGTCCTGCCGCACGCAATTAGTAAATTATCCTCTCGATGAACAAAGTCCAGTCGTTGCGTACCTTGGCGACAGACGACGGTGGCAGGTACCCGAAAGGTGTCTTGTTCAGTCGCCAGTCTCTGGTATTCGTGCACGGGCGGTGAGAATCGACGCTTATTGTGTTTGCGTTTGAACTCCTCAGCTTCAGCGACCTGACGTGAGTGGTGATTTGCGATGTTTGGAGCATCCAAATTGGCAGCTGCTATCGAGGGAGAACTGACCTCTTCTGGAGCCCGTTCGTTGAGCAGACCTTCGAGCCGCTCCACCGATGCTCTCGCGGCATCCAGATCCCTTTCTTTCTGCTTGATCTCGCCAGCTTGCGCTGTGACGACTTCACATTGAGCTTCGTAGCAGGACTCTAGTTGTTCGAGTCGTTCTTGCCTCTGTGTACTCTGGTCGGCTGCCTCGGCGTGAGCGGCTTGTATCTCCAGGTAGTCACCCATCAGATCGTCCAAGCGAATTTGCGTGTCGTCAAGGTAGGCTTTGGCTGAGGTGTGCTGAAGTTGCAAAGCATCGACTTGGAGTTGCAACTGCACCACCTCACCTTCGTGCTGTGATTTCTGGACACTCATTTCGTCGAGATGGATCTTTTCGCGTTCGAAGAAACCCTTCAAGAAATCCCAGTCTTCTCGCCGAGAGCAGGTCTGACAATGATCGCAAGAAGCAGACTGAGCTAGTCAGCGATACCGCCCGAGGCATTCGTTACAGCGCAGTCTAGTATACTCACTTGGACCTGCATCGTATGAAACAACAGATGGGAGACCGCAAGACTTGGAAAAGAATGTAGCAACGGCGTGCGATTGCACCTACAAGCCGGGCCTCGCAGAAGCAAAACTACCGTTGAATGTTCAATATTCAGATTGATTATGGCGAGTATCTGTGAAAAAATTGCGATGGTGATGAAATCGGAGCGGACGTCGTGTTGCAAGCGTGAGGAGGGCGAGGCAACTGGGTGAAATACTAGACTCGTAGTATGCGTAAAGCTGGAAAGAGCCTCGATATGTAAGTAAGTCATTAATTAGCGAATGAAAGCTGGAAATAGCACCGGTCGCTCCCTTGTCTTCCGCAATTGCAAGCCAGGCTCGGACAAACAGAGCAACGAGCTTGTCGGCCGCTCGTCAACGCCACCAATAGCCTGAGCAGGGGGGAGGGCTGTGTGTCAACCATGCACCTGCCTTTTGCATTAGACTCCGAAGCCTGTTCGTGTGTGTGGCACAACAGTTGGCAGGGTGTCACGCGCTTAACACTACGATACAACATGCTGGCTTGTTGAATGCAAAGCGACGATCCCTCTGATAGAACCTTCTGTTACGACTAATTAGAGAAGAATCACCCACAAGCCGGACAAGTGACGGCATTCCACGGCGCGTACAATCGTTCATCTTCTCATAGCTTTCGCACCTCGACTGCATCGGAATCACAGGGCAACGAAATGGCAACTTCCCTCGACAGCTTCCTGCTTGAGCTTCGAAACGCCGGCCGCATATCCGAGATCGAGTATCTAAGAGCCTACGCCGACAATCTGCCCCTGTCCGAAGGCTCGGTCGCCGTCTCGAATCCGATCACACGTCATCAGCTACAAGTCGTTCACCAGGTCTTTAACATTCCCGAGCTGCTCGAACTCGTCTTGAGTCACCTCCCCCCCGTTGCACAATTGTCTGCACGAGGCGTCTGCCGCGGCTTTCAAGCGGTCATCGAGAAGTCACCGACCATGGCGTTGAGGGGCGCTCGAGAACGGACGCACGTAGAGCCACTGTCGCTGCCGCCTTTCAATGTACGTGGCGTCCGGATGGGTTTGACCAAAGCGCGCGGCGTGCTAGGCGTTTCTGCAGTGCTCGATCTCGGGGTGCAATCAAGTCACTACAAGAGGGTGTTGCGCCAATCTCAGACCCTTCGGAAGATTTTAATCGCCCGACCTGCTCCCTCTCGAGCTCGATTAAGCGCAGACTGCGGGTGCAGGATTTCGCGATCTTGGCTGTTCGAAAACAAGAGAGGCGTGACGTTCGGTGATATGTTCAATGCTGTGGATGCACTGGGGAGCCACAGGTGCAAGAGATGTCTTTCGAGTTACTATATCAGGATACGAAGCTCACACAACGGCTTGTGAGAGTGTTGTCTGTCTCTAGTCGAAGGACTGTCCACGAGATGGTCGCAATTGAGATTGCTCAATAAGCTGTAAGAAATACAGTACAGGAACACATTTCGATATTCTAAGACATGAATCCAGTGTTGCTCCATTACTAGACAGTATCTCAATAGGCATTTGACATGCCTCCATTATACTAGTCTCGAATGTTGCGCATATCACACTATCCGTAGATCAAAAGAGTGTACGCTTTTGATCAATGATCTCTGTGAGTCCGACGATAACAAGACGAACGGCTTTGAGATCGATTTAAGCTGTTGAAAGCATTTCAGTCGAGCGCAGAACCCACTCTTCCAGACTTGCATTGAAATGGAAATCTCCGTATTTATCATCCCTCAAAGCTTTGGCACCGTATCCCTTTTCCAGCACATTCCTGGTTGCGAACGGAACTCGGGCGGCGACGCCCTTCAAAATCAACCTTCTGTAGCGGAAAGATATCCTCGTACAGGTAAGAGTGACCATCTTTGCACATCATCGTACTCTTGTTTCCTCGAGAAGACGCTTGTTCGTCGACGTGCAACACGGTGATGTCCATGTACAGGCCGACCGAAGTGTCTATGAAGCGCGCATCGATCTTGTTGTCAACATCGGCCGTATCAGCATTGGTCCAGTGTGGGTTGATATCAAGCAGGTACTGGTGTTTTATTCCAAGCCCAGGATGCATGAGAGGACGTTGAATTGTGTTCTGAAAGCCAGCGAGGAGTCGCATGCCTTGCACAGATACTTGAACATCAAGATCATGATCCCAAGGCAGAATTCTTCGGTTCCAGTGCCAACCAAGTAGCGATCCATGCATAAGCCATGTTTCAACGTTCGCGTTCCCCGCGAACAGGAGGTACGCTCGTACGAGTGCCTGGAGATGTGCTCGTCGTTCTCCATAGGAAAGTGGTTTCACGCCGAATCGCGCATCATAGTGCGCATCGAAAGTCGATTCGTGGAAGTACTTCTGACTTTCGTCTTGACTCTGCGATGACTGGACCTTGGACTGAAGCATAGAAGACGACTCGGAAGGCTTTTTTGCATGAGTCGACGCACCTCCACAATTGATAGTTTCCAAGCATAGAGAATGTGGAAGGATATGATCGAAGCGCAGGTCAATACTAAGAGACATTGTGCAAAATGCCGACGTCCCATGCAAGGAAATAACATCACAACACTGGTAAGCAGTGATTCTTGTGCGAGTTCACCCTTGCTGTAGAAGGAAGAAGCGGAAGTGGTCTTCGAGGATGACACGGTGGCTCGTTGAAAAGCCTCCAGCAAGCTGTGTCATTAGCGCTGCAAAATCAAGCTGCTCTGACCGCCCAAACACACCGTTGTATCGTACGGCGATAGTTTCGCAGAGACTAAATATAGTGCGATAGTGTTCGTCCGACGCAAGACAGGGTAAGGCCACTTTGTGACAGGCGCGATCTGGCCCGTCGACATAGGTCACTCACACTTTCGATTCCGGACACAGCCAAGCTCCTGGCAACCTGTGTAAATATAGAACAAGAATTTGGGGGGATTCTGCATGCTTTAGACAGTCTTGCAGTGACAAAGGCACGGTCACGCGAGTGCTGGGGTCTGCATTTAGATATAAGAGCAGTTGCCTTTTGAGCAGGTGTAAAACACAAGAAGCACCAACCACTGCTTTGAGTGCACCAGTACATTGTCAGATACAACACTCGATCCCTATCACGGCCAAACAAGAATGCCTGCAACAGATGACCTGCTTTACAAAGAACTCGGCGTCGACCGTCAAGCCAGCCCGAAATCCATCAAACATGCCTTCCGCAGGCTTGCCTTGAAGCATCACCCAGACAAGGACCCTCAAGGGACTGAGAAGTTCAAGAACATCAACGAGGCTTTCCAGGTCCTCAATGACCCCAACAAGAGAAAGAAGTATGATGCTCAAGGATATCAGGCGGTTCTGCACCGCGATCCGGCGAGCAGGAAGGACAGCGCAGACGGCGGAGGTGGCGATGCACAGGCTGCCAAAGACGAGTTCGACGAATTCTTAGAGAGCCTGGACGAAGATATCGACCAGGAGATTGACGATCTACTGGACTGGTGGAGTAACTCCAGACTAGACACCTCGAACGTGAAAACGTGTCTGCGCGTGGAAAGCGACGACTTCTTCGATCAGCTAGTGGCACTGTACGACCAGTATCGTCTCACGCACTACGCGACGACGAACGACGAGAGAAGTAAACAAGTGACTCCGGGTATGTAGAGATGGGTGCAGGAAGCGTGCCTGCAAGTTTTGTCTTCTCCATCTTCTTTATCTAGTACTGACGTTGAGGTAGTCATGGAGAAATTTGTGGAAGATCATTTTGGCGCTGCAAACCGCCGCAGACTCCATGGGTGGAACACTCACAGCACACTCGAGCCAGTGACGAATGGAAAGTTCATCGCGAAGAATGGTGACTTCGTTGATGCGCCGGCGAGGAAACCCTCGCGACAATTGCCACCGGAGCTGGACGCCGTCCATATCCAGCAGACAGGGACTTTTGCAAAGTTCTTACAATTCGAGTCGAAAGAAGAATCGGACAAAGCACTCAAATCTTTGAAGAACAGACACGCAAAAGAGTACCGCAAGAAATGGAAAGCTCTGGACAAACGGGAGATATATCAGAGCTACAAGGAGAAGGTGTCCTTCAAGAAGGACATAAATTGGACGCAGATAGCCGAAGACCTTGTCGAGCTCCAGGGCGCCTGCAAAACCGCCAAGAGCACCGGTAACGTCACCGCAGCCAAGGTCTCGGAGCTCAAGTGGCAGGGACACGTGCAAGACTACGGCTTTCCCCAAGCGTGGAATGACTTGGTGGCAATACGTAACGGCTTCCGCCGGGGTCTCCTACAAGCAGTCCACGTACAACCTCCGCAAAACGGGGAGTCATCGGCTTCGAGAGCTTTGCAGGCCACTGTCGAAGACGAGCTTGAGCAGGACACCACTTTGCTGCGTACTTCAGCGCCCATCTGATGCGAACGCAGTCGACAACGAGGGAGATACGACGATGGCGGACAAATCCAGCAGCGACAGATCCGGAAACAGCATGACCGGGGGCACTTCTGCAGATGATCCCGGCACAACTGAGGCCTCTGCAACCAAAAGCCCAGGGGCCTGTTTCTCGAGACCTGGGCGAGCTTCCGGATGCTGCCATTACTGTTGAAGATGGCGACGAGAGGAGGTGCGTCTTTGGCTGGAGAAGTCGCGGCCTGGGCAAACAGCTGTATCTGACCATGACGCCTGCCGATTCGAAGACCGCCGTTATAGACATTGTTAACGCCCGACTGTGGCAAAAGTCGATCCAGGAGCTCACGAGACCGGAGCACGACCTTGGTCGACTGAAGGTGGACAAATCCTTCCTCAAAGGCAGAGACTACTCAGAGCTCAAGTGGAGAGCGATTGCGACGCAGCGGCGATATGACGAGCCGGCTGGGGGATACGCTAATCTACCCGAAACGCAGGTGATCTTTCAAGTCAAGGGTGAAGAGGCGGCAGTATGAGGATGGCGGCGCGATCTGACATGGGTTCCGTCTATGGCAAGAAGCAAGTGGATCACGACATTCGGGTTCACATGAAGAGATGCAAGCGCGCTCCTCCAACTGCGCCGACCAGGAATCTGAATGCCATCATGTACGAGGAAATGCGTGACGGCGGCGGCGGCGGTCCGATGATGAGGACACAGACGAAAAGCGGACCCGACGACAGTGATGACGTCATTCACGGCTCAGAGGATACGAAGTTGCTCACGAACGCCGAAGCGCGGGAAGAAGATCCGAGCCTGAAGAAATCAGCGCTTTGTTGCAAAAAATGATGAGAGGTAAGGGCAAGACTCGGCAGCGTTTGGGGCAGACCAAAACAAGAATCAAACGACAGCCGCAAGCGCCAGAATCACCGGTCCCAAGCAATCGTCTCGAGGCACAGGTACTGGAGATGCAGATCTTAGAGGCCCAGAAGAAGTTGGAGCGCTACAAGCAGTTGCAGAGTGCGTCGTGACGGCATTGCGACACGACAATGATATGATGTGGGTTTATATATAGTTTGGAGTGCGGCACAGTATCTGCTGCACAATCAGAATTTCGCTGTGTGGTTTTGGTAATCTAGCTACAGTATCTCGGCGAGCACAGCACTACTGTAACTTGCTTCCAATCTCTTCTTGATGGGCACTCTCAGACACATCTTATGAGTCTCGTGGCTACATCCCAGTGATTTCGACAACGATTTTGTTCGTTATAACTTAAGATGCAGTCTGAAAGTGATTGTCTTGGCGGTAATGCGTGTGCCTGCACGGGATTATTTGTGGCCGCCTCTTGTTGTGAACATCTGATTGCATGATTTTGACCTGCGCGGTAAAGTCCCCTCCTGGGACGCGGGACACCCTGTATGGAGGGACGGTACGACTGAGATCCATTCTACATCCTTCGCAATCACAGTAGGCGACATGAAATATAGTCCTTGCTCTTCTCCAACTCTTCTTCCATCCATTAAGCTATTTGGCAATGCGCTATCGCGCGTGCGCGTCTCTATCCGACGCATCCATGTTGCTGTCTCTTCACGCTCCAAAGTCCAGAGCAGCTCATAGACCATCCTTCGCATTGATGATGTTGAAAGAAGGTTCATAGGATGTGCCATAGCGAGGCGATCATAGCGCAATAGCGTACATGTACCAAGAGACCAGTGGTGGCAGGCGCGGCACACAAATAAGCAAAAGCCTGGTCTCTCTGCACGATCCAGTGGACAAAGGCTGCACGCGGCTACTGCCCGATGTCGCGTAGCCTGCTCGTCTTCATTCGCTCAGACAGCTCAACGGGCAAAGTACGAGATAGCTTCCCCTCACGTCCCGTGCCGCTCAGTCTCAAGAGTTTTGACACGACACGCTCATCCTGGCAGTTTTACGGGGTGATGCAACTGGCAGCGTAGAAGGTCATGGAAACGTTTTGGGACACGTGACAGCAGGTGTTCTGCCAATTGGCATCTTCCGTGTCTAGCTTAGGCCCCGGTCATTACCGATCCTACGCTCTCACATCACTTGCAGTGTGGCTTACCTTCGTATCGTGCATGATACATCCATGCAGATGGACAAAGCTAGCAACGCTTTAGCCCAACGCCTTCCCGCGAGTGTACCAAGACCCTTCCGCACCATAGCAGATTACACAGATGTCCCCTGCGTCAGAGAGGGACTAATTCCCGCCCGGGGACACGGGACAGCCTGTATGAACGGACACTTGCACCGAGATTTATTCTACATCCTTCCAACCCGCAGGACGCGAGACAAAAACATTAGTTTTCACTAAGCTCTGGCTTTTTCTCTCTCCAGCAGGCAACTTGTGAGAGACTAGATCACGCAGTGGCTCGTTCTATCCGCCAAACCTTTCCGCTGTCCCTAAACGTTGCAAACTACAACGCAGCTCATGTCCGTTTGTCGCGAAAACGATGTCCACATTGTACTCATCGAACGCGACGTAACGAGACGAACATAGCACTATAGGGCATGCGTACTACAGAAGTTGTGGTGAAAGACGCGACGAGTAAATAAGCAATATCTTGGTTCTCCTGCACAGTTCCGCCGATCAGGGCTGTCCGCTAGAAGCTGCCGATGTCGCACAACCAGCCCGTTTCGATTCGCTCGATCGACTTCGCGGGAAGCGCCGTATCGTCGACCGCCCGGTTCCCTGCCGCGATGCCTCACCAGTTTTTCGTCTGTGGCACCTAGCGTGATAATCCTCAGGGATGATCAAGTCCACCTCGAGATGTGTCTCGGGTCGCGCTTGAATGAACTTGACTCCTACACCAGTCAACCACTTACCCTGCCGACTCTATGATCTATTTAGATCCTCAGCACGTTGCAGTTACTCTCGGATGCATATTGGTAAGCGCAGCATTTCACGCGTCCCTACTGCAGCACAGCATCATCCTCGTGAACATTCCAAGATTATCCTCTCCCTCGTTATCCACGCCTTCTTAGATCTGGCATAGTGTGGATCTTGTGTATAGATCTGCTCTGATGCCGTAAAATGCGTTATTTGTCACCGAGATCGCAGTTCTAGATTGCCTGTGGGGCTGATCGCTGCTCCCATCTTCTGTGGCGTTTCTTTCGCGAAACGCAGTTAGCTTAGCATAGCTGAGCATTGCCAATGATTTCAAATTAGGCATATTTGACGCCAAAGCCCTTATCGCGGGTAATGACGAGTACGCGTCTCGAGATGGCGCATAGCAAGCCATGAATCGCGCGAACTGAGGTCCCACCCAGGAACATGGAGATTGGTGGCAGATCGTCGGCGATGCGGAACCGATTGCATATCGCCATGTCTCGATCGCCGCTGCTTTAATATCGGCAGAGCTTTACGACAGTGCGTGTTCCAGAGCTACGCTGTGTTCGACTGCTCTGCCGAAGAAAGACATACACTCTCCTGGACATGTTGTGTGAAGAACAAGTGACATGAATCACTGTGTACAACAACTCACATATTACCCAACCTCCGTATAGAGCTTTTATCCCCCATGCCTGTCAAAACGCCCAAGTGTAGTTTCAGATTTGTACACTACTACCACCCCCCAGAACTGGCACCTGGTCAAGACTGCAAGAGACTTGGAGTCTCGAGAAAACAGAGTCATCGTATTGAACCATTCGATGCCACGACCAAGACACACGACGACCAAGAGCGCACAAAAGGTTGGTGGTGAAAGCAAGTGAGCCTTACAGATTAGCTTCGATTGACGAATACACTAGCATACATCACCTTGACCAGCTACTCGCGACCCGATCTAATCACGACGGTAGGCAATTCGATTGTGGCGAATAGCAAGCAGCACCAGCGGCATGAAGCGGAAGTTCGCGAGGACAGCATCCTTGAGACATGCAAGATAGCATTCGAGAAAGGTCGACTCAATGCTCTTGGTGTCCTGAATAATATGGTGGATACGTATATCAGCCAAGGGGCCGGGTATGATGCTGTGAGGTTGGGCAAGAAGATATTTGAGATGTGTCTTGGTTCTCTTGGAGAGGGGCATCCTCTCACCATTGCTGCCATGGACAATCTTGCGGCGACGTATGGCATACAAGGGCATTCGCTCGAAGAAAGGAGAATGAAGGAGAAAGCAGTAATAATACGCTTGAAGTGGGTGGGCGAGGATCATCAGGATACTATCGCTGCGTCGAGGGATCTTGCGTTGGCCTGTCCGAGCAATAATCGCGAGCAAGAGTATAAATTCACTCATCAAGGGTGAGACGCGGCAGTCGAAAATTTGTATACTGGGTGTGCTGAGAAAACATAACGGAACGAGATCAGGGTTCATGGTGAGTCTCATGTCGCATGACTTCTTGAGCCTTTGATAACGAGCACTCTATAAGTGAAAAGGTATCGGATTATGTTCATCGGATGCGTTGCGGCAGACAAATAGACTGCCATAGAAGATATATATTGAATCTCCTTTGATTAATTAGGGTGTTCTCTCGCGTCTGATCTACACAACAATCTAAATTTCTCGTGTATGCATGTTATACGAGATAAGGTTGCAGGAATGTGAAGTGGGCCGAATCAAATATGCAGGGCAGGATCACGGTGATGATATCATCAGAAGCTAAGAAATGGTCGGCGGCATAAACAGCACACTACCGACTTGGCCTGGCCAGCTGATAAGCGGCGTACTCACGCTGCGGGACGCTGCCGGCCGAACGTCTCCGCAATCGCAGCGACTGGAGCGCTTCGCGGCTGCTCCCGTGCTATCTACAGACTGTGACCAGCTCCAAATATCGAAGATGCTCTGCAACAAAGAACTCATACTTCTCACGTGACTAGAGCACGCTCCGGAGTCTGAGACAGCCCACTAGCTCCTATTCCCTGTCAGCCAATCCGCTAGCAGAGGTTGATAACCTACTTTGCCCTGGGACAGATGTCGCCCATGACGTGAGTAAAACGTCCAGCCAGCGAAAATCGCGGTCAACCTCGAGAATCCGAATTTTCATAGTTGGCTTGCCTGGCAACTTCGCGAGCTTTAGAATAGCAGCAATTCGTGTGGAACATCACGGACCGTGTACTTCTCACCAATGAGGCGAATTAGTCATTCTTGTGGGAGATTTATTGAAATTCCCAGGTAGCGCAAATGCCCAAGGCGCATTACGTCATATACATATTCCGCACTCTGCACTACTAGAATATGAATCTTGCAACCGTGCCTCGATATTAACAATTTCTAGCATCCATTCATTACGGAAAGGCTCATTTGGACGCTTCTATCTGCGACTCTAATATGTCCAAACCTTACGATTGTCTGACGGAGATTATCTCTCCTGCCACTTCTTTTATCGAAAGACACGAAAGATTACACCGATATCTCTCATCTAGTCCTTACAGTCATGGTGCCATTTATGCACCATTCAAAGTGCCATCAGGGTCTACACCTCTTCAGCCGCATAATAAATGTTTTGGAGGTAGGTCTGACCCGCTTTTCTCTCCTCTCCTCCTTTTGAGAGGAGAGCTGAAATGGCGCTTTGGCAATACGTCCGAGCAGATCCAATCACCACCATGGACATCGGGAAACGAAGAACTTTGCGGCATGCCGCAATCATACTACGCACGAGACCTCAATCATCTTGATTCAAAATCGTGCTCGGAATTTCGAAGTTTTGGTTAGTCTGCTTCTGTCAACGTGGCACAACCTTCAGTCTTTCATCCTTCCGCGCTAATCGCTTTTCCTGATCAGACTCGGCAGCCTACGTCATCCGACTTGGGTTCAGCAGCACCGCTGCTGTCGACTATCTAAAAACAGCGCAAATATATCGAATCTCTGGTTGGCTGACAGAAGATTGGTATATCTGTAAAGCACATCAACAATTGGCCTCTGTGCCGGGTGGTTTGCAGTATGTTTGCTATCAAAGCTTCGATGCGACAGCTTCTATCGACAGAGCCACTGCTTTGCTTACACAGAGCTTGCAGAGCATGAAAGCGCATCAACCTCAATTAGAATGGTGCATGAGCACATACGTGTTGGAAGGCTCATTGGCACAAGACCGCATCGTGGAGGAGCCTTTGCTCTCGCCAGCCCCCGGGCAATGCGATGTTTTGCCCGCACGGCGCGTGCATCGATCTCCCGAAAACAGTCTTCGGCGGCGCAAGCGGGCCCGATCCGCGTCCTTCTCCTCGTTGGGGTCAAAAAACATTGCCATCGGCTCTTTGACTCTGGAGACAAGTTCATGTGGGCACAGCGAAAAGGGATTAGATCAAGTCAGCGGCATCGGCTAGTCAGTGTTTTGTAGAACATTCAGTCAAAGAAAAAAAGCCGAGATTGCTTGGGAACCATCGAAACGGCTGATGCAAGAGTAGGTTCCAAGTTTTTGTTATAGTCGGGTGATGCTGCGATGTGCGAACCTCCCACAAAGCTGTAAAGATGGCCCATGCGCTTGGTTGCGTCACAAGTGGCGGATTGCGTTTCGTGGAACTAAGCGTCTGTGCTTGGCATTTGTGTACTGGCCGCTGCTCCTTGCATGGCCCTGATGCGTGGACCATCCCCCAACTCACTAAGCTACATTACCCATCTATTCTTCCAGCCTACAATTGTACTTTCCACGGCATCATATGACTCGCATGACAGCTTGTTCTATCGAAAGTTTCATTGTTAGCCATTCGCGCTCCAATCACTCGAGCACTGGTGAACGCGAAAGAGGCCGCATTTCGACGCGACGACCACGGTGGACTAACTTAAGTTCCCATACTGAAGTCTCTTCGGCCATACAATCGTGCGCAAGCAGCATCGCAGATGATGTTCCAGAGAGGCGGTCCACTGCTAGCACCTCATGCAAGACAATCTTGTGTATTCACAATAAGTGAATGAGCAGTTCAGATTTAGGAAAATTAGCTGGACGCAGACATGAGCAGCGCATCCTCCGTGGCTTCGGAGGATGGATGCGCCATCGGTGCTTTACAGCTAGGAGGCGGCTCGCAGAATATCGGAACATTCCCTCTTACGGAAGCCAATAGCAACCAAAAGTCGGAGGGCCTGCTCGTTCATGCAAATGTAAGGTTTCAGCCAGGAGCGGCTGAACGAATCGTTCCCGTTCGATCTATGGTTTCCGTGGAGCCGTCCTTAACGCATCAGGCAACATTCAGCTCGCAAGGGGAGAGTGCAACCACAAACGCTCCTTTTTTGTCACAAAGTGCCAAGGCTGTTCCGAATGAACCGCAAGAGTTCCCTGGTGTCGCAGAAGATGGTGATCCGAGAATATTCAACTACACCCTCAATCATCTGCAAAGATGCGATTATGAACCGATTCACCTACCCGGGAAGATACAAGGCTTCGGGGCTCTGGTTGCGCTGAAGGAAAATAACGCAGGAGAACTTGTGGTCCAGGTGGCCAGCGAAAATTCAGAGACAATCATGGGATATACACCTAAAGATCTCTTTGCGCTAAGATGCTTCACCGACATCTTTCCAAAGGCAGAGACCAGTAGTTTTCTGGATCAAGTTTCCCTTGCCGGAGATGAGGATGCAGACGTCACCTTGGACGGCCCTGAGGTATTCCCTATCACCGTCAAGAATTCGAGGCGCACAAGTCAGCGCATGTGGTGTGCGATCCATACGTGCGATCTCAACGGAAATCTCGTGATCTGCGAATTCGAGATCAATGGCAAAGAAATGCTTGGACTGCACGAATCAGCTCCACGAGAGCCTCCTAAAAATACGACCAGTGGTCGTTCGACCGAAAGGGATGGCACAGAATGCCATCATATCACCATCGACCCAGCGAAGCGATCCAGCGGCGCAAATCGTTCTACGAGAGTCAGCCCTGCAATTTTGACATTGGACACCATGACTCAGATCCAGCATCAGTTAGATCGTACGCCTGAGGCTGAAGAATTGTGGCGTGTTCTTGCTAGGATAGTGAAGGATCAAACAGGTTATCATCGCGTAATGATTTATCGATTCGATCAGGCGCCAATGGCAAGGTTGTGACTGAACTTGTCGATCGATTCGCATCGAAGGATCGCTTTGAAGGCCTCACGTTTCCTGCTACAGACATACCCAAGCAAGCTCGCGAATTGTACAAGGAAAACAAAGTCCGAGTACTCTACGATCGCGACCAGGAAGATTCACGACTCATCTGCAGGACCAACACGTTGGCACCCTTGGATCTAACACATGCATACTTGAGAGCTATGTCACCTTTCCACACTGCCTACCTCGCCAAGATGGGTGTTCGATCCTCGATGTCTATTTCAATCAATGTGTTTGACAAGCTCTGGGGAATGGTGCTGTGTCATTCTTATGGATCGCGAGGGATGCGGATATCCTTCGCAAAGCGCAAATTGTGCTGGATGATAGGAAAATGCGCATCGAGGAATATCGAACGCCTTACATATATCGGTCGCCTTCACGCCTGGGAGCTTGTGAATGATGCCATGTCACAGCAAAATTCTCTGGCATCGTCAGACCCGTCGTGTCAGGATTTGCTTGCCTTGTTCAATGCAGACCTTGGCATTTTGTCTATCCGTGACGAGACTAAAGTTTTCGGATCGTCAGAGCAACTACAGGAGGCATATGCCGTGGTGGAATATTTGCGCATGCGCCGCCTGACTAGAATTGTTCTTTCGCAGAATATTCGTAAGGATTTTTCGGATCTACACTACTCACCTGGATTCAAGAACATAGCTGGTCTTTTGCTCGTTCCCCTTACCTCAGAGGGAGCCGATTTTGTAGTTCTTCTCCGCAAAGGTAAGCGGAGAGTTGTCAAGTGGGCTGGCAACCCTTACGAGGAGAACTTGAAGGAAGGCGCAGCTACAAAGTTGCAGCTGAGGCAGAGCTTTGATACCTGGAGCGAAACAATACTTGGAGAGAGCAGTGAGTGGAATTCTGAAGAAATGGAGATCGCATCAAGTCTTCAACTATTCTGCTCGAAGTTCATTGAAATCTGGCGGCGAAAGGAAGCTGCTTTACATCATGGCGATCTCACACGCCTTCTCTTGTCAAACTCAGCGCATGAGATGCGGACTCCTCTCAACGCCATTGTAAATTATCTTGGAATGGCTTCAGGAAGTGCTTTGGATCCGCAAACCAAAGACCTTGTCACCCAGGCGCATTCCGCGTCTGAATTCCTGATTTCTGCCGTCATCAAATTGTTAGATTCGACAAAGACTGGCTTCTCACAAGAGGCATTGTAGAGATAACTGCAAGCTATCTACACTAGCAATTAATATATCAACGAGCGTAATTCCGATTCAAAATTTCATCCGTTGACTGCCTTTATTTCGCCTATAAGCGGGGTCCAGATTCTATTCGTGAGGTCGAGGACGAATAAATCTGATTGTGGCTCACTAGATTTTAATTTACGTCCTGTCAACAAGACCAACCCTTGGGTTGATATAGTGTCTCCATATCCTAAAGGTAATTTAGTATCTGTACCCGATCCTTTTCAGTAATGCCTACGTTGCGAGCTCCGCCCGTGACACGTCCCACTGTGGGCCGCGAATGTTGAGAGCATAGCTGCCCCTACCACATCGAAATTCCAAAGAATAGAGTCTGTTGTGTGCCACGTCCATGAGCTTACATGCATTTTCTTGTGGTCTCTACATTAAGACCAGAAAGGAAATAGAGAAGCCACTCAATTCTACAGCAGCGGTCTTACGGGCCTTTCGCGATGCCACAGGCATCCTGAATCAGGGAAATGAAGTGCTGACAGCACTTGCTATGGGTGTCAGGAAGCAAGCAATGGTTGGAGGGCAGGGTCGTACAAAGACGACGAACCTAAGCAGGGTCCAAGTCGGGGGAACGCACTTGACCCTGAAGGCTGCTAGGCCACGTCGCCAACCGCGACACGAACTGTAGATAGTACGGGATCAGCCGCGAAATGCCCTAGACGCTGCAAGCGCGGAGACGGATCTTCAGCGGCCCGCAACGTGAGTACGCCGCTTATCAGCTGGCCAGGCCAAGTCGGTAGTGTGCTGTTTATGCCGCCGACCATTTCTTAGCTTCTGATGATATCATCACTGTGATCCTGCCCTGCATATTTAATTCAGCCATCCCAGCGAATCAAGACGAGCTGGATTGGCGACATCGGCCAGTCTCGGCGCGCGGCTCTTGTCAGCTGGATCGTGCAGGATGGCGAAGATATTGCTTATTTATCCGTCACGTCTTCCATCACGGATCCCCCAGTATATATGCTGTACAGGGCTGTGTCGTTCTCGCCACGGCGCGTCCGACGGATGCAGTCTCGACACCATGACTGCGGAATGTGGACTATGAGCTGCGTCACGGTTCGCAGTGTGAAGAGACGGCAACGTGGATTCGGCGGATAGAACAAGGCACTTGATGATCAAGTATCTCGCAGTTCGGCTGCTGGACGGGGAAAAAGGCAGAGATTTGGAAGAACTATGTCTTGTGCCTTTTCCTGCGATCGTGAAGGATATATGATGAATCTCAGTGCAGATGTCCCTGCACAGGGGCTGTCCCGCGTCCCCGGGGGGGACTTTAATGCGCCAGAGATCAGTGGCCGACCCGAAGCCATTTAGCAATTGGGATTTATAATTATGTGATTGGTGTCGGAAGTAATTGCGCTAGCGGCTGAACAGCTCTGAAGATGTGTCAAGCTGTAATTGTCGTAGCGCAGGGAGTCTCCATATGCGGAGTAAGTCATCTCAAATTTGCTGAGACCGCGCGGCTCGGTAAACGGGCGGCCGGCCATCTCGCGCTTCTCCGCGAGGCTTTGTGAGCGAATCAAAATGAGCTGGCTGCACGACATCGGCCAGCCGCCGCGCACAGCCCTGGTCAGCGGGATCGTGCAGAGAGACCAGGTTGGTGCTTGTTTATATGTCACGCCTGCCACCTCTGGTCTCGTAGTACATGTGCGCTATTGCGCTATCATCGCCTCACTATGGCGCATCAGATGAACTTGCTTTCGAAATCACCAATGCGACGTGTAGATTGTGAGCGGCCTCAGAGTTCGGCGCGTTAAGAGACCGCAACATGGATTTGGCGAGTAGAGACACGCAACGCGCGTTCGAGCATCACCCGGATAGCTTGAATGACGGTAGAAGAGTCGGAGAAGAGCAAGGGCCATATCTTCTGTCGATTACTAGGACTGCGAAGGATATAGAATGGATCTTAATCGTACCGTCCCTCCACACAGGGTGTCCCGCGTCCCAGGGGGGACTTTAAAGCTAGATTAAAGTTAACTTACAGTAATTTACGTGCACATTAAATTAAGCTTAAACTGACTTGACCTAACCCCGCAGGATGATGAGTGTAATTTACTTCACCCAAGCCACATAATGTTAACGTAACTCAGTAAGTTATTGACACAAAGCTATAAATTAATTTACACGGCAAGATTGGATTTTCTGATGGGATCGTGGTGACACGCCAGATTGATACTGTGTAAAAGCATCGCAAGGAAATGTTGAGTAACATAAGGCTGAATGTTACGCCTCCCAAGACCAACCGGCCAACATCACATACCAAAGCAATCAGATTCGTCCAAAGCTCACTGCCAGTAGGATGTCGAGCGCGTATGGACAAATGACGATGCCGTTGAGAAGGAGACAAAAGGTCAAGCACCCCGCGGAAATGAAATAGACGATCTTCGGTCCGGGTCAGACAAGTACAATCTTGCAGTAATCACGGCCAGAAGGAACCCTCTATAACCATCACCGACAGCCTTCGGTCATGCTGCAGTCTTGCATCCGATGGGCCTCGCGTCCTCGTAGTCGCTGCCCGGGCGGTCTTCTTCGGCAACAATCTTTCCATAGAATAGAGGCCGCTCGGATGTGTCGCACACCTCGTAGTCCCACGAGTCGTTCTCCTGGAACGTTGCTCTCTGGCTTCCATCAGTGACATTCGCGAACTTAGACGCGTAAGTCTGCAAGTCGGAAACGTAAGCCGGGGACGCCGATCCATTCAAGCCTCGAGCTTGCATCTTGATCCCGTTGACGCCGCCGAACGTGAAGTACTGGTGGTTTGTCCGCAGGAAGGCTCTCTTTTCTAGGTCAGGAACACGCTCGAACCCTGCGTAAGCGTGCGAGCCATTGGTGTGGACGACCAGGGCCGAGTCGTTGCCGTAGACATTGAGGTGAGCGGCTGCGCCATCGCGAGGGTGGACTTCGGAACGAGTGAGGTGCGTGACGCGAACGTCGAGGGCGCGCCGATCCAGAGAGTTGGGGCGTTCGTTGTGCGAATTGCTGATCTCGCGATCTCGGCGGGTATTGAATCTCCCGAGTGCTCTTGCACCATTCCGGGGCCAGACGAAGCGTCGGCCACCACGTACGCTTCGGCGGCGCTCGCCATAGCTTTGCAGCATATAGTTGACCAAGGTGGCAACGCACAGCGGTCCAGTGCCGATGACTTCACCATCGACATCGTACCACACGCAAGTCGAGTAGATGTGGCAACTACTGAATTGCCACCTGAAGTCGTATTGCGAAGTGCATTGAAAGTCGAAATCTCGCCTTGGAAGACTATGGCAAATGCACTACGTAGAATGTATGAGGAAAGGAAGAACAAGGAAACCTTGCAGAGGAGCATGATCGCCAGAATTGGTGTTCGTCAGTTGCGTGAAGGAGCCGGTGGTCAGAGATTTTATGTGATGGAATGATCGAGGGATCCGTCGAGGTGATGGAGTCACTCGTACTTATAGGACAGGATGAGTATTGCAGTGAGCCAACAGAATCGTATTGCGGTCACCTTACAGTAGACTCAAACATGGACGGAATCGCGCTAGGCAAGAATCTAACAATAGCTGGCTTCCAGCCTTCCACTGACCCCTGCATCCGTTAAGATTTTTCAAAGATTGACCCAAGACACTGTACTGTACCAATCTCGGATTGAGAGGTGTGGCACAACCTCTTGGTTCTAGCGCACAATGCTGCAGTTCTTAATGGAAAAGAATATCTTGGCAAAAGATGTAATCTAGATCACAAGAGGTTTGATTTTTTCGTGTGCTATGCTATACAGCATGGCCGTAAAGAAAGCTCTCAAATTGCTGTCATCTTCTCTCAACCATTGTCTTCCCCTCCGCTAAATCAAAGATGCCGTTTGGCTTTGGCAAGGAGTCAGTATCACTGTCACATGCACTTGATAAGAGCTGACGGAATCGAGGAATAGAGCTCCTGATGCGATCTTGAAAGATAATCAATGTTCTTCGACGAAAACGATGCCGATATATGGAAACGATGGACGTATCGAAGAAGACCTACTGTCGCCGCAACGACGTCTTGGATCGACAACAAGAGAAGGCGATTCTATCATGTCGTGGTTCCTTCGATTTGACGAAGATGCCAGCCGGCTTCTTTTGTGTTGTGCTTGGGAATCAGCGCCAGACCAGATCAAAGATGTGTTTCTCGATGGAATGTGGAGCGGTGATCGAGGATGAAACCAGGCGTGAAACATTGGCAGAGTGAAAAGATGATGTTGAGTGCAGGCCATTCATCTCAATAGGGCAATTCATTTGTCTTATGGTTGATTTCTCAACGTTACCCAGTCCCGACCCATAATAAAGTCGATTTCGATTATAGGATTTACCTTCCAGTATCGGCACTCGTATTTCGGTGATGAGACATAATATAGCATGTTCGTCATCTTCGTAGACATATATCTGAACTTGCTGCATAGCTGTATCAGGCTGAATTGACGATAATATGTGCCATCCGTCGGTTGGTGTACCAAGCCTACTACCAATGGATTATAGCCAATAGGGACGACTGAACCGCAGAAAATGTTAGCTTCAAGACGAATATGGACTGAACTCGCGGTATTGAAGTGAGCTCCACACACGATGCTCTGGTAGCTTATGGTCGTCATGCAGTGTCAAAGTCATGGAACTGCACGGTTTTGTACACGATGCCCGTCACCAATCATTAGGCGATAAAGTGAACGAGTTGAAAACAATACTTGGCCTGCTAGCGTGCAGGATCGATCCGCGAACTGATATAATCACAACTTTCTAATTTAGTAGCCCTGTACCCATCAGATATAAAACCCCAAAACGGTGAGCCCTTACATTGAAAACCCAATTCCACGCCGTGCGATCCTGGCTCCGGTGTCGGCACTTGCTTGGGTCATAGAACGACCACCGATGGGCGAAGAGAAAGTCGAACAGAAGTCCACTGTGGCGACAGGAGGGATCATAGGCATTGTCTTTGGCGTCGCCTTCGTAATACTCCTGGCGGCCGTTCTCGTCTGGTAAGCTAACAGGAATCACACAGAGGTCATCAATACAAAGCTGACCG